>JAVTVX010000029.1:11080000-12330000 GCA_033439265.1 Dillenia suffruticosa
CCTAACAAGTATATACATGAGAAAGAGGTCAAATTATTTTAAACAATCTAGATGTCATTTGTAAAGAATCTACGGATGAAATGAGAATTACTCTAGATGACCATTTTGTCTCAAGTGCATTCAATACTTTTGTGAATGGAAAGGAATTCAAAGTGACCCCTAGGAAGATTTGTGAAGTCAATAGAATGTTATGGGTCCCTTATGAAAATTGTAAACCATACATGAAGTCTACTTATCTAGATAATGCTAGAATTGTGTATGATGATCAGAACCTCACAGTGGTAAACTCTAGTACTATTGAACTTAACTTTCATAAAAGGATTTTGCATCTGATTGTCAGTCATGTATTAAGACTAGAGGAGGAAACTAGACCATAGTTTCAAAGGAAGATTTCTGGTTAATGACCTGTATTATAAGTGGAAAGAACCCTGATTTGCACTATATCATTCCACACTTCATGATAACAGCACATTGATCTGAAAGCTCCTTGTTGCCATACGCGAGTATGATCACTGATGTTCTCTCAAAGAATAGGATAGACATTGAAAAAGATACACTTATTGAGTTAAGTAAGAAGAATGCAATCAATGCATCATCAATGTTGAGAGCAAAATGGATGTGTAATAGTGAAGGAATATGGGTAAGAAAAGAAGGGGGAATAGGTAAGAGACAGGCTGAGGAGATTGAGGTTGAAGTTGATGAGGAGACTGAAAATGCTTCAAGGAAAGAAAGAAAAACTGAAGAAGGAGAATCCTCTAGTATTCAACCAATCACGTTTCAAATAATTTGGAACAAGCTATAGAATATTGAGAGGCAACAAACCATGATTGGTCAAATGTGTTGCTTTAACAGAATGGATCTTTCCAACGTATAAGAAAAATTGGATGCTTTAATGAAGGAGAAAGGGAAGCCAAAGAAGGATCCCAAACCTTCGAAATCTTTCTAGTTAGGAGTCTATTTTCTTTAATCTTTTTTTACTTTATTTTCGAACTCTAATGTGTGTTATTATCTTTTATTTAATTAATTCACGTTATGGTTCTTTCTTTTTTTTGCCAATTTACATTGATCCTCTATGATGAATGCACCAACTGAAATATGCTGAAATGTGCTCTTATTGAACAGACACTGCAAGTGCATATATGAGATGCATGCTGGTTTTGAAGTATGCTTGTGTAAGCAATAACCTGACTTGCATGATGGTTTGCTGATGACAAAAAGGGGGAGAAGTACATGTGTTGATGTTTTGTATGCTGTGTGATATGATCTGTATGTTGTTCTGATATGCTGATATGATTTGTATGCTATGCTGATATGCTGATATGTGTAATGTGTGCTGCAAGAATAGCAAGGACATGTGTGTCTGGTATGCTGTATACTGTGTATAAGTATGAAGTGTGTTGATGTATAAATTGTTTGCTGAAGTGTATGTACTAAGAATGATGAAATATGAATGATCAATGAATGGTGACTGCATGCTAAGATAGACAAATGTACGAGTGCTGATGGAATATGTAATGTGCTAATGCTAAGTATTTAAATATGCTGGTATGTATGCTGAAATCTATGTATGCAAATATGTAATATGTGTGTGCTGAATGAAAATACATATTGTTTAAGTACTGATATGTAAATGCTTATATATAGTATATGCATGTGTAGTGTCTGCAATGGGCTAAATATGCAAGTATACCATATGAAGACCATTAAAGTACAAATGTCTAGAAATAAGGATTTAAATTGACTGAGTATTATACATTGAACACGAGAAGTTTTGTTATCATCAAAAAGGGGGAGAATGTTAACCTAGTAGAGTTTTGATGATGAAAGATTAGAAGGAAAATAGTTCAAGAAAATAAGAAAACAGTTAGAAAATTCAGAAATTTACAGTATAGGTCGACATGCTTAGAAAACACATTGACCTGTGACATTCACACACACATACATCGACCCGTTTGATGTTCTTATCGACCTGAGCCAAATGTTTTCTATAAAAATATATTTCTGAAAACTTCGACCTACACAAACACACATCGACCTGTAGGTTGTCAGGTGGACAAATTTAGAGTGATGTGTCAACTAATTTTAAATTTAAATAGGGAAATGTTGATGTATATAAAAGACTTGTCGACTCGAACCTAAATGTCTTATAGATATGACATTCCAACACATCGACCTAGGCACAAATCATGTCGACCTGAAGTAACATGAATAGTGACATATCAACCAATTTATTCTTATACATCAACCAATTTAACTTATGAATAGTAATATGTCAACCTGTTGGTGTGACACATCAATCTGCTAGTTCAAATACACATCAACTTGATTTGCAACACATCAATCTGAACAGTGTTATGTCCACCAATTTCATACTTTATGTCAACCAATTCAAAGTTCAAATAGTACCACATCAACCTGTTGGTTAGACACATTAACCTGATGACACTTGGTTAGAAACACACATTTCAACATGTTACTGTGCTTGTCAACCTAGCCAAAACACATCAACCAATTTACTTAAACACGTCGACCAATTCAATAAATGAATAGTGACGCATCAACCCTTGATGAACGCATGTCGACCTGTCTATTATGTTTCTGAAATAAATGCACATTCAATATGACACATGTTGCAGAAACTTTAATGGTGAAAATTAAATGCGCAACATTCGGATGCAACAACCATCACCAACCGTTAATGGATCTATTCAATACCTCAATAAATACTAAGAAGCAGAAAATAAAGAGGGTTACGAGACACAACAACATGAAACGAGATGAGAATTGAATGCTCTGAGAATTCTTGACTATGAACTTGAAAAATTTCCAATCTCTTAATTGTCTCTGCTTATTCTCACATTGTCAAATCCGAGGAAAGTAAACCTCAATTCTTGACATTTATTTCATAGATTAATTCAAGTGTCAAACACTAAGGAGTGAGTGTATCAGTGCCTTAAGTCTAGAGAAGTCAAATTCAGTTTGAGTAAGATTGAATTATGGTGTTCAAACGTAATACTGTATAAGGTTGAACTTGAACCTGTAATCATGTTTGTAAACTTAACATTTAGTGAAAAATCCAAGGGGAGTTTGAGAGTGGACGTACACCGGGTTTGATTGAACTTCTATAAAAATTTTTTGTATTCTCTTTATTTATTTTTTCATTACTGTCATAATGTTTTAAATCTTTAAAAAGTTACAAAAAGTCCATATTCAACTATTCACCCCTCCCCCATATTCAACTATTCACCCCTCCCCTCTAGTTGAATAACACTTGTGGATGTTGATTTGGAATAGTTTCTGTATTGTTCCCCATCCATGGTGTAACATTAGGAGGTGCGGTGGGAACATTGGCTTAGTTGCCCAAGATCCACTAAGGCGCTCTCAACTTATCTGACCTCCCCACCCCAACTCCAGATAAACATTACGAAAATGGCCCTCATTTCCGCATTGATAGCACCTCTTGGGTGCTTGACATACTCTAAAATAGAATTTCCCACAGTCCTATTCCCCATCGATTTGCTTCCTGATGATGCAGTAGGAGTAGGGTTCCCAAAATGAGATGTTCATTGGCCTTGAGGAATGCCAACGAATCCAGTAATAGGAGCTCCACCATAGGAGCCTGTGTTCTTACTCTGTTTTGAACCCAGACCCGATGCATGTTCGGACCTTCTTTTCTTTTTCTATCCCTCTCTTGTCCTTCCCCTTTCTTCCACCATTTTCTCAGCCCTTAAGGCCAATTCCAATACATTCTTGTAAGTATGGATTGATATGACAGACATCTTCTCCCGGATAGACAAGTTTAGACCTTCAAATTTGAAGCGTAAGTACTCATCGGAAGTAACTGATTCTGGGACAAATGTGGACAATTTTCGCAACTCCTTCTCATATTCCGCCATCGACTTGTTGCCTTGGCAAAGATGAAGGAATTCCTTTATTTTTAAATCTCAGTGAAACCGAGTATAGTACTTTTCGTCGAATTCCTTAAGGAATTCGCTCCAAGAGATAGGTGCCAAGGATCTCTCTTTAAAACTATCCCACAAAGCTCGTGCATCTTTGTCCAATAATTTTATGGCTACCCTTAATTTCAATTCATCATCTAGCCTCGCGTCATCCACTATCTCTCTAACCCGATTGATCCAATTCTTAGCTACCATCGCATTACTTGACCCCATAAAGGTGACACATTCAAGTTGTCGGGCTTCCTTGATCAACTTGGACAGTTCAAAGGTTGGATGGGGGATTGGAGTAGCCACTGAAGTGGGAGGAGCAATTCTTTCTGATGGAGGAGTAGATGGAATGGTTGGCCTTGGTGGAAAAGGAATTGGCGCTTGAGGAAGAACTTGAAGACGAGTGCCATATGTATTCCACCACTTGGTCCATTGTCAGAGAGTATCGAGTGATGGTGGAGGAATCCCTGTTGAAGGTGCCGAGTGAGTACTAGTTACAGTCGGAGGAGAAGTTGGAGCATGTGAGGATGATCCATCCTCGTGCTCAGAAATAGAAATCTCACTAACATTCCTCATCCTTGGTCTAGGAGGCATGATTCCTATAAGAGGAGACACTATCGTTAGCTCACTAAATTCGGCATTGGGTTAGATATTTAACCCCCTAAAAATAAAATTAGTCCTAGTCCTTAAAAATTCATGGAAAGTTTTTGTACATCCATTGAAAAATCTCTTAAACTCTGAATTTTTCAAAAAGAAAAAAATTATTTTAAAATTTTGGAAAAACTCTTGGGACATTTGGAAATATTTTTCAAACAATTTAAAACATTTAAAATCGTGAGCCAAAACTTTGATACCAATAGAATTATCACGCCCCGACTCTCTCGTTAGGTAGCGACAATCGCCGTTTTATTTCGATATATGAGCAGCATTTTCCCATATATCAGAATAGCACAAAACATTCAACCTATTTAAAAACAACTCAAATATCATCTTAATGACCATCTTTGGTCACCCAGTATCAAAGACATGCATTTTCACACAATTTAAAGATCAATCCGATCCATTCCTATTCATGAACGGATGTCAATAGGCCATCCGACCATTTCAGAATTCTCATAAATTTCACTACAAAAAAACAGCCTTTTAGCCACAAATTTAGCGACGAAAATTTTTAAAAAATTCGTCGCTAAAAACATTAGTGACGGATTTAGCGACGAAAAATTTTTCATCGCTAATAATGCGTCGCAAAAATTTAACGACGAAAATTAGAAATCCGTCGCTAAATTTAGTGATGAAAATCTGAAATCCATCGCTAAATTTAGCAAAAAATAATTTTTCGTCGCTAAAATTCGTCACAAAAATTAGCGACGAAAAATTATCTGTCGCTAAATTAGCGATATAAAAAAATCCGTTACTAAATTTAGCGACGAAAATCTAAAATTCGTCGCTAAATTTAGCGACAAATAATTTTTGTCGCTAAAATCCGTCGCTAAAATCCGTCGCTAATTTAGGGAAAAAATATCAGTCGAAAAATTATCCGTCCCTAATTTAGCGACGAATAAAAAAATCCGTCGCTGATTCCAAATTTCCAAATTCGTCAAAATGTCCGGGGAGCGCACGTGCCGCCCTTGCCCACCTGAGCCAGCATGTGCCTGGATGGCCCTGCCCACCCGAGCCAACACAAGCCAGTAAGCTGTCCGCCCGCCCGAGCCAGCACCCCTGCGCAGGCGCTCCAACGTCAGCTCTTAATTGCTGGAAAATGCCGCTTTGCCTTCTGCCTCCACCATGGTTCGAACTCCGAACTCTCCACCGTGGTTCGAACTCCGAACTCCTGCACGCATACGCATAAGCATAAACCTGTAAACCACCAAGTCAAAAGATATTATGTGATATAAATATTTTTTTTATTATTTATTATCTTTCCTTCACATTTTTCTAATAATAATAAAATAATATATAATAACAATTCAAAATAATAAATATAATAACTTTTTTTATTTATACCACCAACCTAAAATAATATTAATTAAAAATAATAAATATGATAATTTTTAATAAAATACTAATTTAAAATAAAATAATAATTAATTAAAAAATATATTAATATTATATTTTGATTTCTTCTTTTTTCTTTTATTTTATTATTTTATTATTATTTTATTAATTTTTTTTTTATTTTTTAATCCATAGTTTAAAAATGGATTACGACATCTAAAAAATATAAAATTATAATTATCAATAAATTATAATATATTAATAATTTAAAAAATCTATATATTTAATAACAAAATATTTTTATTTGTTTGAATATATAAGAAATTTCAATATAATTATTATATATAAAAAATTTCAATAATGAGAATAGAAAGGAAAAAAAACCCAAAAATAGAGATGAGAGTAAGAGAAAGGAAAAAAAAAGTGAGAATAGAAAACAAATGAGAAGGAAGAAAGAAAAAAAATATTATCACACAACACTAAGCGGTAGTTCAGTGGTGATATGTTTTCCGTTCGAATCCGAGATCCAATATTTGAATCCCTTCAACTGCATTTTATCAATTTTTTTAGTATGAAAACAATGAAGGGCGTGGGGGCAGGCAGGCGCCCGTACGTGCATGCGCCGGTGCCCGCGCAGGCTCGCGGTCCTGACGGATTAATATTTAATTAAAAAATTTGTATTATTGAATAAAATAATACAAATAAAATAAAATTACCTATACAATAATAAAAAATATTAAATCAAACAAAAAAAGAAAAAAATAATAAATTAATTAAAAAATATATATAATTTAAATAAAATAAAATATATGGTTTTTTTAAGAATTAAATAATATTATTCTTCTAAAAAATGAAATATAATATAATAAAATAAAATGTAAATTAAAATATTATAAAATAATAATATGATTTGTTAATATAAATTAATAAAATAAAATAAAAATAAAATAAAATTCTTATTAATTAAAAAAAGATTAAATTCAGCGATGGATTTGGAATCCGTCACTAAAATTATTAAAATAAAATAAAATTCTAATTAAAAAAAAATTAAATTCAGCGACGGATTTAATCCGTCACTAAATTACCAACGGATAAATTTTGTCATTGCTAGATTAATTTTTTAATTTAAATATTATATTAATATTATATTTTATTTAATTATATATAAAAAACTTAGCGACAGATTGGGATTTTCGTCTAGCGACGGAAAACAAATCTGTCGCTAAATTAATTTTTAATTTAAATATAACATATTAATAAAATAAAAAAAAATAAATAAAATTTTATTTAAAAAAGATTAAATTTTGCGACGGATTTTATATTCGTGGCAAAATTTAATCACGAGATATTATTCGTCGCTATTTAGCGACGAAATTTACAACGAAAAATTTTTTGTCGCCAATTAGCGACGAATTTAGGTACAAAAATTTTTTCGTCACTAATTAGCAACGAATTTTGCTACGAATGATGTGTCTGTCGCTAATTTAGTCACGACTTCCTTTTCGTTGCAAATTTTATGACAAATTAGCAACGAAAAAGTTTTTGTCGCTAAATTTGTCGCTATTTTGCGACGAATTTTTTTTTGTCACGAAAATTTTTGGCTAAAATCGTATTTTTTTTTAGTGTTTACAATTTCAAAATAGTTTAAAATTCACTATAAAATGTCCAAATGCTCCAATTTAAACAATATAAATTGTAAGAGGATTTTTTTTTTCTTTTTAAGTCAAGAAAATACAAGTTAACTATCATAGGAATATGGATTTCTCAAATACTTGACTAAAGAAAGCTAAACAAATATTTAACAAATTTAATCAAAATAAAATATTTAAAAATTTCCTTTCGTGGATCATTCTACACCAATTCAAAATAAAGTCTTCATTTCAAATACCTAACTATGTTCAATAACTATTTTCTTCAGTTTGGCTCCAAAGCAATGTCTTTCGCCTAACCTTCCTCTAAAAAAATTAGAAAAGAAGAGTGAGTATTTAAAATACTTAGTAAATGGAGTGCAATGGCATGCAATGCATAAATGAGGAGTGAAAATGGTTATGCCAAAAATTATATACAAAATGCATTGTCATAATTGAAAATATTGATATAAAATAGTTTATTTCAAACCACCATAACTCATATGACCAAAACAATAATTTCAAATCATTTTTCATAATTTTGGGATATGCCAAAATCATTAACATATCAATGACCATTGATAGGATTCGCCAAGAGTTTTTCACTATTTTCTAAAAATTCCTTTCACCTTGGTGTTGCCCCGGAGTTCCGTGGAGTGTATTCACGTTATCACGACGGCTTGAGAAGGCTCTCCAACCCACCTACCATCAAACCAAGTTTAACAGCCTTGACCACGCTTTTCCAATGGTCCGGTCCGTGGCAAAACTTAGACTATAGCTCTTTTTCAACACCATGTTACCAAAAATTCAATTTATAAATCAATTTAAACTCAAATTTCAATGTAGAGCAACAATATAGGTTTCGTATGAGTATTCAATTATACAATGATGTAAATAATTCAATAATTTAGTACAATGTAATTGATTTATTCAAATTTCATTTGAAACACATCATATTCATAAAATATTATAAATTTAGTTCGAACTCATTTCAAAATTCAATTTATGAAATATAATTGAAATTAGTTTACTCATTTATTTAAAACATAACCATCCACTCACCTCAGGTGGGTATTCACTCCCTATACATTATCAGCTCCAAAGAAATCTCCTTTCAAACTCCAATGGATTGTCCTAAATTAGCAATAACAATTTTCGGTTCATTTCTCCTTAAATTCAAAGGTTTACAAATTTTTTCTAATTTTATTTAAACCCAAATTTCGAATATTTTCTTATTTTTGTTCTCATTTTATCAATTTGTCATCATTTGCATTATTATAAAATGCATATTCACAATTCTCTTAAATTTTTCTATTTTCAAACAATTTTTTTCTAATTTTTTCCGAATTAACATAACCCTAATTTTTTCAATTCATGAATGTACATTCTAATTTCATCAATTGCACCTCATTTATATGTAAATAAAATTTCCATTTTCATTTTCCCCCAAAGTTTCACTATTCGCAAACTTAGAGTTTTTGATATTCCTATGAAATTCCATCAAATCTCAATAATAACATCCAATTTTTGTATTAAAGAAATTAAACCCAAGATTAAGAATTAAAAAATACCTCAAATTTTGGGATTAGATTGGATTTTTGAAGATTGATTTTAAAAACCATAATTTTTCTCCTTCGTTGAACAATTCTTGATTTTCCGCTTAAAATGCTCTTTCTCATAAAAGGATTACATCTACAAAGCCACGTATTTCGGTCGTACTTAAAGGTTTGATTCAGGGATGAAGACAGAGCAAACATAAAATCAACGGAGGGAGAGAGAGAAACTTAGTGTGAGCAGTCCGCCAGGGCAGTTCGCCACAGCCTTAGAGGGGCTTCTAAGAATGGATGCCAGGGGCCTCTGGCATCCGATTGGGATTGGTCCCTTTCATCTTTCACCGAAAAAGAGAGATAGAGAGATGGGAAAGGGGAGATGAAGGAGATGGGAGAAAATGGGGGGTTGGGATTCGAGTAAGAGAGGAGAGAATAATTTAAAAAAACTTTGATTTTTCCTTTTTTTTTTTTTACTTCTCCGCATTACATTGGTGGTGAAATCATATGTTCAAAAAGAAGGGGTTGAATTTAATGAAATATTGTCACGCCCCAAACCTGGAGCGTGAGCAGCCGCCCGTTACCCTGGATACCGACTGTATTTTTACAGAAAATCGGACAGAACCTCCCCATATATCGGAGGTTTCCCATATTAAAATAAACCTGTTACCTGTCCAAAAGGGGCCATCCCGGTCTCAAAATACATATATTATCCTCAACAACAAACCAGATCATCCTACTGCACAATCCAGGGCAACGCAAGGCTAACAAACAATTCTCTATAGTCCTAACCACAGACCTCTACTGCCATGCCCCCATCAAAGGCATGGACAGCCGCCAGTCGCCCCTCCTGTGATTTAGAGGAGGCACCGAGCGATCCTAGAGGACACTTCTAAGACATGACACATTCCCAAATATAGACGCAATGAAAAAGAAATGTCTCAATGCAATGTCATGCAGTGACATGAGAGTTCCACAAATTAAATATCCATATTTATACAGTCATCCCAGAATTTTAAAAATGGTCATCTATAGACCTCAGAATACAAATACATCACCAATACAAATTTTGCAGCGGAAATACACGATGACTCCTCAAGTCCAGGCCTGATCTCCCAAAGATACTGAGCGTCCTAAAAACGACGCTCCTTGTCAAATACTATCTCTGAAACAAAAGGGAAATGAGGGGTGAGTACTCGGGAAAGAATACTCAGTGAGTGGGTCAACAATATATCATTTCACGCATTTTCAAGTCAAATATGCATCCAAAATACCATCATTTAAAATCATAGAGCTGCCAGCCGAAAATGTCCTGGCAGAGGTCTACCGCGACCTATGACAGGCGCACCGGGGGTGTTATATGCAAATTTCTTTAAAGTGCTCTCTACCCCGGCGTTGGCGACGAACCTCGTCCAGGTGCTAGACTTGGAGAGGATATCCAATCCAAATCCAAATCCTCCCCCTTTCGGGTTCAACCTGGTTAGTACCGTGTCGATAATCAAATCACGACAACTCGTGGGATACGCCAGGCCTAGGCATATCCGGACGCCACCAAAGCGTCTCTCACGGTGTCCTTTGAAGCTACGGAACAATACATATCAAAGCCCTCAAGGCCAAAACCAATATCATATCAAAATGTGCCGAAATCAGGTTCATAAACCAATGCAACATATAGCATAAAATGGCACATTATACATTTCAACCACATGGATGCATAATTTCATAATTCAATATAGTTTTTGGACACTCTATCGGTTCACAAAAGTCAATTTTAAAACCAGTCAAAACATTTCCAACATACGACAAATCATGCTCATTATCAAAATGTTGTAAAACAGGATTTACATATTAAACAAAAGCATTGAAATAAATCCCACTCACTATTTTGGGGAAGGTAGCGCACTCCCCAATAACACCAAAATATGCAAAACAAGGCGCCCCTCAATCGAGTCACCAAGAAAGCCAACCTAATCAAGTCATCACGATTCGATATAAAATAAGGGCCTAGTTATGAATCTTTAATTTTTTTCTTTCCAACCAAAACTACCTAATTTGACAAAGTTTATCCAAAGATTGAAGAGATTTCGTTTCTCTCACCTAGGGTTTCTCGGATCTCGGATCTAGCTTTCGTTCGCCCGTCGGTTTGGTCTAAAACCTGAATATTTCCAAATTTCAAATATATTAGAAACAACTAAATTTCTAACACCAAACCCTAGAATTTCAACCAAATATAGTCGTTACCTGCAGTACAGAAGATGCAGGTGAGCTCTCGAAGGGGAACGCCGGTCGCGGCTCGCGGGCCGTCACGGGCTCGCGGGCTGGCCGCTGGTGGCTCACAGGCTCTCAACCCGGCTTGCTGGCCGCAGCGGGCTTCGCGGGTTGCAGTGGGCCGCGGCTGGACTGGGCCTTGGGCCGCTGGTGGGCTGGCCCACTCACGGGCTAGGGCTCGCGCTGGGTCGCGAGCTGGGTCGCGCGCTGGCTCGCTCTGGGTCGCGAGCTGGGTCGCGCGCTGGCTCATGCTGGGTCGCGCTGGAGCGCGCTGGACCGCGCTGGGACGCGTTGGGCCGCGCTGGGGTGCGCTGGGGCTCGCTGGTGCTCGCGCTGGGGCGCGCAAGTGCGAGCTGGTGCAGGGACCGCACAGGGGCGCGCAGGGGCTCGTGCTACGGCGTGCTTGAGCGATCGCGTGCTCACGCGAGGGAGGGTCGCGTTGCAGTGCTCGCGCGCTCACGAGGAAGACTGCGCGGTGGCGCTAGCGCTCGCGTGGAGATGATCGCGCGGCTGTGCTCGCGCTCATGCTGGGGGATCACGCAGCGGAGAGAATCGTGCTACAGTCGCGTGCTCGCTGAGGATTGGAGATCGCGTTGTAGTCGCGCGCTCGCATAGGATTGGAGCAGCGACGGCCACGGCGCACTCGTGGGAGGAAGATCGTGCGGCTGATTCGGGCGGTCGCTCGTGGCGGAGGATGGCAGCAGAAGAGAGAGGCGCGGCGGCGGGGGATCGGGAGAAGAGAGAAGAAAAAGGGAGAGAAGAAGAGGGAGAGAGAGAGAGAAGGGAAGAGAGGGGGAAAGAGAGAGAGAGAGAGAGAGAGAGAGAGAGAGAGGGGAGAAAATTGGGCTTTAAGCCCTAATTTTTATTTTTCCCTTTTTTTTTTTTTTAATTGGGTATTACATTTTCTAACCCCCTAAAAACAAGTCTCGTCTTCGAGACTAAAAGAAACTATACAGGGAAAAGTTGAGGGTACTGTCTTCTCATGGCTTCCTCAGGCTCCCAGGTCTGTTCCTCGACCTGGTCGCTCCTCCACAAAACTCTAACAAGAGGAATCTCTTTGCTCCGTAGCTTTCTGACCTGTCGATCCAAAATAGTCACAGGCTGGACAGGTAAGCTCAAGTCCTCTCGAAGCTCAACTGGCGGAGCCTCTAAAATGTGTGAGGGATTTGGCTGATATCTCCTAAGTACTGAGACATGAAATACATCGTGAATACGCGATAGGTTTGCTGGCAGCTCCAATTTATATGCTACACTTCCGACCCTGTCAAGGATACGGAAGGGCCCAATATACCTGGGACTCAATTTCCCTCGCTGCCCAAATCGAATGACTCCCTTCAAGGGAGATATCTTTAAGAATACCATGTCTCCCACAGTAAACTCTAGAGGTCGCCGCCTATGATCTGCATAGGATTTTTGTCTATCCTGGGCGGCTTTCATCCGCGTACGGATAATCCTCACTTTCTCCTTCGTCTCCTCTACCAGCTCAACATTGGTGAGTCGTCGCTCACCAACCTCATCCCAGCACAACGGGGTACGACACTTCCTCCCATACAATGCCTCGTAAGGTGGCATGCCAATGCACGCCTGATAGCTATTATTATAGGCGAATTCCACCAACGGAAGATGTCGATCCGAACTCCCCCGGAAATCCATAACACATGCCCTAAGCATGTCCTCTAAAGTCTGAATAGTTCTCTCTGACTGACCATCCGTCTGGGGGTGATACGCTGTGCTGAAATTCAGTCTAGTACCCAAAGCCTCCTGCAGACTGGGCCAAAAACGGGATGTAAATCTGGGGTCTCGATCTGATACTATCGACACTGGAACCCCATGCAGCCTCACGATCATATCAATATAGAGGCGTGCCAACCTTTCAAGCGAGTAATCACTCCTAATCGGGATGAAATGTGCGGACTTAGTAAGTCGGTCAACTATCACCCAAATAGCATCATGCTGTGCCGAAGTCCGCGGTAATCCCACTACAAAATCCATTGTGATATGCTCCCACTTCCACTCAGGAATGGGAAGGGGCTGCAATGTGCCAGCTGGACGCTGGTGCTCAGCCTTCACCTGCTGACATACAAGGCAACGAGCAATGAATTCTGCAATTTCCCGTTTCATACCCGACCACCAATAACTGTCTCTGATGGTGCGGTACATTTTAGTACTGCCGGGATGTAAAGCATAAGCAGATGAATGGGCCTCCTCAAGAATAGCCCTGCGGAGGTCACTATCTGCCGGTACACATACTCGATCTCGAAAAACCAACAGTCTATCCTTGCGAACTCTAAAGTCGTCAATATCACCTCTACTGGCTTTCTCATAAATACCTCGGAGCTCTTCATCACTCTGCTGAAGCTCCCTAATACGATCGAGCAAACTCGGCCGAACCTCAAATCTGGCTAGTATAGCTCCCTGATCATCACTCGCCAACCTGACTCCCAAAGCTCGGAGTCCCAATAAACACGAGAGATAAGTACTCTCGGTAGTCTGAGAAGAGGAAGATGACTTCCGACTCAAGGCATCAGCCACCACATTAGCCTTGCCCGGATGATAATCAATAATGAGGTCATAATCCTTTAGCAGCTCTAACCATCTCCGTTGCCTCAAATTCAGCTCCCTCTGATTTAACAGATACTTTAGACTTTTGTGATCTGTAAACACTCTGCATGTGACCACATATAAATAGTGGCGCCATATCTTTAGCGCAAAGATTATGGCCGCCAACTCCAAATCGTGCGTAAGATAATTCACCTCATGCTTCTTTAGCTGTCGCGAAGCATAGGCGATAACTCTACCATCCTGCAACAATACACAACCCAATCCTTGCCTGCTGGCATCACTGTACACCACATACTCTCGACTACTCGTGGGAAGGGCTAGAATCGGAGCGGACGTCAATCGCTGTTTGAGCTCCTAAAAGCTCACCTCACAACGATCATCCCATACAAACTTTACACCTTTTCGCGTCAATCTAGATAACGGAGCAGCAATTCGAGAAAAGTCCTCTACAAATCTGCGGTAATACCCGGCTAGACCAAGAAAACTCCTGATTTCTGATACTGTCTGTGGCTGCTCCCATCTCAATATAGCCTCAGCTTTCTGCGGATCAACAAAGATACCCTCCGCAGAAACTACATGGCCAAGAAAACCAATCTGCCGCAACCAAAATTCACACTTGGTGAACTTGGCATAAAGCTGTCTCTCACGAAGAGTCTGCAAAATCACCCTAAGGTGCTGAGCATGCTCATCATCACTCCGCGAGTAGACTAAGATATCATCAATAAAAACAATGACGAACCGATCCAAATAATCGTGAAAAATTCGGTTCATTAGGTCCATAAATGCGGCAGGGGCATTAGTCAGCCCAAACGGCATGACCAAAAACTCATAATGTCCGTATCGGGTGCGGAAAGCCGTCTTAGGCACATCCTCGGCCCTAATCCGCAATTGATGGTAACCCGACCGGAGATCTATCTTCGAGAATACTCTAGCACCCTGTAATTGATCAAAGAGATCATCAATACGTGGTAGTGGCTACCGATTTTTAACGGTAACTTTGTTCAGCTATCTATAATCTACACATAGCCGAAATATGCCGTCCTTCTTTTTCACAAACAACACCGGTGCACCCTACGGAGACGTGCTAGGACGGATAAACCCCTTATCCAGCAACTCTTGCAGCCAGCCGGCGCCATCCTGTATGGCGGCATAGAGATAGGGGTAGTCCCCGGAGCTAAATCGATCTCAAAGTTAAACTCCCGAACAGGTGGTAGTCCGGGCAGCTCCTCGGGGAAAACATCAGGAAAGTCCTGTACCACTGGGACATCCTCCAGTCTCGGTCCCTGAGCAGTGGTGTCAATGATATGAGCCAGGTAAGTCGCACATCCGCGGCGAATCATGCGTCTGGCCTCCAAAACTGAAATGATACAGCGGGGTAAAACCCGCCTCTCGCCCTCAAAAATCAACACTGGATGATCGGGTTTTCGAAACTCCATTTGCTTCTTAAAGCAGTCAACCGAAGCCCGATGCATATGTAGCCAATCCATCCCCAAGATGGCATCAAAATTAGTCATGGCGAGAGGGATTAGATCTGCTTTCAGCACTGTATCCCCAACTTTGATCTCACATTCTCTATACACTGTGTCGCGCACAATTTGCTCACCCAGAGGAGTGATGACCAATAGCTCCTCGTCCAAAGGTGAGAGCGGCCTGTCAGAATGTCGGAAGAATTGATCGCTCACATACGAATAGTTAGACCCCATGTCAATAAGAGTACGGGCATCTATTCCAAAAATGGGTAGAGTACCTATCATTTGCACAAATGCACATAAGCTTAGAATAATTTTAAACCTGATATGTATATATATATGTCAAAATAGTTGAGCCTCTAGGGCTTCTACAACCTCGGTGTACAAAGATGTCAGAGAGGTATCATGTAGACAAAAGGGAACACAACTCAAAATACCTATACGACTGATACAATGCTGACATCCTCAAAAGAAGTGAAAATACGAATAGAGATCCTATTCTACAGGATCAGAAGGAGGAGTACCCATGATGATGTCGGGGTTCGCCTGGGCGTCCTCCTGCGTCATGGCATAAACCCGGGCCTGAGCCCTAGGCTGCTGTCGTGCCTGAGTCTGCACTGTGTTACTCCCAGTGGTCACCCTGGGAGTAGAAACTGCTGGCCGAACAGGCTGCCCCTGCTGTCCCATACGAAGAGTACTAGTGCGGCTCAATGAACTCTGTGCTCCGAGTCCTAACTCAGGGCAAGAACTCCTAATATGCCCCGGCTTCCCACAGTGGAAGCAAGTGACCGTCACTGAACAAGCTCCGCTTGGATGGGACTGACTGCACCTGCGGCAATAAGGGTGCCGCTGAGTAGTAAACTGTGCAGGGTGAGTCGTTGCGGGCTGTCTAAACCCCTGGGAGTACTGTCCCCGTCCCAGCTCAGGAAATCCAGATCCAAATCCGCCTCTGTACGAATTGGATCCCCTGCACCTCTTGGAATTCTCCGCAAAATGAGACTTCTCCTTCTTTCTCTTCTGCTCTCTGCTCTCTCTTTGCCTAGTCTCAGCGCGGACCAAAGCCTCCGCGCGGTGAGCAGAGTCTATCACCTCAGCCAGTGTAAACTGTGGAGTAACAGTCATATACCTCTTTATGCTGAGGCTAAGACCGTCCTCAAACTTGAAGCGCAAATACTGAGGTGTGGCCAGATCTGGTACAAATGCGGCAAGTCTCCGCATGTCTGCCTCATACTCCGAGACAGATCTGGACCCCTGTGTAAGCCGTCCCAACTCTGACCTCATCCGGTCCTGCTGGTAGAGTGGGAAAAATCTGCGGTCAAACTCCCGAAGGAAGTCGTCCCACCGCAATGGCTCTATCGCCTCATCAGTGAGGGCCTCCCACCATGAGAGGGCCTTTCCCCTTAATAATCGCTCTGCCACTTTCAGGCAGAGCTCCTCTCCAATCCCCAGATCGGTCAAAATCCTGCGGGTGCGGTTGATCCAATGCTTGGCTGCCGCAGCATCACCAAGCCCTGTGAAATCCGTGCACCCCAACTGACGGGCCTCCTTAACCAACTGAGTCAACTCATGTACCCGTCTAAGAATAGCCGATGTGCTCTCACTCCGCTTGGACAAAGTAGAAGGACCGGCCACCGGCGGTGGAATTGGTGCCGTAGGAACTGGCGCTGCTGCAGGTGCAGGCGCCGCTGTAGGAAGTGGTGGGGGCGGATTCTAGACTCAATGCGAAGCGTACCACTCGTACACCTGCCGAAAGGCGTCGAGTGTGGGTACAGGAGTCTCAGCCTGAGCAGCTGGCTGAGTAGGTGCCGGTGGCGGCACGCGAGTCGAGGTACGATCCTCTGGCTCGTCTAAGTCCTCTGGTACTCGTGGGGTCTCGGGTGCCCGAGGTGCATCTGGCACTAACAGACCTCAAGCGATGCGAATCTAGCACCTCTCCTTCCACGTCTAGGTGGCATAATTCTGCAAGAGAAAGATGCTTATTATCATAAAAAGAATAGGCACGGTTCAAGAATTTTGAACTAATCATAGCATGGCTACCCTCACAAAAGAATAAAATTCTCAGTTCAATAGGAGAAGAATGTAGCAAGTTAGGTTAGATACAACCATATCTAACCCCCTAAAATAGATGAACTCATATGCCTATGACAATGCACTAGGACTTCATGACTGTATGAAACTCTCATGTATTGAGAACTTTAAAAACCAACTTATTCGGGAATGTTTCCAAGACTCTCTTCCAACATAGCTCTTAATCACGTCGCTCTGATACCAATCCAACTGTCACGCCCCAAACCTGGAGCGTGAGCAGCCGCCCGTTACCCTGAATGCCGGCTGTATTTTTATAGAAAATTGGACAGAACCTCCCCATATATCGGAGGTTTCCCATATTAAAATAAACCTGTTACCTGTCCAAAAGGGGCCATCCCGGCCTCAAAATGCATATATTATCCTCAACAACAAACCAGATCATCCTACTACACAATCCAGGGCAACGCAAGGCTAACAAACAATTCTCCGCAGTCCTAACCACAGACCTCTACTGCCATGCCCCCATCAAAGGCATGGACAGCCGCCAGTCGCCCCTTCTGTGATTTAGAGGAGGCACCGAGCGATCCTAGAGGACACTTCTAAGACATGACACATTCCCAAATATATACGCAATGAAAAAGAAATGCCTCAATGCAATGTCATGCAGTGACATGAGAGTTCCACAAATTAAATATCCATATTTATACAGTCATCCCAGAATTTTAAAAATGGTCATCTATAGACCTCAGAATACAAATACATCACCAATACAAATTTTGCAGCGGAAATACACGATGACTCCTCAAGTCCAGGCCTGATCTCCCAAAGATACTGAGCGTCCTAAAAACGACACTCCTTGTCAAATACTATCTCTGAAACAAAAGGGAAATGAGGGGTGAGTACTCGGGAAAGAATACTCAGTGAGTGAGTGGGTCAATGCAATCATCAAATATAGAGTGTGAAACTGGAGTGTCAAAACATAAGTATATAAATCATATTTCAAATCATCATGCTTTTCATTTCAACAATATATCATTTCACGCATTTTCAAGTCAAATATGCATCCAAAGTACCATCATTTAAAATCATAGAGCTGCCAGCCGAAAATGTCCCGGCAGAGGTCTACCGCGACCTATGACAGGCGCACCGGGGGTGTTATATGCAAATTTCTTTAAAGTGCTCTCTACCCCGGCGTTGGCGACGAACCTCGTCCAGGTGTTAGATTTGGAGAGGATATCCAATCCAAATCCAAATCCTCCCCCTTTCGGGTTCAACCTGGTTAGTACCGTGTCGATAATCAAATCACGACAACTCGTGGGATACCCCAGGCCTAGGCATATCCGGACGCCACCAAAGTGTCTCTCACAGTGTCCTTCGTAGCTACGGAACAATACATATCAAAGCCCTCAAGGCCAAAACCAATATCATATCAAAATGTGCCAAAATCAGGTTCATAAACCAATGCAACATATAGCATAAAATGGCACATTATACATTTCAACCACATGGATGCATAATTTCATAATTCAATACAGTTTTTGGACACTCCATCGGTTCACAAAAGTCAATTTTAAAACCAGTCAAAACATTTCCAACATACGACAAATCATGCTCATTATCAAAATGTTGTAAAACAGGATTTACATATTAAACAAAAGTATTGAAATAAATCCCACTCACTGTTTTGGGGAAGGTAGCGCACTCCCCAATAACACCAAAATACGCAAAACAAGGCGCCCCTCAATCGAGTCACCAAGAAAGCCAACCTAATCAAGTCATCACGATTCGATATAAAATAAGGGCCTAGTTATGAATCTTTAATTTTTTTCTTTCCAACCAAAACTACCTAATTTGACAAAGTTTATCCAAAGATTGAAGAGATTTCGTTTCTCTCACCTAGGGTTTCTCGGATCTCGGATCTAGCTTTCGTTCGCCCGTTGGTTTGGTCTAAAACCTGAATATTTCCAAATTTCAAATATATTAGAAACAACTAAATTTCTAACACCAAACCCTAGAACTTCAACCAAATATAGTCGTTACCTGCAGTACAGAAGATGCAGGTGAGCTCTCGAAGGGGAACGCCGGTCGCGGCTCGCGGGCCGTCACGGGCTCGCGGGCTGGCCGCTGGTGGCTCGCAGGCTCTCAACCCGGCTTGCTGGCCGCAGCGGGTTTCGCGGGTTGCAGTGGGCCGCGGCTGGACTGGGCCTTGGGTCGCTGGTGGGCTGGCCCACTCACGGGCTAGGGCTCGCGCTGGGTCGCGAGCTGGGTCGCGCGCTGGCTCGCTCTGGGTCGCGAGCTGGGTCGCGCGCTGGCTCGTGCTGGGACGCGCTGGGGCGCGCTGGGGCGCGCTGGTGCTCGCGCTGGGGCGCGCAAGTGCGAGCTGGTGCAGGGACCGCATAGGGGCGCGCAGGGGCTCGTGCTACGGCGTGCTAGAGCGATCGCGTGCTCACGCGAGGGAGGGTCGCGCTGCAGCGCTCGCGCGCTCACAAGGAAGACTGCGCGGTGGCTCTAGCGCTCGCGTGGAGATGATCGCGCAGCTGTGCTCGCGCTCGTGCTGGGGGATCACGCAGCGGAGAGAATCGTGCTACAGTCGCGCGCTCGCTGAGGATTGGAGATCGCGCTGCAGTCGCGCGCTCGCAGAGGATTGGAGCAGCGACGGCCACGGCGCACTTGTGGGAGGAAGATCGTGCGGCTGATTCAGGCGGTCGCTCGCGGCGGAGGATGGCAGCAGAAGACAGAGGCGCGGCGGCGGGGGATCGGGAGAAGAGAGAAGAAAAAGGGAGAGAAGAAGAGGGAGAGAGAGAGAGAAGAGAAGAGAGGGGGAAAGAGAGAGAGAGAGAGAGAGAGAGAGAGGGGAGAAAATTGGGCTTTAAGCCCTAATTTTTATTTTTCCCTCTTTTTTTTTTTTTTTTTTTTTTTTTTTAATTGGGTATTACAAATATTTTCCCTAATAGCTCGACTTATCATAGTCTAATTAGTGCTGGCAATGTGTGCTATGTTTGTCTTACATGTAGAGCTGCTATGTTAAAACATCTTTCCTCATTGAAATCTTGAAGAAGAAATTTATATGCTTCAACTAAAAGGTTTTGAAGGAAAGGAAAGGAGAACTTGGTTTGCAGGTTACACAGATCTATGTATGATTTAAAACAGGCACCAAGGAGTTGGTACAAGAGATTTGATTCATTTGTCATGAACCTTGGATACTGTAGACTTAAAGTAGGGCCTTGCATATATTTCAATAGGTTTGCTGATAGTGAGTTCATTATCTTCTTGTTGTATGTAGATGACATGTTAGTAGCAAGCCCCAACAAACATCGTGTTAAATAATTAAAGGGATGATTGGCTAGGGAGTTTGAGATGAAGGAGTTGGGACCAGCAAATAAGATTTTAGGGATGCAAATTCACCAAGTTAGAAATAATAGGAAGATTTGGCTTTTTTAGAAAAATTATTTGAAGAAAATCTTGTGCCGTTTGAACAGGCAAGATTGTAGGCTAATACCAATACTTCGTTAGTCTAGTGGGAAGAGCACTACCCTACACTAAAAACAGGGGTTCGAGTCTTGGTAGTGGCAAAAACGACATTGGGAGAGCTCCTTCTCAATTGGGACCCGAAGGAGCTCGGTCGAGATTAGTCGGAGCAAAAGCTCCGAATACTCAGCGGTAGACAAAATCTACGGACAAAAAAAAAAAAAAAATTTGTAAGCCAATTTCTACCCCACTTCTTGTTAATTTCAAATTATCCTCTTGTATGAGTCCTAGCAGCGAATAAGAGACGTTGGAGATATCACAAGTATCATATGCATCAGCAATGGGAAGTTTATTATTCGCTTTGATTTGTATAAGACCAGACATTGCATAATCAGTGAAGTTGTTCGTAGGTACATGGCAAATCCTGGTAGAGAGTATCAGAGTGCAGAAAAGAGGATCCTTGGATACATTAAGGGGACCTAAAATGCTGCATTATGTTATTGGGGATCAGATTTTATTATTAGTGGATATATTGATTCTGATTATACAGGTGATCTTAACAAAAGTAAATCCACCAAAGGATATGTGTTTACACTTGCCGCTGAGCTATAAACTAGGTTTTAAAACTGTAGTTAATTGTGGCTATTTCAACAATAGAAGCTAAATATATAACAGCTACACAAGCCAATAAAGAGGCAGTATGGTTGAAAATGACGTCGGGGGAATTCGGACAAGAACAGGAAAAAATTTCTCTATTCTATGACAGTCAGAGTACCTTGCATCTTGCAAGGAATCCAGCACTTCTATTAAATACCAAATGCATACGAATTCAGTATTACTTCGTGAGAAAGTAGAAGGAACAGTGGATATACAGAAAATTCATACAAAAGATAATCTATCAGATTTCATGACAAAGGCAGTCAATGCTCGCAAGCTTATCTGGTGTCGATGCTCTTACGACCTAACAGAGACGTAAGCAACATGACAATGACAAGGAAGAAAGAATGGTGCGAAAATCTGATTGACTTTCAATCAAATCTTCAATTAGAAGAGTGTTGAGTTGGCACATGCAATGTTTGTCAACATATGCCACAATTTTTTTGAAAACGGAAGTCAACAATTTTCTAAAAGTTTTTGGTGCAACATAGTCGAAGGAACTACTTCAACTTTCATTGTCCAAAATTATAATCTATCAATAGGTGTCATACATGCAGCTGTACTACGTAAGATATGGAGCTTTGTTGAATACTTTTTTCCACTCCATAACATTATAAATAGTTATAATAGTTAATGGCTTCATATATTCCACAGAGTAATATGTATATATATATATATATATATATATATATATATATATATATATTAGAGAATTGAGTAATTATTTTCTCCTGTTCTAAAAAGAGAATTTTTATTATTTCTCCTTTATAAATAGAGAGTTTATGATTCCTATTATTTTCTCAAAGTAGAATTCTTCTATCTTTGCGTGTATTTTTTACTCTAATTTGTTTCGGGTTTCCATGTAAATATTTATGTTTTATTATTATTTTCTCAAATTTATTAGTTACGATTTTGCTTTCGGATCAAACAACAAATTAGCATATGTTACCCTCCCTTAACTTATTAAGAGAAGAAAAAATTGTTTGTCAAACACAATTTAAACGGAGTAATAGTTCATGCCCTCTCCTTCACTTACCAGTAAATTTTTGTACAAAAATGCCAAGTAATGCTTTCTATAATAAGAAAAATCAATATTGCCGGCTGCTGAATAATCTCATGCGCTGTTTGCTTTCAATTCTATATGAAGATTTTTTCTTTTCTTTCTTCTTCTTTTTTTTTTTTTTTGGAGAGATAAAGCAACTATAAAGATTTAACTCATTTAATTCTGTCTAATAAAAGTATTTAACTCATTCAGGTAATTATTAAATTCAAAACCCCTTTTTTTGCGAATTTTATATCAAACTTTTAATCCTAATTAATTGTGCAGTTAGCGTTTTAATAAAATCAATTGCACATAGTGTTTTATAAACAATAATACATTTTTTAAAATAAAAGAAAAAAAAAAAAAAGAAAAGAGTGATGACTTTAGGTAGTCAATGGGCTACTTTCTACAAACTTTTCTATAACCACCATGCACCAATTTGCAATTGTATTTCTATCTATATTTCCTCACTATGAGCACCTTCTTTTCTGAAGTGTCAGCATCCCCGATAGATGTATTGAACAAACGTCCGGTAATAGTGGAGAGATTGCAGAACATGGTCTTCGACTCCCCACCTCATTTAATTTTAAAACCTACATTTTTCATTTACAAAACTAGACTCTCGTGTTATAAGGAAAGGTCCATTTTGATTTCTTTTTCTTTTTTTTTTTTTTTGGTAAAAAGGAGAAAAAACAAATGGCCCAGCCCACGAGGCACACTACAAGCCCACACACCCAGACCTACTGGGCCTAAAACCAGCAGACCTGGGCACCCCAAATCCCATAGAGTCTTCAAACAAGAGTTTGTTCAGGTCCTGCGGGGGAAAATCTAAGACAGTAACAACAGGAGCAGCCTTGAACCATCATTTCCTAGTTGCCTTGGACCTCGGCTTATATTGTCGTTTTATTTTATCTCTCTCTTTCTCTCTCTCTCTCGCTCTCGCTCTCGCTCTCGCTCTCGCTCTTTAATATTTTTTTTGGAATAAGTGAAGACTCTTCCACCTAGGATTAGAGGAGAAACGAGTAGCACTCGTTAGAAGTCATGAAAATTAATTGCATTAAGGCAAGTTGAAACAAGATCTTGCAAAGTCACAGAGAGGACGGATGGTCCGGGGTTAACAAATTAGATAGTGGTGGGGGTGGAGAGGTAAAACACTATTTTCTTTTATTTGGTTAAGACAATTGTTTCTTAGCAAAAACTTGGGTTTTGAGGAGGGATGGATCTTGGCCCACACACATGGATGAAACCTTGAGGGAGGGGTGGGGGAAGCGAGGACTTTGTAAGTTTTGAGGACTCGTGCAAATAGTAAAAACTATAAAGAGCTTTTCTGAAATTTTCCTGGGCAAAGGAGGTTAGAATCTAGTGGGATGATGGAAATTGTTGTTTGGAATTTTACTTTTGCATTTAATTCATGTTTTTTAGGACATTAATACAAAATTTTTGGGACATATACTCTCTCTTCAAACTCTTTCCGCATGTCAATCAAAGTAGGGTAAAGAGCTTACTCACCCAACACTAGGTTGATCCATTTCTTTGAACCGTGTTGTCGAATCATATCACGGCACACAGCCCTATTATAACTACATTTCGCCTTTTAAAGCAATACCATATAATTCAATATAGAATGATCAACGTGAAAAAGGAGAGTTCTGGGATCATGTATAGTATCCACAGACAGAAGAGACCGTCAGTATAGAGGAGATCATATTTTGGTAGCATTGAATTGGATTCTGGATAATCATCTCTCTCTCTCTCTCGGATTTTTTTTTTTCTTTTTCTCAGAAACTTTTTCCGGCAGGCAATGTTGAACTTCTTCACTCCTCTGTGATCGCTCTTTCTTGCTTTAAAACATTTATAATTACATCTTTAGTTGAGGATATTGGAATTTCTCCTTTTGTTCTCCATGCTTGTGTAATACCTATAAAAAAAAATAAAATAAAGAGAGAGACGCAGCATTTTAACCCAAAACGTCGCGTCTCCCCTCCCCCCCTTTTTCCCCAAATCGATTAGGGCTAATAGCCCTAATCCCCCTCTCTCTCACTTCCTGCTTACTCTCTCCCTCTCTCTCGATTTCCACCTTTCTCCGCCATTTTGTCCCTCTCTCTGCCACTCTCTGCCTCCCATAGTGGCTCCTCCGACCACCATCACCACCGCCTAGTCGTTTTTCTCGCCTCTCCCGTGTCTCTCTGTCTCTTGCTCCCTCTCTTTGTCTCACAGTCTCTCTCTCCCTCTGTCACGCCCCGAACCGGGATCGTGAACAGCCGCCCGTTGTCCCTGGATGCCGGCTGGATTTTTACAGAAAATCGGACAGAACCTCCCCATAAATCGGAGGTTTCCCATGTACAATTTCACCTGTATATGACATTCATCCAGTACAAATAAACAATTGGCCATCCCGGCCTCTCCAAAATCAACAATATCCACAGCCAACATCCAGAACAACGCAAGGCTATAAAGTTTCTAACAGTCCTAGCAACAGACCTCTACTGTCATGCCCAACTAGAGCATGAGCAGCCGCCACACCGAGCGGACTTAAATTCTACGCATATATAAAATAAATTCCCAAGTTATTTTTAAATATTTACAAATGTCTCAATGCAACGAAATAATCAACACGCGAGTTTCGCGAAATAAAGTCCATAATTTATACAGTCATCCCAGAAAATTTATATAAATACATTGGTCAATCTAAAACCTCCAATACATAATAATATCACCAATCATCATAGCGGAAGAGATGGAAAATATCCATACCCAATCCCAGTGGTATCTCCTCGATCCAACACTAATCCTGTGGGAAAGAAAGTGAGGGATGAGTATCTATGGGAGGATACTCAGTAAGTGAGGGGATTGACATCATGCTATCAATATCGAGGTGAATTTGGAGTGTCAAAGCATAAGATAAGAAAATATCCACAGTGTGCAAACCAATCATGTTATTTCAAAATCATATATAATACGCACACATCAGAAAGCAAGATATGCATCCTAAAATTTTACATCAATGTCATGAAGAACCGGCCAATGAAATATTCCCGGCAATGGTCTACCTCGACCAAGGACGGCGCATTGGGGGTTTTTCCAAATGCAAGTATTAAAGAATGGTTCTCTGCCCCAATGTTGGCCACAGACTACCCCAACTAGCCTGTAAAAAATATATATAGTGTACATATAACTAGTCGGCCGTGTATGGTGCCCCCGCCTGGTGCTAGACGGAGCCGTACTCAACGTCCTCTCCGATGAGGGTCAACCTGGGACACCCATACACACGACAATCTGGCGGATACCTCCGGCCGAAGCGTATCCGGACACAAGGGGTGCCTCTACCAGATGTCCTTCGTAGCTACGGATCACAATATCAAATCGGCCGGGCACGTAGCCCCATGCATCCCATCACCAGTCGGCCGGGCATATAGCCCCATGCATAATATCATAACGTCGGCCGGGCATACAGCCCAATGCATAATATCATAAAGTCGGCCGGGCATACAGCCCAAAACATAATATCGTAAAGTCGGCCGGGCATACAGCCCAAAACATAATATCGTAAAGTCGGCCGGGCATATAGCCCAAAACATAATATCGTAAAGTCGGCCGGGCATATAGCCCAAATGTGTAAGTAAATCCATTTAAAACCATGTGCCAATGCAGTGAAAGCATTTAAAACATATCAATATGTCGAAAATGTGGCACAATATACGTTTATCAAAACTCATGGATGCATATCAATAAGGTCAGCAGTTAAGACACTCCAAAGGTCACAAAACATTTCATCAAATATTGGAAAGTCATAACAATCATACATTTTGCAGAAACATGTCATTAAAAGATATTTTTGAATCATGGTTTTCAATCAATAGCGAATGTCAAAGTCCCACTCACCGTTCTACGGGAGGGAAGTCACTCCCTACTGACAAGCCAAATCGGATCTGACCGCTCGAGTCTCCAAAAGATCAACCTAAATCAGATTATCAAATTTCTGTAACATTCTATACTTAACCTTCAATTCATAGATAATCATTTCATAATTTGTATTCTATATGCATTCCACTTATACTCTAAACATATACAAAACCTTTCATCTTAAATTCAATCCTAGATTCGTCCAATTTATCAATTAGAGTCGAAATCTTCTCACCTAGGGTTTTCTCGAAGCGCCGAGTCTCGTCCGAAAGTCGCTTCGGTCACTCCAAAGTCTGTAGGGTTTCCTATCAAAACAAGGTTCATTTGTTAGATCTAAACACATAGATCCGAAACAAAACCCTAAGTCATTTACCTGCGTGGAGATTCGTGAGCTGTCACGAACTCACGGACCGTCACGGGCCGTCGCGGGCTCGTGGGCCACAGCTAGCGGGCTCGCTGGTCTGCGTGCTACGGGGTAGCGGGCCGGCGGGCTGGCGGACCGATGGGCTGAACTGGGCCGCGGGCCGTACTGGACCTGCGGGCTTGGACGGGCTGTCGGGCCTGGTGGGCCCGTGGGCTTGCTGCTGATGGGCCTGCGGCTAATGGGCCTGCGGCTAATGGGCCTGCAGGCTGGCGGGCCTGCGGGCCGACAGTGGCTCGCGGGCTGGTGCTCGCCCGTGTGCTGCGCTGGCTCGTGCGCGCTCGCACGCTGGCTTGTGCGCGCTCGCGCGCTGCTGCGCGCCCCTGCGAGCTCGCGCGCTCTGCTCGCGCTCTCTGCGCGCGCTCTGCTCGCGCGCCTGCTCGCGCGCCTGCTCGCTCGTGCGCTGGGCCGCGCGCTCGTGCGCTGGGCCGCGCTCGTGCGCTGGGCCCCGAGCGCTCGTGCGCTGGGGCCGCTCAAACTCGTGCGCTGGGTCGCGCGCCCGTGCACGCCCGTGCACTCTGGGCCGCGCACTCGGACTCACGCTCGCGCAAGAAGGGTCGCGCACTCGCGAGCAGTCGCGCTCGCGCTACGGCGTGCTCGGGTGATCGCGCGCTCGCACGAGGGAGGGAATCACTGTTGCTGTGGTGGTGGTGCCTGCGGAAGGTCGCGGGTGGTGCGATTGTGCAGGGAAGCGGGTCGCGCGGTGGCGCGCGGAGGAGGGTAGAGAACAACGAAGAGAGAGCGATCGCGAGAGGGATCGCGAAGGGAGAGAGAGAAACCGAGAGGGAAGAAGGAGGAGAAGAAGAAGAAGAAGAAGGAGAAGAAGGAGAAGCTGCCGGCGGAGCTTGCGGTGAAGACCAACGCCGCGGTGGGGGAGGGAGGCGAAGGGTCGGCGGAGAGAGGGAGAGAGAGAGAGAGAGAGAGAGAGAGAAAGAAACGAATTAGGGCTTTAGCCCTAATTCAATTGGGGGGAGGGCCAAAACGCTGCGTTTTGGCTCTCCCTCTTTTTTTTTTTTTTTTTTTTTTTTTTTTAGGCTTGGTGTTACATTTTCTAACCCCCTAAAAATAAGTTTCGTCCTCGAAACTAAAAGAAAGTAATACGCTGAACAAGTGGGGGTACTGTCTCTTAAGTCTCTTAATAGTCTCTTCGGTCTCTCAGGTCTCTTACTCGACCTAGTCACTCCTCCCCAAAACTCTGACCTATCAATCTAGAATAACTACGTGCTGAGCTAAAACACTAAGATCCTCTCTGTCGGGCCGTCCCTCGTCAGACGTTGTTTGAGCTCTTGAAAGCTCGTCTCACAACGATCGTCCCACAAGAACTTGACGCCCTTCGTATCAATCTGGTATGTATAGCGACAATCCGAGAGAATCCTCTTATGAATCGCCGATAACACCTCGCAAGACCAAGGAAACTTCGCATCTCGATCACTATCTGTGGCTGTTGGTGTGTTGGTCAGCCCAAATGGCATAACCACAAACTCGGAATGTCCATATTGATTGCGGAATGTGGTCTTGGGCACATCTTCAGCCCTGATCCGCAACTTATGATATCCAAATCGAAGATCAATCTTTGAGAAAAGCACGCGCACCATGGAACTGCTCAAATAAATCATCAATATGCGGCAAGTGTTCCGATTCTTGATGAAAACCTTGTTTAGCTGTCTACAGTTCACACACAAATCTTAGAATCCCGTCTTTCTACTTCACGAATAATCACCGGAGCACCCTAAGCGGAAGTGCTCAAACGGATAAAACCGTTGTCCAGTAATTCCCGCTACTAGACCTAGAGCTCTCTAAACTTCACTGGCGCCATTCAGTATGGCAGAATAAATATGGGAGTGATCCCTGGAGCTAGGTCAATCTCGAAATCACACTCCCGAATTGGGGTTAGTCCGGGTAGCTCATCGGGAATATATTTAGGAAACTCCTGCACCACTGGGACCTTCTCAAGTCTCGGGTCCTCAACAGTGGTGTCAATAACATGAGTTAGGTATGCCGTGCAACCTCGCGACAAGGCTTACCCAACCCGTGGGCAAAAAGGCGCTTCTCACATACGAATGGTTCGACTCGATGTCAAATAGGACACGAGTGTCGACTTCTCATATTGTCATAACTCCTAATATGAGGAAATAAAAGATCAGTCGATAAATATAAAAGAAAATATCTATAGATATATATATATATCAAAATGTATGTACAACCAACATAGTTAAGCATCTACGGCTTTAACTAGTGATGGTTCTCAAAAAGTACATGGACATCTCTAAACATGGGGATCAGTGGGAGGAACACCAAAAATCTCATCAGGACTCGCCTCAGCATCCTCCTGCGTCATCGCATATACACGGGCCTGTGTCCTCTGCTGCTGTCGTGATGGTCCTGGCACCGTGTTGCTCCCGGCTACCGTCCGTGGAGCGGTGTAACTCGAGTGCACAGGTGTTCCCTGCTGTCCTCCTCGGGGAACACTCGAGTGTCCACTAGCTGTGTGACCTCCAAATCCCAACTCAGGGCAAGTGCTCCTGATGTGTCCTTGCTTCCCACACCGGAAGCATGTAATGGGCATCCTACACTCTCCAAAAGGGTGGTGTCCAACACATCGGCGGCAAAAGGGGTGCCATTGATCTGAAGTCTGAGTAGTGGCACTAGGGGCCGGTGTCCTAAAACCCTGAGATCGTGATCCCTGTCCAGGATGTGCTTGTCTCGGCTGAGAAAAGTCTTCCTGATATCCTGAACTCCTGCCCTTCTTCGAGCCCTCGCTCGAAGAAGCCCCAGATCTCTTCTTTTGCTCCCTGTTCTCCCGCTGTCTGCCCTCAGCACGGACGATCTCCTCCGCCCTAAATGCTGAGTCCACAATCTCCGCAAGGGAGAAACTAGGGGTCACTGTCATGTACCTCCTGATGTTCAAGTTGAGGCCGTCCTCAAACTTGAACCGTAGCTGCGTCGGCGTCGCTAAGTCTGGAACAAAAGCAGCTAGTCGCCTCAACTCCATCTCATACTCTGTCACTGTCCTGGCTCCCTGCCGCAAGTGCAGAAACTCTGCCCTCTTGCGGTCCTGCTGGAACTCAGAGAAGTACCTGCGATCGAACTCCCGTACGAAGTCCTCCCATCGCAGCGGCTCGGTAGCATCGTCACAAATCGCCTCCCACCAAGTGAGGGCGTCACCATCTAAAAGTCTCTCTGCTATCCGAAGCCGGTAGTTCTCGCTCAACCCCAAATCAGTCAAAATCCTGCGGGTACGGTTGATCCAGTGCTTCGCTGCTGTGGGATCACCCGTCCCTGCGAACTCTGTGCAGCCTAACTGCCTCGCCTCCTTCACCAGCTGGGTGAGCTCGTGAATACGCCTCAAGGTGGAGGAGATAGTGTCGCTAGGTCCCGACACAGTAGAAGGATCAGCAACTGGTGGCTGATCTGGTACAACAGAAGGTGGTACGGCCGTAGGAGTCGGCACGGCCGTCGGTGGTGGTGGTGGAGGTGGCATCTGAATTCCGTGTGAGGTGTACCACTCGTACACCTGCCTAAACGCCTCAAGGGACGGTGGTGGAACCTCGGCAGGAGCAGCCGGCCGAGTAGGCGCTACAGGGGGCGCCCGTGTAGAGAAAGCAGCCTCAGGCACTCCAAGGGTCTCAGGCTCCCTCGGAGGGTCAGGCACGTGAGGGGTCGCGGGTCTAGCTCCGCGTCCTACTGGTCTACCGCGTCTAGGCGGCATAATTCTGCAAGGAGAGAACTTTCATTAGATATACTTCTAGAGTTTGACATGATTTAAAAATTAGGGCTAGTTATTCGTAACTAACCCCCTAAAATGAATGAAGTTTTGGACCTCAGAATTTAATCAATTAGGTTAGATACTAATCGTATCTAACCCCCTAAAATGAATAACTCATATGTCGAAAACCATGTATGGGATATTAAATGATTGCGTGAAACTTCCAATGTATTGAGGACTTAAAATCAAGTTACTTGGGAATGTTTTCAAATCGTTTTATAAAACATAGCTCTAAACCAAGAGCTCTGATACCAACCGAACTGTCACGCCCCGAACCGGGATCGTGAACAGCCGCCCGTTGTCCCTGGATGCCGGCTGGATTTTTACAGAAAATCGGACAGAACCTCCCCATAAATCGGAGGTTTCCCATGTACAATTTCACCTGTATATGACATTCATCCAGTACAAATAAACAATTGGCCATCCCGGCCTCTCCAAAATCAACAATATCCACAGCCAACATCCAGAACAACGCAAGGCTATAAAGTTTCTAACAGTCCTAGCAACAGACCTCTACTGTCATGCCCAACTAGAGCATGAGCAGCCGCCACACCGAGCGGACTTAAATTCTACGCATATATAAAATAAATTCCCAAGTTATTTTTAAATATTTACAAATGCCTCAATGCAACGAAATAATCAACACGCGAGTTTCGCGAAATAAAGTCCATAATTTATACAGTCATCCCAGAAAATTTATATAAATACATTGGTCAATCTAAAACCTCCAATACATAATAATATCACCAATCATCATAGCGGAAGAGATGGAAAATATCCATACCCAATCCCAGTGGTATCTCCTCGATCCAACACTAATCCTGTGGGAAAGAAAGTGAGGGATGAGTATCTATGGGAGGATACTCAGTAAGTGAGGGGATTGACATCATGCTATCAATATCGAGGTGAATTTGGAGTGTCAAAGCATAAGATAAGAAAATATCCACAGTGTGCAAACCAATCATGTTATTTCAAAATCATATATAATACGCACACATCAGAAAGCAAGATATGCATCCTAAAATTTTACATCAATGTCATGAAGAACCGGCCAATGAAATATTCCCGGCAATGGTCTACCTCGACCAAGGACGGCGCATTGGGGGTTTTTCCAAATGCAAGTATTAAAGAATGGTTCTCTGCCCCAATGTTGGCCACAGACTACCCCAACTAGCCTGTAAAAAATATATATAGTGTACATATAACTAGTCGGCCGTGTATGGTGCCCCCGCCTGGTGCTAGACGGAGCCGTACTCAACGTCCTCTCCGATGAGGGTCAACCTGGGACACCCATACACACGACAATCTGGCGGATACCTCCGGCCGAAGCGTATCCGGACACAAGGGGTGCCTCTACCAGATGTCCTTCGTAGCTACGGATCACAATATCAAATCGGCCGGGCACGTAGCCCCATGCATCCCATCACCAGTCGGCCGGGCATATAGCCCCATGCATAATATCATAACGTCGGCCGGGCATACAGCCCAATGCATAATATCATAAAGTCGGCCGGGCATACAGCCCAAAACATAATATCGTAAAGTCGGCCGGGCATACAGCCCAAAACATAATATCGTAAAGTCGGCCGGGCATATAGCCCAAAACATAATATCGTAAAGTCGGCCGGGCATATAGCCCAAATGTGTAAGTAAATCCATTTAAAACCATGTGCCAATGCAGTGAAAGCATTTAAAACATATCAATATGTCGAAAATGTGGCACAATATACGTTTATCAAAACTCATGGATGCATATCAATAAGGTCAGCAGTTAAGACACTCCAAAGGTCACAAAACATTTCATCAAATATTGGAAAGTCATAACAATCATACATTTTGCAGAAACATGTCATTAAAAGATATTTTTGAATCATGGTTTTCAATCAATAGCGAATGTCAAAGTCCCACTCACCGTTCTACGGGAGGGAAGTCACTCCCTACTGACAAGCCAAATCGGATCTGACCGCTCGAGTCTCCAAAAGATCAACCTAAATCAGATTATCAAATTTCTGTAACATTCTATACTTAACCTTCAATTCATAGATAATCATTTCATAATTTGTATTCTATATGCATTCCACTTATACTCTAAACATATACAAAACCTTTCATCTTAAATTCAATCCTAGATTCGTCCAATTTATCAATTAGAGTCGAAATCTCCTCACCTAGGGTTTTCTCGAAGCGCCGAGTCTCGTCCGAAAGTCGCTTCGGTCACTCCAAAGTCTGTAGGGTTTCCTATCAAAACAAGGTTCATTTGTTAGATCTAAACACATAGATCCGAAACAAAACCCTAAGTCATTTACCTGCGTGGAGATTCGTGAGCTGTCACGAACTCACGGACCGTCACGGGCCGTCGCGGGCTCGTGGGCCACAGCTAGCGGGCTCGCTGGTCTGCGTGCTACGGGGTAGCGGGCCGGCGGGCTGGCGGACCGATGGGCTGAACTGGGCCGCGGGCCGTACTGGACCTGCGGGCTTGGACGGGCTGTCGGGCCTGGTGGGCCCGTGGGCTTGCTGCTGATGGGCCTGCGGCTAATGGGCCTGCAGGCTGGCGGGCCTGCGGGCCGACAGTGGCTCGCGGGCTGGTGCTCGCCCGTGTGCTGCGCTGGCTCGTGCGCGCTCGCACGCTGGCTTGTGCGCGCTCGCGCGCTGCTGCGCGCCCCTGCGCGCTCGCGCGCTCTGCTCGCGCGCCTGCTCGCGCGCTCTGCTCGCGCGCCTGCTCGCGCGCCTGCTCGCTCGTGCGCTGGGCCGCGCGCTCGTGCGCTGGGCCGCGCTCGTGCGCTGGGCCCCGAGCGCTCGTGCGCTGGGCCGCTCAAACTCGTGCGCTGGGTCGCGCGCCCGTGCACGCCCGTGCACTCTGGGCCGCGCACTCGGACTCACGCTCGCGCAAGAAGGGTCGCGCACTCGCGAGCAGTTGCGCTCGCGCTACGGCGTGCTCGGGTGATCGCGCGCTCGCACGAGGGAGGGAATCACTGTTGCTGTGGTGGTGGTGCCTGCGGAAGGTCGCGGGTGGTGCGATTGTGCAGGGAAGCGGGTCGCGCGGTGGCGCGCGGAGGAGGGTAGAGAACAACGAAGAGAGAGCGATCGCGAGAGGGATCGCGAAGGGAGAGAGAGAAACCGAGAGGGAAGAAGGAGGAGAAGAAGAAGAAGAAGAAGGAGAAGAAGGAGAAGCTGCCGGCGGAGCTTGCGGTGAAGACCAACGCCGCGGTGGGGGAGGGAGGCGAAGGGTCGGCGGAGAGAGGGAGAGAGAGAGAGAGAGAGAGAGAGAGAGAGAGAGAGAGAAAGAAACGAATTAGGGCTTTAGCCCTAATTCAATTGGGGGGAGGGCCAAAACGCTGCGTTTTGGCTCTCCCTCTTTTTTTTTTTTTTTTTTTTAGGCTTGGTGTTACATTTTCTAACCCCCTAAAAATAAGTTTCGTCCTCGAAACTAAAAGAAAGTAATACGCTGAACAAGTGGGGGTACTGTCTCTTAAGTCTCTTAATAGTCTCTTCGGTCTCTCAGGTCTCTTACTCGACCTAGTCACTCCTCCCCAAAACTCTGACCTATCAATCTAGAATAACTACGTGCTGAGCTAAAACACTAAGATCCTCTCTGTCGGGCCGTCCCTCGTCAGACGTTGTTTGAGCTCTTGAAAGCTCGTGTCACAACGATCGTCCCACAAGAACTTGACGCCCTTCGTATCAATCTGGTATGTATAGCGACAATCCGAGAGAATCCTCTTATGAATCGCCGATAACACCTCGCAAGACCAAGGAAACTTCGCATCTCGATCACTATCTGTGGCTGTTGGTGTGTTGGTCAGCCCAAATGGCATAACCACAAACTCGGAATGTCCATATTGATTGCGGAATGTGGTCTTGGGCACATCTTCAGCCCTGATCCGCAACTTATGATATCCAAATCGAAGATCAATCTTTGAGAAAAGCACGCGCACCATGGAACTGCTCAAATAAATCATCAATATGCGGCAAGTGTTCCGATTCTTGATGAAAACCTTGTTTAGCTGTCTACAGTTCACACACAAATCTTAGAATCCCGTCTTTCTACTTCACGAATAATCACCGGAGCACCCTAAGCGGAAGTGCTCAAACGGATAAAACCGTTGTCCAGTAATTCCCGCTACTAGACCTAGAGCTCTCTAAACTTCACTGGCGCCATTCAGTATGGCAGAATAAATATGGGAGTGATCCCTGGAGCTAGGTCAATCTCGAAATCACACTCCCGAATTGGGGTTAGTCCGGGTAGCTCATCGGGAATATATTTAGGAAACTCCTGCACCACTGGGACCTTCTCAAGTCTCGGGTCCTCAACAGTGGTGTCAATAACATGAGTTAGGTATGCCGTGCAACCTCGCGACAAGGCTTACCCAACCCGTGGGCAAAAAGGCGCTTCTCACATACGAATGGTTCGACTCGATGTCAAATAGGACACGAGTGTCGACTTCTCATATTGTCATAACTCCTAATGTGAGGAAATAAAAGATCAGTCGATAAATATAAAAGAAAATATCTATAGATATATATATATATCAAAATGTATGTACAACCAACATAGTTAAGCATCTACGGCTTTAACTAGTGATGGTTCTCAAAAAGTACATGGACATCTCTAAACATGGGGATCAGTGGGAGGAACACCAAAAATCTCATCAGGACTCGCCTCAGCATCCTCCTGCGTCATCGCATATACACGGGCCTGTGTCCTCTGCTGCTGTCGTGATGGTCCTGGCACCGTGTTGCTCCCGGCTACCGTCCGTGGAGCGGTGTAACTCGAGTGCACAGGTGTTCCCTGCTGTCCTCCTCGGGGAACACTCGAGTGTCCACTAGCTGTGTGACCTCCAAATCCCAACTCAGGGCAAGTGCTCCTGATGTGTCCTTGCTTCCCACACCGGAAGCATGTAATGGGCATCCTACACTCTCCAAAAGGGTGGTGTCCAACACATCGGCGGCAAAAGGGGTGCCATTGATCTGAAGTCTGAGTAGTGGCACTAGGGGCCGGTGTCCTAAAACCCTGAGATCGTGATCCCTGTCCAGGATGTGCTTGTCTCGGCTGAGAAAAGTCTTCCTGATATCCTGAACTCCTGCCCTTCTTCGAGCCCTCGCTCGAAGAAGCCCCAGATCTCTTCTTTTGCTCCCTGTTCTCCCGCTGTCTGCCCTCAGCACGGACGATCTCCTCCGCCCTAAATGCTGAGTCCACAATCTCCGCAAGGGAGAAACTAGGGGTCACTGTCATGTACCTCCTGATGTTCAAGTTGAGGCCGTCCTCAAACTTGAACCGTAGCTGCGTCGGCGTCGCTAAGTCTGGAACAAAAGCAGCTAGTCGCCTCAACTCCATCTCATACTCTGTCACTGTCCTGGCTCCCTGCCGCAAGTGCAGAAACTCTGCCCTCTTGCGGTCCTGCTGGAACTCAGAGAAGTACCTGCGATCGAACTCCCGTACGAAGTCCTCCCATCGCAGCGGCTCGGTAGCATCGTCACAAATCGCCTCCCACCAAGTGAGGGCGTCACCATCTAAAAGTCTCTCTGCTATCCGAAGCCGGTAGTTCTCGCTCAACCCCAAATCAGTCAAAATCCTGCGGGTACGGTTGATCCAGTGCTTCGCTGCTGTGGGATCACCCGTCCCTGCGAACTCTGTGCAGCCTAACTGCCTCGCCTCCTTCACCAGCTGGGTGAGCTCGTGAATACGCCTCAAGGTGGAGGAGATAGTGTCGCTAGGTCCCGACACAGTAGAAGGATCAGCAACTGGTGGCTGATCTGGTACAACAGAAGGTGGTACGGCCGTAGGAGTCGGCACGGCCGTCGGTGGTGGTGGTGGAGGTGGCATCTGAATTCCGTGTGAGGTGTACCACTCGTACACCTGCCTAAACGCCTCAAGGGACGGTGGTGGAACCTCGGCAGGAGCAGCCGGCCGAGTAGGCGCTACAGGGGGCGCCCGTGTAGAGAAAGCAGCTTCAGGCACTCCAAGGGTCTCAGGCTCCCTCGGAGGGTCAGGCACGTGAGGGGTCGCGGGTCTAGCTCCGCGTCCTACTGGTCTACCGCGTCTAGGCGGCATAATTCTGCAAGGAGAGAACTTTCATTAGATATACTTCTAGAGTTTGACATGATTTAAAAATTAGGGCTAGTTATTCGTAACTAACCCCCTAAAATGAATGAAGTTTTGGACCTCAGAATTTAATCAATTAGGTTAGATACTAATCGTATCTAACCCCCTAAAATGAATAACTCATATGTCGAAAACCATGTATGGGATATTAAATGATTGCGTGAAACTTCCAATGTATTGAGGACTTAAAATCAAGTTACTTGGGAATGTTTTCAAATCGTTTTATAAAACATAGCTCTAAACCAAGAGCTCTGATACCAACCGAACTGTCACGCCCCGAACCGGGATCGTGAACAGCCGCCCGTTGTCCCTGGATGCCGGCTGGATTTTTACAGAAAATCGGACAGAACCTCCCCATAAATCGGAGGTTTCCCATGTACAATTTCACCTGTATATGACATTCATCCAGTACAAATAAACAATTGGCCATCCCGGCCTCTCCAAAATCAACAATATCCACAGCCAACATCCAGAACAACGCAAGGCTATAAAGTTTCTAACAGTCCTAGCAACAGACCTCTACTGTCATGCCCAACTAGAGCATGAGCAGCCGCCACACCGAGCGGACTTAAATTCTACGCATATATAAAATAAATTCCCAAGTTATTTTTAAATATTTACAAATGTCTCAATGCAACGAAATAATCAACACGCGAGTTTCGCGAAATAAAGTCCATAATTTATACAGTCATCCCAGAAAATTTATATAAATACATTGGTCAATCTAAAACCTCCAATACATAATAATATCACCAATCATCATAGCGGAAGAGATGGAAAATATCCATACCCAATCCCAGTGGTATCTCCTCGATCCAACACTAATCCTGTGGGAAAGAAAGTGAGGGATGAGTATCTATGGGAGGATACTCAGTAAGTGAGGGGATTGACATCATGCTATCAATATCGAGGTGAATTTGGAGTGTCAAAGCATAAGATAAGAAAATATCCACAGTGTGCAAACCAATCATGTTATTTCAAAATCATATATAATACGCACACATCAGAAAGCAAGATATGCATCCTAAAATTTTACATCAATGTCATGAAGAACCGGCCAATGAAATATTCCCGGCAATGGTCTACCTCGACCAAGGACGGCGCATTGGGGGTTTTTCCAAATGCAAGTATTAAAGAATGGTTCTCTGCCCCAATGTTGGCCACAGACTACCCCAACTAGCCTGTAAAAAATATATATAGTGTACATATAACTAGTCGGCCGTGTATGGTGCCCCCGCCTGGTGCTAGACGGAGCCGTACTCAACGTCCTCTCCGATGAGGGTCAACCTGGGACACCCATACACACGACAATCTGGCGGATACCTCCGGCCGAAGCGTATCCGGACACAAGGGGTGCCTCTACCAGATGTCCTTCGTAGCTACGGATCACAATATCAAATCGGCCGGGCACGTAGCCCCATGCATCCCATCACCAGTCGGCCGGGCATATAGCCCCATGCATAATATCATAACGTCGGCCGGGCATACAGCCCAATGCATAATATCATAAAGTCGGCCGGGCATACAGCCCAAAACATAATATCGTAAAGTCGGCCGGGCATACAGCCCAAAACATAATATCGTAAAGTCGGCCGGGCATATAGCCCAAAACATAATATCGTAAAGTCGGCCGGGCATATAGCCCAAATGTGTAAGTAAATCCATTTAAAACCATGTGCCAATGCAGTGAAAGCATTTAAAACATATCAATATGTCGAAAATGTGGCACAATATACGTTTATCAAAACTCATGGATGCATATCAATAAGGTCAGCAGTTAAGACACTCCAAAGGTCACAAAACATTTCATCAAATATTGGAAAGTCATAACAATCATACATTTTGCAGAAACATGTCATTAAAAGATATTTTTGAATCATGGTTTTCAATCAATAGCGAATGTCAAAGTCCCACTCACCGTTCTACGGGAGGGAAGTCACTCCCTACTGACAAGCCAAATCGGATCTGACCGCTCGAGTCTCCAAAAGATCAACCTAAATCAGATTATCAAATTTCTGTAACATTCTATACTTAACCTTCAATTCATAGATAATCATTTCATAATTTGTATTCTATATGCATTCCACTTATACTCTAAACATATACAAAACCTTTCATCTTAAATTCAATCCTAGATTCGTCCAATTTATCAATTAGAGTCGAAATCTTCTCACCTAGGGTTTTCTCGAAGCGCCGAGTCTCGTCCGAAAGTCGCTTCGGTCACTCCAAAGTCTGTAGGGTTTCCTATCAAAACAAGGTTCATTTGTTAGATCTAAACACATAGATCCGAAACAAAACCCTAAGTCATTTACCTGCGTGGAGATTCGTGAGCTGTCACGAACTCACGGACCGTCACGGGCCGTCGCGGGCTCGTGGGCCACAGCTAGCGGGCTCGCTGGTCTGCGTGCTACGGGGTAGCGGGCCGGCGGGCTGGCGGACCGATGGGCTGAACTGGGCCGCGGGCCGTACTGGACCTGCGGGCTTGGACGGGCTGTCGGGCCTGGTGGGCCCGTGGGCTTGCTGCTGATGGGCCTGCGGCTAATGGGCCTGCAGGCTGGCGGGCCTGCGGGCCGACAGTGGCTCGCGGGCTGGTGCTCGCCCGTGTGCTGCGCTGGCTCGTGCGCGCTCGCACGCTGGCTTGTGCGCGCTCGCGCGCTGCTGCGCGCCCCTGCGCGCTCGCGCGCTCTGCTCGCGCTCTCTGCGCGCGCTCTGCTCGCGCGCCTGCTCGCGCGCTCTGCTCGCGCGCCTGCTCGCTCGTGCGCTGGGCCGCGCGCTCGTGCGCTGGGCCGCGCTCGTGCGCTGGGCCCCGAGCGCTCGTGCGCTGGGCCGCTCAAACTCGTGCGCTGGGTCGCGCGCCCGTGCACGCCCGTGCACTCTGGGCCGCGCACTCGGACTCACGCTCGCGCAAGAAGGGTCGCGCGCTCGCGAGCAGTCGCGCTCGCGCTACGGCGTGCTCGGGTGATCGCGCGCTCGCACGAGGGAGGGAATCACTGTTGCTGTGGTGGTGGTGCCTGCGGAAGGTCGCGGGTGGTGCGATTGTGCAGGGAAGCGGGTCGCGCGGTGGCGCGCGGAGGAGGGTAGAGAACAACGAAGAGAGAGCGATCGCGAGAGGGATCGCGAAGGGAGAGAGAGAAACCGAGAGGGAAGAAGGAGGAGAAGAAGAAGAAGAAGAAGGAGAAGAAGGAGAAGCTGCCGGCGGAGCTTGCGGTGAAGACCAACGCCGCGGTGGGGGAGGGAGGCGAAGGGTCGGCGGAGAGAGGGAGAGAGAGAGAGAGAGAGAGAGAGAGAGAGAGAAAGAAACGAATTAGGGCTTTAGCCCTAATTCAATTGGGGGGAGGGCCAAAACGCTGCGTTTTGGCTCTAACTCTTTTTTTTTTTTTTTTTTTTTTTTTTTTTTTTTTTTTTTTTTTTTTTTTTAGGCTTGGTGTTACACCCTCTCTATCGTCTCTCCTGTTTCTCTCCTTTCTCGCTCAAGCGCGATAGCTTCTCTCTCTCCTTTGCTCGCTCGCGCGCGCTGCTCTCTGCGAGCACCACCCTTCTACAACTTCACAGAAGCCCCAAGCCGGCAGTAGCAGCAGACCCTAAAAAACCTTAGGTCGCGATTCCTCCACTGATGTCTTGAATTGGACATCTGAGAACCCTATGCCGACTGCGAATCCATCTCTACGTAGGTAAGAATAGATTTCTGAATTCTAGTTCTAGAGTTTCGATTTTTCTAGGTGATTGAACTAGCTTACTGTACTTTGTTTTGGTAAAGAGGCATTGCAGATCACTGATAGGACTAAGGAGACATTCGAACGAGGCTGTGAATTGTGAAACCCTAGGTGAGAGAAATTCTAGTTCCTTCGAAAATTGAATTAGTTTAGTCTGAATTTAGAATGAGAGCTTTGTATATGCTCTAAAAATGTGTTGGATTTGAAAAGAATGCATTTTCCTGAATTTGATATGTGATTTCTACGGTTACGTCTAGATTGATTAATACGAAAAAAACATATTAGATGAAATTAGAAATTTATTGGGTTGATTAGAATAGTTTTCCTTAGAGTTTGAATTGAAATTGTGAATTATTGGTCTAGGTTGACCTTTTGGAGACTTGAAAGGAGTCATTTTGGAAAAACTTGGAGAAATAGGGAGTGAATACCCTCTCTAGAGATGAGTGAATGGTTCATTGTGTTATAAATGAACAAAATGAGTTTAAATTCTTTTGTAAATGATTTTGAATGATTTTTACGTGTTTTATATGAAATTATTTGTGATTGTGGAATATCTGAAATGGAAATTTGAATTACGGGTACATCCTATGAAATTATAAATAAATTTATACCATTTGTATTAGATATTTGATATGTAAATACTTGTAGTATGGCTTGAAATTTGTTTGATGAAATATGGCACATTGATTGAAATTAGTCATTCCCTCCACGGAGCGACTTGACGGGGTGATGTGGTTGGGATTTTATTGCGAGAGAGGTGTACGCGGCCTCTTCTCTGCCATGTCGAACTATCCAGATTGCACTCCTGTAAGGTACGAGCCAACACCAAGGAAAGGGGTAGTGTTTTGAAATACTGAAATAGAAAACCCCCTTGGCGGGCTTCTGTCTGGTTTCGGCCAAACTCAGGACATAAGTAATTTTGATGGAATCCTTGTAATTTTCAAAATGAATATTTGACGTGGATGCATACCTGTGAATTATCTGATTTATTGAAAATATTTTTATATATATAAAGTGTTGTTTATGAGATATATTTTGACTTTCTCACATTTACCCATCATTTATCACACAATCATACCATTGCACTCCACTCACTGAGTATTCCCAATACTCACCCCTCTTTCCATATTTTCAGAAGAAATTTAGAGCCGTGACGGGGATTGAAGTTTGGGAAGGTTTATCCGCTGTTTTGTGTAGATATTATAATGATGTAAGGTTATTTTAATTGATTTGGAATCCATGGAAGGGAAGATTTGTATAATTCTTTTGGTATGGATTAAATCAATACTTGTTTTATATATAAGAGCAAGTATTGATGAAATCTTTACATAATTTGTGTTAGAATTTGTACGGAACTTGTTCATTTTCTTTTAACTCTCATTTTTTGTTAAACTTATTGTTTAAATAGGACATTTGATTTGAAATGTTGGGATCGTTATTTTCTTTCGATTTTATGAAGTTTTGTACATCTCATATCATTTATACTTTACTGATGCTAGTTCGTTTCTTCAAGCGAGTGTTAGTAAAATCCTGCGACTATGATTTTGGACTTCTTTTATTTTAAATGCTTTATTTGTGCTGAGAATTCTGGAATGCTTGGGATGGCCAATTTTGCATGCGTGCATGTATAGGAACCCCCGCCCGAATGTGTGCCGACACATGCTTGTGTATACAGGGATGGACCGGATGGGTCCTTTACATGTGTATTGTATTTGAAAGATATATTGTACAGTTGTATAGCCTTGCAGAGTCTCGGTATATAGGGAGGTTCTGCCCGTGTACCGAGATAACACGGCCGTTGTAGCATGGTCGATCCGAGAATCGGGGCATGACAACTTGTGTAGACTCTAGACATGTATGTACAGTTTTCCACGTATTCGGGGTTTATCTCAAATTTGAAACTCCCCTTCTGGCATTCACCGGCCATTTGTTTAAGTTCTTTTCAAAGAATTAACTCATCATTTCTTTTTTAAATCATTCTTTAGCGAGTTTTGGATAGGGAAACTCATTGATCAGTTAATTGAATTCTTCATATTATGCGTAGATAAACCTATTCATTTTGGTTTACTTTATCTATAAAATAGGCATTCAAACATCTTTGCCTCTTGCTGTTCTGCTGAAGAATTAATACTTATGGATCTAAAAACACTGTTCATGAGATGGGAACTACGGTAAAGCATAATGTTCTAGAAGCTTCTTTTCTTTGGCCGTAGAATCGTAGATGGAAATCATCTCTATCATGCCTTAACCCTCGAATTTGAGTATGCAACCACCATTACGTTATCTCGAAATACGTATAAACCTAATTCGTACACCAAAGTACTACAAGATATTCATCGATATCCATCCATTTTTCAAAATAATTCAACAAACCTAAATAAACGAGCGTACATTCAACACATGACCAAAAGACTAGCTTGGTCTGTCGCTGTTCAAACATATGCACAAAGTCAATCCAGTCATCTATAATCTAATCAAATGCACAAAACCAACCCTGCCTTCAAAATCCAGTTGTATGCACAAAAAATAATAATATTAATAAAATAAAATAAGTCTATGCTCAAGAGATCTAAGTCAAATCCAATAAAATAATTCCCAAAGTAAGGTTTTTGAGAAAATAAAAAGTAAGGTTTTCGATATAAGTTTACATATCCCAATATCATTTAATATCAAAATAATCAAAATATAGTCCCGAATATAGTTTTCAAAATATTCACCAACATTCGCCTCCGTCTTAGTCTACTAATATCTCAAAAATAATCAAAAAATCGATATTCAAAGAAGTTCTCAAAATATTTTTGGTCCATTTCAAGATAAGTGATAATCTCCGACCTAAATGTTCTCTGTAAAAATGAAATAAGAGGAATGAATATAAACAATACTCAGTAAGTGGAATAACATGTTATGCAATAAATGAGGGGTAGGTGTAGTTATATTAATAATATTTCCAAAATATTTTTCATCATAATCAAATATATCAACGATCATCATAAAAGTTAAGATTTTCAACTAAATCCGATTATCATGATAATATAAAATTTATACATCGAATAGAATTCATATTTCCAAACCAAAGGGAAATGCCAAAAACAATAAGTCCGACCATGGTTTATTGCAACCAAGGGTAAAACAGTTAAGAGGTTTCTTTTCATGCCTTTCATATTTATCAAATATATCTAACCTTGGCATTGGTTTGAGACATTCCTAGTAGTACAACCAAGTTAGCCCGAAGGGACAAAAGAGGTATTTCCCAGATCGATTACCTCTCTGTCTAATAAAACCCCCATCATGTTGTCCCATTGGGTCACACCATGATAGGGAATGTCTATATCCAGCAATAGAGGGTTCAGGGTCACACCCCAAATCAATACACATACCATTTCATTTCAACCATTTTATATGCCAATATAACCATACAAATTTCAATTTAAATCATCAATGGTAAAATTGCAATATAATAGATATAAATATGACACATAATTCATTTTTAACAACCATAACAATTTCATGTATATGGACATTCCACACAAACAAAACCATTTAAAATTCTTTTAAAAGTAATTTTAAAAAATTAAATAAAATATTTACTTATTTAAAACATAACATACAGTCCATTCACTTTTTTGGGAGAGTTAACACTCTTAATCCACAATCCAAAACTAAATTAATATCTCCTTTCAATTGTTTCAACTTAAAGAACTAAACACCATTTCGCCGTTATTCATAGATCAAATTTGGGGTTAGTAGGTTTTCCCCTAAAATTTTCTAACTCTAAATTTCAATATCATTAAATCTAGTTTAAATCTTTCTAATGATCATCTTAGACCTAAGGCAATATTTTCCATATTTTTGTTCAAATTTCAACATAATGTAAACTCAAGGTTTAGGCCCCGAAGTCAAATTTTACAATCCAAATCAAATAATTTAAATTTATGGTAGGAAAACATAAATTTAGATTAAAAGAGCAAGATTACCTATATAAAAGTCATAAATTTCATCCAATACCTAAATTTACCAAAACTCTAACTTTTCTTTCTCTATAAAAAATCCAAATTATAAATATTAAAATCAAATTCGTGATTAATGGGACTAAACTCACAAAAATGACGAGAAAATTATCTTAGTCCGATGGTTGAAACAAATCCCTCGAGTTGAGTCATCAAATTCTAAATTCTCTCTCATAACTCTTAATCTCTTACTATAATCACATGATCTCAAGTTTGTTTCAGGGTTTGGGCATCTAAGTGTGTGAATTTTTGCTTGGAGTTGGTTGAGCTTGAAGAGAGCAAAGAGAGAGGGAGAGAGGGAGAGAGGGAGAGAGAGAGCCAGGGGGAGAGAGTAAATAAGGGGATAAGTTTTGGGTGAGATGAGAATGAGAGAAAGTGGAGGAGAAAGAGAGAGAGAGAGAGAGTAAAATAAAAAAAAATAGGGGTAGGTTTTGACCGGGTAACCATTTTTTTTGTCTTTTCTTTTCTTTTTGTCTTTTTTTTTGGTCTTTTGTCGGTGTTACAATTTCCACCAATGCGAATGTTCTGGCTTTCTGTTTACTTTTGGAACAGATTTCTTTGCTACTCTTTCTTTTGGAAATATTTTCTTGGTAAACGTGGATCCCCATGCAAGTGGCAACTCCACGGTCTTTTGGGCTCCCATCATTCTCCTCCACCTTGTGTTGAAAGTTGATTCAAAGTTACCTTGAACTTAGTCCTTGGTTGCTATCATTTACTGGTTGTTATTCCTTATTTTTGTTATGTATTAGTTAGGTGATTTAGTGCCAATAATATCTCATGTCAATTGAGATTTTCTAGCACTTTTAGTTTGGTTGTAAGCCTATATAAAGGGCATTCTCTTTTATGAAAAAATATGCATTTGATTACTTAGCAATTCATCCGCTGCAATATCAATATTTTTGCTCTGTTACTTCAAATTTCCAACAATTCTGGTATCAGAGCTCTGGACCTCGAGAGTGATTTAGCGTGAAAGATAAAAAACCACCATGGCTACTAATGCAAGTTCAATCAGTGTTTTACATCCTGCCATTCCAATCTTCAAAGGAGAATGTTATGAATTTTGGAGCATTAAAATGAAAACTTTATTTAAGTCTCAAGATCTTTGGGACTTGGTAGAGAATGAGTATGCTGCTCCTGATGAAGAGAATCGGTTGAAGGAGAACAGAAAGAAAGATTCGAAAGCTCTTTTCTTGATTCAACAAGCTGTTCATGAATCAATTTTCTCTAAAATTTCAGCAGCAACCACATCCAAATAAGCTTGGACAACATTGCAGATAGCATTTCAAGGTTCCTCAAAGGTGATCATAGTGAAATTGCAATCTCTTTGTCGTGACTTTGAGACCTTACAAATGAAAGGTGGAGAATCAGTACAAGGCTTTCTTACAAGAGTTGCTACAGTTGTCAATTAAATGAGATCCTATGGAGAAAAAGTCTCAGATCAAGCTATTGTTGCAAAAGTGTTAAGCAGTTTAACTTCTAAGTTTGATCATGTAGTAGCTGCAATTGAGGAATCTAAAGACTAGTCAATATTTTCATTTGATGAACTAATGGGTTCTTTGCAAGCTCATGAGGCAAGGTTGAATAGATCTATTGAGATGCATGAAGCAAATGCATTTCAAGTGAAGGGGGAGAACTCTAAAGAGTCTGAACGAACAACAGGAAATGAACATGGCAGTGGTTCATATCATGGCAGCAGAGGCCATGGCAGAGGCAGAGGCAGACGCAGAAGCAGAGGCAACATGGATGGCATCCAATGTTATCGATGCAATAAATATGGGTATATTCAAGCAGATTGCTGGTACAAAGATGATGAAGCCAATTATGCAGAATTAGAAGATGAGAAAAGTAAGTTATTTATGGCTCATTTTGAAGATAATGATGTTGCAAGTTATGTGTGGTTTGTAGATAGTGGTTGCTGTAATCATATGTCAGGCATAAGAGAACTATTCAGAGAGCTTGATGAAACGAAGAAGATGCAAGTCAAACTTGGTGATAATAAAGACATTCAAGTTGAAGGAAAAGGGACAATAGTAATCAAAACTAGTCATGGTAAAGTAAAACTTTTCTATGATGTTCAATTTGTTCATAATTTGGCACATAATTTGTTGAGCGTAGGGTAATTGATGGCTAGTGGATACTCAGTAATATTTGATGATAGAGCATGTGTTATTAAAGACAACAAATCAGGACAAACAATGGCTAATGTTTATATGACCAAAAACAAAATGTTCCCACTTGAAGTTTCAAATGTGGAACATTTTGCATTAACTATTGGTGAAAAGAACAAGTCTAAGATATGGCATCTGCGGTATGGACATCTGAATGTGAATGGGCTGAGGCTGTTGAATCAAAAAGGTATGGTTCTTGGACGGCCAAAAATTGAGTCTTTTGATTTATGTGAGGGCTGTGTATATGGCAAACAAACAAGAAGGCCATTTCCAGTTGAAGGAGCTTGGAGGGCTTTTAATTGTCTTGAATTGGTTCATGCTGATTTGTATGGACCAATGAACACTGAATCATTTGGAGGGAGTCGTTATTTTTTTCTCTTGACTGATGATTTAATCGCATGAGTTGGGTCTATTTTTTGAAAAACAAATCAGAGACTTTTGAGAATTTCAGGAAATTCAAGGCTTTTGTTCAGAAGCAAAGTGAGTCTTGCATAAAAGCTCTCCGCAGAGATAGAGGTGGTGAATTCTTATCTAATGAATTCAACCATTTTTATGAAGAGAAGGCATCCGTAGGGAATTGACAGCTCCTTATACACCGGAGCAAAACGGGGAAGCGGAGTGTAAGAAACGCACAGTTGTTGAGATGGCCAGAAGTTCACTTAAAGCCAAGGTCCAAATCGGTATTGGGCAGAAGCAATTGCAACCCCAGTCTACTTATTGAATATTTCACCAACCAAAGCCATGCTGAATCACATTCCATTTGAAGCTTGGAGAGGTACAAAGCCTTCGGTAAGCCATTTACGCATTTTTGATCGTATTGCTTATACTTTGGTAAACTCACAAAAGTATCAAAAACTAGATGAAAAATCTGAAAAATGTATTTTCATTGGTTATTGTTCTAATCCAAAGCATATCGGCTATATAACCCTCTTAGTGGCAAGGTGATCATTAGTAGAAATGTAGTATTCGATGAAGAAGCAAAGTGGAATTGAAGTAGTAGCAGCAAAGAAATTCAACTTGAAACTTTAACAAATGAAGTTTCAGAATCCACACCAGCAAATTCACTAAATTCCTCTCCCTTATCAAACAATAACAGTTCCAAAAGTTCAACTCCAAATACTCCGAGTAGCAGCAGCTCACCTTCTACAAATGAGTCCTCTGATACGACACCACCAAGAAAATTTAGATCCTTGAAAGAGATCTATGAAACTTGTGCATTTGCTTTAATTGTTGCAGATCCCATAACTTACAAAGAAGCAGCAGAAATAGAGGAGTAGAGAAATGCAATGAAAGAAGAACTCTTGGCCATCCAGAAGAATGAAACTTGGGAGCTGGCGGAATTGCCCGATGATAAGAATGTGATTGGTTTGAAGTGGGTGTTCAAAACAAAGTACCGTGCAAATGGAAGCATATAGAAACACAAAGCTCGATTGGTGGCAAAAGGATACTCACAACAGTAGGGTATCGATTTTGAAGAAACTTTTTCTCCCATTGCTTGATATGAAATGGTGCGAATTTTTTTGGCTTTAGCTGCACAATCGCAATGGCCTGTATATCAATTTGATGTTAAATCAGCATTCCTAAATGGTGAGTTACAAGAGGGGGTGTATGTTACTCAACCGGAAGGATTCATTGTTGAAAGCAAAGAAGAAAAAGTGTATAAGCTGCGAAAGGCACTCTACAGCTTGAAACAGGCTTCCCGAGCACGGTACAGCAAGATAGACTCATATTTCCTACAAAATGGGTTTGAAAGAAGTGAGAATGAGCCTACACTATAATACCGACACTGTGGTGCTGTACTTTTGTACTCCCGTTCCTAAATTAAATAAAATATTCCTCAGTTTATATACATAGAGAGATTTTAAATTTATTGATTTTTTATTTTGGGATATTTAAATTTAATTTTTGATATATTTTAAATTTTACCGTATCTGCGAATTTTAGTGTAAAATGAATATAAAAATAGATATAAATAATAATAATAATAAGATTGTAAAAAAAAACAGCGGAGTGCTGCGTTTTGAGGCAAAACGCAACACCCCCACCTAAGTCAGATTAGGGCTTTTAGCCCTAATCTTTCTTTCTCTCTCTCTCTCTGCCTTTTCCCCTTCCCGCGGCCGCCTCACCTTCTTCCCCCTCCGTCGCCGCTCTCCCTCTATTCCGCCACCCTCCGCCGCCACTCTCTCTCCACCGCTGCTCCTCCCTTTCGCGAGCGCAGCCTCCCCGTAAGCGTGATCCTCCTCGTGCGAGCGCGTGCCTCAACTTGTGAGCTCGCCAGCCTACAGCGCGATCCTCCTCACCCGATCGTGCCATTGCACGTGACCTTCTGCCGGCGTGCCATTGCGCAAGCGTGAGTGCGCGACTGCCCTATTGTACCACAGCGTGAGGGCGCCTGCTCGGGAGCGCACCTATACACGGGCGCATGCCCGCGCACGAGTGCGCTCCAGTCCACTAGCGCGCGCAACCCGCGAGCGCGCGCAACCCGCGAGCGCGCGACTATAGCCCAGCTCGAGAGCGCATGCTCCAGCCCGTGAGCGTGCCAGCCCGCGAGTGTGCCAGCCCGTGAGCCCACCAGCCTATGAGCCTGCGAGCCCACCAGCCTACTACAACCTACGAGCCCGTGCAGCCTGCGAGCCCACTGCGGCCCGTAAGCCCGCTAGCTTGCTGACCCGTGAGCCCACGAATCCACAAGCCCACTGTAGCCCGCGAGCCAACGACTGCCCGTGAGCTCGCGAGCCCACGAACCTCTGCGCAGGTAACTTACTTAGGGTTTTGATCCTGATCTAAGTGTTTATGACCTAACTAATAAATCTTGTCTTGATAGGGAGAATTGTAGATTTTGGAGTAATCGAGGAGACATTCGGACAAAGGTCTACGCTCCGAGAAAACCCTAGGTGAAAAATTTTTTACCCATTCGATTTATTTGAATGAATGTTAGGGTTAAGTTTAGAAATGAGGAGAAATGGTTGGCGTGCTGGCGCTGCACGCCCTGGGTGCTGTGCAAGGGCGTTGCATGCCCTGGGTGCTATGCAAGGGCGCTACACACCCTGCATATGGACCCTGCACATGGTCGCTACGCACTGCACAGAGGAGCGTTGGGCGGTGGCCCTGCTGGCCCTTGGGTGTAAGCGAGAGATTGGATTAGTGTGAGCCCTTTGCGGGATTGGTTGAGTACCAACACTTGAGTCTTGTAGACATGTTGTATGCAAGAACAAAATATGAGAAATTAGGGTAGAGTTCTAAAGGATTCGAACTATCTAATTTACATACGTGTATTAGAAGTAATAGCCTATTTCCTATAACTGCGTAGGTTTGAAATTTGTTGATTTTTTATATGTATATATATACATTCATAGGTGTTGGGTGCCTTGATTTAGGGGAACACTTTTCTTCGCTTCGTGGTATTATTGGGGAGTGCGCTACCATCCCCCATATAGTGAGTGAGACTTTGACGTATGCTATTAATTGAAAACCATGTTTTAAAAAATGCTTTTCAATGACATGATTCTACAAATGTATGATCATTAGAGTTTTGAATATTTTATGAAATATTTTTGTGATCATTGGAGTGTCCTAACTACTGATTTATTTGATATGCATCTATGAGTTTGATAACTAGATATTGTGCCACCTTTTCGACATATTGACTTGTTTTAAATACTCTAACTGTATTGGCACATGGTTTTGAACGGATTTACATGTACTGTTTGGGCTGTACGCCCGGGCAACGTTATGATACGATGCATGGGGTTGTATGCCCGGCCGACGTGATGATGTGATGCACGGGGCTACGTGCCTGGCCGACTTGGCGATATTGTGATATGCTTTCTATAGCATTCCGTAGCTGCGAAGGACATTTGGTAGAGGCACCCCTGTGCCCGGATACGATTCGGCCGGAGGTATCCACCAAATTGTTATATGTATGGGTGTCCCAGGTTGACCTTCATCGGGGAGGACGTGAGTTTGCCTCTGTCTAGCACTGGGTGGGACACCATACACGGTCGACTATATATATATATATTATTAATATTTACGGGCTAGTTGGAGTAGTATGTAGCCAACATTGGGGTAGAGAACTATTATTTAATACTTGCATTTGGAAAAACCCCTAATGCGCCTATCTTTGGTCGAGGTAGACCATTGCCGGGGTTGTTTGATTGGTCAGTTCTTTATGACTTGATTTACATATTGGATGCATATATTATTTTTTTTATGTGTGTCTTGAGATATGTTATTCTTGAAACAACACGTTATTTTCGCACACTTGATATTGTGTTACATGCTTTAACACTCTAAGTTCACCCTCGATATTGATAGCACGATGTCAATCCCCTCACTTGCAGAGTATCCTCCCATAGATACTCACCCCTCACTTTCTTTCCCACAGGATTAGTCGTGGACTGAGGAAGAATTTTTGTGATTATATATTGGTGACGTGGTTTTGATAGCACCGGGCTTAGGTATGGAAATTACCATATCTTCCGCTACGAATATTGAAAATTTTAGTTTGATCAATGTATTTATCTATTTATTTTATGGGATGACTGTATAAATTATAGACATTTATTCATGAAACTCTCATAGTGACTCAGTTCACTTGCATTGAGGTACTTGTATATATTTAAAATGTTAACTTGGGAATCTATTAATATGTGTATAAAAATTTAGGACCGCTCGGTGTGGCGGCTGCTCATGCTCTAGTTGGGCATAATAGTAGAGGTCTGTGGTTAGGACTGCTAGAAAATTTTATAACCTTTCGTTGTCCTGGTTGTCTGCTGTGGTTTAGTTAAGGGTTGTGAAGCCGGAATGACCATTTATTTAAATTGACAGGATGGTTGTGAATTATGCAGGTTAAATTGTACATGGAAGATCTCCAAAATATGGGAAAGTTCTGCTTGATTTTCTGTAAAAATGTAGCCTGCATCAAGGGCAACGGGTGGCTGTTCATGACCCCGGTTCAGGGCGTGACATACACTTTACTTGAAAAAGGGAGGTAACAATGATATTCTCATAGTCTGCCTCTATGTTGATTATATAATCTATATGGGTTCATCTCACTCTCTTGTAAATGAATTTAAATGTAGTATGATGGCAAGTTTTGAAATGTCAGATTTGGGTTTGCTGCATTATTTTCTTACCCTTGAGGTGAAACAAAGAGAAGATGGAGCATTTATTTCACAAAGAAAATATGCAACAGATCTTCTCAAAAGGTTTAACATGCTTAACTGCAAGGTTGCAGCTACTCCCATGAACATGAATGAAAAATTGCAGCTAGAAGATGGTACTGAAAAAGGGGATGCAAGAAGTTTCAGAAGCTTAGTTGGAGGATTGATTTATTTGAGTCACACTCGACCAGATATTTCATTCTCTACTGGTATGGTTTCAAGATTTATGAATAGTCCCACAAAACATCACTATGGAGCTGGAAAAAGGATCCTGCGGTACATAGCTGGAACTTTGAAATTCGGAATTTGGTATAATCGAGTTTCAAAGTTTAAGTTAGTTAGCTTTAGTGATAGCGATTGGGCAAGTTCCTTGGATGATAGAAGGAGTACCTCAAGAAATATATTCAATCTCGGGTTAGGAGCAGTCACATGGAATTCAAAAAAGCAAGCAACAGCTACACTTTCTACATCAGAGGCAGAATACATTGCTGCCACATCTTCAGCATGTCAAGCAGTATGGTTGAGAAGATTACTTGGTGATTTTCATCAGGTACAACATGAGGAAACTACAATTTTTTGTGACAACAAGGCCACAATTGCAATGACAAAAAATCCTACTTTCCATGGAATAACCAAGGACATTGATATTCGGTTTTATTTCATTCGTGACTTGGTTGTTAAAAATGAGATTATCTTGAAGTACTATAACACAGATGAACTGCTGGTAGATATATTCACAAAAGCTCTTCCACATCACAAGCATGTCTATTTCAAGTTAAAGCTTGGTGTGTGCAACTTTGAATCAAGGGGGAGTGTTGAAAGTTGATTCAAAGTTACCTTGAACTTAGTCCTTGGTTGCTATCATTTACTAGTTGTTATTCCTTAGTTTTGTTATGTGTTAGTTAGGTGATTTAGTGCCAATAATATCTCATGTCAGTTGAGATTTTCTAACATTTTTAGTTTGGTTGTAAGCCTATATAAAGGGCATTCTCTTTTATGGAAAAATATGTATCTGATTACTTAGCAATTAATCCGCTGCAATATCAATATTTTTGCTCTGTTACTTCAAATTTCCAACACCTTGGAGGGCATCAAGTATACACTTGTTTCTCTTTGGAGAAAAGTGAATTCTGGCCGAGGGATATGATCAGATACTTGTTTCATGAGCTCACCGCTTTGTTCATCTGCATACTTGCATAAAAATACAAGCAACTTTTCCCGTTTATCATTTTGTTTATTGCTAGTACCTCGAAATTTTGGGAGCGACTGTGGGCACTTCGATGTGGCAGCATTCATGAGATGAGAAGTTCCTTGTGTGTTAAATCAGACCTTGGACTCACTATCTGGGAGATTACAGATAAAGAATGGGCTTGATAGGGCAGGAAATCCTCATTTAGTGATTGATGTGCCATTTGAAGGAGCAAGACATGCAGCTGCGCAAGCACAACAGCACACGAAACCACAATCCGATAATGAGACTGAAACATTCTTGTGCAAGGCATATCAAACAATTGAGAAGCATAAAGGACTGTACAGTGCTCCTATCCATGCAAGTAACCTAGTACTAAGAAACTTGCCTCACAATGAAATTCTTTAGCAGCCTAGAAGGAGGATTTGAAGACTCTTCTCATTTGGCACATGGTAACAGAGTAGTGTTGCTACAATTCCAAACAGATTGCTGATGATCTAAATAAGGCATACATGCTATGTATCCTAGTAATACACTCTTCTATGTGCCAATGAGTTATAACTCAACTAACATTGTCCCCTTTCCATTAAAAATCTTTAATTTGAGCCTCTCCAATATACAAAAAAATGAAGTCTTCCATGTTGTCATCAGATGTAGCATTTGGGTGAAAGATCTGTAGAGATGCCTGTGCCACACTTTTCCAATTATTCTCTAATCTGAAATATTGGTTAGTTATGCCCATATGGGCGTTATGATAAAATATCAAATTTTAATAGTTTAGAATTTGAATTAAGGAGATCAGTTATAATTTCTTATCTCCATAACTCTCTCCCCTGTGTTTATCTCCTAATATTAAGGCAACTTCCTAGGTAGAAACAAATAAGAGATTCATTCTCTCTGAAAAGGCACTTTAGAACTTAGTTCGATCGATTTTGAGAATGAAGTGATCCATGAAAATGGTTCAAACATGTTCATGATGATCTAATACGCATGTTTAATATTTTATTTGCGTATTGTTTTCCGACTTGGCCGTGAAAGGTGCAACGGAAAATGTTCAATTTCTCGAAATTAGGGCTTGAATTCTTCATAAAATCGAGTTTACAATAAATGGAGGAGATTTAATTTTGATTTGCAATCAAAATTGGTACAAAAATTTGGTCGGTAATCGGGTCAAGTTGACCCGGTTATAGACCTGTCTGGCAAAGAAGATTCGACTTGGGTCCATGGGCTCATGCATGTCACGCACGTGAAGGCGTGGGCGCATGGGCTTCACACGCGATGAGGCGCATGAAGACCTGGACAACGATTCGAGTTGGTTCTGACCCCGACCCGTATCCGACCAGCGTCTTGACCTAGGACGAGACCCGGGGCGCATGTGAGCGTGCATGGTAGTGCCATCACCAGCGCATAGTGGCACTTGGGACCTTCGGCGGTGCATCATGCCTTGCTAGAATGAAAATTTTCTTTTTTCTAGGGTCCCATGCCATTAAATGTGACTTTTTGTGAGTTTTTGTATACCAAATCCAAATTTGGATGGTAAAATACGATTCCTAGTCATGGTGTAAATCGAATCATTTAGGATTTGTTGATTTGTTGGGTATATAAAATTATGAGAATAAGCATCATATGTCACTAACGTTTCTCTTTTCTGTGTAACATAGACAATGGTTGTAAGAAATACTGTCGTGTTTGATTCATGAAATGAGACAAATTGAATTGTGACAATTATGAGATTTGATACCGGAAGGTTTAGTTAGCTTTTGAAGAACATAAACTAGTTGAGGTTCTACAGTATGAGATGAAGGACCCTGGGGAGGGTATCACGTCTCAGACGAGACAGGGTTAGGAGGCGTTTCATGCATGGAAAAAGAAGGATGGCCAGGATAGGGCAAACCTTCTAGCAGCATGCACGACGATATGATCCCAGTTTATAAACAGTATGCTATTTCGATATCGGTCTGATTTGCTCTCAAAGAGCATTTTGGCTCTTGGTCAAGTTAGCTAAAGATGATGACATAGAGGTTTATTACCAATAAGAAGCGATAGGGTGATAGCATGAAATAACATCTCATGCATATATCAAGTATAATTGCTTCTTGAAAGAATATGGGGAAGCCAATACCGATAAGATTCAGGCATTAAGAGTAATCCAATCTCTACCAGACTCTTGGGAGGTTGTTAAGACTTACCTCACACACCGTGAGAGTATTCATACTTTCACTGATGTGACTAGGCACTATGAGTTTGAGGAGGAGTGCCAGGAAGTGGCAAGGTCTGCTTTGGGTCATGCTTTTGTGGTGCAGTCGAGTAAAGGCTCCCGAGATACCAAGCGTAAATAGCATAAGCATAACAAGAAGATCTGAGACCATGGCAAGACGAGGCCATCTGTTAAGATTGATAACAAAAGATAAAAGCACAAGAAGAAGGAGCTCAACAATTACAAGATCAAGTACTACGTATGTGGTAAATTTGAGCAGTTTATTTATGAGTATAGCAAGCGAAAGATTTATCATTTTTTTTACATGGTTTGAGCTTTGTATCATTTACTGTGATACTCATTGACTTTTCTCCTTTGTGGATTGTAAACTTAAGAGCCACTGACCATGTAGTTCATGACAGGAGAATGTACGTGGAGCCCCAAACAAGGAGGCTGTATATTGGGAGTGGAGCATTTGTAGCTGTCAGAGGGATTGGTACATGCAAGCTAATGCTGCGAAGTAACCAAATCCTGTAGTTACATAATGTTCTATATGCTCTTGAGATTCAGTGGAATCTCATATCTGTACTTGTCTAGATAGCTTAGGATATTCTGCTCCTTTAGGAAACTCTGTGTTTCTGTTTTCTATGACAATTCTTTGGTTTGTCTTGATTTAGTCCATGATGGACTCTATGTACTAAATATGATTTCTTTTAGTGGTATTTCTTATTTATTTTTTTTGGTCTTTACATCTTATAGTATAGTTGATAGTATTATTATATAGTATAGTAGACTTGGCCACATAAGATAAGAGAGAATGAACCAATTAGCTGCGAATGGCTTGTTGAGCCTACTGATTAGGGTCAAATTGCCTCTATGTGAGTTTTGTCTGGCTAGTAAACCCATAAAGAAACCATTTGGAAAGGCAATGAGAGTTAGGACTCTATTACAGTTAATCCACTCCGATATTTGTAAGCTTATCAATGTGAGAGCGTGAAATGGAGTTAAGTACTTTATTACATTTATAGACGATTACATACGTTTTGGCTATATCTATCTGATCTCACATAAGTATGAGACATTGGAATGCTTTAGGAGATTCATAGCGAGGTAGAGAATCAGTTAGACTTGAAAATAAAAACCCTCAGAACTGATTGGGGATGCGAGTATTTATCTAAGCAGTTCAAAAGGCTCTCTTTCGAGAAAAACATTACGAGATAGTTGACTATTTTTGCTATTTCCCTACAGAACGGAGTAGGCGAGAAAAAGAATAGGAGCTTGTTGGAAATGGTGAGATCTATGATGGCACAGACCAATTTGCCTATCTCTTATTGGGGAGATGCTTTATTGACCACTGTTTATGTCCTCAACCATATTCCAACAAAGTCTATAGTTAATACCCCATACGAGTTTTGGATAGGAAGATAGTTTGACCTTAGCGACTTGAGAACATGGGGTTCTGCTGTATGTGTACACGATTTCTCGTATCCATACGACAAGTTAAGACCACGGGGAAAGAAGTGTATCTTTATAAGATATTTAGAACACTCCAAGGGGTACATATTCTTAGATGAACATATAGATGACACTATTACTAAGATTGAATTTTGTGATATCACGTTCCTGGAGAACGATTTCCCTAGGAGAGGTGAAATCGATAGGGACCTTATCTTTTATGAGATAGGTGAGCATGATAGTCCAACTGAGCCTAGTAGTGGGATCCAAGAAACCGTTACATATCTTGGTCCTAGTAGGAGTGGCCTATCTAGAGGTGAGGAGGCTCCCCCTCCTAGTAGGAGTAATCAAGGACATAAACCTCGAAGTCATTTCTGACTGATGATGAGATCTTCATTGTGACTCCCAAAAATGATGAGGAGTCCAAGACATTCTAGGAGGCTCTTGAAAGTTCTATGAAGGATTAATGGTTAAAGGTCATGCAGGAGGAGATGGAATCTATTAAAGTCAATAAGGTTTGGGACCTAGTTGACTTACCTAAAGATAAAAAGGCCATTGGGAACAAGTGGATTCTTAAAATCAAAGAAAGACCATCGGATCGATAGAGAGACACAAGACCTGTTTGGTAGCCAAGGATTACACGCAAACTAAGGGCATTGACTTTGAAGAGGCTTTCTCTCTATAATCAAATTTATATTGATCTGTTTACTCTTAGTAATTGTCACAAACATGGATCTGTATACCAGATGAACGTAAAGACTGCCTTAACGAATGTTTAAATAAGGAGATTTATATAGAACAACCCTCTAAGTTCATTGTATGTTGACTTCAAAAGTCGATATATGGTTAAAGCAATCATTCAGGCGATGTTATCTGAGATTTCATGAGAAGATGATATCTTATGGTTTTACAATGATTAAAGAGGATCATTTTGCCTATCTGATACGTTCTGATGACTATTTTATGATTTTGTCTCTCTATGTAGATGATATAACATTGGTAGGGAATAACATTGAGTATCTGATGATTATTAAAACATGATTATCATCAAGTTTCGACATGAAGGACATGGATGAAGCTGATTTCATTCTCAAAATTAAGATCCAGAGAGATCGCTCGAGACGGATATTGACTCTTTTACAAGAGACTTGCATTAGAAAGATTGTTGAGCACTTTGAGATAAGTGATAACAATCCTATAGATACTCCTATCATAAAGTGTGATGGCTAAGTCTTGACATATGTCCCAAAACTCAGGAAAAAGCAAGGGAAATGAGCAAAATCTCTTATTCCAGTACAGTAGGAAGTTTAATATATGTGATGTGTATACCATCAGATATATGTTATATAGTTGGTCTGGTGAGTAGATGTCACGCCCCGATCCTCAGACCCGAGCACACGATAATCGTTATACTGTCTAGAACTACATGCGACCCGGGCACACACTCCGGGACCCCATAAGGCTAATCTATCATCAATGCATTCTCAATTTTCAACCAATTCTCTATAATCATAAACTATTCTCCATAAGATCCCCTTTGTGAGGAGAGAGGTTAAGTTTAAAACAAAGTCTCCAATTCAAATGAAAACGTACATATATATATATATAAAAACAATAAAACTTGTATAAGTAATCCATAATGTGGCAAAGTTCAACTTTCATTAACCTTCCCCGTGGATTGATCTACAAGCTAAGCAAGCCAAAATAGAACAACCTTACACAAAGTAAATGGTTCTGACAGAGGTGGATTGTCATAAGTTGCAAAAGAAGTTGCTTAATTGGATTAACTAGCTATAAACCTGAAAACATAAAGAGGAAAGGAAGGTGTGAGTGCAATCATACTTAGTGATCGAAAAATTTATGTACAAGCCAATGAGTGAGAGTAATTGTGTTTTAAATCTGTTAACAACCAATTTCATTTTATCATTACTAAAGAAATCACAAGTTTAAAAACCATTGCATTTAAAAATATTTTTCTTTGCATCAAAATGAGTATTCAAAATGGATATCAAAATAGATTGCAATTCATTCAAAACCTTGGGATTGCTGAAAATACACTTTCCAATCCAAAACCTTAACTGGGGTCCAGAAGCCAAGGATTAGATCTACAAAGAGTTTTTAATCATTCATTTATCCAAAAATGTCCTATCCTTGGTGTTAGATTCGACATCACCATTTGTGACTCATGGCTACCTAACAGAAAACCTGGGCAGGTGAACCCCCCATATCACACTACTTCAATCTAGTATCCGGCTCCACTCATACTGCTCTTTCTCTAGTCGGTCATGAGTGAGTAATAAACCGTACCGGTTGCATGTACAATAGTCACCATCAATTAAATTCCAAAACCATTTTGCAACCCATATTCATCATTGTCTCAAATAAATATCAGTTAACCATATAATATAAATCATGCCGTATGAACATGCCAAATTCACATTTCTAGTATCGACATTTCAAGAGAATATATCACATTCAAACTAAATTATAAAATCATTTTTCAAAATAAGATTTCAAAACACATAAAATTATTTTTTATTAAACAAAACATAAAAATCTCACTCACTGTTTGAGGAAGGTATGTATTCCCACTAGTCCAGATTCTTGACTCTATCCTTAGTTGAAGGATTATCACATAAATGTTATATAGATCACAATATAAAAGTAAGATTAGATATTTATTCAATACAAACATGAAATTAAATACATAATGTGCAAATAAAAAATGTCTCTATTCCTAGGACATTCATTAAACCCTACGTAAGGCTCATTTTTATTTCAATTTCATCAATTTCGCTTATAATGTCACATTCCCAACACCTATATGTCTTAGAAAAATGAACATATTTCAAACTAAAATTTCTGAATTGTGAAAATTCCAACTTTTACTTAAAGATTAGACATAGAACAACAATTTTTATATTTATAACCTAAATCCATTCTAATTGCATAAAACCATTTAAGTCTATAATGTGATTGCCTTAATTGCATAATGTTAATGCGTAGTCACAGGAAAATTGCCATAACTTTCGCTACATATATCTAAATCACGTGATTCAAATCTCAAATTAAAGATAAGACTAAAATCTAATTTTAATTTAGAGCTTAGCCTAATTCAATCTAGAAGACATCTCAAAGTTGATGCAAAGTACTCAGTCAAAACAAGATAGAAATAGAGTATTTCTTTACAGAATGCATCATTTTGAAAAACTATTAAAAATTCAATTCTCACTGGAATCAAGAAAATCATATGTCATTTCCAAGTTCTAGAAGTTTAGTTTCTTAAAAAGAAAACCCCACTCAATTTGCCTATGTACTGAAGAAGTTATGAATGAAAGATCATAGCATGGTCAAATTGTTCTCTTTGTAGAAAATCAAGAGTTTAATCCTTGTTCTAACCTTTCAACAGACTTTTAAGTTCATATCATTAAACATGCTATTCACCATGATTTTAATGATAAATCAAAATCTAAAACCATGAATTCAAGCTTATCTCATACTTGGCTCAAGAGACTCCCAAGTTCCCTTCTCATTTTGCATCCTTGGCCTCCTTGCCCTCTCAATATTTTTAGTTTGATTCAAAGACTTTTCACTCTATTTTAAACTTTCTAGAGGCTTGTATAAGGTATACATAGATGGTAGCTTATTTCAAGTTTAAATGTTTATTTTGATGAAGTTTGAGATGATTTTGTGGGGGGGAAGGAAAGGGAACTTGTGGTTACGGTTTGGAAGAAGAGGACCGCTCTTCTATCTCCTTCTCTCTCTCTTTCTTAGGAAAGTTCAAGAATATCTCTCACACTTGTCTTGTATTAAATGCAACCCTTAAATATTTCTTTGACTTTTCTACACTTTGTTGGCAAATGAAAGTAAAGAGAGCAAGAATAAATGAAAGGAAGGAAAAAATATGGGTGGAAATTTGTGTGTTGATACAATGATTGGACTCCAAAATTAGGTTCAAATGTTTGGATTTATAATTCAAAGGTTGGGCTCCATAATGGGTTCAAAGAATTTGAGTCCATAATTTTTTTTTCTTTGGAAATTTAGTACTCTGACATTGGGCTTCAAAGTGGGTTCAAAGAAGTGCACTCTAAAATTTTGGGATTCAACACTAATTCAAACCAAGTCCAAATTAAATTTGTTAATCCATCAAATTTTATGATTTAAATTTACACTATCAAAATTCATCATATAGCGTACAAGTCATTCATACAACTAAACATTGAATCTCGATTTTAGAAGTTCTACCCTCATAAAAAGAATTTCGTCCTCAAAATTTAGTAGGCCTCACCTTCAAACAAGGGGGGATATTGTCTTTGCATATGATCCTTTGGTTCCCATGTCATCTCTTATATTTTATCGTTTCTCAACAAAACTTTAAATATAGTTACCTTCTTGTTTCTCAAGATTTTAACTTGATTATCCAAAACCATAATCGGTTTAGTTTCAAAACCCAAATTCTCTCTCAACTCAATTAGAGGCTTTTCAAGAATATGTGATGAATCCTGTATGTACTTCTTGAACATGGACACATGAAAAACGTCTTGGATTTTCTCTAACTCTGGAGGCAACTCAAGTCTATATGCTACATTTTTAATTCTCTCAATTATCTTATATGGATCAATGTATGAGCGTTTATCTTTCCTCGAATGATCTTAACTTTCTTCCATATAATGCTTCATTGTCATGCCCCAAACCGGGATCGTGAGCAGCCGTCCGTTGTCCTGAATGTCGGCTGTATTTTTACAGAAAATCGGGCAGAACCTCCCAATAAATCGGAGGTTTCTCGTATACAATTGAACCTATATATTCAAAATCAACCTGTAATTTAAACAAATGGCCATCCCGGCCTCTCCAAAAGCAACAAATACCACAGCCAACATCCAGAACAACGCAAGACTACAAAGTTTCTAACAGTCCTAGCTACAGAGCTCTACTGTTATGCCCAACTAGAGCATAAGCAGCCATTACTCCGAGCGGACCTAAGTTTATACAATGTATAACACATTTCCCAAATAGAAAGTTTAAGATGCTTGCAGATGCCTCAATGCGAGTGAAATGAACCAAAACGAGAGTTATGCACACAACTGCTCATAAGTTATACAGTCATCCCATAATATACATGGCTAAATACGGACCTAAATGTCAAGACCTCGCAGGGTCGAAATAAAATAAAGATTTCATATTTCTATTTGAAGTAAATCTCACTGTCGTGATTACCAAATCCGCCCTAGAGCCTGTAACGTCGTTCTATCACAATAAACCTGTCTGAGGAGGAAAAAGAGAGGGGTGAGTATCATGGGAATATACCTAGTGAGTAAGGGGGTAATATCAAGCATAAATAGTATGGGTGAATCATTGGAGTGTCAAATAACATTCCAAATAAAAATTTACGTTTCGCAGCAAAACATGATATGTTTAGCAATTTGAAATCATTTAATCAATCACACGATAACAAGCATGTATGCATCTATTGAAAATCAAGTAATATCAGAGCAAGCCAAAAATGGTCCTGGCAAAGGTCAACCGTAACCAAGGACAGACGCATCGGGGGTTTTATTATGCATAGACTTTAAAACGCTTTCTACCCCGACGTTGGCCATGAGTTCGCTGGGGCTAACTCATCATCGTGTATAGGACCCCGCCCGGTGCTTGACGGTGGCGTCACACATGTCGTCCCCCTACATGGGTTCAACCAGCCGCGCCTATTGCCTTTAGAATAAATGACGTTTGCGGATACCTCCTGCAGAAGTGTATCCGGGCAACTTGTACCTCTACAAACGCCCTTCGTAGCTACGGAATTATCAATGTCATCATCATAGTATCACAAGGGCACAATGTCCCAAGGCACAATGTCCCACAAGTAAAATCATATCATCGCATAACTAGTGGGCATCCGACCCACATAGTTCATCAAAGCATTTCAAGTCTGCGTGCCAATACGTTTCATCAAATCATTTCAAAACAACATATCAATGCAACAGTAGAAAAGGAAATTATCAATTTTCAAGTAATGGCACAATTTTTGTTTCATTTCAAACCATGGATGCATAGTCATCGTGAATATAATTTCAAGACACTCCAATAATCACAAAACAGATTTGCAATTTAGTATCATACATCGAATCAATACGTATCACAACCATGTTTTATCGAAAACACTGCCGAAAACACGTTTTACTATTTTATGCAAGAGATTAGAATCCCACTCACATATTTAGGGAGGGTGGTCACTCCCTATTTTTCAATAAGTTTCCAAAAGACAAATCTAATCAAATCATCAAATTTTATATCAAATAAAACCCTAATAAGGGATTTTATCAACAAAATTTATTCAAACTTTGAAGTGAGTGCATTTCTCTTACCTAGGGTTCCTCGGGTTTCAGACCTAACTGTCATTCGCCCGTCGGGTTGGTCTAAAATCTGTAATATTTCCAAATTTCAAATATATTAGCAACAACTAAATTTCTAACACCAAACCCTAGAACTTCAACCAATTATAGTCGTTACCTACAGTACAGAAGATGTAGGTGAGCTCTCGAAGGGAACAGCTGGTCGCGGACTCACGGGCCTTCACGGGCTCGCGGGTCGGTGGGCTGGCAGGCTAGCGGGCTGGCCCGCTGGTGGGCTCGAGGGCTCTCAGCCCTGCTTGCTGGCCGCAGCGGGCTTCGCTGGTACCCCGTGAAGTCGAACTACGGTATCAACATAGAGACATGCCAACGCTTCTAAGGAATAGTCACCGCGGATAGGGATAAAATGTGCAGATTTGGTGAGTCGATCGACAATCACCCAAATCGCATCATGCCGTGTAGAAGTCTGCGGCAACCCCATCATGAAGTCCATAGTAATATGCTCTTATTTCCACTCAGGAATGGGAAGAGGCTACAGTGTGCCCGCTGGACGTTGAAGCTTGGCCTTCACCTGCTGGCACACCAAGCATCGTGCCACAACTCTGCTATATCCCTCTTTATGCCTGACCACCAATAGCTACCCCTGATGGTCCGGTATATCTTCGTACTCCCGGGATGCATAGCATATGCAGAAGAATGTGCTTCCTCAAGGATAGCATGCCGAAGATCACTATCGGCTGGGACACACACTCTGTCTCTGAATACCATGAGTCTATCATCACGGACTCTGAAGTCTCCGCTCTCAGCTCTGCAGACTCTATCCGTAAAACCCTGAATCTCCTTATCTGTACTCTGGAGCTCTCTGATACGGTCGAACAAAGTCGGCATGACCTCAAATCTGGCTAGTAAGCCTCCCTAATCATCGTCAGTCAAACTGAATCCTAAGGCTCGGAGTCCCATTAAACAAGAAAGGTAGGCTTTCTCTGTCGACTGTGAGGATGATGCTGACTTCCGACTCAAGGTATCTGCTACAACATTCACCTTGCCCGGATGATAGTCAATAATGAGGTCATAATCTTTAAGGAGTTCTAACCATCTCCTCTGTCTCAAATTCAGCTCCTTTTGGATAAATAGATATTTCAAACTGTTGTGATCTGTAAGTACCCTGCAGGTCACCCCATAAAGATAATGCCGCCATATCTTCAATGCGAAGACTATGGCTACCAACTCCAAATCATGAGTCGGGTAATTAACCTCGTGTTTCTTCAGCTGTCGCGAGGCATATGCAATAACCCGACCATCCTGCATTAGAACACAACCCAATCCCTGTCGGCTAGCATCACTGTACACTGTATACTCCCGACTACTAGTGGGAAGGGCTAAAATAGGAGCATATATCAACCGTTGTTTGAGCTCCTGGAAGCTCGCCTCACAACGATCATCCCAAACAAACTTGACCCCCTTCTGGGTCAATCTCGACAACGGAGCAGCTATCCGGGAGAATCTCTCTACAAATCTGCAATAATACCCGGCCAAACCGAGAAAACTACGAATCTTGGTAACTGTTTGTGGCTGCTCCCACTTCACTATAGCCTCAACCTTCCGTGGATCAACATAAATACCCTCCGTAGAAACAATGTGCCCCAAGAATCCAATTTATCTCAGCTAAAACTCACATTTGGAGAATTTGGCATATAGCTGCTTCTCACGGAGTATTTGCAATACCACCCGAAGGTGCTCAACATGATCTTCATCACTCCGTGAATATATCAAGATGTCATCGATGAATACGATGACGAACCGATCCAAGTAGTCGTTAAAAACTCGGTTCATCAAATCCATGAAAGCAGCTGGGGCATTAGTCAGCCCAAACGGCATGACTAGAAACTCGTAATGGCTATATCGAGTGCAAAAAGCTGTCTTGGGCACATTTTCGGCCCGAATTCTCAACTGATGATAACCCGAACGGAGATCAATCTTAGAGAAAACCCTGGCTCCCTGCAACTGATCAAACAAATCATCTATACATGGCAGGGGATATCTGTTTTTGATGATGGCTTTATTCAATTGCCTGTAGTCCACACAAAGCCAAAATGTACTATCCTTTTTCTTTACAAACAGTACCAGAGCGCCCCAAGGTGAGGTCTCGGGTGAATAAACCCCTTGTCCAGAAGTTCCTGTAACTGAGTTTTAAGCTCTCTCAGTTCAGCAGGCGCCATTCTATATGGTGGAATAGAAATAGGATTGGTCCCAGGTATTACATCAATTTCGAAATCGAATTCCCGAACTGATGGTAATCCAGAAAGCTCCTCGGGGAACACATCTGAAAATTCCTGCACCACAGCGACATCTTCAAGCCTCGGTTCCTCAACGGTGGTGTCGACAATATAAGCCAGATAAGCCGCACAACCATGGTGTACCAAGCGTCTGGCCTTCATAACCGAGATAATACTGTGGGGCAATACTCGTCTCTCGCCCCGGAATACTAACGGTGGCTGCTCGGACCTCCTAAACTAAACCTCCTTCGTGAAACAATCCACGGAAGCCCGGTGTAAACTCAGCCAATCCATCCCTAGGATGGCATCGAAATCTGTGATAGGGAGCGGAATCAGATCTGCTTCTAATATCGCCTCCCCAATACCGACCTCACAGCCCCTATAGACTGTATCTCGAATGATATGCTTGTCAAGAGGAGTGACTACCATTATCTCCTCATCAAGTGAAGAGAGAGGTCTATCAGAATGGTGAGCGAACGTGTCACTCACATAGGAAAAATTTGACTCGGTATCTATGAAAATACTGGCGTCGATACCGAATATTCACATGGAACCTAAAAGTAAGAAAAAGATCAACAGAATTTAAAATGCAAAGAAAAAGTAAACGAATATATATATACATCAAACTAGTTAAGCTTCGAAAGCTTTAACTAGTCAAAACTGTATATCGACATCATGATATACAACAAAAATCATACAAAAAGTACAACAAAAGTACTACACTGAGGGGTCTGCAGGAGGATTACTCATAATAATATCAGGATTTGCCTGTGCGTCCTCCTGTGTCATCGCAAACACACGAGCCTGGGCCCTAGGCTGCTGTCGTGACGATCCTGGCATTGTATTACTCCCGGCTGCAGTCCGGGGAGCGGTAAGAGCTGAGTGCACAGGTGCCCCCTACTGGCCTGTGCCAGACGTACCAGTATGACTCTGTAAATTCAATCCTCCTCGATCTAAATAGGGGCAGACACTCCTAACGTGACCTTGCTTCTCACACTGGAAGCAAGTAACTAGTACTCTACATGCCCCAAAGGCATGGTGGCTGCTACATCTACGGCAGAAGGGCGGTCTCTGTGTAGTAGACTACATAGAGCTATTAGGGGCTGGTGCCCTAAAACCCTGTGGTCGAGGTCCCTGTCCCGGTGCTACTGGTCTGAATCTAGAAGAACCTCCGGGATATCCAGAACCTCTACCCCGCTTCGACGACTGTCCACCCTGTGACCCAGTCTTCCTCTTCTGGCGACTCTCCCTCTGTCTAACCTCTGCTCGGACGATCTCTTTTGCCCGATACTCTGAATCAATCACCTCTGATAGTGTAAAAGAGGGAGTCACCGTCATATACTTCCTGATGCTCAATTGGAGGTCATCTTCAAACTTAAACCTCATCTGAGCTGGTGTAGCCATGTCGGGGACAAAGGCCGTTAGTCGTCTAAGTTCAGTCTCGTACTTTGAAAGTGACCTCGTCCCTTGGCATAAGTGTAGGAACTCCGTCCTCATCTGGTCCTGCTGGAACGAGGTGAAGTACCTGAGGTCGAACTCTCATAGAAAGTCCTCCCACCGCAGGGTCTGTGTAGCACTATCACGGATAGCCTCCTACCACGAGAGGGCATCTCCGTCGAGGAGTCTCTCAGCAACTCTTAATCTGAGCTCCTCTGACAACCCCAAATCCGTAAGGATCCTACGAATCCTATTGATCCAGTGTTTTGCCGCTACTGCATCACTGGATCCTGAAAAGTTTGTGCATCCTAGCTGCCGAGACTCTTTCACCAACTGCGTGAGCTGGTGGATGCACCTCAAAGTAACCGACGTCTCATCGGTCGGAGTAGAGACAGAAGGACTGACCACCGAAGGATGAACTGGTGCCGTAAGTGCAGGTACAGCCGCAGGTGCGGTTGTTGGAGTCTGTAGTGGAGGTGGTGGCAACTGCGGCCCATATCTACTGTACCACTCTGCTACTGCCTCAAGGTATCGAGTGGTGGTGGAGGAATCTCGGCTGTAACAGCCGGTGGAGGTGCTAGGGGTGGCGCCGGTGAGCATGCTCGAGTAGAGGAAGAATCCTCTGGCACTCGTGGCGCCTCGGGTGCCCTAGGTGTATCAGGCACTGAAAGACCCTCAAGTGAGGTGAATCTAGCACCTCTCCTACCACGTCTAGGTGGCATAATTCTATGAAAAGAATACATTGTTATTAGATAGAAATCAAGAATTAGGGTTAGTTGCTCCGTAACTAACCCCCTAAAAAAATATACTATAATTCAAAGCATTTGGATGCAAAATAACGGGTTAGATGCGTTATGTATCCAACTCCACAACCTAGAAGAACTTATATGCCTATGGCCAAGTATGGGATTTTAAATGACTGTATGACACTCTCTAATGCATTGAGAACTTTTTATATACTTGGGAAGACTTTTACTACTATATTTTCTCTAACCTAGACCCTTTGATACCAATGTAACTATCACATCCCAAATCGGGATCGTGAACAACCGCCCGTTGTCCTGAATGCCCACTGTATTTTTATAGAAAATCGGGTAGAATCTTCTCATAAATCGGAGGTTTTCTGTTTACAATTAAACCTGTATATTCAAAATCTACCTGTAATTTAAACAAATGGCCATCCCGACCTCTCGAAAAGCAACAAATACCACAACCAACATCCAGAATAACACAAGGCTACAAAGTTTCTAGCAGTCCTAGCCACAGACCTCTACTGTCATACCCAACTAGAGCATGAGCAGCCGCTACACCGAGTGGATCTAAGTTTATACAATGTATAACACATTTCCCAAGTAGAAAGTTTAAGACACTTATAGATGCCTCAATGCGAGTAAAAGGAATCAAAACGAGAGTTATGCACACAACTGCTTATAAGTTATACAATTATCCTATAATATACATGACCAACTACGGACTTAAATGTCAAGACCTCGCAGGGTCGAAATAAAATAAAGATTTCATATTTCTATTTGAAGTAAATCTCACCGTCATGAATACCAAATCCGTCCTAGAGCCTGTAACGTCGCTCTATCACAATAAACCTGTCTGAGGAGGAAAAAGAGAGAGGTGAATATCATGGGAAGATACCCAGTGAGTGAGGGGGTAATATCAAACATAAATAGTATGGGTGAACCATTGGAGTGTCAAATAACATTCGAAACAAAAATTTACATTTTGCAACAAAACATGATATGTTTAGCAATTTGAAATCATTTAATCAATCACACGATAGCAAGCATGTATGCATCCATTGAAAATCAAGTAATAACAAAGTGAGCAAAAAATGGTCATGGCAAAGGTCAACTGTGACCAAGGACAGGCGCATCAGGAGTTTTGTTATGTATAGACTTTAAAATGCTCTCTACCCTGACGTTGGCCATGAGTTCGCTGGGGCTAACTCATCATCGTGTATAGGACCCCGCCCGGTGCTAGATGGTGGCGTCACATACGTCCTCCCCCTACGTGGGTTCAACCGGCCGCCCCTATAGCCCTTAGAATAAATGACGTTTGCGGATACCTCCTGTAGAAGCGTATCCGGGCAACCTGTGCCTCTACAAACGCCCTTCGTAGTTACGGAATCATTAATGTCATCATCATAGTATCACAAGGGTACAACGTCCCAGGACACAACGTCCCACAAGTAAAATCATATCATCGCATAACTAGTGGGCATCCAACCCACATAGTTCATCAAAGCATTTCAAGTCTGCATGCCAATACATTTCATCAAATCATTTCAAAACAGCATATCAATGCAATGGTAGAAAAGGAAATTATCAATTTTCAAGTAATGGCACAATTTTTGTTTCATTTCAAACCATGGATGCATAGTCATCGGGAACATAATTTCAAGACACTCTAATAATCACAAAACAGATTTGCAATTTAGTATCATACGTCAAATAAATGCATATCACAAGCATGTTTTATCAAAAACATGACAGAAAACACGTTTTACTATTTTATGCAAGAGAGTAGAGTTCCACTCACATATTTAGGGAGGGTGGTCACTCCCTATTTTTCAACAAGTCTCCAAAAGACAAATCTAATCAAATTATCAAATTTTATATCAAATAAAACCCTAATAGGAGATTTTATTAACAAAATTTATTCAAACTTTGAAGTGAGTGCGTTTCTCTCACCTAGGGTTTCTCGGGTTTCAGACCTAATTGTCATTCGCCCGTCGGGTTGGTCTAAAACTTGTAATATTTCTAAATTTTAAATATATTAGCAACAACTAAATTTCTAACACCAAACCCTAGAAGTTCAACCAATTATAGTCATTACTTGTAGTACAGAAGATGCAGGTGAGCTCTCGAAGGGAACAGCTGGTCGCGGTCTCGCGGGCCGTCACTGGCTCGTGGGCCGGTGGGCTGGCGGGCTGGCGGGCTGGCGGGCTAGCGGGCTGGCCCGTTGGTGGGCTCGCGGGCTTCAGCCTGGCTTGCTGGCTGCAGCGGGCTTCGCGGGCTGCAGTGGGCTCGCGGGTCAGCAGTGCTAGAGTGCGCTGGCGCTCATGCTGGGGTCGCGCTGCCTCGCGTAGGGGTCGCGCATTGGCTTGCATTGGGTAACAAGCCGGCTCGCGTTGGGTCGCGTGCTGGCCTACAAGAGATTGCGCGCAGGGCTCATACTGGGGTCTCGCGTTGGGTCTCACGTTGGGTCGCACGCTAGCTTGCGGGAGATTGCGCGCAGGGCTCAAGCTGGCTTGAGGATGCAGCGCTCGCGTGGAGGGAGGAAGGGACGAAGAGCGAGAGAGAGAGAGAAAGAGGGAGAGAGAGAGAGAGAGAGAGAAAGGGGAAAAAAGAGATTAGGGCTTTTTAGCCCTAATCTAGATTTTTTTTTTTTTTCTGGTGTTACATTCGTGTGGTAGCATCCCAATACTAGACTGATAACTATTATTGTAAGTAAATTTAACTAAAGGGAAATATTTATTCTAACTACCAGATAAGTCAAGTTCACAAGCTCGGAGCATATCTTTTAAAGTTTGGATCGTTCTCTCAGATTGGCCATCAGTTTGAAGATGGAATATTGCACTAAACTTTAACATAGTTCGTAAAGACTGCTGTAGTTTTGGCTAAAGTCGAGAAGTAAACCATAGATTTCTATCTAACACAATAGACACTGGCACTCGATGTAACCTTACAATCTCATCAATGTATATCTTAGGTAGCTTCTCCAATGAATATGTAGTTCGAATATGTAAGAAATGAGTAGTCTTAGTAAACCTATCCACAATTAACCATATAGCATCATTTCCAGCCTAAGATCTTGATAATCCAATGACAAAATCTATTGTTATGTATTCCTACTGCCACTTAGGAATTGATAAGGGTTGAAGAACTCTGGTGGGCCTCTAATGTTTCCCCTTCATTTGTTGGCATATTAGGCATTTAGCTACATATTCAGCTATATTCCTTTTCATTTTGGGCCACCAGTAGCTCTCTTGAATGGTCCAATGCATTTTCGTACTCCCTGGATACATAGTATAAGCTGAATTATGAACTTCCTCTAATATGGCCTTTTGAAGATCACTATCTTTCAAAACACAAATTTTATCTTTAAACACCATTATACCATCTTCTTTTACTTTGAACACAATTTCTTCCTCCCTTTGAATCTTTTCAAGCTTTAGTTTCAACTTCTTATCGGATGCTTATAGCTCTCGGATTCTATCCATCAAGGTTGGCCTTACCTCAAATCTCACCACAAGAGTACCATGTCTATCACTAGCTAGCCCTACTCCAAGGGACCGAATGCTGACAAGTGAAAGAGATAACTACTTCTAACACTTGCCAAACTAGTTGATGACTTCTGACTCAAAGCATCAACCACCACATTGGTCTTGCCTGGATGGTAGTCAATAATAAAGTCGTAATCCTTAATAAGTTCCAACCATGTTCGTTGTCTCAAATTTAACTCCTTATGAGTAAGCAAATAATTCAAATTTTTATTATCTGTATTGATTGGACATGTCTTACCGTACAAGGAATGTCTCCAAATTTTCAAAGCAAATACTACTGTAGCTATCTCCAAGTCATGTGTGGGGTAATTTACCTCATGTTTCTTTAGTTGTCTAGAGGCATAGGCTATCCCTTTGTCTCATTGCATCAACAAACACCCCAATTCTTGTTTGCTAGCATCACTATACATAAAAAATTTGCCACCACCCGTAGGGAGTGCGAGAATGTGAACAGAAGTCAATTTCGTTTTGAACTCTTGGAAACTCGCCTCACACTTGTCATCTCATTCAAATTTGATGCTTTTCCAAGTTAACCTCGACAATGGAACTGCTATTAATCAGAACTCTTCAACAAATCTTCGATTGTACCTCGCTAGCCCTAGAAAACTTCAAACTTCAGTAACATTCATAGGTTGCTCCCATTTAAGGATTGATTTTACCTTTTTAGGATCTACAAAAATTCTTTCACGGGATAAAATGTGGTCAGGAAAACCAACCTCTCTCAACCATAATTCACATTTGGAGAGCTTTGTATACAACTATTTCTCCTGAAATATCTGAAATAAAACCTGAAGATGCCTTGCAAGCTCTTCATCATTCTTAGATTACACCAGGATATTATCTATGAAAACGATCATAAACTTATCCAATACTGGTGGAAAACTCGGTTCTTAAGATCCATAAAGGCAGTTGGAGCATTTGTTAGGCTAAAAAGTGTCAGTAAGAGCTCGTAATGACCATACTTAGTCCGAAAAGTAGTCTTATGGATATCAGGCTCCTTGATTTTAAGTTGATGATACCTCGATCGAATATCAATCTTTGAAAATACACATACTCCTTGCAACTGATTGAAAAGATCATCGATCCTAGGAAGAGGGTATTTGTTCTTAATCGTCATCCGATTTAACTGCCTATAATTAATATAAATCCTCAAGATACCATCATTCTTTTAACAAACAAAATTAGTGCTCCCCATGGTGAAGAACTTGGCCTGATAAACCTCTTTATCAGGTAATTCTTGTAACTATATCTTTAACTCCTTTAATTCCACGGGAGCCATCCTCCAAGGAGGGATAGAGATTGGTGCTATTTCCGGGAGTAAATCAATGACAAAATCAAATTCTCGATTTAGGGGTAACCGTGGGAATTCCTTAAGAAAGATATCCGGAAACTCGTTTACTACCGAAATATCTTCTAAGTTTGGACTCTCTTTTCTCATATTAATCACATGAGCAAAATAAACCTGGCATCCTTTCTTAATCATCTTTCGAGCTTCCAAAGCCTAGACTACACAAGTCGGTAACACTCAACATTCCCCAATAAACAACATACTTGGGGCATCTAGCCTTTTGAACTCAACCCTTTTTATAAAACAGTTCATCATGGCTCTATGTCGAGATAACCAATCCATTCCCAATATTACATCAAAATCGTGTATCTCAATAGGAATCAAGTTTGCTTCCAATGGAATTCTCCAACCTTAACTTCACAATCCTTATATACTGAACTTCTCACTAACTATTCACACAAAGGAGTATGTACAAGCAGTTCATTCTTAAGAGGAGACAATTCTATATCGGCTATGAAAATGCAATACTAATAAAGGATCTATCAGCGCATGTATCAACTAATACATATGCATTTTGATCGAAAATAGTCATCATACCTATTTGCAAGAAATTTCTCAAAGGTTAGATTCTCAATCATAACATGGCTAAACTAATATTCATCAATCTCTAATCCTATATGTCTTTCTTTCAAACACTCTAAAATTATTTTCATAGAATGTTTCCAGCACCATAACTTTTCTACTCTTTTTGAAACACTTTGGCGCCAGTTACTTCCTCTATCTAACATTGAAAACTCTTTATTTGCACTACTATACTTTGCTCCCTATTTAAACCTAATATTGTATAATAATTCATCAATTTTCCTTCATACAATTTTAGAGGTCCAAAATATATAAACATCATCATGCAAAATATTTGGCATCATTGCTAAAGGAATTTAAGTTCCAAACATGTCAATCATCCACATGTATAATCACTATATTTCACCAAATCCCTAAAATTTTGAGCATGCTTTTTGACAATATTAACTATAAAAATTTTAAACTTTAAACTCATTACGTGTGATAATGTTGGGGTTGGTTTGAGTATCATTCTTAGTCATTGCATATATCCTAGTTTGTGCACATGTCTGAGAACGGGAAGGATTTTGGTTCACTGCATTGCTCTCTGTCCCAATCTTTGGAGTGGTAATAGAAGAAGGACTGGGAACATTCTTACTATTTCCCTTAGGACCACCCAACCTAGCTTGCAAAGTTTGGCCCTCTTGTCCTTCACCACCTAACCTGGGGTAATTCCTTTTAAAATGATCACTCTTTCCATAATGGAAACATCTTTGAGACCCAAGACAAGCTCTGGTATGTATTTTTTTACAATTCCGGCATTGGTCATGATTACCCCAGAAGGACCTCGCACCATAAGTGGCACTGGCAGGGAAAGCACCTGTTTTTGGGTGGGACTAGCTCATTGGTGAAGCAACTGAGTTGGCAGTTGAAGTACTACCTTGAGAAGTCACACTACAATTCATTTTTGATGATTGGTTGGGATTATTTCCAAACTTCCTTTCTTTCCAATATTTTTTCATTTTCGGCCCCTCTCTATGATTATTTTCTCAGCCCTCAAAGACATCTGTAGCACATCATTGAAGTTATGGGTATCAGTGTCTGTCATTTTCTCTCAAATATTGGGGTTCAACCCCTCCTCAAACTTAGAACAAAGATACTTTTCTGTGGCCACCATTTCCAGCATATAGATTGAAAGCTCCCTCAACTCCATATCATATTCAGTCATCGACTTATTCCCTTACCGGAGGTAAAAGAACTTTTGTTTTTTATCTTTATAGAATAGAGTATAATATTTTTCATCGAATTCCCTTAAGAATTCACTTCAAGTAATGGGAATAGAGGAATGCTTCTTTTGGTTTTCCCACCAAGTCCGTGCTCCTTTATCGAGTAATCTAATAACCACTTTTAACTTATTTTCATCATCCAATCCCATATTTTGCGTGGTTTCGGAGACATGATTAACCCAATCCCTAACTATTGTAGTATCCCTCACCCTAGTAAAGGTTTCATAACCCAACTGCCAGGTTCTTGATCAATTTGGATAAAGTAGTGGTAGGATGAGTAAAGGATGCGACAACCGACATAGAGGTTATAACAGTTGCCAGAGGTGTAGTAGTATTTGTAGGGTTTTGTGGTGGTGGAGATGGTGTTTAGGTTTCAGGTTGATTTTGTTGGTGGGACCTAACTCCATATTTGTTCTCGCACTCCATACATTCTTGGAAGGTTGCCATAGAAGGAGAAGGAATCTCTAATGATTCAGGTGATATCGGAGCACTAGGGGTGGTCGTTGGCATTGGAGCATGTGAAACAGAGGTAGCTTTATGCTCGGAAAGGTGCATCTCCTAAGCACCATTAACTACAAAAGAAGACGAGATTCGGTTCATAGAAACGGATTAACCTATGCATGCCTAACTGACCCTGCATGAAACTTATCTATCCTAGGATCCATGGTAGGCTCAAAGCACTTTAATAAAATTCTCACTGACTTAAACTCTGATATCAATAAAATTGTCATGCCCCGATCCTCAGAGTCGAGCACACGACAACTGCCTTATTACCTCAAACTACGTGCAACTTGGCCACGTACTCCAAAACCCACAAGTCTAATCCATCATCAACACATTCTAAATTCTCTATAATCATAAACCATTCTCCATAAGATCTCCTTGAGAGGAGAGAGGTAAAGTCCCAAAAATTTTAAAACAAAGTGTCCAATCAAAATGAAAATGTACATATATATATAAGCAATAAAGATTCTACAAGTAATCCAAAATATGACAAAATTTAACTTCTATTAACCTTTCCCATGGATCTATCTATAAGCTAAGTAAACCAGAATAGAACTACCTTAAACAAAATAAATGACTCCGATAGAGGAAGATTGTCACATGGTACAAAAGAAGTCGCTTAACTGGATTAACTAGTTACAATCCTCAAAATATAAAAGAAAAAGAAGGAGTGAGTACAATCGTACTCAGTGAATAGAAAATCTATGTACAAACCAATGAGTCAGAGTGTGATTGTGTTCTAAATCTGTTAACAACCAAATTCATTTTATTATTACCAAAGAAATCATAATTTTTAAAACCATTGCATGTAAAGACATTCTTCTTTGCATCAAAATGAGTATTTGAAATGGATATCAAAATGGATATTCAAATTGGATAACAAAATAGACATCAAAACGGGTTGCGATTCATTCAAAACATTAGGACTGCCGAAAATACACTTTTCAATCGAAGACCTTGGTCAGGTTAAGGATTAGATCCACCAAGAATTTTTAACAATTCATTTATTCGAAAATGTTGCATCCTTGGTATTGGCTTAAACATCACTATTAGTAACTCATGACTACCCAATCAAAAATTTGGACAAGTGAACCCCCCGCATCACACTACGATAATCTAGTATCTGACTCTACTCATACCACTCTTGTTCCAGGCTGCCATGAGAGAGCAATATACTATAGTAGCTACATATACAGTGGTCACCATAAAATATCATTTTTGTGCAATTAAATTCCAAAACCATTTCACAACCGATATTCATCTTTGTCTCAAATAAATATCAGTCAACTATACAATGTAAATCATATGGCATTAAGATGCCGAATTCACATTTCTAGCATCATCATTTCAAAAGGATATATCACACTCTAACTAAATTATTAAACCATTTTTCAAAATAAAATTTCAAAACATATAAAATCATTTCTCATTAAACAAGATATAAAAGTCCCACTCACTAGTCTAGATTCTCAACTCTATCCTTAGTTGAAAAATTTTCGCTTAAATGTTATATAGATCACAACATAGAAGTAAAATTAGACATTTATTTAATACAAACATGAAGTTAAATACATGATATGCAAATGAAAAATGCGTCTCTATTCCCAGAACATTCATTAAACTTACTTAAGATTCATTCTCATTCTAATTTCATCAATTCCGCCTCTAATGACACATTCCTAACACCTATATGTCTTAGAAAAATAATCATATCTTGAACTAAAATTCTTGAATTATGAAAATTCCAAATTTTACTTAAAGATTAGAAATGAAATAACAATTTTTATATTATAACCTAGATCCAGTCTAATCACACAAAAACATTTAAGTCCATAATGTAATTGCCCTAACTGCATAACTGCAATAACTTTGCTACATATATCAAAATCTCGTGATTCAAGTCTCAAATTAATAATGACTTAGATCAACAAATTTCATATTCAGAGCTTAACCTAATTCAGCCTAAAGGGCATCTCAAAGGCAATGTAAATACTCAGTAGAAACAAGACAGAAATCGAGTATTCATCTATAGAATGCATTAATTTGAAAATTCATTAAAAATTCAATTCTCATCAGAATCCAGCGATTCATGTGTCATTTTCAAGAACTGGAAATCTAGTTTCTTAAGAAAAAACTTCACTTGATTTGCCTATGTGAAGAAGAAGTTATGATTGAAAGATCACGTAAGGTCAAACAATTTTGTTTATAGAAAATTAAGACTTCCATCTTTGTTATAATCTTTCAGTACACTTGTAAGTTTAGATCATTAAATATGTTACTCATTATGATTTCAATAATAAATCAAAATCTAAAACCATGAATTTGAGCTTACCTTGCACTTGGTTCAAGAGGTTCCTAAGTTCCCTTCTCATTTCACTTCCTTGGCTCCTTGTCCTTTCAATATTTTTAGCTTGATCCAAAGACTCTTCACTCCATTTTATGCTTCCTAGAGGCTATGTATAAGGTATATATAGATAAAAATAACTCATTCCAAGTTTAAATATTTATTTTGATGAAGTTTGAGGTGATTTTATGGGGGAAGGAAAGGGAACCCATGACTAGGTTTTAAAGAAAAGGAATGCTCTTCTATCTCCTTCTTTCTCTTTCTCTCTCTCTCTCTCTTTTTATTTCTCTCTTTTCTTTTCTCGATTAACACATACACACAACACATCCTATGGAAGGTTAAAAAATATGGGCCTCTCACACTTGCCTTGTATTAAATGCAACCCTTAAATGCACCTTTAACTTTTCAACACTTTGTTAGCAAATGAAAGTAAAGAGAGCAAAAATAAATGGAAGGAAGGCAAAAATGTGGGTAGAAACTTGTATGTGCTGATTCAATAATTGAACTCTGAAATTGCAATCAAATGTTTAGATTTTTAACTCAAAGATTGGGCTCTATAATAGGTTCAGAGAATTTGACTCCATAATTTTTTTTGTCTTTTGAAAATTTGGTACTCTAACATTGGGTTTCAAAGTGGTTTCAAAGAAGTAGACTCCAAAATTTTGGGATTCAACACAAATTCAATCCAAACCCAAATTACATTTGCTAGTCCATTAAATTTTATGGTTTAAATTTACATTATCAAAATTTATCCTATAGCATACAAGTCATTAATACAAACTAAACATTGGATCTTGGTTGATATCAATCAAATCCTAGAAGAGATCACTGGAAAGCAGTGAAAAGGATTTTCATATATCTCAAGAAAATTGCGAGCCTCTTCTTGTGTTACAGAGAAGGTGATTTGTACCTTATTAGATATTCAAACGCCAATTGGGGTGGTAATCTGGATGGATGCAAATCGATATTGGAGTTTGCCTTCTTGCACAATGGCGATGCCATTTCTTGGAGCGGTAATAAACAAATCTGTATAGCTCTATTTATGATGGAAGTTGAGTTCATGGTATGCTCAATTGTAGTTCAGGAGAGTGTTTAGTTTTGGAGACTATTGGATGACTTAGGAATTGTGGTAGACAGTGAGAGGCCAGTGATAATTATATGATAATCAGACCACTATCGTCTATACTTGAGACCCTAAGTATCGTAATAAGACCAACACATTGATACCAGATATAATTTTGTTAGTGACATCATTGAGAAAGGTGAAATGATTGTCAAATACATTTCTATATATAGTATAGTGGTTGACCCCTTCATTAAACCCATCACTAGAGACTTGTTTGTAGGATATAGAAAGTTATTGGATTTACGTATATTTTCACATTTCTTATTATGTACTGAATTGACATTATTGATATTTATCCCTTTTATATTTATGATTCTCATGTATTATTCAATCACATTTGAGTTATTATATTTTATTCAATGCACTTATTTTTTATCATATATTTATGATGTGTTATGATTAAAAGATATGTCAAGTAGGCGGGGTTGACTCACTCACACGAGTGACCATCTCCAACTTTGAGTAAACAAGGATAAGATAGTTTTTAGTTGTAAGAGGTTTTGAAAGTAGCTCTGGTAGAACATAAGTCACCCTAGTATTATTCAGAATGATGTCATTTGTGTTATGACCGACATGGATATATCCACATCTATGTTGTCTATTAGTAGCCAAGTTTGATATTTCAAATATCACTTGTGATCTGTGATATCATCTCTGAGATATTCTCTTTGAAATTTTTGAATAAAATCTTATATGTAAACTGAGTCCCTACACTTGTACGATATTAGAAAAATCCAACATATTCCCTTTTGAGAGGTGGGGGAATAACGCTGTGGCATGTATTTCATACCGCGTGTGATAAAATAACTAAGGATAGTAGGAGTATATTGCATGAGACGATGATCTCATCTTTATCCACATGCCCCACTATGTGAGACCCGAGATCCATTGAGTGGGATCTCTTGTACCCTTATTACTTTTGACTTTTTTCTAGAAGTCTTGGTTTAATGATTGCTACTTTAGTCTATTTACCTAGAGTCTGAAAGATAATAAGATCTAAGGCATAGATCTAGGAAACCAGTTGAGTTGAGACTGATAGATTCGAATTTGAGAAAAGGAAAACGAATCGATATTACATCATTGTGTAATATTCACTGGTCGACTTATTGTGTTAATCCATGTTGGAATTTAAATATAATAGTGAATACAACGTCGAGCAAATGATGTGGGATCACTTTCGATGAGAAAAGTGACATGACGGATATATTGCATGGAGTCAAGGGTCCAATGAGTTATTTTAGAGATAAGGTAGCTTCTCAATCATCCTAATAGGTGCATTGATAAGTTTTTACTTACATGTATACTCACTAGTCATACGACGTCCGACCCCATATAAAGGCCTAGTAAGATGACATAAAAGATCATATGAGCTATAATCCTATGACAGATATGAAATACCCTCATGTGCAAGTGGAAAATATTGGTTAGTTATACCCATGTGGGCATTATGGTAAAATATCAAATTTTAATAGTTTAAAATTTGAATTAAGGAGATCAGTTATAATTTCTTAACTCCTTAACTCCTTAACTCCCTTTCCCATGTTTATCTCCTAATATTGAGGCAACTTCCTAGATGTGGTTGCTTATAGATGCCACAAGATAAGAAACAAATAAGAGGTTCATTCTCTCTAACAAGGAGAGCAAGATCATTTTTTGAGAGAAACTGAGTTTATAGATCATTTTTCTTAGAGAGAAAAATTGAGAGGGTCACGATAAAATTTCAAGAATGAAATTTCATGTCATTTTTCATCATCGGGTTTTGGGTTGCAGTGTGGTGATATTGTGGTGTTGACTTGATTTATGTGGTTATCATCTCAACTATGAGATTGTTTGAGAAAAGTTTCATAGTTACCAAAATTTCTACACTTATTCACTAAGATATACTCAAAATTTAATCTTTTAATTTTTTGAAAATTACCATGCTTCCACTAGTGTGAAATAAATCTAACATGAAACATAAGGGATAACAAAATAGAAGTGTGCCAAGAGCTTCGAATGATCTCTCTACACATGATGACTCTTCTCCGCAAGCTAGGGTCAATAGAGTGTTGTTGGCTGGATTTCAAGTAGGCAGAGTGCTTGGGCTGTTTGGGGACAATGAAGGAGATACTATATGGAAGAAGTTGTTTCAGATATAGGTTGAAATGCTGTCCTATGTTGCAATTCGATGCAAAGGAGTGCATCACGCTTAGTGCCTTAATGCTAGGGGAGAGCTTTTAACTTTTTTGTGGGTCTTAATGATACATCTGGGAAAAGCTAATCAAAACAAATATGGGTGGAACCTAGAACATAAACAAATGATCCATGATAGAGTTTTAGAGTGAATATCTAAATAAATTTTACAACTGAAAATGTTAATCAATGCTATGAATGCTCTCTTTAGTACTCTGGAATGGGTTGACTAATTAAGAAATTAATTAAATATACATTAGGAGTCCAATTAAGAGGATGGAGACCGGAAGGATTAAATCATCAAACTTTAGGGCAAATTGTTAGTTAAGGGTATTTATATTACAAAAATGAAAAGAAAAAATGACACGGATTTGAATCACGCAAATTTGGAGTTGTCATTAACAAAATAGGATATGTTGGCGATAGTATAATGTGCCATAGAACAATAGTCTCCAAATATCTCCATGAGCAATGGGACATTACAGTCCTCAGTCTTCAAATGACATATCTTGGATTAGAACATCTTAGACTTGCCCTTGGACTAGAAGAGATTGCTAAGAAACATATAAATCATCGTGGCATGCTACTTATTCTGTTGCCAAATTTGAGAATTGGTGAATTTTACTAAAAGAAATGAAGGTGCATATAAAATTTGGTGATCTGAATAATGGATAGTCATCCTAATTCCACCAACCATCCTTAGAAAATTAAAATAGAAAAAAGAATTACTCACACATGCAAGGATAAAATATTATGATAAACCTCCTTCACCTATATGAAATTTCCTATCCAATCACGTTCAGAAATCAAGGGCAGTGATATATATATGAAAAAACAAAGAATTAGACACCTTTGCACACAAAAGAATGAGAATAATACACAACCTAAAGAAAATGTCTATGCTTTAATTGACCTAGTAATGTGGTCCTGTATACCAAATACGTTTGCAAGAAAAGATTAAATTTGTCATTTCCTTAATTGTTTAGTATTTGGTCCTGATGTTTATCATTTGTCTTAGAAGTTTCTTGGTGGTTTTGGAAGGCAAACTTATAATCCTAGGAGAGGAGACAAAAGTAGAGGAGAGCATAGTAAAGATCCTCTATCCCAAATCTCATTATGTATGAGAGAAGTGCAACATCATCTAAAGCACTATTAATCATAGAAGAAATTGCAACTTTCCATTTCCAATTTATGGGATTAGAAAACCAAAGCAACATATAAAGGAATAGATTATATATACTACTTTGTTTAACCCCCAACCGTTTTCAGCGCATTACAATTTGATCAAGCTTGCTGTAACATCCCAAAATTTTTATGTCCTTTGCATTAAGGGGGCACATAAGAGTTTAAGCATATCACTCAGCTCGTTCTAAAGAGTTTCTAAGTATAAAATCCCTAGTTTTTAGTGTTGAAGTCGGTTTTGATTCCATAGGTAGATCGATACTCTGACTCAAACGGGAACCCGGTGTCGATCTGTTCTGTGGATCTTTTTGAATGAGAAAGCATGAACTATGCCCTATTTAGTATAAATAGTATGCACCTGCATGGTAAGTCTTTTGCTTCAGAGTGTGAAAACCTTAATTCCGTTTTAGAGAGATCACTGTGGATCTTCCAAGATAACAGAGATTGTAGCAAAAAATCTTTAAAAAATTTAAAATCCTATAGATTGTAGGAAGTTCAAGCTGTCACAGAAATCCTCTGTCTTATTGGGAGGAAATTCGCTACCTTATCAGGAGAGATTCTGGAGATTTTCTTTCTTATCGAGAGAGATTACTCTCGAGATTAGGAGAAATTTAAATTTTTAGTGATCATAACCTTGATCCACTTTAGGGGAGATGTTGCACAATGGGAGATTACTTATGTAGTAACCACGAGACCTAACCAAGAATGCTCTATAAGGAGTTGGAGTGACTGAGAGGTTGAGAGACCCATATGTCAAATGACCAGAGGTCAGGTGAGTGAAGTATACCGATAGAGGATGGCCATGACAAGTATGGGAGCGACCAAGAAGTCACTTGAGAATCTGTGGGCTTTGTGTTTGTAGGCTGTGTTGGGCCTTGTAGCATTAGTTGCCTCCATTCCTAATGGTTTTTTCGTAAAATTGCATTAGGGATAAAATAAATTATGGGATTAGAAGAGGCATGAAAATGGGGCATTAAATATATGAGGTGTCGATTAGACTCAAGCGCCTGTTAAAGTAGTTTTTGTAGTGAGTGAATCATGCTCAATATGCTTCCTACCATTTGCTTGATAGTTTAATTAAGAGAGAATTTGTGTTTTAGGGTTCGAGAGAATTGTGAAAATGTTGAGATGGCGAAGATCGGTGAGATTAGGAGTGTAATGACTGGTAGGGAATTAGGGGCAATTGTGGAAGTGATGGATTTGGGGGACAATTTTTTGTAACGATTGGGTATGCAAGACGAGAGAGTAAAAGGGACACTTGAGGGGTGTGTCCCTATGTATTAGGAGTATGTATGGTATGGGCTTTGAGTACCCAATTTAGGAGTTCTAGTTGGGGTTTAAGGGGTTGGAACATGTTTTCAACCTTGTTGACTCCCAGTACCTCATGGCTGATTTTGGTGGTGGTGAGTTTGTTCAGTTTCTGCCATTTAAGCTTCAATTATAAGATTTTGTCTTCCATTTTCAATTTAACGAGATATGTTGCTGGGGTTCCATTGGTTGTTTTGTTTGCAGACTAGGCCAGAGTATGGGTGGAGATTCTTTTATATGGAAAGTATTGATAAGAACTGCATGTGAAAGTTCTTTTTTGTGGAGTTTAGGATAGGGCTTTAGTGCAGGCATTGCTAGAGGCTAGTGGTGAGCTTACTTGGGATTGAAGGCTCTAACCCTTCTCAGTACTCATGCTTTGCTCATTTGATTGAGGGTTTTTGTTTGTTGAAAAAGAAGGCTATCCATATTGATACCCTCTTTGATGATGAGATGTTAAAATTGGTTGATCTCCTGTTAAGCAAGAAGTTACAGATCAAGAGGCCCCTCTTAGTGAACAAGAGAGCAATGAGGTTATCTGAAGTTGTTACTACAATCGAGGGCGATGACCTTATGAAGATTACTATTGTTAGACTAATGAGGGTCAAGGGCAAGAAAGGTGTCGAGGAGGGGGAGTCCATGTAGGAATAAAGGGCTATGATAAGGGGTACTATCCCCTTAGTTATCCCGAAGAGGAAAAAGAGGAAGGTAAATATCCAGAGCCCCAGTAGTGAAGAAATAGAGATGTCTAGAGAAGAAAGAAAGGGCTGGGATGTAAGTATTAACTCTTGGTGGTACTGAGGGAGTAGACATCAAGAGCAAAGCTGCTTGTAATTTTGAAGAGGTTGTTAAAGAGTCGTCACATTGGTAAGGAGGAGGGAAAGCTAGGGATTGGGGCAGCACCATCCGATACTGTTCTAAAGCATTTGTATGTCTAAAAGGGTAAAGGAGTCATGCCCAACCAAACATCCCCTCTTTCTCTTTTTTTGTTAGGTTCTTCGACGGCAGTAAAGACCTGAAGTAAAGAGGAACCGTGGCGATTAGTTGTGGTAATAACCGTTTTAGCTATACTGATATCGTTGAGTCAATGAGACTCGCTAACTAACTAGATTACCATCGCTCCAAGCTAGAGTTAAATAGTCTATCTATGAACAGGGTGACGAGACCATATTGCCTCTCGCAATTTAGGTAATTATTTTTTCTTAAGGTGTTGGTTAGTCTAGTGTTTTAATTCTAGTTGTGTAATTTAATACGATGTGATCAGACTGCTGCTATGGTCGAATTTAAGATATTAAAGAAATACCGGGTAATAGGGGATCTAGAATACCTGGTGGGTCAAAGAGACGAGAAGATCTCTTGGCTTTGAGTTACTTTGGCCCAAAAGGAGAGGGAAGTTGAAGAGAAAAAGGCAACACATGCTACCTTGAGTGATAAAGGGAAGGAGATAGAGGCTCTAAAGGCTAACCTAGAGTTAAGAGTGCGATAGTGTGATGTGGCTCTCAGGGAGTGTGAGAAACTAGAGGTTGAAATGATAGAGGAAGAGGCCAAGCTACAGGTGGCCAAAATGTCTCATGCTGACTTGGAGGATAACTGGCAAGGTTGGGGGAAAAAATTTTGGGGGACTTGGAGAGTCATAATCGTGTTCAGCAAGAGCTTTTTGAGAAGCTACAATGGATTGAAGAGGCACTTCAATAGCCTTGCTCGAGGGTACCATGGCTATAGGTATTGGCTCTGAAACTTTAGGCCTAAACCTTGTTATTACTTCTCTGGGTGATGTTTCAAGCGAATGGGTTAGTAGAAGCACCCACATTGTTACTCTTCGTGCTAATTTTAGAATTTTTAGGCAAAAAGCTCTTTCTCCCCCTCTGCCTCCTTCTCATAACTTCTATTTTCGATCGTATTTTTCTTCTTTAGTTTATTTCCCTTGATGTGTTTTACCCCCTAGATTTTGTATGAACCTCCTCATTTGATTTTTTTTATAACAAAATAAATGAAACAAAAGTTTTCTTGAATTTGTCTTTTCCTTTAATTGCTTTGATCATGTAGAGAGTAGGATAACTCGGTTGTTAAGCTGTTTGTTATGGTGTAGTAGCCGAGAGGGTATGCATTCAGATAAAGATATAACTTGTAAAGCATAGAACCAAGAGAGTAAGAATTAGATCCTTCTTTAATGCTAGTGTTCGCATATGGCATAGCACCGAGAGGACTCCCAATAAGGCTTAGGGTTGAGGGAATATGCATATAAGGCATATAACTAAAAGAATAATTGAAAGAGTACCTGTATGTACTGTAGAGCCAAGTGAATAAGCCATAGAATTGAGAGAATGCCAAAAGATATAGAATCGAGAGAGTGGGTATGGAGCCCATGTGCGGCGTAGAGCTAAAAGATTGGTTGATAGCTTCTTGGGAGTTTCATCTCGTATAATGGTATGTTGAAGGGCATAGAGGCAAGAGATTGGGAGTGGAACCCATATGAGGTGTAGAGGCAAAAATCCGGTTACCAGCCATTCGGGAGTTATATCTCGTATAATGGCATGTTGAGAGGTACAAAGTTGAGAGATTGGGTATGGAATCCATATGAGACGTAAAGCCAAAAGAGAGATTGTCAGCTGCTTGAGAGTTACATCCCATATAATAGCATGTTGAGAGGTAGAGAATCAAGAAATTAGGTATGGAACCCATATGAGTCGTAGGGTCGAAAGAGTGGTCGCCAGCTGCTTGAGAGTTACATTCTATATAATGGCAAGTTAATAGGTGTAGAGCCAATAGATTGGGTACGGAAGCCATATGAGGCATATAATTGAAAGAATATCTGCATAAGATACAAGAACAAGAGTATACCCATATAAAGGAGAGATAGCAATGGACTATTGCCGTATTGGCACAAGAGGCCTAATTCTTACTATCAATCAAAGCGTTATGAAAAAAGTGTAGGATGTATATAAAATAAAAATAAAAATATTATTATATTGAAGAAATTCCAGACTAAAGTATCTAGGTAAGAATACTTATGAAATTGACAAAGCAGTAATAAAAGGTGGACAAAGGTTACTAGACCGGGGCCTTTAACAAATCTGGATCACAATCATCACTCCAATGTCGAGAGTATCCTGAACTTGACTTTCATATACTTAGTGCTCAATAATGCTTCTAAGGCATCCAAACTGAGTTGACGCAAGATAGCATTGTAGCGAGATAGCAGTTTCACCACGTTGAAAGTGGCGTGGTGATGGCATGGTTGGGCATTGTCCCCAAGATTAGTGGAAGTAGGATGGTACCCTTCAGTATATCCATTTGTGAAAGAGTTCTTTGAAAGGTCTGAGTGGGGCTGGAGATCTACTTGGCTAAATCCGATCTACTCAAATGCGTCCCAATAGAGATTATCGCAGCCAGTTCTTTGGTTGACAAAGTTCCTCTTTATAGTGTATTAGCTTATCTTAGTGGTGATGATCAACGACTCGTATCGGTTTGGGTGAGCTCTTACTAGTTCATCATCGTTGAAGCCAATCATTGGTCTTTTTCTCTTCTGCCCCCTCTTGGCACAAGCATTGAGAACTTTTGACACGGATGTCTCTATCCTTTGTAATGCTATGGTGATTATTCGATTTTTGCCAAGTGTCATCGATCTACCATTTGGTTAGGCAAACTCTAGCTAAGACGTCGATAAGCTTTGTGGTGAGGAATTCCCACTTTGTATGTGGAGGATGACTCCTCTCGCTTGGTTCCAAATGGCTCATATAACATGTGTTTCAGTTTGCTCCATCAATCCAACCTTCTTTCAGTCCCTTTCCCTAAGTCTCTGAGCGGGACTATTTTCTCATCTTGTATCAATGAATCTCTGGAGTCTCCCATCTCTAACCAAGGCCTCGAGTTCATCATTTAGCCTTTGGCATTCATCTATCATGTGGCCATATTCTGTATAGAAGCTACAGTATTGGGTCTTGTCCTTTTTGGAATCATCTCCCCTTGAGGGCAGAGGCTAGTTAATGTAGGGCCTATTCCTTTTCAATATCAGGATTTGACTAGGGGTATCGATCAAAGGAGTATAGTTTGAACTTTCGAGGTGGAGGAGGTCTTTCTCGACTCCTTTCTAGTGAGGGTTGGCGTAATGGAAGTTGGTTGTACTCATTCCTTCTTTGTCCATCTCAGCATCTGTCAAACGCCTTAGCTTTTTCCGTAGTGATGTACTTTTCAACCCTAGTATAGAATTCTTAAATAAAAGCTAGAGGATTCTTTGTGATAGAGGTATTCATTCCTAAAAGTCATAATCCAGTAAGTAGTGCCACCAAAAGAAATGAAATGGTCTAGTCTTGAGACCTTTATAATCTCAGTTTTGAACTTGTCGAGGAAGTCTTTCATAGGCTCATTATCTTTCAATCATGGGGATAAGAGAGAGGTAAACATCCTCTTAGGGTCTCGGCTAATAATGAAGTAGGTTTCAAACCACTTCCTGAGCTACCCTTAATGTTGAAAGGCGAAAGTGAATTGAACCATATCAGCGTATTACCTTTAGGGTCATAAGGAAGTGTTTGCACAAGGTGGTGTCTGGCATGTTCTTGAAATCATGACTGTTACAAAATAGGCTGTGTGGTCTCAAATGTCGGTGGTCTCGTTGTACATCTCCATAGAGGGAAAGAGAACATCTTACAACATTGGCTCGATAGTGATCTTGGGATCAAAAGATGGTGAATTGGAGATGTGTTGGCTAGCATCATCCCGTCCTACGCTATCCCACTTAAGTTTGGCTACTACAAGCTCTTCAATTTGCTTCTTCAAATCCCCTTGTTCCCATCAAGAGATCACCAAGGGCTCTAGGCATCTACGAGGTTGAAGCCTACGTAGACATGAGTGCTTCAATTTCCTGAAAGAGGATGAAACTTCTTGTCTCAGCGCACGACTGATTTCTTTTAGTTGCTTGCTCATCCCTTGTATCATGGACTTCAGTTTTTCTATTTGAGAACGCTTGATTCGGTCAAAAGAGGCTAGAATAGGGGGAGAAGCCGAGCTGACTTGAGGTTGAGCGACAGAAGGTTGGGAATCTCAATGCGAGGTTGGTTCTGCCCGATGTTGACTATGAACAATTGAGCCATCCAATTGGATGGTCAGAGGTGCTGGTGAAAGGGGGCTATGGGATTGGATGTATGTCCTCCCACCGTGGATGTCATCTTGGAGGTAGTACCTACGTTCCTCCTCTCTGGTAGCATAGCGATATGAAAGCGGAGCATGATATGTATAAGCAAGCTAAACGCCCCTAAGTAGCTCACTTGTTAATAGTAGGATCTGATGGCACATGATCCAATAGCCCACAAACATGGGGCCCATAAATATAAAGCCCAAGGGCTACTAAGTTCGTATGACTACAATGACGAAGCCCACCAAAGCCTACAGGTTATCGAGAGACCTCTCGGCCGCTGACCCATTAGTCACTTCTTTCTCCCTCTTCATGTGCATTGCCTAATCATCCTCTCTCGATACGTTTTGCTTACTCAACCTCTTGACCTCTCGGTCTCCTGACCTCACGGTCATTCCAAAACCTTACCAAACACTCTCAGTTACTAGGGAAGCAATTCCCATTGCACAATGAGTCTAAGGTATGATTATCTGATAAGGAAGAAAATATTTAACAAGTTTAAACCTTTTTTTATCTGATATGAATCTCCTGTGATCACACCCAATAAGGAAGGAAACCCCTGTGGCGACTAAAACCTTTTCTAGCCTTCTTAACAACTAGAACTTCCCAACCTTAGAAGACACCTAATCTACAGAAAGTCTACGGCAACGATTCCTGAAATCTAGAAAGACCTCAGATACGACCTCTCTAGGAGATAAGTAGGGTTTGTACACCACATGACACCTAGAATACTATACATACTATGCAAAGGTAATCTACAAAAGGTATGCAATATCTTAACTCTATACTTATTACATAGAGACAACACAGGGCATATTGAGGCTCTCTCTTAATCTTCCATTCGTTTATTGCTCTTTGTCACTTAAGTGTTGGAATTTCCTTCATCGAAGCCACCTCCGACGAGTTTTTGCAAGTTTCCCATTCAAGAAGATCTAGTAGTCGCATTCACACTAGGTTCCAGTTCAAGTCAAAACGTCAACTTATCTATGGAGTCAAAATCAACTTCAACAAGATCCATAGGGATATGAACAGCCTCTACAACTGAAAAAGCAATCCTCCACCTCATTACTTCATTTTCATCCCTCATTTGTCGTTCACGAAATCCTCCATCTATTGAGTAAAACCTTGCCTCCAAATAACCAAAATCTCCATAGATCATTGATAATCAAGAGATTAAGTGATAAGCAACCTACATCTATGCTATGTAGACATAGAGGAGGTGAAAAATCTGAAAAAAAAAAAGATACTTGAGAATCAAAGAACACTTTGGAAGAGGTAATTTTATGTTTCGATTTAAGCATGAATCTTGATTTTGGTTTATTGAATATTATTGTTTAACATATTTAAGTGTTTAATTTCACGTTTCAATGGATGATTTTTAGTTGGAAAGCATTTTATATTTAGGTATACATAGGCTTTCCGAAGAATTACAAGCTAGGTGAAGGAGTTGAAATTTCTAGTGTACAGGCAAGAATTTAATGTATGTTTTTCTATTTATCTATGATATGAATACCTAAATATTTATTTTAGCTCTCCTACTTATCCTTTTAATTGTGACTATAGTTATATAGCATGCATGATATTTTGATGCCAAAAAAAAAATCATTTTAATAACAAGAATTAAATGCAGCGGAAATAATTATTCACTTGAGTGTTTGATTGTACACATATAACACCATAAGATCAAAATTCTTAGTATTATGTCTATAATGAATATAATATTTAGAAATTATTTAATGTTAAATATTTAAAATTTATATGTTCTTGGATTATTGACACTCTATTTGTTTGGACTATTTTAAATTCTTTTTAACATTTTGTAATTATTTAGACTTTGAAGTATATTTTCAAAATGCATAATATTTTCTTTGCATTAAAAATCAATTTAGAATTAAATTTTTGAGTTTGAATTTATTCTTCTTAATTTTGAAATCATTACTTTTAATTTTTAGTACATAATATATATATTAATTATAATATATATTAGATAACCTTATGATGTATGCCAGAACTTAATGAAAATTACTTATCCAATCTTTGAACTTTGAGGTTAACTCACAATTGAACTTTAAAATGCAATGATTAAGTATTCAAATTTTGAAAAATACAACAAATTGGCCTCTCCGCTAGTAATGTTGACATACTAACTATTAAAAATTGAGGTGACTGGATGTGACGTTAGACGTGGTCCAAATTGCTGAAATTGTGGGTGCCACATCAATAAGTTTTACATTTACCTATGCCAAGCTAACGTGGCATATATCACGTTGGCATAGTCAAGCCATGTCGAATGAATTGCTAGTGTGGCACATACAATCAATGAGGTTGGTCACATTTTGACTCCAAATTAGTGGCGTGACAATGCCGCCACTTCATGCTGATGTGGCACACACCATGCTCAATTTGTGAATCCAAAACTCTCCTCTTTATCTCTCTCATGCTTTTTTTCTCTTTCTCCCTCCTTCCTTCAAGCTATAGTAGAAATGGTCAGTAAGGTGGCACATACCATAGTCAAGTAAGGTGGCACATACTATAGTCAATTCCTAAACCCCAAATTATGCTCTCCTTCTGTCTCCCTCCTTCCTTGACGCTACATGTCAAAATTGAAGAAACTAAACAAAGGAAGAGAGTGTTCGAAGATGGCAACATGCTCAATTATGAACGTATGCAACAACGATCAGTGATGATGGAACAAGACGGTAATGACATATTCAAATAGAAGACTATAGAAAACATTGAAGATGAAGAGGTGACAAAATTAATTATAGGCTTAAAGGATGTGGACAATCGAACTATTGAAGATGATGATCAAAAGTGAACATGAAGCGATGACAGTGACTAGACAGACATCGACAAATGATGAATGAGACAATGGCTATGTTTAGTGAATTGAAGAGTGGCAGCAAGCAAAGATAGAAGGTGATTCGAACTTGAGTGAATGGTAATTAAGGATGATTGAGATAGGGCATAAATTAGTATAATAATTGTGATTGATTTTGCTTTATTTTTGAGTAAATATTATATTGATAGATATGTTTTGTGATATTTGTTGCTCTATGATTGATGGAATAGGTTCATAAAAGAAAATAGAGAAAAAAGGAACTAAATTGGAACATTTATGTAAATGATGGAAAAATGGACAACAATAATCTTTCATTGGTACGTGTACACGTGGATCTTAGGAGATAATGAAAAATTTTCTTGAAGACCAAATATACATATTCCCTTTTTAGTTGCACAAAAATTCAAGGAAGGATGGAGTTCAAATTGGAAGCATTGAAGGTTTTGAAATTTTTATTCTATTCCTAATATTTATTAATAGAAACTTTTAGAAATTCAACTCTCAAGATCTTTTATGTTTTAGGAACTTTCTTGATTTGAAATCTCTTAAAATATTATTTTTTAGAAAGTTTATTTTTTTCAAACCAATTAAAATATTTTATTTTGGTAGTTAAGGAGAAATATGAAGTCCATCATATTCTTTGAGGAGGTAGCCCAGATAGAATGTATTCTTGACTTTCTAGCACTTTTTTTGGGGGGGAACGGCAACCTAAGTCACACAGGCTTGTATTCCCATCACTTTCTTTTAATTTTTCCAACAGTAATGACATTAATTTTTTTTAATTGTGAAAGTCACTTTTCCTCCGTCCCTGGTGTTAGCCCTCAATAGGGCTAGAGAAGGAGAAACTGATGAGGGCTATGCTAGAGATGGCATTTTAATTTTGGAAGTGAGTACGAAGACGGATGCTCCAGGTAAAACCAAGGGGGGACCTTATGGGTGTGCTGATTGGGAAACCGGGATCGGGCTATCTTGTGCCTTTCCCAAGACCTTATATGTATGGAAGGGCAAAAGGAAGGTACCAGAGAAGACTATTCCCCTTCTTTCTATATTCGTTAGGTCCTATGCTGGTAGTAAGTATCTTCGGGAGTAAGGTATGGTGGCACTCAATGCCCACAAGCGCAGCTACTTTCATCTAGATGTTACAAAGCTGAAGAGGGCGGCCAAGCGGATGAATTTTCATCGCACTGAGTTAGAGCTCAATGGTTTGTCATTGGAGGAGGGCAAGGATGCCTTTACACCCTTTTGACTTAGGGGTATGAATTGTTTTCCTGAGATATGTTTTATTTTTATTTTTTATTTGGTTTCGTCTAACTATTGTGTCTTCTATATACTATTGTTTTAACCGAGTTTCAGAGGCTAAAGTGGGAGCAACTAGTTAAGCACTTGGAATATTGTGCAGAATAGTTCAACGGGGAGATATCCTAACTGCATGACGTTCTGATGCAGAGAGAAAAGGAGATAAAGGAATAGAGGGCAACGAGAGCTATCAAGACAAGACGATAGAAATAAGGAGGTTGAGTGCCTTAGGATTGACTTGGGATTGGCGCTTTGGCAGTTTGAGGTAGCTCTAGGGAAGAGTGAAAAACTAGAGGCCGAAGCGATGGTATGCAATACACAGTTGTACGCTATTGAGAATCTGGCTCATGCATAAGAGTAGTCGCTTGTTACTACAGAATAGAAGATTGTCAAGCTTGGAAGGACCATCATGTAGACGATCGATAGCTATAGGCATGCTCAGCATAAATAGTCCAAAAAGATATAGTGTGTTGAGAAGATCATCTGCCAAGCAAGGTTAATATGGAATAATACTGTAAGTATTGATGGTATACCCTGGGTTGTTAAGCTTGGCCCCTGTCGATACTCATTTAGGTGGTGTCCCTCAATTAGTAGTCGATGAGGGTGCTGATCTCGTGACCTTTAGGGCTAGTTTTGAGTCTTTATGTTAGAGGGCTCTTCTTCTTCCTCCTCCTCTATTGTAAAACTATGAACTTTGTTGTATTCTCATTGTATAGATTAGATTGCTTGATAAGCATTTGTTTCGATTACAATTTTGTTTCTTAGTTAACTATGTGCCAGGAGTGTTAGAATCCCTCAAGATGTCTAGAATGCTAAAGTAAGGATTAGATCCGGTTTTCATGACACGATTTTCATTATAGTTACATCAAAAGGGAGTTTAGAAACAGTATATAGAGAGAGTGCTTATTGGCATTGTGCTAAGAGAGAGCTTAGGGCATTGTGTCGAGACAGTACTCTTGGCAATGCCAAGAGAGAGATTAGAGACATTGCATTGAGAGCGTGTTTGTTGGTTTCAAGCTTAAAGGCATTGCACCGAGAGAGTACTCATTAGTACTATGCCATGAGAGAGATTAGAGGCATTATGCCAAGAGCATGTTCATTGGCATTGCGCCAAGAGAGATATTAGAGGCATTACTCCAAGAGAGTGCTCATTAGCATTGTGCCAAGTGAGAGATTAGAGACATTGCACTGAGAGAGTACTCATTGGCATTACACCGAGAGGTACTGTGTTGAGAGAGTGCTCGTTGGTATTGCACTAAGAGAGAGATTAGAGACGTTGCACTGAGAGAGTGCTCGTTGTCATTGTGTCAAGAGAGAGATTAGAGGCAATGTGCTGAGAGAGTGTTCATATGCCCAGTTAGGAGTTACATCCCATATTGATGATATATGTTGGGGCTTTTGATACCTATAAGCTATTCTTGACTGCTTACGCTTGTTATGATGATATCATGGAAAGACATTGAAACATAGGAAATGTAAGTGTTAATCCAAAGTAATAGCAAAATGGATGAATCAACTTATTCAATCTGTGACCTACTGTCACGAACAAAACAATAGTATATAATCAGCCAAGAATACTAGACTGGAGTGGTATGTAATTCGACATCACAAAAGAGTGTCCCGATCCTGAGAAGTGTTCTGAATTTGATTTTCATGTGCTTAGTACTTGGTAACGCATCTAAGGCTTGCAGGCTAGGGCATCCCAAAATAGTATTGTAAGCTAACTAAAGTTTGATCACATTGAACATCATTGTGATAGTTGCATGATTAGGTGGTATTCTAAGAGTGACAGGAAGAAGGATTTGCCTTCAGGATAGAGCCACTCATCCGAGAGTTCTTTCATGGGTCCAACATGAGATTAGTGGTGTGTATGATCGAAATCCATATGTCAGAATACATCTCAATAGAGGAGGTCATAGCCAGCTCCTTGGTTAACAAAGATCCTTATTACTATAATCTGGCCTACCTTGGCTGCAATGTCCAATGGGTTATGGTGATTTGGATCGATCCCTGCTAGGTCATTGTCATCAAAACCTATCATGGGTCTCTTCTAATTCTGCTCTTTTTCGACACGGACTTCTTTAGAGGTAGTGTCCCAACCTTCTGAAAGATTGGTGCTACTGTTCATTCGACCTAGAGGTGACAACAAAGGAAGAGAGTGTTCGAAGATGGCAACATGCTCAATTATGAACATAGGCAACAGCGATCGGTGATGATGGAATGAGACGGTAATGACATATACAAATAGAAGACTGAAGAAAACATTAAAGATGAAGAGGTGACAAAATTAATTATAGGCTTAAAGGATGTAGACAATCAAACTATTGAAGATGACGATCGAAAGTGAACATGAAGCAATGACAGTGACTAGACAGACATCAACAAACGATGAATGAGACAGTGGCTATGTTTAGTGAATTGAAGGGTGGCAGCTAGCAAAGATAAAAGGTGACTCAAACTTGAGTGAATGGTAATTAAGGATGATTGAGATAGGGCATAAATTAGTGTAATCATTGTGATTGATTTTGCTCTATTTATGAGTAAATATTGCACTAATGATATGTTTTGTGATATTTGTTGCTCTATAATTGATGGAGGAGGTTCATAAAAGAAAATAGAGAAAAATGAACTAAATTGAAACATTTATGTAAATGATGGAAAAATGGACAACAATAATCTTTCATTGGTACGTGTACAAGTGGATCTTAGGATATAATGAAAATTTTTCTTGAAGACCAAATATACGTATTCCCTTTTTAGTTGCACAAAAATTCAAGGAAAGATGGAGTTCAAATTGAAAGCATTGAAGGTTTTGAAAATTTTATTCTATTCCTAATATTTATGAATAGAAATTTTTAGAAATTCAACTCTCAAGATCTTTTATGTTTTAAGAACTTCCTATATTTGAAATCTCTTAAAATATTATTTTTTAGAAAGCTTATTTTTTTCAAACCAATTAAAATATTTTATTTTGGTAGTTAAAGAGAAATATGAAGTCGATCATTGTCACGCCCCGAATCGGGATTGTGAATAGCCGCCCGTTGCTCTGGATGCCGACTGTATTTTTACGAAAAATCGAGCAGAACCTCCCCATAAATCGGAGATCTCCCATGTACAATTTCACTTGTATATCAATATTCATCCTATAAAATAAACAAATGGCCGTCCTGGTCTCTTCAAAATCAACCAATCCCACAACCAATATTCAGAACAACGCAGGCTATAACAACGAATTTCCACAGTTCTAACCACAGACCTCTACTGCCATGCCCCCGTCAAAGGCATGGACAACCGCCAGTCGCCCCTCCTGTGATTTAGAGGAGGCACCGAGCGATCCTAAACTTGTAAGACATGACACATTCCCAATTACTTACACAATGAACCAGAAATACCTCAATGCAATGTTATGCAATGACATATCCATATTTATACAGTCATCTCAGAATTTTACAGTGGTCGTCTATCGACCTCATAATACATATACATCACCAATACAATTGCTAACTCACGAACTTGCAGCAGAAATATACAATAACTCCTCAGATTCAGATCAAATCTCCCAATGATACTGAGCATCCTAAAAGCAACGCTCCTTACCAAATACTATCTCTGAAACAAGAAGGGAAATGAGGGGTGAGTACTCGGAGAAGAATACTCAGTGAGTGAGTGGGTCAATGCAATCATCAAATATGGAGTGTGAAACTGGAGTGTCAAAACACAAGTATACAAATCATATTTCAAATCATCATGCTTTTCATTTTAACAATATGTCATTTGCACGCATTATCAAGTCAAATATGCATCCAAAGCACTGTTATTAAAATCATAGAGCTGCCAACCGAAAATATCCTAGCAGAGGTCTACAGCGACCTATGACAGACGCACCGGGGTGTTATATGCAAGTTTATTTAAAGTGCTCTCTACCCCGGCGTTGGCGATGAACCTCGTCCAGATACTAGACTTGGAGAGAATATCCAAATCCAAATCCAAATCCTCCCCCTTTCGAGTTCAATCTGGTTAGTACCGTGTCGATAATCAAATCACGACAACTCGTGGGATACCCCAGGCCTAGGCATATCCGGACGCCACCAAAGCATCTCTCACGGTGTCCTTCGTAGCTACGGAACAATACATATCAAAGCCCTCAAGGCCAAAATCAATATCATATCAAAATGTGTCGAAATCAGGTTCATAAACCAATGCAACATATAGCATAAAATAGCACATTATACATTTCAACCATATGGATGCATAATTTCACAATTCAACACAGTTTTGGACACTCCATCGATTCACCAAAATCAATTTTAAAACCAGTCAAAACATTTCAAACATACGACAAATCATACTCATTATCAAAATGTTGTAAAACAGGGTTTATATATTAAACAAAAGTATTGAAATAAATCCCACTCACTGTATACGGGAGGGTGATCATTCCCTATTTTCAAATCCAATTCAAATCTGACCGCTCAAGTCTCTAATGAGATTTTCCTAATTAATCATCATAATTCGATATCAAATAAGGGTCTAGTAATGGATCTTCAATTTTCTTTCCAACCAAAACTACCTAATTTGACAAAATTTATTCAAGAGTTAAAGAGATTTCCTTTCTCTCACCTAGGGTTCCTCGGATCTCAGATTTAGCTTTCGTTCGCCTGTCAGTTTGGTCTAAACCTGAATGTTTCCAAATTTAAAACAATTGTGAACAATTTAAGTCCAATTACTAAAGAAATTCGAAACCCTAGTGCGAAAATCGAAACTTTGAGTCATTTACCTTCGCAGAGGCTCACGGACTATCATGGACTGGGCCGCAGTGGCTAGGGCTAGCGCTCGCGAGCTGGATCTCGTGCTCGTGAGTTGGATCGAGTGCTCGCGCAATGTGTCGCGCGCTGGAGAGCTCGCGCTCGTGCTGGGGCGCGCTATGCTCGCGCAGAGGGTCGCGTTGGAGGGCGTGCTGGTGCTCGTGCAGGGGCACGCTGGCTCGTGCAGAGGCGGGTAGGGGCGCGCTGGCGCTCGTGCAGAGGCGTGCAGGGGTGCGCTAGCGCTCGCGCAGGAACGTGCAGAGGCTCGCAGGGGCGCGCTAGCGCTCGTGCAGGAGCGTGCAGATGCGCGCAGGGGCTCGTGCAGAGGCGCGCAGGGGCGAGCTAGCTCTCGAGCAGTGCGCGCTCGCGCTCGGGAGAGAGAGCAGTGCTCTGCGCTGTCGCGGGCTCTGGCGCTGTCGCGCGCGCTGGTGCGCTCGCGGTGGTGCAGCGATCGTGCTCGGCGGAGGATGGCAGCGGGAGAGAAAGAAACGCGGTGGCGGGGAGATCGGGAGAAGAGAGAAGAGAGGCGGAAAGAGAGAGAGAAAGAGGGAGAGAGAGAGAAGGGGAGAAGAAGAAGAAGAAGATGGTGATGGTGGTGGTGGCGGTAGGTCACGGCGGAGGGCGCGAAACCGTCGCAGAGGAGGGCGGCGGCCGCGGAAGGTGAAGAGTCAGGGAGAGGGAAAGAGAGAGAGAGAGAGAGAAGGGGGAATTAGGGTTTTAATCCCTAATTTCCCAAATGCAGCGGGTGCTGCGTTTTGGCTCAAAACGCAGCACTCCATTGTGGTTTTTTTTTTTTTTTTTTTGGTGTTACAATCATATTCTTTTAGGAGGCAGCCCAGATAGAATATATTCTTGACTTTCTAGCACTTTTGGGGGGGGGAACAGTAGCCTAAGTCACACAGGCTTGTATTCCCAGCACTTTCTTTCAATTTTTCTAGCAGTAATAACATTATTTTGTAAGTTTTTCTTTTACCATACTTTATTTCTAAATTAATTTTTTAGTTGAAGGGTTATTGAAGTATTGATTTTCAATAATTGTAAAATCTAATTGAGTATATTAAATCAATATCTTATAGGTATTTATTTAATTTCTACATTTCATAGATCATGCAATTCTAGATTTTATTGAATAGTTGCCGATATTTAATAATTTTAAATTAATCTACAACCAATTAAAATGACAAATTTATAATTATTTGTTTGTTTTAATATAGTAGTGAATGATATAAATAAAAAGTTTTGTTAATAATCTAATTTATGTCATAGAATTGAATAATTTAATTTAAATAAAATAGTTGTGTATTTGTTAATTAAAACTAGATCTCTCTAAATCTTCATACTGTTGAAATTTTAAATATTAAGAGTTTTTCTAGAATTATCTTTCGATTAAAGAAATAGTTAAAGAGTTTCTCTTAATTATCGATAAAATAAAGAGCGATTGGTTTGTTCAATATTTGTTGAATAACTATAATCAATTTATTTATAGTTTGTTAAAATTTTTAAGTGGATCAATGATTAATCACATGAAATTAAGATAGATATAATTCCTTCGGTTAAAATTCGATTTTCCATTGAATTTTATTTATTTAATTTGGAGTCGTTTAGTTATTAAGCTTAGTTAATTCTTTCGTTTGTTAAATTAATTCATTAGTTTAGATAAATTCAAAGCCCCCTCATATTTTTCTTTACTTTTAATTTTTCTTAAAAAAAATAAATCCGTCATTCCCTGTGGAAATGACTCTACTCACTTTATACTTATATTGTTTGAAGTAGGAAAATTTATTCTTCGTTGTTTGACAACACACCAGACTAAAATTAAACTCCTGTGAAATTGATGGTGGAAATGGTTGGAACGATGTTGATCGAAAGAGAATATAAGCAACTGATAGATTTGACAAAGAACAAACTTAAAGCTGAATCGATGGAGGGTTGGGCAACAAGTGGTAGATTTGGTGAAGATTGAATAAACATATGGTGGCTTTGAAGATGAAGAATAGTGAATAACAAACTTAAAGGCAAATCGATGGACGGTTGATGGCGAAATTGAATAGACAGCTTTGACAAAAAGGCGGCAAAGATAAAGGAGCTCAATTGAAGAACACTGAAACTGTTCACTGTCATTCCATCACCCAAATTCATGTTAGCAGCCGATTAGATCATCTTCTCAGCTATCATCATCAAATTTTATCAGGAACCAACGTCGCCGTTAAAGTTTTCATTCGATTATCATTATCGGTCCGATCATTTTCTTTCCCTAGTAGGAAAGAGGTTCAGCCACAAGTGTTACTTATGGATGAGGGCCTATTTTTGCCCACTGGAGACACAGGGACGGCACCTTGGCAGAAGGGAATAGTCCATTACTACTAGGAGGCCAAGGGCCACCAGACTGCACCTTGATGATCATGGCTACTATGGCTACTGCGGTGTCAGAGAGAGGAGAGAGAGAGAGTGAGAGCTACTATGGTGCGAGAGAAAACACAAAGAGAGAGAGGTTTTTTTTTTCCTCTTATATCAGCCTACGCTGATATGGTAGAACTCGGCATTTTTTTCCAGATGTGTTACCATGTCAGCAATTCTTTGATGTGGCATAGGTTACCGTCAAGTTTGTTGACGTAACATCTGTCATATCATTGATAGTTACCTGCACCGCGTCAATAATTTATATCAAGTGTGATATCAAATTAATAGTTATTATTCCGTGTATGATGGTGCCTCAAGTTAGCATAGTTTTTAACTGTCAGTATACTGATGTTAACAATGGAATGATCAATTGGTTGCACTTTTTAAAATTTGAGTATTCAATTATTACGTTTTGAGTTCAAAAACCTAATTATGAGGTAATCTCATAGTTCAAAACTGTTAAATTCTTGGGATTATATCCAGGTCGATATAGTAATTTTATTAATTTGTTAAATTCCTATTTAATTTGATTTTGCAATTCAGCCAATAACCCATTGATGGAACCGATGATCCCTTGAACGAGTCCATAGAGGAAGACAACGTGCGGTCGGTTTGAAAAATTGGCAAAGGAAAAAAAGATAGCCTATTAGTCAGACCATTTTATCATATTCAATCGCGCTTGAAATCAACCTCAAATTCATTGGACATAAAGCGTTTACTTTTATTACAAAAATAAAAATAAATAAAAAAAGACCATAACTGCTCCGCGTAGTGATAGTGACTCCTAAATTATGTGTCCACTTCTTTCCATGAAACTCACTTCTAAGTTTCCAAGTCTCCTTCATGAAAGCCTTCCCAAAGGTTAGTTTAAAAAGGAATGTTCGTCATTGAACTCAATTTGTCGGATTTTCTCTCTCTCTCTCTCTCAATGTAAAGATTGTAAAGATTGGGGTCAGATCTTCCGTCTTTCAAGCCTGAAGATTCGTTAATTACAGCAAAGAGATTTTCTAGTATGTTTTCCTAACTGATCCTATGTTTAATATCAGTCTCGTTTTCTTCACCTATGCTCCACAATCTTATTATGTCCGCGTGTAGTAGTGAATTTTGATGCATTTTTTATGTTCTTCTTTGTTCTTGGTTTTGTATTTGTATTTCGTGAATGTATGTGCTTCCAAATACATTTTCGTCTTTTTATTCCCTCTTCTCTTATGGGGAAGTAGGGTTTTTTTTTTTTTTTTTTTTTAATTAAGAAATCATGCACCTCCGATGTGAAGGAGTTGTTTGGCATTATTTTTTCTTAAACGTTGTTGGTAACTTCTTATTTTGTTTAATTTACACATATGTAAAGATTTAAAAAATTATAATCCTTTTTGTTGGTTATTGATGCCCATTATAGGCATTTGGGTAATTAAGGAATGGGATAACTCCCATCCTTAATTACCATTAACCAATATTTTGCTAACCCCCACCAATTAAGTGATATTGGTCTTACCTTCCTTCTGGGAGAGGAAACAATGGAGGAAACTCTCCTTCTCCTACCTTGTGTGTGGAGAGCAACCATGTGAGGAGATGGCTAGGGTTTTTGCACAACATATTCTCTAGAGAGAGAATAGAGAGAGGGATGGAGATTTTCGCGTAGGAAAATCTCCCATCGTCAGATGATTCACCGGACACGAGGCTTGAGGCGTCGTGGATTTGAGGTGGTGGTTCGATTGCGTGATCACCATCCGACCGTGCGATCCGTTCGAGGGACATCGCGACACGGTGGCTTTTGGAGACCGCCCAATAGAGGTATTTATCCCGAAAATTCTGATCTATTTAATTCACGATTCCGCATGCGCGATTAAATCCAACATTAGTATCAGAGCGGTGGTTGGATTTAATTTAATAATTTTCGGAATTATTTTTGGGGTTTTAAAATTTTGGGGTCTGGATCACGGATGAGTTTCGTGAATCCGAGAACACTGCAAGAATACCCATGGCCCAGGGATTATAAACATATTTTTTATTTAATTTTCGGAGCATGTTTGGGCCATGAGATGTCCGGTCAAAGTTTGCGACCCTACGGACATAAAACCCTTAGATCTGTGGCTTTAGAGGGCGGATCGATGCATGAAAATGATATAAATGAGTTCCTTGCATCTAGATTTACGGTTTTATATATTTTATTGTGTGAATTGGTTGCCGGAAACTGGGATTTCCGAAAGGCCACGGAGGGCCGCGACTGGGGTGGTTGATTTCCAGAATTTTTGGGTTTGAATCCTCCTAAAATCGAGTGTAGGATGTGTGGAGGATACCCACAAATTTTTCCCAGTTGAAAAATGCAAGAAAAAAACAGTCGGATTAGTGTTTTCCAGAAAACGGGTCGAAAAACCCGTTGCAGGACCCGTCGGGCGAAGAAGACCCCGACCCAGACCCGCGGGCGCGTGACACACACGCGCCAGAAGACGCGTCTGACTGGCGCGTGTAGTACACGCGCCACACAGGCGCGTGAACAGGCTGGGTCAGCGGTCGGGTCGGACCCTGACCCGGCACCGACCCGCAACCGACCCGACCGGGTCGGGTCGGACCGTTGACCGGGTCAACGGGTCAACCCTGACCCGTTGACCGACCCGATCTTACCCCGGCTCAACGCGGCTCAGCGCGTGAAGGCGCGTGAGCCGCGCACCGCGACTGGGCGCGCGTGAGCCGCGCCGCCCCAGGCGCATGGCAGCGCGTCTGAGCCGCGCCGCGCGTCTGGCGCGTGAGCCAGACTGCTGCCAGCGCGTGAAGGCGCGTGGCAGAGCGTGGAGGCTCACCGCCGACGCGTGGAGGCGTGCGGCGGCGCATGGATCACACCGCCGGCGAGCTGCGGCGCGTGTGGGCCTCGGGCGGCGCGTAAAGTCGCTAAAAATTGAATTTTTTCAATTTTTTGGGGGTCCTATATCCATAAATGTGACTTTTTGTGGGTTTTTGTGTGCCGAATCGCAATCCAAATGGTGAGATGTGATTCCAAGTTGTGGTGTATGGTGTCCGTTGACTCATACGCTCGCTTTGGGGTCGTACTCAAGTCATTTTGGTCTTGATGATTCGTAGGGCGTACAAAAATGTGATAATAAGTATTTCCAAGTCACAAATGTCTCTCTTAATGCGTTGAGAACTGTCGTATTAAATTTTTTGTAAATTTTTGCAAGGAGAGTAAACTGAATGATATGATTTGCGCGATTTTATCAGTAGATTCGGTTTATTCTTGAGAGACAAAAATCTAACCGGAATCTGAGGTAAGAGATGATGGGCCCCAGGGTGGATACCGCGCCTCAGAATATACGAGATAAAGAGATCTATCGTGTATGGGACAAAAGATTTGCCAAGTTAGGGCAACGCTTAACAGTGGCATACACGATGACTTAGTCTCGTTTTTCGAGTCATATTTTATGAACACGTCGGTTCGACTCGTCCCAAAAGAGTATAGTGTTGCTCTCTTCGGCTCCTATGTGAGGATGCAGAAGAAAAGGGTTAATCATACAATGAAACAAATGTCGAGTATGATCACCGAGTTAATATAAACGGACGAGTAAATTTCGGATGGAATTTAGGTTCTGGATGTGATCCAGTTTTTACCTGATTCATGGGAAACCGTGAAATCCTATCTCATATTTGACGAAAGTATTCGTACTTTCGTTGACGTGAGTACATATTGTGAGCTCGATGAGGAGCACCTAGAGGCGAGTAGGCCACACTCGAGTCATGCTTAATCAGAGGAGTCAAGTAAGGACTTCCCCGGCGCTAAGCCTAGCGAACGAGACTCGAGATCTAGGTAATAAAAATCATCCGACAAAACCGACAACGAGGTACAAGAACGCAAGAAGAAGGAATTTGATTAGACCAAAGTAAATTGCTACGTTTGAGGTAGATTTGGTCATTTCGCTCGTGAGTGTGACGAGCAGAAATTAATATTCTTTTTTCTTTACGTGGTTTGAGATTTGTCTCATTCACTATAATACTCACTGATTTCTCTCCTTTGAAATCAGGAGCAACCGACTACGTAACTCGAGACAGGAGTGCGTAGATATAGTTCCGTCAGGTAAATCCTTAAGCTTAGAGGATTTACGTTAAGGACAGAGCATTTGTCATTGTCAGAGGGAACGACACTTGCTATGACGTCCTCAATATTATAGGTATTTGACGGATCTACAAATTTGTACCTTGTCCAAAATTGACTACGATATGCGTGAAATTATTCCATTGTTTTTAATACGACAATTTTCTGAATTATTCTGGTTTTAATCCATGATGGAATGTATGCACTGGGTGCTACTCCTTCTAATGGTTTCTTGTCGTTAATAGACTTAGACACATGGGGTAAGAGATGATGAATCGGTTAGTAGCGAGAGGTTTGTTGGACCCGCTGACCAGATTCGAGTTACCCGTATGTGAGTTTTGCCTAGTCAGCAAAATGACGAGAAAACCATTTGGCGATGCAATGAGAGCTGGGACTCCATTGCGGTTAACTTTTGTGCCTTCCTTCTTTTTATTGTGGTCTTATGAGCATGAGAGCTAGAAATGGAGTTGTGTAGATTATTATAGATGTTTACGTGTGTTTCGGTTCATCTATCTGATCTCGCACAAGTCTGAGGCATTAGACTGCTTCAGGAGGTTCATAAGCGAGATTGAGAATCAGTTAGATTTGAGAGTACAGACTTTCAAGAACCGAGCGAGGACGTAAGTATTCGTCTAAACTACACATGGGACTCTGTTTCGATAAGAGTATTACGAGACTACTGACTAGTAGTCAGTTCCCCATTTGAGCTTTGGACAGGGAGGCAGCCTAACCTTAGCCACTTGATGTTATGGGGTTGTTCCACGATTTCTCGCATTCACACGGTGAGTTAGACCCGCGAGAAAATACGTGTTCATAGGCGAATACGGACGGCACTATAATCGAGATTGAGTCTCGTAATACCATATTTCTTGAGAATGATTTCCCTAAGAGAGGAGAAATCAATTTGGACCCTACCCTTTATGCGATGGATGAGCCTAGTGGCTCGGGGAGCCCAGCGGCGGGATATAAGAATCCACTACGGATCTTGATCTCAGTGGGAGCGATCCATCAAGAGGTAAAGATTTTTCTCTCCTCTTAAGAGTGTCGAGAATGCGTATTTAAACATTGTTTTCTCGATTGAGGGTGAGACCCTCGTTGCAACTCTAGAGGATGATGAGAAATCTAAAATGGTCCGAGAGGCTCTCGAGAGGATGCAAAATGCCGTTTAATGAAGGCCATAAATGAAGAGAAGGAATTGATGAGAATCAACGGGGTCTGGGATCTAATTGATTAGCCTAAGGGCGGAAGAACTATTGGGAACAAGTAGGTTCTCAAAGTCAAGATAAAGGTCAACGGATTGATGAAGAGATAAAGAACCCGTCTAGTAATCAATGGTTACACTTAGACTGAGGGGTGGACTATCGAGGAGTCATAGTCCAATTTATCTCGATCCGTTTATTTTAGAGCGATTGTCATTAACATAGATCAAGGAGTCACATCACAAGGACGTAAAGACCGCTTTCGTAGTGGAAGTCTAGATGAGGCGATCTACATGGAGCATCCCTCTGGGTTCGTTCTAGTAGATCAGGTGTATAAGATCTATTGATTTTAGAAATCATAATACGACCTTAAGCTATCATCTAGACAGCGGCGTTTGAGATTTCACGAGAAGGTGATATCTTATGGTTTTGTAATGATCATTGTATCTATCAGATACGCCCCGATGACTCCTTTATGAGCATGTTCTCATATGTAGGTGACATACTGTTGGCCGGGAACAACAGAGAGTATCCAATGACCATTGTAACATGGTTGCGAGGTTTTAGTTCATTCTCAGATTTTGGATCCATAGGGATCACTTAAGAATGGTGTTGACTCTTTAACAAGAGTTTTACATCAGGTAGATTCTTAAGCATTTCGAGAAGAGCGATGACAACCTAAAAGATACTCTAATCGCTAAAGATAAAAAGACTTGAATCTTGACACATGCCCTAGAATTTATAAAGAAATAAGGGAGATGAGTAGAATCCCTTACTCCAGTGCAAAATACATTTCTATTGTATGCGATGAGGTATACACGTGTGATATACAATTTGATGTATGCGATGAGGCATACATGACCAGACGTTTATTTAACAGTCGATCTGGTGAGTAGGTATTAATAGAATCCTGAAAGGGATCACTGTAGAGCAGTGAAAAAGGATTCTGAAATATCTCATTTGAACTGCAGAGCTCTCCATGTGTTACGGATGAGGTGATTTGCGTTTTGTGGTTGAGATTCAGATACTGACTGGGAGTAGTGATCTGAATAAACGCAAAAGGTTTTATCTTCTTAGAGCAGTAAGAAGAGAACTTATATATCTCTATTTACGATAGAGACTGAGTTTGTAGTGTGCTCAATTGCAGTTTATGAGAATAATTGGCTTCAGAAATTTTCTGAGAGACTTAGGGATTGTGACAGATAGTGGGAGGTCAGTGATGATTATTGTGATAATCAGACCGACACTGTCATCAAATGAGACCCTAAGTATAATAGTAAAGCCAAACACATTAATACCGAAGACCACTATGAGAGATATTACCGAGAATGGTATTGTGACATCTAAGTACACTTCAGCATGAGAGCTGATCTCTTCAGAAAACCCGTTGTGAGAGATTCCTTTGTGAGGTAAGGAATCATTGGGTTTAGTGTACTTTAACATTTCTCCTTATATACTATTTTAGATGCTTATTTTAATATATGACATGTATGCAGAATTGAGTCACATATTTATTTCATGCATCATTTGTTGTCATATATTGTGATCTTGTGATTAAAAGATGTGTCAGGCAGGCATGGTCGACTCTCTCACACGAGTGACCACCTCCGACTCTGAGTGAGCGGAGATGAGACGGATTCTAGTCGTAAGAGGCTTTGAGAGTAGCCCTACTAGAACATAAGTCGCCCTGATATGTGTTCAGGATGAGGTCATATGCGATATGACCGACATGGAAATACCCACATCCATGTTGTCTGTAAGCAGCCAGGTATGAGATCTCAGATATCACCTGCGATTTGTGATATTATCTCTGAGTTGCTCTCTCTGAGATCTCTGGGTAAAGTCTTATGTGTAGACTGAGTCCCGTACCTGTACAGTGTTAGAGAAATCTGACATATACCCTTTGAGAGATGGAGGAATAACACTGTGGCACGTGTTTCATACCACGTGTGATGAGACGACCATGGGATAGTGGGAGCTATTATTTGAGACGATAGTTTGATCTTGATCCCCGTTCCCACTGTGTGAGACCTGAGATCCATTGGGTGGGATCTCTTATGCCCTTATTACTTTCGACTGTCTCTAGAAGTTTTGGTTCAGTGTTGCTACTTTAGTCTGTTTACCTATGGCCCGGAAGATAAATTGAGGTCTAAGGGGCAGGTCTAGGAAAGCAGCTGAATTGAAACCGATAGATTCGAGTTTGGGAAAAGGAAGGCCAATAGACATTACATCATTGTCATGTATTCATAGGTCAACCTATTATGTTAATCCATGTTGGGATTCAAACATAATAATGAATACATAGTCGAGCAAATTGATTGGGGATCACTTTCGATGAGGAAAGTGGCTCGATGGATGTAAATGCATTGAGTCTGGGGTATAGCGAGTTATTTTTATACTAACAGTGACTCTTCGATCATCCTAACAGGTGTATCGAGAGTCTTTGCTTGCAGGTGTACTCGCTGGTCGCACGACGTCCAATCCAGTATGAAGGTCCAGTAGGGTGATGTGATAGATCGCATGAGTTGCGATCTTGTGATTGACGGAAGTGAAATGCCCTAATGTGCAAGTGAGAGATGTTGGTTATTGATGCCCATTATGGGCATTTGGGTAATTAAGGAATGGGGTAACTCCCATCCTTAATTACCATTAACCAATATTTTGGTAACCCCCTATAAATTAAGTGATATTGGTCTTACCTTCCTTCTGGGAGAGGAAACAATGGAGGAAACTCTCCTTCTTCTACCTTGTGTGTGGAGAGCAACCATGTGAGGAGATGGCTAGGGTTTTTGCACAACATATTCTCTAGAGAGAGAATAGAGAGAGGGATGGAGATTTTCGCGTAGGAAAATCTCCCATCGTCAGATGATTCATCGGACACGAAGCTTGAGGCTTCGTGGATTTGAGGTGGTGGTTCGATTGCGTGATCACCATCCGACCGTACAATCCGTTTGAGGGACATCACGACACGGTGGCTTTTGGAGACCGCCCAATAGAGGTATTTATCCCGAAAATTCCGATCTATTTAATTCACGTTTCCGCATGCGCGATTAAATCCAACACTTTTAAAATAAATACTAATTTAATAAATAATAATATTTAAAATGGAATTTTATATGTCACTCTTTGCTGGGGACGGGGGCGGGGGCGAGCAGAGGGGGTTTGTTTTGTGGGCGACGTATGCGTAGGAGGTGGTGTGGTTGGTTTGTTACGCGGTGACTGCCCTTCAACTTCTTCCAAATTTTGCCTTTGAATTTACCATACTACCCTTCACCGGACCACCTTCTCCCCTCCATCGAATTTGACGTCATTTTTGTATGCGGATTTTTTTTTTCTTCGTAATTGTGTAAAAGTTAAAATGAATTTCAAAAATTACCTTTAAAACATATATTTAACGCAAATTTTATAAAGCAGCGGAAAAAATTTGGGAGTGGTCTGATTGCTTTTTTTTTTAACATCGAAAATACTGATTACCTTGAAAAAAAGGAGACCATACAGTATATGGCATTGTTATTACACTTAATTTTGAATTTAAATTTTAAAAATAAAAAAATAGGTATTAGGAGAGATAACTCCTAAATTAAATTATATAACTATTCGATTTGGATTAACTGAATTTTTAGATACTTGCGGTCAAGTATCAAGAAAAAACAATTACACTTTGAGGTCATGCTTAAATTCATAAACACATGTGGAAGAGCCCAATATTTCTTTTGGAAATTAAATATACTTCTTCGGTAGCACTGCTCTGATTCCTGTTGCTTAACCAATGAAACACCTAAAGAATAAAATAGTGTTGTCAATGCCCAGGAAGGGACGGAAACTTGAGAGAAGAAGATCATGTGATAAGAGACTACAGCAAAAAATAATACACATTAACAGGATGGAGAAAAAAGACGAAAGACAAAAAAATGGGATATGCTATTCGTCTAGACCATTATCCCCTTAATTTTTCTTCGGACCAACATGAAGATTGAATATCAGAGGTGTTTGAAATGCTTTTCCGTGCTTTGCAGAAATTGGAGTTCTCCAACAAGATGAAGGATGGCAATATGGAAGAACTAAAGGAACTCTTCGCGAACTGGGAGCTTCGGGTCCTCATTATCTTGAGTGCACTTTCACAAATACTTCTCTTTATATGGGCATATCAACGGAGAAAGAATTCATCTCAACCTCTACTACAAATGTTTTGGCTCTCCATTTATCTTGCAGCAGATTTTTTTGCTACTCTTTCTCTAGGCAACATATTTCAAGTAAATATGGGAAATGAGGGTGGAAGAAACAAGTACCTGTTGGCCTTTTGGGCTCCTTTCATTCTTCTTCATCTTGGAAGACACGGAGAAATCACAAGCTTCTCTTTGGAGGACAATGAATCATGGCAAAGGGTAATGATCACTTTCTTGTTTCAAGAGCTTACTGCTTTATTCATTTGCATTTTGGCTATCACAGAAACAAGGCTTCAGATCCCATCTATAACTCTATTTGTTGTTGGTACATTGAAATTCTGGGAGAGCATTTTGGCGCTTAAATGTAGTAGCTTGAATAATTTGAGAAGTTCCACTCTAGAAGATCCAAACCCTGGTCCGAACATTCATGAGCTGGCAAACCAACGGACAGAAAATGATAGGAGAGGTCAACCAGGAGAACCTATTGAATATCTAATAAAAATCCCTCCACGATCATCTCCTGCGCCAAAATCAAGTGATGAAAGGCTGAAATTTGTGTGTGAGGCTTATAGAATTTTCCAAGAAAACAAAGGGTTGTATCTTGACATCAAGAAGTTCACCTCTCAAGAATGGGATAACCATCGATATCCTTTTCAAGACTTACCCATTGCAGAATCCTTCAAGTTGATGGAAACAGATCTGAATTTTGCGTATGATATGTTGCATAGTAAGAGAATTGTCTCACACACTAAATATGGTTGGACAATTCGAGTGCTCAGCCTACAAGTGATTCTATGTGCATGCATTCTTTTCTCTAGGATTAATAAGCATGGCTTTTTGCATTTAGATGTTCTTATTACCCATATCTTGCTATATTTTGCCTTAAGTCTTGAGGCATTCCATTTTTGCGAGGCACTCATCTCAAATCACACCATGGTTCAAATTGGATTTAAAGAAGGAGCTACTTGGAGGCAGCTTGAGTGCTGGCTTTTGCAGCTCCAACGATATGCAGAAGCATTAAAAAGGGCTGCATTTCCAGTGCGGTCAGTTCATGTGGGGCAATTCAGTGTTTGGGAATCTTGTTTTAGTGAATGCAAGACATTTTCATGGATGAAAAGTTTACTTGAATATTTTGATGCTAAGGAAATTTTCAATATTTACCTTAGTACTCAATATGTCACCTTACATGAAAATATCAGGAATTCAATCTTCAGCTTCTTGATAAACGAAGTGTTGAATAATAATGATATTCATCCGGCACCAGTTGTTGCAAGTGCACGAGTACTAAGGCAGTTGCCTGTCAGACAAATTTTTGTTGAAAGCATGACCAAAGAATTCGAGGAGACTCTTCTCATCTGGCATCTTGCCACAGACTTGTGCTATTACGCATTGGATGATCCTCCGGAAGGGTTAAAAAATGCTAAATTCGTGTCTGACTACATGTTATTTTTGTTAGTAAAACATCCAGCTATGCTATCATCTGACATTGGATTTGAACGCAAGACTTATCGCAATGCTCGTGCTGCCTTGCTCCAATTCTTTTTTCATCCAGAGATTCAGAATCAAAATGAAGCCTACCACAGCCTAAATGATAAACTTTCTAGGCTTTACAATCAATTGCCTTGGAACGACCATACACTATTTGAAGCATATCATGTAGCTATACAGCTGCAACAGGATATTGATGGTGCCGAAGGGAAAATATGGGATATGTTATTCTTAGCATGGGTTGAGATGTTCTCGTATTCAGCAGCCCGATGCAAAGGACAAGATCACGCAAGTCATATTAGTACAGGGGCGGAGCTTCTAACTTATGTATGGCTTTTCATTTCCCATCTGGGTATAGTTAATAGGTATGAGTTGAGATGGAATTAGCAAGATGCATACGCCACATTTGTATGTAGCATTTAGACATTTCCTTGGTTAATAAAACATTGGGTTGAGAGAGAGAGAGACTGGTTGGGATTGGGATAGTGCACTTTCAAGCTATAGCTAATCATATATCTATAATATATATATATATATATACACACATATATATATATATATATTTATATATATACTCTTTCTGTATAAATTTAACCCATTTATTTGATGTCGATGGAATTTAACCTATTTCGTGATTTTAGGTGAAAAGAAAACGCATTTACCCTTAAGTTTCATATGCAAAATCAACGGCTGTCAACTCTTCAATAATGTTTGGAATTCGTTTGGCTTGCCTCTAGAATGAGAATTTCGTATTAAAGGAAAATATACTACTTATAATTATAAGTAATAAAAATAAGAATGCATATGAAAAGTTACATTATAACCTCTGGTGGCATCAAGTTTAAACTTCAGCCTTCGATTAATAGAATTCCATTTAAAAAAAAAAACATTAGTATTTCCCATCACATAATCGAGAAAAATTAAGATTTTAAAACTTGAAGGGGAAAACTACAAAGTGTTTATAATTTTTATGTCTACACCACGTACACCACTAAATTATGTCTACTCTTATCTAGGGGTGTTAATGACACTGGGTAGTGTCACGGATATCCGTGACACTATCCGGTCAAAGCTCGAGCCCGGACTCGGTCAAACCGAGCTTGAGCCCGAGCTCATGCTCGGGTAGCTGGGTATCGAGCTCGAGCTCGAGTCCAACTGTGTCGAGCTCGAAAACTCGACGAACTACCCAAAATATTTTTTTTTAAAAATAATTTTTATATATAATTATATATATATTTTTAAAAAATTTATATATAAAATTATATTTTTAAGTATATATTTTAAATATATTATCTATACCACCCAATAACACTACCCGACGACACTACCCGACGACACTACCCGATGACACCCGATGACACTCGACGACACTTCGAGCTCGAAAAATACAAACTCGACGAGCTCGAGCTCACCTAAAGTACATCGAGCTCGAGCTCGGGTATTGTAATACCCGAGCTCGACCCGGGTGTCATAACACCCCTACTCCTATCACTACAGAGCAAAGCGCTACTCTGGCACCATGTTGTGATGCTTTATTTTATTTATTTATTTATTTTTCATTCCAAAATGATACGTAATTTTGATATCATGATTTCGAACAAATATATTATAGTCGAGTGTTGTGTGTAGTATGAGTAAAAATCGTTTCCACGATTGTTGATGATGACAAATCAAATCATAATTATAAAAAATGTTAAAAATTACAAAAATATGAAAGACTTGAATCAATAGATAAAAAACCCTAAAACGTTAAATTCATTTGTTTTTAATTTCTCACCTATACGAATCTTTCAAATATCTTAAATTTATTAACAAAAGAGTTATTGTTGATGATGACAGATTTCTTTAAAATTAGATTTATTCAATGATCATGCAATAAAATTCTAATTCGACTAATTAAAACACAATGGTCATGTAATTTTAATTAAATTGAATTGTATTAAATTTTGTAAAAAATCTATAATTTAGGGTTTCTCCTAAAATTTCACACACAGAATTAATCTTTCGTCTATCTCATAACCCCAAATGAATTTTATTGTATTAGACTAATTTCCTGCAATTATATTAGTCATGCATATATTCAATCTAAAATTATCAAAATCTAGGGTTTTAAAACGTTTGAAATATTAAAATCAATAATAAAATCTCATCACACAATAATCATGCCAATAAATATTAAGGAAAAAAATAAATTCAGACCATAAAATTAATTAAATAATAGAATCCATCAAGTTCTAAAAATAAAAAAAAAATTAACTAAACATACTAAAGAAAAATAGGAAAATAAAATCCTAAAATCTGTGTAGAGAAAGTCCTGGGAGAAAAATGCTCTCTAATGCCCTCGGAAGTGCTATATTTATAGAACTAAAATCTTAACAAAAATAATATTTATGAACTTTTTGAAAACTTGGTATTTGTCTTTGATTTCGAAACTTATTGTTGTTGCGTGATAAAAATCTTTTGTTTTTTCAAAATTTTGAAAACTTCCTCTTTCTTGAATTTAGAGACTTTTGAAATTATCAATAATTGAATTTTGAAAATCCTTCATTAATATACACTTAGTAATTTCCTTTTTCAGCACAGAATTGATTTTCAGCGCTATAGCAATTTCGGCCCAATTTTCGGATATGCTCATGCCTAAATTAGCCTCAGGGCTCGATTTGTAGGTCTCAAAGTTTTCTTTCCAATGCAGTAAGAATCAACACAATCGAATATCGAAGCAGAGAGATGAACCCAAATTACTAACTGCTGCTTGTCCATTCGAAAATTCACTACCAGAAAAAGCGACAATACCGACGGAAATTTAGCGTTGATCGAAATCCGTCGGTAATACCGATGGATTACAAACTGAATAACGTTAGAACATGGAAAATGAGAAAAGTTAGAATTTACGACGATCGTGGGATGATATTACTGACAGATAGGTATCCGTTGGTAATTCTGACAGAAATAATTGCTCGTATGTTTTTTTTTCCTGCGAAAATGTTTACCGAAAGATTAGTGTAGAGTTAGCAACGGAAATCACTAACGGAAAAATATTCATCGGAAATCCGTCGAAATTGGATTTTAGGTCAAATTAATGTGACAAGTCTTCCCCATTCATTTGCGTCTCTGTCTCTCTCCCTCAACTGGTGTTGGTGGAGGACGTTGGTCATCGTCTCTGGTGAAGAGATTCATCGTCGTCAGCTTCACCGTCACCGTCGGCGTCGCCTTTCGTGGTCTTTTTAGGTTAGTCTCACCATCTATTTCTGTCTCTCTCTGTCTCTATCTCTCTCTCTCTCTCTCTCTCTGTGTTTCTGTCTCTTAGATTAGGGGTTGTCCATTAGAATAGGGTTTCTTTAGGAAGATCCAATAGAAGAGATATAGGGTTTCTGTCTCTGAGAAGACTAATTTAAGTTGTGAATCAGGTTTATGTCAGCTCTACAGATACATAACTGTAGATACATAGCTGTCTCTCAACAAAAAGGTGCACTTTATTTTCCTTTAGGTTCTTTGATCTACTTTTTGTCAATGTTGATGAGAGGCGTGTTCTTTCTTTTGTTCTTCATATTGTTGTTTGAAATAGTAATGCCCCGTCTGGCCAAACAAAATGATGCATTTTTGTTGTTTTTGAAATAATATAAATACCAAAGACTGCTATTGTTTCTGGTATTATGTGTGTAATGATTAAAAAAATAGGTTATTTTTAATAACAAGTAGTTAAAGGGGGAATACATTAGGCATGTTTGTCTTTTGAGTTGTATAAAGCTTGTCTGAACTCCTTTGCCTTTTTTATTTTAAATTAAATGTTAAGGTTGAGACATCCGAGCATGAATAAGATTAAAACTAGCAAATTAACATTTCTATATGATAATGACTATATGTTATCATCCAGATATGAAATTGGAAAAACACTTGATGTTGTCGACTAGAGCGGAGTAGAAAGTTTTCACATAAATTTGATAATAACCGGTGAACAAACTTCAATGCCAATTAACAACCACAAACCATCATTGCCCATGTTTGTTTGGTATAACAAAAACTATTAAATGCAACCAAATAATGAAGGTAAAGGATTCTGATCTCAAGATTTTGAGTGAAAAGCTTTCAATAACATGTTTGTTTGTTCAATCACATGTCTTAGTTTATGTTCATGTAATTGTATGTCCATTCAAAACTTTTCCCTAAATTTCAGAATTTACCAAAGGAACTTAAAAGAGTTTTATTGCGAATGCATTCAATTAGAAAATTCATAAACTTAAACAATTTTTTTAAGAGTATGTGAGTTTAAATGTTTTATTTTTTTACTGAACCTAAAAGAATGGATGAACAATTCATAATTTAATTGATTACACATGCAATCTTAGTCTCTCTCTCCCTCTCTCTCACTCTCTCTCTCTCTGTTCATTTCTTTCATTTAAAGCAAGAAGGGCTTTTATGGCTCAGCATGTTTGCAAATTGCAAGGCTAGACAAGTAGTTTCATGAATTAAATTTTAATTTAAATTTGTATTTCTGTATATACAAAAATTATTTACTTGCGGATACCCTACGCAACCGTGACATCTTCATTTGGTAAGCTTTGCATATTATCTACGTAACAGTATTAGTGTGATGCTGAGTGTGTCACACCCCGATCCTCGGATCGACCACGCGACAACCGCCGCGTTGTCTCGGTACACGGGCAGAACCTCCCCATATACCAAGACTCCGCAAGGCTACACAACTGTACAATATCTTTTCCAAATACAATACACATGTAAAGGACCCATCCGGTCCATCCCTATACACACAAGCATGCGTCGGCACACATTCGGGGGGGTTCCTATACATGCACGCATGCAAAATTGGTCATTCTAGCCATTCCAGAATTCTCAGCACAAATAAAACATTTAAAATAAAGGAAGTCACAAATCATAGTCGCAGGATTTTACTAACACTCGCCTGAAGAAACGAGTTAGCATCAGTAAAGTCCAAACGATATAAAATGTACAGAATTTCATAAAACCGAAAGAAAATAACGAATCCCAATATTTCAAATCAAATGTCCTATTTAAACCATAAGTTTAACAAAAAATGAGAGTTAAAAGAAAATGAATAAGTTCCGTATAAACTCCAACACAAACTGTATAAGGATTCCATCGATATTTGCTCATATATATAAAATAAATATTGATTTAATCCATACCAAAAGAATTATATAAGTCTTCCCTTCCATGGAGTTCAAAGCAACTAAAATAACCTTACATCACTAAAATACCTATACAAATCAACAAAAAACCCTTCACAAGCTCCCACGTGCAATCTCCGAACTAAGTATCCTCTGTAAAATGTGAAAAGAGGGGTGAGTATTGGGGAATACTCAATGAGTGGAGTGCAATAGTATAATTGTGTGATAAATAAGGGGCGAATGTGAGAAAATGAAAATATATCTCATAAACAACACTTTATATATGTTAAATCATTTTCAATAAATCAGGTAGTTCTCAAAGTATGCATCCACATCAAATTTTCTTTTTGAAAATCACAAGGGTCCCATCGAAATCACTTCCATCCTGAGTTTGGCCGAACCCAGACGAAAGCCCGCCAAGGGGTTTTCCATTTCAGTATTTCAAAAAACTACTCCCTTCCTTGGCGTTGGCTCAGACCTCACCGGAGTGCAATTCGGATAGTCCGACGTAGCAGAGAAGAGGCCGCGTACACCTCTCTTGCAATAAAACTCCAACCACGTCAACCCATCAGGTCGCTCCGAGGAGGGAATGACTATAACCATTACAATCGTGCACCATCATTTCATAATTATTCAAATTACAATCAATATGTCATGTTTCATCAGACAAATTCTAAGTCATGTGACAAGTATTTACATATCAAATTTCCAATGCAAATGGCACATATTCATTTATAATTTCATAGGATGCACTCGTAATTCATATTTTCATTTCAGACATCCCCATGATCTCAAATAATTTTATATAAAACATGTAAAAATCATTCAAAATCATTTACAAAAGAATTTAAACTCATTTTGCTCATTTATAATACAATGGATCATCCACTCACCTCTAGAGAGGGTATTCACTCTCTACTTTTCAATCAAATTCGAATTGATTCCTTTCATGCCTCCAAAAGGTCAACCTAGACCAATAATCTATAATTTCAATTCAAATTCCATGAAAATCTATTCTAATCAACCCAACAAGTTCCTAATTTCATTTAACACATTTCTTTCGTATTAATCAGCCTAAATTCATGTAGAATTTAGAGGTAACCCTCGAAATCACATATCAAATTCAGGAAAATGCAGTCTCTTCAAATTCCACACATTTTTAGAGCATATACAAAGCTCTCATTCTAAATTCAGACTAAACTCATTCAATTTTCGAAGCAACTAGAATTTCTCTCACCTAGGGTTTCACAATTTGTAATCCTATAGCGTCCGTGCGCCATTCAATTCATCCCGGGACCTGCAATGCTTCCAATTCAAAGTAAAGTTCAGTAATTAAACTTACTCACTATGGAAATCAAAACTCTAGAACTAAGATCTGTAGTTATCCCTTACCTGTGTAGGGAAGGAATTGAAGTCGATCTAGGGTTCTCGGATATCTAATGAGTACTGATTTAGGATGGGTTACCAAAGAGCAATGCTTGCATAGAGCACCGTACGAGCGAGGGAGAGAACGAGAAAACTTTGTCGCGCGCGAGAAAGAGAATGGGGGAGGAGTTCTATCACGCGAGAGAGGAAATAGAGAGAGGGAGACATGCGGTGGTGGCGTGAGGTGGTGGACAACGACGGAGAGGGAGGCTAAGAGTGTGAAATAGAGAGAGAGAGAGAGAATCAGGACAGAAAGAGAATGAGAGAGATTAGGGCTGAAAACCCTAATCAAATTGGGGGGAGACGCAGTGTTTTGGATTAAAACGCTGCGTCTCTCTCCCTTTTTTTTTAATAGGTGTTACAGAGTGGATTTCCAAATTTCATGAAAGTTGAAAGTAAAGGGGATTGCTTATAAACAATGAAGGTTAATGTAAATTAAAAAATGTGAAGGTGGTTTGCCCAAGTAGTTGCCTTTGTGCAAAAATCACCATGTCAATTGTTAATTTGGTCAAAGTGAACTTTGATATTCCATTAAATTCGACAAAACCGAGTATGAAGGTTGACCATGCAAAAAATGGGTATATTGTTATTCATTCATAATTACATCCCTCATGTTATACCCTCATGTTACTATTATTTAGTTCTCTAATACTAAAATTATATCCCAAGTAAAATATTACAAAATTGTCTTATTTTTTTAAATTGTATTATTTGTTATATAGTTTGTACTTGCAAATGGGATTCAATGATCGTAGTTGGATGTTTCATCAATTAGCGAATGGATACTTAATAGATGAATTTGTTGAGGGTGTTAATGACTTTTTGAATTATGCATGTTGTCAACATAATTTCATAGATGGATTGAATATTAGATGTCATTGTCAGAAATGTCAGAATCGAAAGTTTTTAAGTCGAGATGATGTCACAGTGCACTTATTTTCCAGAGGGTTTGTAAATGGTTACACCATATGGGACTGTCACAGAGAGGTTAGAAATATAAAATCAAATGAAGGACAATCATCTAGACATAGAGAGGATGTTGAGACTCCTTATAGATCCATGGTTATGGATGGTTTACGTTCTTTATTTGATTGGAATTGTAATTATGACAATATGAATTTGGACAATAACAAGGAACCAAATCCGAAGGCGGCATTGTTTTATGAGTTATTGAAAAAGACTGTAGAAGCATTATGGAATGGGTATAAACAGCAGACAACATTGTCTGTTGTATATAATTGTTAAATTGCAAGTCAAATTTCAACATGAGTAAGGCATGTTATGATCACATGAATGCGATTATACAAAGTATATTACCCAAAGATTCAAATTTGACAACCAATTTCTATAGAGCAAAGAAGATGTTGAAAAAACTTGGGCATGCGATTATAAAAAGATTGATATTTGTGAGAATGATTGCATGTTATATTATCAAGAAAATCAGGATAGGACCGAGTGTGTGGCATGTGGTCATCCTCGATATAAGAGAACAACTGTAGGTCGTCGAAGACGAAATAACGTACCAAACAAGGTATTACGATATTTACCTCTAACACCAAGACTTCAAAGGCTTCACATGTCAAGAGCTACATCAGAGCACATGACCTGGCATTATAGAAATCAACGTACTGATCATGATGTTGTTACTCACCCGGACCATAGTGAAACTCGGAAGGATTTTGATTTTAGTCATCCATCATTAGCCTCAGAATATCGAAATGTGAGTTTGGGGTTATGCACAAATGGATTTAACCCTTTTAGTTTGACAAGCATTCCTTACTCTTGTTGGTCAGTATTTATTGCTGTATACAATTTGTCACCCTCAATATGTATGAAGCAGCCGTTTATTTATCTTAACCTTATTATCTCGGGGCCAAAAAATCCGAATAAGCATATTGATATATTCTTGAGACCTTTAATTGAAGAATTGAAAATGTTATGGGCCGACGGGGTTGACACGTATAATATTTCAAGAAAACAAAACTTTCAGATGAGGATAGCACTTCTATGGACAATAAGTGATTTTCCTGCTTATAAGATGTTATCTGGATGGAGCACTCATGGAAAGTTAGCACGCCTTTATTGCATAGAGCACACAAAGTCTTTTTATCTTGCTAATAGTCGAAAGACTTCATTTTTTATTGTCATCTTCAATTTCTTCCTACTCATCATCCATATCGAAAGCAAAGTGATAAATTTCGGAAAGGAAAAGTCGAGATGGATGCACCTCCTCCTCGATTATCTAGTGAAGAGATGTTTTATCGAGTATCTTGTCTTCCTGATATTACCTTTAGTACAAAATGCGGCAAACAGATGATTGAAGGTTTTGGAGTCGAACACAATTGGGTTAAAAGAAGCATATTTTGGGAGTTACCATATTGGAGAACACTTCTTATTTGGCACAATTTAGATGTTATACATATAGAGAAAAATATGTTTGATAATATTTTTAACACTGTTATGGATGTCAAAGGAAAAACGAAGGTCAGTGTTAAGGGGAGACTTGCTTTGGGGTTGTATTGCAAACGTCCTGAATTAGAATTGAAAGAAATTAATGGGAGGACTTGGAAGCCTCAAGGTTCATACACATTAAATAGGGATCAAGTATTGGAGGTATGTCAATGGGTAAAGAATTTGAAGTTCCCTGATGCGTATGTTTCAAACTTGGCTCGATGTGTGAGCTTAGAGAAATGTAATTTTTATGGGATGAAGAGTAATGATTGCCATATCTTCATGCAGAGATTGTTCCCTATTGCCTTTCGCGACCTTCTGCCTAAAGCTGTTTGGGATGCTCTAACAGAACTCAGTCATTTCTTTAGGGACTTATGTGCGGCTGAGTTACGTATCACGCATATGGAATTATTGGATCACAATATAGTAGAGACATTATGCAAATTGGAGAAAATCTTCATACCCTCTTTGTTTGATAATATGGAGCATTTGCCCATTCACTTAACTTATGAAGCGAAGGTCGGAGAACCCGTGCAATACATATAGATGTACCCATTTGAGAGGTACTGTGTGGCCCTCCATTAAATAGACATTTTATATTCATTTTATAATTTTAATGATTTATTTTGGTAGGTGTATATCTCGATTGAAAAAGAAAGAGTGAAATTGAGCACGCATTTAAGCTTCAATATGTGAGAATTTATAATTGAGGAGATTTCTACATTTTGCTCCTTCTATTTCGAACCGCATATTGAAACAAAATTGAACTAAGTTCCTCGGAATGATGATGGGGGAGCCATTCAATCGTTGGGGGAGATTATCAATATTTTCTCTTCTAGGTCGATCCCTTGGGGAATGTCAGCGGAGAATTCTAAATGAAGCGGAATACAAGACTGCAGTCATATATGTCTTGTTGAATTATATTGAGCTAAATGAATTTACAGAGTATGTATGTGGATAACCTTTTACCTTTTAAGTTCACTGCAAGCCAAAAGGTCATGACGTCTTACATTGTTGTTTGTAATAGGATTTACGATGATGTTGTTAGGCAACAAATTTCAAGCATTACAGAGGAACAACTAGAGAAGAAACATGAACAAGAATTTGAGGGTTGGTTGAGGAGATTTGTACGTATACTATTCACTTTACAATTATTGACAAATTTCTGATGTATAAGTATATTAATATAATACCTAACTATGTTGTATTGTTTTTTTTAAAATTATGTCTCTAATAAGAGAAATTCTGTAACTAGAAATATGAGGGACATTGCACAAGACCCATCACGTTCAGTAAAATGTTTCAAAGGATATTTTGTCAACAGTTTCAAGTTTCACACGGCCGAGTATGGACATGATAAAGCAATAATGAATAGCGGCGTATGTGTTAAAGGGAGTTGTTACAATGATTTGGAACGTGATTTCTATGGCATGTTGATTGATATCATTGAGTATTTTGGAATTGGTAACAAAGTTATCTTATTTAAGAGCATTTGGTATGATATTGAAAAAGGAGTTCGGGTGCACGCTCGTCATGGACTTGTTGAAGTTAATCATAAATCAAGACTGCATTCTAATGAGCCTTTTGTTTTGGCAATACAAGCATAACAAGTTTATTATACATCATGCCCTTCTAACAAGAGAGAGAGAAGGGATTGGTGTGTTGTATGTAAAATAAAGGCTTGAGGGTTAGCTAATGATGGTGTTACGCATCCGATGGGAACTGAAATATTTATCAAGAAGATGAACCATCAATTCCTAGACTTGTAGAGCCAACTACTGAACTTGATGATGCAGCTATTCTTATTGGTCCTGATATGGAGGAAGTAAATCCAACTGATATACTTGAAGAACGACATAACATCTTCGAATTGTCACCGGATGTTGAAGACGAAGAAGAAGAAGAAGAAGAAGAAGAAGACGAAAAGTTTGATTCTTCAGAAACTGAAGAAATTGAAGAAGTTGACAGTGATGGTGATGATGATGACATGCAATGATTGAATATTTACTAGACTTATGTAATTGCACATTTCAAATATAACACTAACATGTATTATATATTAAGTCATGTGGAATCAATTAATTGGTTCAGCTCCTTAAATTTTGTATTATATATTTTGCTAAATGTTCTGGTGTAGTTTCCTAACATTCTGTGCTTATAATTACAAACCCCTTCTTCAGCACATTTGTTGCATCACATCATGTGGAGTCCAAATTTGAATTCATAAACATTTGTCAGCCTGGCGTTTATTTTAGAAAATTGATCACAATAAATTGATTTGACATTTATGGCGAACCATGTTCAGTGATCTGTGATTTATTATAACACTAACATGTATTGTAACACTTACCGATGTTAGTACAATGCATGTAACCACATGACTTTTCCTATTAAATATTTATTAACTAATCTTTTCAAGTCTTCAAATATGGAACGAGGTAGAGGCTCTAGCTCTAAGGGAATCTCTAGGAGAAGCAACAAGAGTGGTCAAGGGTCTATCAATATATGTGATTTCCTAGGGACAATTGCTCCGCGTCAAGATCCCGATCCTGAAGATGATGCTATTGTTGGTTCCTCCTCCCCTCGAAGTAGAGGGCCAAACCATGGCAGCCCGTGCCTGTCAATGCGGATGGTCAAACATTTAATGAAGCGGCGAACCACACGTAAGTCAATTTGATGTAACAAATTCAATTTTCATATTGTTATGTCTTATTGTGACTATAATTATATTATTTATTTGAAAATAACTTTTTTGATCCTAAAGTTGTCCGTTCTATTACTGAGAACATTAAGGGATATCTTACGGGGGCATGGCCGACTTGGCGGATGGTGGACTTGGCTGATGGTGCCAAAGGAGACAAAAAATGGACTTTGTAGACTTTGGGAGAAGTTCCAGGTTAGTAATTATTTAGAATTTTTTTAATTTCTAAATAAAAGACTATATTTTTATTAATCCGATTCAAATTATATAGCAAAATACTACATGGCTATAAAATGACCAGCGTTGCCGTGATTCAAACTACTATGAATACATTTTTATTTCTAAATATCAACATTGTTTAACTTATAAAATGCAAATCATGAACAAATCCATGATAACTCAAAACACATAATTTCTACTATCTATTGGCACAATCGGAGCGATTTTCCAATATTGGTTCCCTAAATTTGAATGAGAATGAGAATGAGAATTATTCTAATTTGCCATCACCATTTAAGAAAAATAAAAGAAGATGGAACGGCAAGGCCATGATGGAAAATGTGGAATCTTAGCCATGCCACACCCAATATTATGTAATAATAGCAAACTCATAGTCCATTTACTACAGTTGCACTTTATAATTAGAGTCACTACTGATATTTTAACATGTTCTTCTCAACCCCACATCAGAGTACATTATTTGACATTCGAACAAAAAATGGAGTGCCATACTGGATATCATAATACAAGTTGGCAAAAAATTGGCAAGAATATAGTAGGGGAATACGAAGAGGTTGTGATTCATTAAGCTCCAAGAGTTACGGTTTGAAGAGGATGGGGAAGAGGCTACCAAAAGGTCAGGGAGAATGCTCGTAGTGAGGAAAGTAAGTCGGTGCTGCAAATTGTTGAAGCAAAGGACTCGACCCACTCTAGTTCTAAGATAGGAGGCAGCAGATAGATGATGATGTTGAAGTCATTAAAAAGTTTGAAGGGATTCTCTCAGAAGATCTAGAAAGGGTATTAGAATGGGTTTGGGATGAGTGTGCAAGGGGCATGGAGTCTCTGTAGAGGGTTTTGAGACTAGATTACTAATCTTCTTGATGAAATGGAGGTGGGCAAAAATTGTAAGAGTTTAAAGGGCACAAATAAGGGGAAGAAGGCAGGATGTTGAAAACAGGGGCTAAAAAGTTGGATTGGAATATGATTTGTGCTAAGGAAGGTTTCAACAAGGTAAAGTGGACAATAATAAGAGGAAAAGGGGTCGTGATAACATAATGCAACATTACAGATTCTTACCTGATTGTGGGGGCCTTGAATAATTCTAATGGAAGGGCAATTATAAAACATTTCTTTAAGGAGTGGTGAGTTGATGTGGCATATCTACAACATACAAAATTAGTTGAATGATTGGGATGATTGCTTGAGGCAAAGTATTTGGGTAAGTGGTAATGAGGCAAGTATTTCTACTCCCACAAGGGCTTTTTATGGAAAGAAAATGTTGTTGATGCCCAAAAAAGTTCCATGAAAGCTTACTCACATGAAAACAAGAAGAAAGGTTTTGTATGCATCTTTGGGGTTATTTATGTCCTAGTTAGGGTGATGAGAGGAGGATGCCGTCGAATAAGTTAGAGCAGGTTAGAGCTAGATGGCATCATAATACAAGTTGGCCCTGTTACTTGAATCTTTCAAGCATTGCTGCCACAGTTTTGGTGGAGACACCGCTTCTATTCCTTTCATGAATCAAAAGGTGGTCCTAATTCTTCATTTAGCTTGAGACACTTGTCAACCACATAGCTATGAGAAAAGAGAATAACTCCTTGTTGACGAAGGACTTGATGCGTGACTAGTGAGATTGGAAATGGAATTAATATTAAACAAAACTACTTATGAAGTTTCTAATTAAGGACTTTTTCTTTTTCTTTTTTCTTTCTTTTTTTTCTCATAATCCAGAGAGGAAACTCAGAAAAATTTAAAAAAAAACCAATAAAATGATATGGGATATTTGATTGGGTAAAAGCCAATAGATGACACGATGAGTAGGATATGTCTTCTTACATTCAGACAACTAAGTACAAATACTAAATAATGTAGATAACTTTAATCGTATATAAATCTCCAACTATCAGTACAAATACTAATGTAGATAACCAGATAACTAAGTTCCAAGTTTCAAAGCTTCTCCTCACATTCAGAGATTTACCCCAAAAAAAAGTGAGCACTTCAAATCATGGCTTAAAATACAGATTGCAGAAATCAACATTCAGCCAAATTCAAGAACAAATAATTGTTTGTAATGTTGAAACAACTTGTGCACCAGCAATTTTGAGTTTTTCCATGAAACAGAAGTAATAAACCTCAGGAGTAGATCCAAACAGTGCATCTTCGGATAAATTTTTAGTTTCCTTATGATCTTAATGAATTCATATGCCAATGTGGATAAGTTAGCAAGACCATGTATCTCCTACATAATCATCAGTAAACATGTTAGGTGCAAAACCTATTCTCTGTATATAAATCTTCACGTGTATTCTCTGCATAATCATATAAGGAAAAGTGAAATAGCAAGCTACACGGTAGTAAAATCACAAATGGAGTTACATAATATAATAAAGAACAGAAGATCATATAACCATCTGCATGCACTTCGGTATAACTTTCAAATTCATTGACATCCTGTAATATAGATCTTCCAATAGCATTTCACTTTTTCCCCACATTAGCAACACCAAAGTTGGATCATTAAGCTTGCCACCCACTGGTCAGCCGAAGTACAACTGCATCTTGTCATGCTTTTCCAAAATCTAATGTGTTATGTTTTTTGTGCAAGAATAACATGTATATCCTATTGTTAGTCATATTGTCTTTTTTCCTACCCACTGGTATGAACATTCTATTACATATTGACTTTTTTCCTATCTTCAAGTAAATTAAGATTTTTGTCTTCAATATTAAACAAAGAATGTGTTGGGGTAGGAGAGGTAGTGCACAAAAAGAGCATCCATCCACTTGTGGGCTATTCCCCTATCGACTTTTTTAGAAAATGTCAATCCCGAGATGTGAATGGGTTTGCTGGTTTTTTGCGGTCCATGAGGCAAGGATCCCAAAACCAACTCCTTGTCCTTTATTATGGATTTTTCTTATACAAAAGCTGAATTAGTTGTCCACATATATTTCACTTGCCTTGTGTTCATGAGGACATATATTTCACAGGCTTATTCTCACTTTTACTTGGAGAGATGAGGATTCAGCATTGATCTACCGTGCATGGAAAGCTTCAGGCACAAGGAGATATGCGGATATGTTTGGCACAACAAGGAAGCATGCCATGTAAACTGTTGGTACTACAAACTTGTTAGAAATGAAAGGCCATCCCCCTCAATTTTTGACATCTGCTGTATAGAACGAATTGATTGATAAATATTAGAGTACGCCAAAATCGTAGCACAAACGCAGCGAAGCAATACCGGAATACAGGGATGGAGAAATTACGAAGCACACATCTGGTTCGATCCCCTTTGCGACACACATGAAAATGATGGTTAGTAAAATTTTTAAAAAATTTTTACAAATTTTGTGCAACCTACTTTTCACAAAAGTATAGTTATTGATGACTTTTTTGTTTTTTCATTTTTTCCGGGCAGAAGAAAGCAGCCACTCGGTTTCGCATCTTGAACTCTTCAATCGCAATCATAGGCAGGATAAAGGTAAAGGCGACTTTGTTGACAAGAAATTAGAAGCAATTAGTGTAAGGCAAAAACATTTTTTTGTTTCCTTTATATAACATTTCAAACATCCTCAATTAAATTGAGGAACATAATTATATATGGTTGTTACAAGACAAGTACAAACAATTGCTTGACGAGAAATATAGCTCAGATAGTGCTTCTCAGCCAAGATATGATGCGACATCATGGTGTGAGGTTACTGGGGGTCCAATGAAGGGATGTTTATATGGTTTTGGAGAGGGAGTTGATGACAGACCGGGCAGAAATTCCTCCGGCATCACTTCATCTCCATCTCTGACTTCAACTCAGATATACACTAAAGAGGAGGTTTACAAAATGATGGCAGACATGAGAAATCAAATGATGTCACAAGTGAGAGAGGAATTGCATGCAAAAATTCGTTAAATACTTGGACAAGTAGGTATATCGCCTACACCACCTAACCTTGATAGTACTCAGCCACCTGACTCTGATCCCCCATGTCTATGATATTAATGACTTTTTTTTATATCTTTGATATCTTTGATTATGTATCGATTGTATGCTCATGTTATGAGAATTTATGTATTATGTCGTACTTGATGTATTTGATTATATTTACATTATGTTATGAGAATTTATTATATTTTATGTATAAAGTCGTACAAAATATGGTCATTTCTTTCCTCTGTTGAAGTGGAGTATACCTAGTATATTTTGTGGTACAACAAATCGATTGAAACAGGTTCTTCAAAATGAATATTGCAGGTGAACAGGTTTATTAGTTAATGGGTCCAATGACAATATTGAATCTGCCAAACAGTAACATAGTCAGCAACGAATTACCGTCGAATTGAGTCACCGGCCAATAAAACTCGTTGGTAATTCGTCGCTAAATTTCTTTAGTCAGAGCAATTATCACCGACGGATTTTCGAGAGAATTATCGATGGATTTACGAAACCATCGGAAACCCATCAGTAAGATGATATAGAATCTCCGTCGGATCACCGACAGATTATAAATCTGTCACAAAAGTTCCGTCGCTAACCCTTCAGCAATCTGTCACTGATATGAATCAATTACCGACGGGAAAAATCCATCGGTGAATTTAGAGTCGGATTAAAAGTCCCTCAGAAAAAATTAGCGGGGCCCTTTTTTGCGACAAAAATCACCGACGAAACTATTCGTCACTGATAGTCTTCACTAATGGAAATATTTGTATCAGCGATGGATTTTTCCGTCGCTTAAACCATGCTTTCTAGTAGTGATTCAGAAAATAAATCTAATATTTTCTACATCAAAACCCATGAAAATAATTAGTATAATATCATAAAATAAAATTTAATATAGTCTTAAAATTCACAAATAAAACCTAAAATAATATAATTCAACAATTGTTTTCCTAAACAACAAGACAGCTAAAAAAAAATTCTTTTCTTTCCCAAACCAATTCAACTTCCCAAAATTCTAACAATGCATGTGATAAGTTCAAAACAGAATTACAATCAAAATAATCAATATTTTGCAGCATTCAACACTAAAACAACTATTCCATCTCATATAGTCTCTTTGAAATTAACAATACAAAATTCAAATACCTTCATAATTGGTTCACTCATTGTAAAGAGAAATATGATAAACGAAATAAAGTTCAATCATCCAATGTACTCAATTTTATAAAATAAAAATGTGTATCACTCAAATCAATACAATAAAATAGCGTTATCATAAGTTTGCTAATATCAAATCTCTACCATTTAAATATAAAAATTTATGCACCAATCAAAAAATCTTTTATTTAGTTACAACGAGATTAGAGTTAAGGGTGAGATAATAGGAAAAAATATTAAATTAAAATAATTCATTAAAAATACTTAAATATCCAATTATGTCATTTTTCAAACCCCCAAATATGTAACATCCATAGCTTCCTATCTTAAAATATGTACAACACTCCAACTCCAAATATATAATATTATATATCTTACATCTCCAACATAAAGATTATGCAATGAGACTCCAACTATAAGAATGAAAAATGTTTTTCTCTAAATTTTTTTCTCAACCAGCACTATCTTAGTTTTTTTTTCCTTTTCTTTTTCAAATTTGGCTGTTTTTTCTTCACTTTTTTCTTTTCACTTTTTTTTTAAAACTCAATACGATAATACCTAAAAATATATATAAAACTCCAATAAAAAAAAACATAATGCCTAAAACATGATGTCATGCTATCAACCATAAATATATTAGTGAACTAGGATTCAAAATCTAGAGTTAGAAAAAAAAGGTCATGGGATAAATTATGTGAGTAATTCAAGAAAAATATCTAGGTTCATATGGGTCAAATAGGGGATATAAAATATTTGGGATGGTATTTTTTTGAAAGCCAAAAAGTTGTAAACTTAGCTGTTTTAATCATTTTTGTGCATGAAAATAAAAAATGTGATTTCAAAATATAAAACAAAACAAATTCTAGAATGATCAAACCACATTTGATATGCACAAAAATGAGAACAAGAAATTACTCTTTAAGCCTTGATTCCTCACTTTGTTAAATTTTTATATCGATTTTTGCATATCTATCTTTTAAATCAACTATAAAATGATAAATAATTAATCATATACAAAATAACTATTAATACAAATTATCTTTCATAAAATTCAATTCAAATCAAATAACACACAAATATTAGAAACTCGAGAAAATTTAATTAGTATGAAAAAATTTAGCAAAAATCTAAATTTTTAAGTTTTTTTTTTCAAAAATTTCCTAAAAAAAAGAAAAAATTAGAGTACATTCTCCCTCCACATTTAAACCAAATATTGTCCATAATGTGTGAGAAAAATAAAGAGAATAAAATAAACAAAAGAGAATAGAATACTCTCCTAATAAAATAGATAAACTTTCAACTTCGTCTTTAGCAACTTCTTTCGTCCTCATAAATCATGACACTAAGTCAATTTATTACATCATGTCATGCGTTTGTCTTTTCCTTATATGCCTTTGTTCTTTCTTTATAAATTTGTTCATCATCATATGCCTCATTCTGTCATTCCTCCAACTCATTTGACCACAACTTCCTTTATTTACCTGCATTAAGACTCTTTTTTGGTTGAAATTCAATTAAATTTACACATAAAACAATACATGAATCAACATATTTATTGTCTAGAAAGTCAAGATTTACATGTAATGAATTGATAATACAATTTTCAAGAGAATTATCAAAATAAAAAATATTAAGTTCATGATCATGTTCCATAATCATTTCAATGCAATCTACTCTAAAAATATTTTGTTTATCAAAATTTCTCTTGAAATAAAAAATATTGAACTCAATTTTTTTTTATTATTAACTCACAAAATTAACTTCCCAACATAAATATCCATCAAGGCTCATGCAATGGCAAGAAATGGTCAGTCTAGAATCAAAAAAGTATTCTCGTCATCATCCTTATCTAAGATGACAAAATTAACAAGAAAAATAAATTTATCAACTTTAACCGGTATATACTCAACAACGTCTGTTGGATACTTTATACTTCTATCAACCAATTGTAAGGAAATATTTATAGGTCGAAATTTTTTTAATTCTAATTTAGAAAATAAGAAATAAGACATGATGTTCATATAGCATCAAGATCACACAAAATTTTAAAAAATCCACTTTAAATAATAGTACAAGGAATAGAGAAACTCTCTGGATTATTGAGTTTCGAAGATAGCTTTCTTTGTAGAATTGCAGATAACTCCCTTGTAAGTTTAACTATAGAAACCTCATCCAACATCCTCTTTTTAGTGATTACATCTTTGAGGAATCCCCCGAAACTTGAAATGTGTATGATGATATTCAAAAGAGAAATATTAATATCTAATTTCTTAAAAATTTTTAAAAATTTTTCAAATTCTGTATTTGCACGTAAAAGACATCAAGAAAAATGATAGGGTGATTATATTCACTCAAATATAAATTACTTTCCTGTTTTGAATCCGGTGCCTTGACCTTCTTTGGACCTCTTCTTTTTGCTCTTGTTTTTTCTCTTGTTTTTCCTCTTCATCCTTCGACAGATTTGGCATCTCCTACAATTCTTTCCCACTCCTCAATGTGATTATGTTAACCTGCTCTCTAGATTCTTCTCAGTGTCACTTGGCAATCTATTTAGCAAACAAAAATGAAAAACATTAGCTAATTGATAATTTTATTTTCAAACCTCTCAAACATTTCATTTGTTATTATTGTCAAATGTTCAAATCTTTCATTGGTCACTATTGCCAAACGTTCAATCATGATCTCCCATGATATTTTCTCCCTTGGCTATGGATTCCCTAAGTTAGAGTCCGATGGATTCTACCCTCTGTGGTAGTCCTTTGACTCCATGAAAAGTTAGGATGATTACTCCACCTAGAATTAAATGTGTTGGAGTTAGGATTGTTCTATGACCTACCAAAGTTAAAGATATAGTTTGTTTGTTATACGTACAAACACTCAAAAACCACATGAATAGAATCTCTACATGATTCACAAGAATAAACTTGATTAGTTATAGTATTGATTTGAATTACTTTCACAACATTAATCAATGAGTCAATTTTTGCATTAAATATAATTAAACTATCAACCTCATACATTCTAGTTTTTTGTCTAGGAATTTCACATTCATTAGATCAATTATATTTATTAGAGGCCATATTATCAAGTAATGCACTTGATTCATTATATGATTTGCTCATGAAAGTATATCCTATCACAATATCAATGGTAATTTTAACTGAATGTAAAAGACTACCGTAAAAGGATTGCAAGATTAATCAATTAGATATATCATGATATGGGTATCTCCTAATCAGATTCTTAGAACACTTCCAAACATTGTCACGTCCCGAACCGGGATCATGAACAGCCGCCCGTTTTCCCTGAATACCGGCTGTATTTTTACAGAAAATCGGGCAGAACCTCCCAATAAATCGAAGGTTTTCCATATACAATTTCACCTGTATATGACATTCATCCTGTAAAAATAAACAATTGGCCATTTCGGCCTCTCCAAAATCTACAAATACCACAACCAACGTCCAGAACAACGCAAGGCTATAAAGTTTCTAGCAGTCCTAGCAACAGACCTCTACTGTCATGCCCAACTAGAGCATGAGCAGCCGCCACACCGAGTGGACTTAAATTCTACGCATATATATAAAATAAATTCCCAAGTTATTTTTAAATATTCAAATACCTCAATATAATGAAATAAATCAATACGAAAGTTTCACGAATAAATGTCCATAATTTATACAGTCATCCCAAAAGATTTGATAAATACATTGATCAAACTAAAATCTCCAATACATAATAATATCACCAATCATCGTAGCGGAAGAGAAGGAAAATATCCATACCCAATCCCAGTGATATCTCCTCGGTCCAACACTAATCCTGTGGGAAAGAAAGCGAGGGGTGAGTATCTATGGGAGGATACTCAGTAAGTGAGAAGATTGACATCATACTATCAATATCGAAGGTGAACTTGGAGTGTCAAAACATAAGATAAGAAAATATCCACAATGTGCAAACCGATCATGTTATTTCAAAATCGTATATAATACGCACACATCAGAAAGCAAAATATGCATCCAATATTTACATCAATATCATGAAGAGCCGGCCAATGAAATATTCCCGGCAATGGTCTACCTCGACCAAGGACGGCGCATTGGGGGTTTTTCCAAAATGCAAGTATTAAATAATGGCTCTCTACCCAAATGTTGGCCACAGACTACCCCAACTAGCCTGTAAATAATAATGATGTACATATAACTAGTCGGCCATGTATGGTGCCCCCGTCTGGTGCTAGACGGAGCCGTACTCAACGTCCTCTCCGATGAAGGTCAACCTGGGACACCCATACACATGACAATCCGGCGGATACCTCCAGCCCAAACGTATCCGGACACAAGGGGTGCCTCTACCAGATGTCCTTCGTAGCTACGGATCACAATATCATATCGGCCGGGCATGTAGCCCCATGCATCCCATCACCATGTCGGCCGGGCATATAGCCCCATGCATCATATCATAACGTCGGCCGGCATACAGCCCAATATATAAGCAAATCCATTTAAAACCATGTGCCAATGCAGTGGAAGCATTAAAACATATCAATATGTCAAAAATATGGCACAATATTCAATTACCAACTCATGGATGCATATCAATAAAGTCAGAATTTAAGACACTCCAAAGGTTACAAAACATTTCATAAAATATTCGAAAGTTCTAATAATCATACATTTTGCAGAAATATGTCATTTAAAAAGTATTTTTGAAATATGGTTTTCAATCAATAGCGAATGTCAAAGTCCCACTCACTGTTCTAGGGAGGGTGGTCACTCCCTATTTCCAAAATAAATCCAAATCTGCTTTATCGAGTTTCCAAAAAGATCAACCTAATCGGATCATCAAGATTGAATATCAATTTCTCAAGCATCTTTAGGGTTTATCCGAAAGGTATGAAATGTATAATATTCTCCACTTTACGGCTCATTTCAATCTAACCCTACAATCCAGATATTTTCATGCATATTTCAAAGTTTAACTATAAGAAAACTATTCGAATTCACTCGACATGATTTTGTGATTCTATAATATGCTTTTTTCGTATCAAATCATCTAATTTCTGTAACATTCTATACTTAACTTTCAAAGTTACATATAATCATTTCAGAAATTGTATTCTATTCGCATTCCACTTTCACTCTAAACATATACAGAACCTTTCATCTTAGATTCAATCCTAGATTCATTCAATTTATCAATTAGAGATGAAATCTCCTCACCTAGGGTTTTCTCGAAGCGTCGAGTCTCGTCCGAAAGTCGCTTCGGTCACTCCAAAGTCTGTAAGATTTCCTATCAAAACAAGATTTATTTGTTAGATCTAAACACTTAGATCAGAAGCAAAACCCTAAGTCATTTACCTGCGTGGAGATTCGTGGGCTGTCACGGGCTCACGGACCGTCGCGAGCTCGTGGGCTATAGTAGGCTTTGGCTAACGGGCTCGCTGGTCTGCGGGCCAGTAGCTAGCAGGCCGGCAGGCCTGCGGGCTGGTGGGCCTGCGGGTGATGGGCCTGCAGGTTGGCAGGCCTGCGGGTGATGGGCCTACGGCTGGCGGGCTTGCAGGCTGGCGGGCCTACGGACTGATGGGCCTGTGGCTGATGGGCCTACGGGCTGGCGGGCTGTCGGGCCTGGTGGGCCCGTGGGCTTGCTGGGTCTGCGGGCTGTAGTGCGTGCGTAGGCACAGGCGCTCGCACAGGTACTAGCTCGCACACGAGCAGGGGCTAAGGCGCTTTGTGAGCAAGGTGTGCTGCAGGGGTGCGCGGCAGGGGCGCGAGCAGTGAGCAGGGCGCGCTCTTACTGGGGGCACGTTCGCGCGCAGGGCTAGAGCGCTTACGCTCGTGTGCTCGGCCGAGTGCTCGGGCTTGCAACGTAGCGCGCTGGAGCTGGAGGGCGCACTCGGTGGCTCGATCATGCGAGGAGGCAGTAATCGCGAGCTGTGGCGCGATCGGGCTCGCGCGGAGGAATCGCGCTGTGGAGCGCTTAAGCTCGCGCGATGGTGGCAGTAGGAGGGGGTTGCTGCTGGTGGCGGCTGTTCGCGGACGGAAGTGAGATCGCACGCGTTGGCGGTGCGCGGCGGAGATCGCGATGAGAGATCGCGAGGAAATGAGCCACGGGAGAAAGAAGAAGAAGCAGAAAAAGAAGAAGAAGAAGGAGGAGGAGGATAAGGAGAAGGTGGCGATGGCAGTGGCAGTGGCGGTGGCGGTGGAACACGCAGCGAAGGAGGGTGGCGCCGCGGTAGGAGATGAAAGGTCGAGAGAGAGAGAGAGAGAGAGAGAGAGAAGAGGGGAATTAGGGCTTTAGCCCTAATTCAATTTGGGGAGGGCCAAAACGCTGCGTTTTGGCTCCCCCTTTTTTTTTTTTTTTTTTTTAGTTGTGTGTTACAAACATTATATAAAGATTCATCCTCATATTGTCTAAAACTAGTTATATCATTAAATAATCATTTTACCAGGTGAAAAATATTTAGCAGGAATCCTTGAGACAAATTTTCTCAATTTGTGAAATGATTAATAGAAAATGAGTTACAACATATATTTGTCTTTCCCTTAAGAGAGAAAGGAAACAATTGTAATCTTATTGTATTAGGGTTTACTCTATTCAATTTAATTGTATCGCAGATCTCTAGAAAGTTTTTCATATGGCCTCCACCAAATTGATCTACCTATACCATGCCAATGAGACTAAGTTTTACTTCAAAGCTATTCCCTTCCACTACAAGCTGTGCAATACTAGTTTGTATATCGACATAAAAAACTTCCTCATTGCTCTGTTATCCTGTGACATTTCTTCTTCCTTGACTTCGCTAGTTTGTTTACAAATATAATTCAAGGTCTTCTCTATCTCAAGATCAAATTTAGTTAGGTTTAGACTTTTTAATCATAGCATATACTGTATCAACAACAAAAAGAGCCCAAAATTCAATTTTCAAAATAGTCTACAAGAACCACTCAAGAAAATCTATATTACCTATATAAAAACATAAATCATGAGAAATAACGAAATAATACAAAAAGACACTCAAGAAAACAATCGAAAAATCCTAAAAATAAAGAAAAAAATAAAAAAAAATAGCAAAACCTATGAAAACAATAGAATTTGGCCAAGATAGAGTGGTGCCCGTGACAAAGCACGGGTTTTGATCTATAGCCAAAAATACTTTGAAAAAACTAAATCCTAAACTGTTTCTCGGAAGCCTGAAATTTCCTAACAATTTCGGACCAAATCTAAACCCCAAACAACAACTATATAACCCTAAAAGATGTATACTAAGATATATGAATAAGAAAGGAACAAAAAATATAAAATCAAGTGTCCAATGTCAAATAAGATTATTCTGGTTGATATACAAGAATATCTTCAGCAACAATGCCAAAAACTTGATACGCAATTTTAATATTACGATTACAAACAAATATACCCTAGTGAAGTGTTCCGTGTAATGTGAGTAAGAGTCGTTTCTATAAAAATATTTTATATTACCAACTATAAACTGCTCTTTCTAAGTTGAACAAATCAAATCACAAGTACGAAAATATTAAAATAATTTGAATCAATAGATAAAAATTTTACAACGTCAACTTCATCTAAGTTTATTAAAATAATTGGAATCAATAGATAATTTGAATCAATAATTTTAATCTTCAACCTGGCTGAATCTTTTCAAATCATTTAAGTTTGTTGACAAAAGAATTACTGTTGATGATAACAGATTTTGTCACACCCCGATTCTCATATCGATCACGCAACAGCCGCCGCGTTGTCTCGATACACGAGCAGAACCTTCCCATATGTCAGGACTCCGTAAGGTTACAAATCAATTCAGCAACTCATCCAATACACAACTCCATCAGAAATAGGAAAATCATATAACAATACTCATGCAAAGGACCCATCCGGTCCATCCCTGTATTCATGAACATGTATCGACACACAAATGGGGCAGGGGTTCTTGTACAAGCATGCATGCAAAATTGGTCATCCCAGCCGTTCCAAAATCCCAGCACAATTAAAGCATTTTAAACAAATGAAATCCCAAATTATAATCGCAAGATTTTACTAACACTCGCATGAAAAAACGAGCTAACGTCAGTAAATTCCATACGGTATGAGATGAACAGAACTCCGTAAAATCAAAAGAAAATAACAAATCTTATCATTTTATATCAAACATCCCATTTAAACAATAAGTCTAACCAAAACAAGAGTTAAGAGAAAATCAACAAGTTCCGTACAAACTCCAATACAAACTATGTAAGGATTCCATCAATACTTGCTCTATATATGAAACAAGTATTGATTTAATTCATATCAAAAGAATTATACAAGTCTTCCCTTCCATAGATTTCAAAGTCAACCAAAATGAACTTGCATCACTATGTACCTACACAAGTCAGCGGAATAAACCTTCTCAAACTCCAATTTCTGTCGCAGACCTAAACTTGCTCTAAAAGATGTTAAAGAGAGGGGTGAGTATTGGGAAATATTCAGTGAGTGGAGTGCAATGGTATGATTGTGTGATAAATGAGGGGAAAATGTGGAGGTGTCAAAGTATATCTCAAACAATATTTCATATATATCGAAACATTTTCAATAAATCAAATAATTCACAAAGTATGCATCCACATCAAATATTCTTTCAGAAAATCACAAGGGGTCCCATCGAAATTACTTTCGTCCTGCGTTTGGCCGAACCAAGACAGAAGCCCGCCAAGGGATTTTCCATTTCAGTATTTCAAACACTACCCCCTTCCTTGGGGTTGGCTCGGACCTCCCCGGGGTGCAATTCGGATAGTTTGACATTGCAGAGAAGAGGCCGCGTATACGCCTCTCGCAATAAAACCCCAACCACGCCACCTCGTCGGGTCGCTCCGTGGAGGGAATGACTATAGCCATTAACTACTAGCACCATGCATTTCTCAAACATGTCATTTTTCAAATCATGTGCCATAATTTTTCTAGCAAATAATCATCAATTTCATGTCATAGCAATTCATAAAGCAATATCAAATCACATATGGTACACATGTATTTATAAACACCATGCATGCATTCATTCTTCACAATTCAGCCCGAACATCCCACAATCACTAAACAATTTATATAAAACATGTAAAAATCTTACAAAATCATTTATAAAATAATTTTAACTCATTTTACTCATTTATAATATAATGGACCATCCACTCACCTCTAGAGAAGGTATTCACTCTCTACTTTTAAATCAAATTTGAATTGATTCCTTTCAAGCCCCCAACAGATTTAACCTAATCAATATCGAAATTCACCATCAATTTAAACTCTGGAAAAACTATTCTATCTAACCTAATATGATTTTATCGTTCCTTAGCATGCTTCTTTTATATCAAACAGCCTAATTCATATAAAATCCTATACTTAACCTTAATAATCACATATAAGATGTCAATAAATACGTTCTAATTGAATATAATATACATCTTAAATATATACAAATTCCTTCACCCTAGATTTAACCCTAAATTCACTCAATTTATCGAAGGGATTAGAATTTCCCTCACCTAGCTGCAGCTTGCAGCTCTAGCGTTCGTGCATTTACAACTCGGTCCGAACCCCTGTAATGTTTCCAAACCGAAGCACACTTTAGCAATTAACCCTAATTTTCAAGAGAAACAAAACCCCTAATCTATTGATCAAAGAATCGTTTTAACCTACGCCGGGGATCAAATGCAGGTCGCGGCCTAGGGTTTCGAATGTCTCTTGCTACTGCTAGCTTGGGGCTCCTACGAGGGCTGCAGAAGAGCTCTCGGCAGAGAGAGAGCAAAGCGCGCGAGTGCGCGAGCAAGGAGAGAACAACGCTACTGTCGTGCGCTCAGGAAAGGGAGAAGAGAAGCTGTCGCGCACGAACGAGCAAGGGAGAGAGAGACTATTCGTAAGCGCGTGAGAGAGAGAGGCAAGCTATCGCGCGTGAGCGAGCAAGGGAGAGACTGGAGGATGACTGCTGTGTGCGGCGGAGCTCGCCGGTGAGTAAGGGAGGCAGAGAGTGAGAGAGAATCGGGTGAGGGAGAGAATGAGAGGGATTAGGGCTGAAAGCCCTAATCAAATTGGGGGTGGGGGAGACGTGGCGTTTTGGCTTAAAACGCTGCATCTCTCCCTCTCTATTTTTTTTATAGGTATTACAGATTTTGATTAAATTGAGCATTAAGTTCTATGGAAAATGTGCAATCTAGGGTTTCCTCTAAAATCCCACATACCGAATTAATTTTTCATTGATCTTATAACCCCATTTGGATTTTGTTATATTTGATTAATCTCCTACAATTATATTGATCATATATATATTCAATCTCAAATTATCAAAACGTAGAACCCTAAAACACTCGAGACATTAAGATCAACAATAAAATCTCATCACACAATAATCATGCCAATAAATTTTAAAGAAAAAAATAAATTCAGACCATATTATTAATTAAAAAGTAGAATCCATTGAGTCCTAGGAATAAAAGAAATTAACTAAACATATTAGAGAATAAGAAAATAAAATCCTAAAATCTGTGCTGAGAAAGTCCTGGGAGTGGAATGCTCTCTAATGCCCTCGAAAATGCTATATTTATAGGACGAAAATTCTAAAAGAAATAGTATTCGTGAAACTTTTTGGAAATTTGATATTTATCTTTGATTTGAAAACTTGCTGTTGTGTGATAAGAATCTCTTACTTTCCTAAAATTTTTGAAACTTCCTCTTCCTTGACATGTATAGAACATATTATCTGCTGTATCACATTCTTCTATCATCTTAGCCTGCTGATTAAAATTTACTCTGCATCTTTCTTTAAGTGACCAAACCTTTTGCAATTGAAGCATTGTGATTTTTGTTTGCGATAGCACACTTTTGCTAGATGCCCTGATTGTCACAAATAAAACATTTTTTAACCGATTTCTTCATTATTCTTCCTCTGCATTTTTCTAGATTCATCTCTGCCTCTGCTTCTTCCCCTTGAACTTCTACCTCAGCCTCTACCACATACATTGCTTCTAACAAAATCATTTTGTTTTTCTTCCCTAGATATTTCCCTGACCTTTTAAACCAAACACATGCTTAGATTGAAATACACTTTTTATAGGTTTTTCACTATGGTGAATCAATCTTTGCTCAAATGTTTTGGTGAACCCATCAACTCCTGAATACTCTTGGTCACTAGATTTTTTGTTTCTTCTATTATAGCAATTTTGGAGTCAAATTTTTCAGATAAACATATTAGCTCCTTTTCATTTATCTTTTTATCAGTAATTTACTCACTATTAGCCTCCATTTGATTTACCAATTCAATCAATCTAGTGAAAAAGTCTTGCACCGATCTATTTTCTTTCATTCTAATATTCTCAAACTCCCTTCTAAAAGATTGAAGTTCTATCAATTGTATCTAAAGCTCTCCATAAAATTCTTCTTACAAAATATCCCATGTCTACTCCACCTTGATCGCTCTTATGATTATGGGAAAAAATTATATCTAAAACTCCCTCTGAATCATGGACAGAACAATTGCATCATGGTACTTCTTCTCCTTTCCTTCCTCTGTGCTGCAATCAAAGTCACAGTGATTCTGGCTCTGCGATTCCATTTTCTACTAGCTCCCACACATCTAATGACTCAAAAATGTTCTTCACTTTGACACACCAAAAATCATTTGTAAAAATTCCAATTTGAACTACACTAAAATTTATGATAGAAGAACTTGTCATCCCTGTTTCAAATCTTTGAGAACCTCTTTTGAATCTTTAGGCACTAATACCAAATTTGTTACAAAAACATGAAGAAGACAGATTTTTACTCATTCATTCCTTTAATTTTTTACATATTACACACATTTATTTTTTGAATTTCATATGACTTTTTAATTCCACAGAAATAGATTCTTTTAAGGTATGACTCTTACTCTCTTACCTCATGATTTTTAGACTATCCTACATTGAGACTCTGGTCTCTTTTATTTTTTACAAAATAAGAAAGTATATTAATTCTATCAAAGATGTTAAACTTGATACGGTAGTTTATAGTTCTTATGCCAAATCAATTCGTCTATTCAAAATCTGTCAACAAGCTTCGTGTAAGGCAGCAAAAATGACAGTAACACTCTCAGGGTAACAAAAAAGTGCATCGCAAAATTTTTTATGGTCGTTGCAACTCTCACGCTCAAATTCCGTGTTCCAAATTTTGTAGCTTTGTGCATCACAGGTTTTGTGTGAGGCTGTGGGAAGGACTCCGATGAAGTAGTGTGTCACAACTTTTGGGGCAACAGGATGGCTTTGTAACTTTTGGGACAAGAGGGGTTAGCTCTACCGCCACGGCAACTTGCGCTAACCCTCTACCATCGCATTTCCCATCGCAAATGTGTGTTACCTTACCTATAGGGACTAAACATTCAGATTTAGCGATGGATCTCACGGTTACAAAGGGCACCAGATAACCTATTTGTGAGTCCTAATAGCAACTCTTGGTGCATCACAAGGCGTCGCAAATGTTTTCAAAGGGCCCATTTGTGATGCTTTAAGCCTTCGCAGGTGGTGTCCCAAGTTTGGCCTCATCATTAAATGCATTGCAAAATTGCCAAATGCATTGCCAAGTAAAGATGCCAACTGTCTATCAATCATCTTAAAGCTTGAAGAGTTTGCAACGACTGTTGTTGTCGCTATGTAGTATCACAATCGAGGAGCAAAAGCCCTATAAATAGGTCCACAACTCTACTATTCGTCAGAATAATTTCCGTTCTCTAATCTCTTCAAATCCCCCTCAAACAAAGCCTCCTATATATTCTTGGCAAAAAATTGAAATAATTGCAATAGATTGCTCTTTAATGCTACACGAGTAAATTAATATTGTACTCGCGATAGGATTAGACAGTAACGTAATACGGTTTTTTCGTATTAACTCTCAAACTTTTTTAGTATTACTCTTGCTTTCCCAACTATAAAAAGAAAAGCACTGAGCTGCTTTAGAGCTGTCACGAGGAAATTAGTATTTCCTTCTAAATGAGGCAACATGTTGTAGTAGCGACAGTCTTAGTCAATAGCCTAATACAAGTAACTTGATCATAATTTAACTAGAGAACTCCACTTGATACGATTCTTTTTGCATTACAAATTAGACTTCGAATTCTTTCGAATGATATATAAATTGGCTTAATCTGACTAGGTTTGGTAAGTCATCAACTTCTACAAATTTACCTTTGTTTGTAACTGTCAGAAAATCTAGCAAATTGTGGATTGGCTTCGGCTGATTGCTATCTGACTTAGATCACTACCTCACTTGAAAGGATAAAATTTCAGCCGATTCTTTGTCTAGCATTCTGCTAGACACTTTTCTACCAATATGCAAATTTTTTGTTGCTAACAATAGGTAATCAACTGATATATAAACTAATTACAAAAATAAGCCATAATCAACCGGTTGTAGAATTCCAGACAATTTCTTGGTAGGAAAGAGACAACATCTCAACAATTTTAAAGTTTTTAGAAAAATAAATTCCGAAACATCCAAAAAGTTAACTCAAATGATCCAAGTTTGAAGAAGAGGGGGAAGAGTGCGATGGCCTCCCTTGCACGTGAAGTGAGAATTTTGAAGGACATTTTGAGTGGAACTCTCTAGCCTCCTTTACAAAAGTTTCAGGCATGTTGATGACTTGCAGAACTTGAAGAGAAGCAAGGTTCTCCAATCCCTTGGGAAGCATGCTTAATTTGCTACATGAAGCAAATATAAATATCTCAAGTTTTGCCATAGCTCCACTAGCTACATTGTTCCAACAATTAAGTTGCCTTGAATGAAGGACGGACAATTTCCTTAGGCTTTGAAAGCTGTTTTCTGGAAGGCATATCTCCTCTCCTTCGAATGAATTACATAATGAGAGCACAGTTAGACTATGCAAGTGATGGAGGGCTTTAAGGGGATCCTGATTCAATGGACAATCCCACAAATACAAGTACTTGAGAGAAGTGATCATGCTGACCCAACATAGCAAATTATGAACTTGACCTCCAATTCGTAGCCTTTCTAGATTTACCAGATGATGGAATGACTTCACATCAATTTGCTTCCCAGTTTTACACTTTATGGTTAAAGATCGGAGGGAATTCATCACCTTGAAGCCTAAACAAAGATGCTCCATATGGCTAGTTTCAACCTCCCCGATGGATAATTTTCTAAGTTGAGGAAGGTATTGTAGATTCCTTGCAATATCTTCAGTTATCTTAGCACCAGCGAGTGTTTGAAGGTCGCCAAGGCATTCAATTTCTACAAGCAACTCCACGACCCTATCACTGAATGAGCTTGATAGCAAAAGATGCCTTAACTTTCTTAAGCTAGTTAAAGGAAATGGCAGAGTTGTCACTGATGTTTCTCTGATATCCAAAGTTTGTAGCATGTGCAACTTGACCAGAGTCTGTGGCAGTGTCTTCAACTTTTTACAGCCCCTTAATCCCAAGTACCTCAGAAACCACAGATTACCTACGGTTGCCACCAAGTCTTCAATAGGCAGATCATGAAATTCAAGCACACTTAGTAGTTTGAAAGCTGACAACTTAGATGAGTTTACATATGCTCGCTGCTCCATTCCCCCAAGAACAAGTAGCGTATAAAGTCTACTCCAGTTAATCTCTTCAAAATTGGGCTTGGTCATTGTGATTTCGATGTCATCTATGTCTCTGCTGCCAAAGCTGATGCTGCTATTGTCATCACTTGCGTAGCTGCTAGTTTTGCAGGTGGGGCTTGTACTCCTTCCCATGTTCCTTTTTCGGTTGCTCTTATTTCTTCTACTGGGTCTGGAATGTAACAAAAGACGATCCATGAATAGATTTCCTCCAGTTTCAAATATTGTGCATATGTGATCTTCTTGTGCCCTTCTAAGAGCAAATTTTCGCAGCGGCTGTAAAATCCAGCACGATAAGATCTCACCATCAGCACCAACATCACGTACTTGTAAAAAGTTTCTTTGGACAAGCTCAATCATTTGAGATTCAGCGGCCTCCTCTGCTGTTTTGTTGGGGAGAAACTCAACAAATCCCTCGGCTATCCAAAGTCGTTGAAGCCATTTGCACGGGAATTCAAAGTGTGGGGGAAGAAAAGCAGCATAAAGAAAGCAACTCTTGAGAACAGGTGGAAGGCTGGCATAGCATGTCAGCATGTAGTCATGACCTGCCCTTTTTAGCCTATTGTGGAATCTCACCCATTCTGATTGTTCATGTGGATTGCCTGAAAGTGTACCGCCAACTGTTGTTATTGCCAATGGAGACCCCTTACACACCTCTAGTATCATCATTGCTTCTCTTTCTGAAGGCCTAAGCTTCTGGGATATATCCATTTCATACAAGAATGCCCTGTTGTATAGAAGCTGGTAAGCATGTTCATCAGCTAGAGGTTTGAGATCTATAACACTGTTAAGATCTTTCTGCCCTAGCCGACTGGATGTGAAGAGCAATTTTCCCGTGCAGGATGTGGGCAATGTGCTCTTTATGCAATTCAGTTCATCCATTGTCAGGACATCATCCAAGACTATCAACAACTTCTTTTCGTGCAAGTAATGACGAATCATCTGCCTTATTGAGAGCATGTCCATTGCATACAAGTTGGTGGGTGCCATTAAAGATAGGCATTTAAGAACACCTCTCAGCACCTCTCTCGGAAGATCTTCAATAGGGATTCGAGGAAGATATATAAAAGAATGGCAATCAAAGTCCTGCTTCACGCTATCATAAGCCTTAGTTGCAAGAGTTGTTTTGCCAATACCGGTGGGTCCAACCACACCGACAAGAGCAAGAGATGGCCCTTCATCTTGCAGTTTGTCCTCGAGCAATTGAAGCTCAGTCTCCCTTCCCACCATTCTTGTTGATTGGAGAAGCCTTCTTGTCGAAACCTTACCAGCCCTAATCATATTAGCAGCAATTAGTCTTTGGGAATCAGCTCTGAGATGCATCTTACGCGCCTCTTGCTCAAGTACTCTTGCTGCCTCGGCCACCTTCTCTGAAAACTGCCTAAGCAAATCGGGTGAAGCCCAACGCCTTACTAGGGGTCTAATAAAGCCAAGACCATAGTTGATTAAATGCGTAAGTCCTGAGAATCCATAAAAGGGAACGGTGGTTTTAGTGGAGAGAAAATACATGTGTAGAGATGGTACCTTTTGCGGTGAGGAATTTGAACACGATAGAAATCTATGATCAAGCAATGGAAAATTCTATAGGACCCAACCTATGATGGAAACTTTTATGATAAGTACAGCTTTTTTTTTTCCCTGCGAGTTGAAAAGAGTTTACCTTGGTGACCAACTGTCTGTACATCTTGTGTATTGGAGGTTAGATGATAGAGATCTGCGGACAGGAATTGCGATATCCTTCCGGAGACGGTATTGATATTAACATCAAATGAATGCAAATAGCATGTGTCGATGACATCTTCAACCTCATGGACCAAATTCGTAACCAACAAAAGCCACCCCCTAACCATTAGAGGATTAATTTTCGATTCTGCATTCTCCAACAGAACATTCGGTGTCTCCAAATCGTCTCCTTCTTCCATCTCCCTGATCCATTCTGCCTCCTCAAGGAATGGTTGAGTTTTCTGAAGTTGTGTCTTGATCTCCGCTAGGATTGAAGTTTGAAAGAGTGAAGATGCTTAGTTGATTCTCTCATCCAACTTCCTAAGAAGATTGTCAACCACCACAGCCATGTTCTCTCTCTCTCTCTCTCTCTCTCTCTCTCTCTCTCTCTCTCCCCACCCCCCCCCCCAAAAAAAAACAAAAAACCCGAGTATTAGGATGAAGAAAAGAAAGCACAAGCATACAAAAGTAGGACAAAACCACAGGTTTTATCTCATATTACATTGACCAAATCAGTAGAGCATGTTTATATATATATATATATATATATAGTAACTTCAGTAAATTAATGGAATTGGAAGTTTCTCGATTACCCACTTGAACTTCTTAACGCTCTAGGAGCTGACTTTGTTTGCAGCAACAATATGCCACCATGACCATGTGGACAATAATTGCATGAATTAGTATTTTATACAAACAAAAGTATATTACTTAAAAAGATATCCAGAGCAGATGGCTTGTAGCGACGACATTCTCTCTGGTTGGGGAATCTTTGCTTGTGGGTTTTTTAAATTATTATTTTTTTGCGTTATTAATTCAAGTTTATTGCATTTTATATTTAAAACCGATTAGAAGTTGCCATCATTGTCAGTTGGCCAAACTTAGCAAGTATTGAAGAAAAGTCAAAGGTTGACGCGCTATGCCCTCAGTTTTGCCGTCCACCTTTTGGCATGCTAATTGCCAGCTGTAGTAAAGAAAATTCCAACAAAAGAATGCCGTGTTCCATCAATCTTGATCAATCGAACAAGCTTACGAACCCGCGCTTGGGTCAATGACTTTTTTTTTTTTTTTTTTTTTTCGTACAAATAGCACATAAAACTAACAAATGACATTTTTATTTAAATATCTAATCTATATTAATTTAGTCAAATTGCTAATTTCTTGATTCATAATAACAATAATTTCTATTTATAATGACAAATTATACGCTATTTAATAAAAAATTAGATTGTTAGAACTCTTTTTCTCTTCCTTTATAATTCCGTAATAGTAATTTCAACAACATAATATTTTAACAAATATTATTCAGTCATTTTATGTCCTCCACTCTCTCTCTCTCTCTCTCTCTCTCTCTCTCTCTCTCTCTCTCTCTCTCTCTCTCTCTCTCTCTCTCTCTCTCTCTATCAATAACAATTTTATCGATATATTATTTTAACAAATATCTTTCAACCACTTTCTATTTCCTCTATGTGTCTTCCATTCTATCTTACTATTTTCTTGAACTTGATGATCTGTTTAAAAAAAAAATATTAATTCTTAATTGTTTCTATCTTGGAAAAAATTATCTGGAAAGATATTTCTTAAAAACTAAAATAAATTATACTATCAAAATATGTTCATTAATTAATTTACTTTATAAGGAAAATTTTTTCAAACATGCCTTCTATTATTGTTTAATATTTTCAAGAACAGTCTCTTAGAATTTTAAAAATTATGTAAAAGAAAAAACATAACCAAATAGTCCAAAAAAAAACAAAAAAAATAACTTCATATTGCATTCTTATGATTCCTAAAAAATTTAACATATAAATCTCAAAATTAAAATATATCATCTCAAAATTTTCATACCATGATGTCTTTCAAGAGATGTCGCAACTTATTTTGAAAAGTTTTCAAGTTTGGAAGCTTTCCTATTGTTTTGAGTCTTGTATCTTTGTCATGCTTTCATTCTTTTCTGTGTTCTTGTTGTCATGTTATTAAGAGAGTGAGGGCACTTCTTTTCCTCTCTAGAGTCATTTGCAAACCACCTTTTAGCTAAGACGACCCAAGCGTAAGCTTTCGAAGTGTCTGGCAGAAAAAAACCATAGTTCTCAATAACTAAATAAAACACAACAGGCGGGGCACCTTTTTAACTAACCAAACCTTGACAAAATAAACTTTTCAATACAAAAGTTCTCTCCATTCCTGTTTACCCATCTCTCTCCCCTCTCTATCGTTTTATATATATGCGTATTCTCTCTGCATCCCAAACCCTAACCTTTATTATCTGGATCTCTCATGTTATCTTTCCCTACCCAAGAATTCCATGTATGCATCTTTCTTCCTCTCTACACTTTACAATCTAGTTTTACCTTCTTGTTTTAGATAACGATGGAGGTGAGTTTGATTCCATAGATATCTGCTCCACTAACTTGAGTGTAGGACTAACGCCAAGAAGTCTTCTAAGCCTTCAAGAATAATGAGGTTGCAAGTATCGCCAGAGGATATTGCGGTGGGAAGACTTCGACGCTCAAGTCAGAAAAAACGATTTTTTAGAGAATAAGAAACAAATTAAGGAGAGTTACAAATGAGCCTTGTGTTGCCTTTGTGTGAGAAGTGTAAAGCTTCTAAGAACGCATCTGGCTAACTATCGATGCTAGATATATATGGCGTGTGTATATGGAAAATCTTGTATGAGTTTAAAGGTATAGAAACTCTAGTTTTCTTGTATAGAGATTATTGAAAATCTATGAGATTATAGGCATTGCAGTCAGAGAACTCTAGAAGATTCAGTGTCCTTTAAGGATAGCTCAAGTTGTCATGGAGACTTCATGTGTTATCGGGAGTGACTACCGAGATATGTTTCCTCGTTGAGAGAGATTTTTCTGAGAAGAGGGGAGATTCATATCCAATTAATGAACGTTTAGGTTTATTAAAGATTCACTTCCTTAATAGATGGTCTCAAGTTATACTTATCATGTAATAAAATGAAACACACTTGTTTTAAGGAATGAATCCACCAAGGAGCAAGGTAATTGAGAAGTCCAGGTGCCGAGAGTTAGGATGATCGAAAGGTCAAGAGTTGTTGGCTTCTCGAGAGTATAAGGCGAGAGGGTCAAAAAGAGTGGTTGACCTTGAGAGTACTCAATCAAGAGATTGCAAGCATGTTCAGTTGCTTTAAGACAGTATGGCCCAATGGATTTGAGTAGTCTCAGTCTATTATAATAAGTTGTTAGATCATGTACCATCATTTGCCTACACTTCTAAGCCTAGTTTGAAGGGATAACATTAGAAGCAGAGTTCAGATAATGAAAATTGTGTAACTCAAAATGATACAGAGTGAAAACAATTTTGGATAAATGGGAAGGCAGGAAAGTGGAACTGACACGGAAGTAGAGTATTGAATACGGTACGTGCCACCTCAATATTCATGAATCTTTTGGTACAATCCTCTTTTAAAGGTGGCCTAAGATTGGTTCGAACCACTGTGACTTCTGTTTTTCGTCGTTCTACTTCTATCATTAGGGTTTTGAAAACGTAGAGATAAAGAGAGAGACCCATGAGAGAAGTTACAATGGCAAAGGTTCTAAGTCTCATGTGCATCTTGGTATTGACGATATTAGGAGTATGATATCCCAAGAGGAATTGAGTAGAGTTGTTAATGTTATAGATCTGGGGTATGATTATGTTTTTGAGACACCAAGGGAGGATAGATCAAATAGACTACCTACAGGAAGTGTGTTGATTTATAAACAATGCACACCTATCATATACAGCCCCTTATGATTGGGTTTTGACTCGCTGTAATATTTTGTCTAACTATGTTAATTCCAAGTGCTTGGCGGCTTATAGTAGCAATAGTGAGTCTATTAAGGTTCTGCTGATTGAAGTTTGATTTCAAGATTTTGTCTTCCATTTTTATCTTGAAGAGATGCCCTACACGGTCTTGCACTGATGGCCACTTTTTCCTATAGACCAGACTAGAATCAGGTGGTAATTCTTCTATAAGGAAATAATTGATAAAAATTAGATATGGAAGTTTTTCTTCATTAAATTTTTGAAAAGGGAGTCAATGCCAATATTGCCTGACATTAGGGAGGAGCCTTTCCTTCGGCTAAAGACCCCCGACCCCTCCTATCATTCTAGATTTGTGCGTTCAGTTGTTAGTTTTTGTTCTATGAAGGATATGTTGTTTGCATGGATTTCCTTTTAGATAAGCAAATGTTGTCTTTAGCTAGTTTGTTATTGGGAGAGAGAAGAAAGATAAAAAGGTCTCTTTTGGTTAACAAAAGGGGTATGAAGCTTGTCGATGTTATCCCCTATGCCGAAGGCGAAGGTCTCATTGAAGTGACAACTGATAAACAAATAAGGCCGAAGACCAAAAAGGAAGCAAGAGAGGCAGGGAGCACATTGATACAAAGTACTCGGTCAAGCAATACCCTCCTTATTTTGGTGCTAGGGAGGAAGAAAAGAAAAGTTTTGATACTTCTGAGTGTAAGCAAAAGGGCCGGAGAAACTAGGGACAGGATTTATCGGGTCCTATGAAGGCTCCCTTTCGAGAAGGAGCCAAAGGTGTTGAGCTGAAAGTTACTTTTCCTCCGTCCCTGGTGTTAGTCCTCAACAAGGCTAGAGAAGGAGAAACTGATGAGGGCTATGATAAAGATGGCATTTTAATATTGGAAGTGAGTATGAAGAGGGATGCTCTAGGTAAAGCCAAGGGGGGACCCTATGGATGCGCTGATTGGGAAACTGGGACCAGGCCATCTTGTGCCTTTCCCAAGACCTTGTATGTATAGAAGGGCAAAAGGAATGTACCGGAGAAGACTACTCCCTTTCTTTCTATCTTCGTTAGGTCTTATGATGGTAGTAAGCATCTTCGGGAGTAAGGTATAGTGGCACTCAATGCCCACAAGCGCCGCTACTTTCATCTAAATGTTACAAAGCTGAAAAAGGTGGCCAAGCGGATGAATTTTCATCGCACTAAGTGAGAGCTCAATGGTTTGTCATTGGAGGAGGGCAAGGATGCCTTTACATCCTTTTGACTTTGGGGTATGAATTGCTTTCCTGAGATGTGTTTTATTTTTATTTTTTATTTGGTTTCGTCTAACTATTGTGTCTTCTGTATACTATTGTTTTAACCGAGTTTCAGAGGCTAAAGTGGGAGCAACTAGTTAAGCACTTGGAATATTGTGCAGAATAGTTCAACGGGGAGATATCTTGACTGCATGACGTTTTGATGCAGAGAGAAAAGGAGATAAAGGAGTAGAGGGCAACGAGAGCTACTCAAGACAATAGAAATAAGGAGGTTGAGTGCCTTAAGATTGACCTAGGATTGGTGCTTTGGCAGTTTGAGGTAGCTCTAGGGAAGAGTGAAAAACTAGAGGCCGAAGCGATGGTATGCAATACACAGCTGTTGCTACTAAGAAGCTGGCTCATGCACAAGAGTTGTCGTTTGTTGCTGCAGAATAGAAGATTGTCAAGCTTGGAAGGACTATCATGTAGACGATCGATAGCTATAGGCATGCTCAGCATAAATAGTTCAAAAAGATATAGTGTGTTGAGAAGATCATCCGTCAAGCAAGGTTAATACGGAGTAATACTGTAAGTGTTGATGGTACACCCTGGGTTGTCAAGCTTGACCCTTGTCGATACTCGTTTAGGTGGTGCCCCTCAATTAGTAGTTGATGAGGGTGCTGATCTCGCGACCCTTAGGGCTAGTTTTGAGTCTTTATGTTAAAGGGTTCTTCTTCCTCCTCCTCCTCTGTTGTAAAACTATAAACTTTGTTGTATTCTCATTTTACAAATTAGATTGTTTGATAAGTATTTGTTTCGATTACGTTCTTGTTTCTTAGTTAACTGTGTGCCAGGAGTATTAGAACTCCCTCAAGATGTCTAGAATGCTAAAGTAAGGATCAGATCCGGTTTCATGACACAATTTTCATTATAGCTACATCAAAAGGGAGTTTAGAAACAATATGTTGAGATAGTGCTCATTGGCGTTGTACTAAGAGAGAGCTTAGGGCATTGTGTAGAGACAGTGCTCTTTGGCATTTTGCCAAGGAAGAAATTAGAGACATTGCATTGAGAGGGTGTTTGTTGGTTTCAAGCTTAAAGGCATTGCACCGAGAGAGTACTCGTTAGCACTATGCCAAGAAAGAGATTAGAGACATTATGCGAAGAGCATGCTCATTGGCATTATGCCAAAAGAGATATTAGAGGCATTACTCCAAGAGAGTACCCATTAGCATTGTGCCAAGAGAGAGATTAGAGGCATTGCACCGAGAGAGTACTCGTTGGCATTATACCGAGAAGTACTGCGTTGAGAGAGTGCTCATTGGTATTTCACCAAGAGAGAGATTAGAGACGTTGCACCAAGAGAGTGCTCATTGTCATTGTGTCGAGAGAGAGATTAGAGGCAATGCACTGAGTGAGTGTTCATATACCCAGTTGGGAGTTACATCCCGTATTAATGATATGTGTTGGGGCTTTTGATACCTACAAGCTATTCTTGATTGCTTATGCTTGTTATGATGATGTCATGGAAAGACATTGAAACATAGGAAATGTAAGTGTTAATGCAAAACTAATAGCAAAAAGGATTAATCAACTTATTCAATCTCTGACCTACCGTCATGAACAAAACAATAGTATATAATCAGCAAAGAGTACAAGACTGGAGTGGTATGTAATTTGACATCACAAAAGAATGTCCCGATTCCAAAAGGTGTTCTGAATTTGATTTTCATGTGCTTAGTACTTGGTAACGCATCTAAGGCTTGCAAGCTGAGGCATCCCAAAATAGTATTGTAAGCTAACCATGGTTTGATTACATTGAACATCATTATGACAGTTGCATGATTAAGTGGCATGCTGAGAGTAATAGGAAGAAGGATTTGCCTTCAGGATAGAGCCACTCATCCGAGAGTTCTTTCATAGGTCCAACATGAGGTTAGAGGTACGTATGATCTAAATACATCTATCAGAATACATCTCAATAGAGGAGGTCATAGCCAGCTCCTTGGTTAACAAAGATCCTCATTACTATGATCTGGCCTACCTTGGTTGTAATGTCCAATGGGTTATGGTGATTTGAATCGATCCCTACTAGGTCGTTGTCATCAAAACCTATCATGGGTCTCTTCTAGTTCTGTTCTTTTTCGACACAAACTGTGAGGACTTCTTTAGAGGTAGTGTCCCAACCTTCTGAAAGATTGGTATTACTTTTCATTCGACCTAGAGAATTTAGCTTGGTTACGGGCAGCACCTAGGTGTAGTGGTTCGTTAGGCTTGTTTGGTCATGTCGCTACACATGGGCTTTGATAGGGTTGTTCTCCCATTCCATGCTTATGAACCTTTGGAGTCTACCATCCTAAAGCAATGCTTCAAGCTCATCCTTTAGCTTCTGGCACTTATGAGTTCAGTGGCTGTAGATTTTTTGGAAGTGATAGTACCGGGATTGTCCTTCTTAGAGTCATCTCCTTGAGGGTATGGGGGCTATCTAATATAGGGTTTGTTCCTAATTTACATCAGGATCTAACTGGACATGTCATTCAGAGGAGTGTAGTTGGTAAACTGGCGATGAAGTGGTAGTCCCAGTCGATTTCTTTTAGGTGATAATTGATAGGGCAAGCAACTATGTTCATTCTTTCTTGTCTTATTTCAGCACTTGTCGAATGTCTTAGCTTCTTCCACTATGATGTATTTTTCTACCCAAGCATAAAATTCTTGATTGGTGATAGAGGATTCTTCATTATTCAGATTTTCATTCCTAAAGGCCGTAAACCAATAAGTAATGTTGTTCGCACAATGGAATAGTCCAAACCAGAGACATTCATCATCTCGCTCTTGAAATTGTCTAGGAATTCTCTTAGGGACTCGTCATCCCTTTGCTGTAGAGATAAGAGGGAGGTACATTTTCTTTTGGCTCCTCGACTGATTATGAAATGTGTTTTGAACTACTATCAAAGTTAGGAAAAGTTCTTGATAATGAATGAAGGGAGTGAATTAAACTAGGTAAGGGCATTGCCCTTTAAGATCATGGAGAAGTACTTGTATATGGCAGTATCTAGCATGCTCCTCGATATCATGACTATCATGAATTGGGCTGTGTGGTCTCAGGGATCTATAGTACCATCATATCTCTCCATAAAAGGGAGGAGCACATCTCGTGCCATTAGTGCTGTAGTAACTTTGGGATCAAGTGAGAAAGGCTGGCGGCATATTAGATGGTGTCTTCCTTTCCTACACTACCTTGCTTCAACTCGGCAGCCATGAGATTCCCGACCTGTTTTCTTAGGTAGTCCAAATCATGCTGAGAGGTTTCTGAGGGCTCTCAGTGTTTTCAAAGTTTGAGTCTGTGTCAACGCAATTGCTCTAACATCTTAGAAGAGAATGATTGTTTTGGTCGGTAGCACGACTAAGTTCTTCGAACTTTTTACTCATCCCTTGAATCTCGGATTCAAACTTTTCTATTTCTGACTGAAGGACTCTATTGGGAGAAGCTTGAGTAGTAGATGGAGTAGGTAAATCCTGGGGTTGTGTGATAGGTATATGGGGTTCATCTTAGGAGAGTACTTATTTTTGATACTAGTGTCTTTTGGTAGAGGTATTCGACTAGTTTTCAAGAGGCGTTAGCAGAGAAGTATTCGCGGGATTGGATATCTAACCCTTCAACAACGGATATGGCCTTTGAGGCTTTACCATTCCTTCTTCTTGGTGGCATGGTGATTGCAAAGACAATCAGACAAGGTGTCAAATACATTGACTAAGAAATCAGTGCATTCCTACGGACAACGCCAATCTGATAGAAGTGGGTTTTGCTCCATAGATATCTAGTCTACTGAGAGTGTGAAACTAATGTCAAGAAGTCTTATGAGCCTTCAAGAATAATAAGATTTGCAGTACTACCAAAGGATGCTCTGGTGAGGGAAACTCCGATACTCAAGACAGAAAAAGCAAATTTTTATAGGATAAGAAATAGACTGAGGAGAGCTGCAAGAGAGCCCTATATTGCCTTTGTGTGATAAGTGTAGAGTTCTTAAGAACATACTTGACTGGTTGTTGATACTGGATATATTAGTGTGTGTGTGTGTGTATGGTAAGTATGTATGAGTTTAGGAGTGTAAAAACCATAATTTTCTTGTGGAGAGATCACTAAGAATTTCCGAGATTATAGGGATTGTAGTTAAAAATCTTTAAGAGATTCAGTATCCTATTGATCAAGGACATCTCAAGTTGTCATGAAGGATTCTTGGCTTATCGAGAGTGACTACTTAGATATGTTTCCTAGTTAAGGGAGATTTTCTTAGGAAGTGGGGAGATTCTTATCCAATTAAGGAAGGTTTAGGTTTCTTATAGATTCATTTCCTTAATAGATGGTTTCATGTTGTGCTTATCACGTAATGAAATGAGTCATGCTTGTTTTAAAGAACAAATCCACCAAGAATCAGGGTAACCGAGAAGCTTGGGTGCTCAGAGCTAGGATGATCAAAAGGTCAATAATTGCTAGCTTCTCAGGAGGATAAGGCCAGGAGGATCAAAAGCAGTGCTCATCAGGAAAGTACTCAAACGAGAGACTATAAACGTGTTCGGTTGCTTTAAAACAATATGGCCCAATGGTCTCTAGTAGTCCCGGTCTATGATAAGGGGTTATTGGACCATATACCATCAGATACTATTTCTTGTTATTTGCTAATGAGCAAGCAAACATTTTGTTTTTTATAAAACATCGGATGTGGGGATTGGAGTAGTGAATGGTAGATGCTTTGAAGAGTTGTGCCATAACAATTCCAACCCAACAATGATCAAAATTAAAAGGATATTCGTGTAAGGGATTTTAACCATGGTCATCATAATATAGACTTTGATGAATGACTAATGATAAGAAGGGAAGATAGGTTTAGTAATTTTGAACTCCCTTGTATGAGCCCAAAAGACAACCTTTTAAGTTGAATGTTAAGATTTCCATTTTTCAAAGGGACTTAAGAATAAAGGAGTTCTTAGGCTAGGTCACAGATTGTGACAATTTTTATCAATAAAAATCAAGTTCTAATGCTAGGATGATCAAAACCATAGAGTTTACGTTAATAATCAACACAAGTATGGTAGGATCATTTAGCAGATGAAAGAAGAAGGAATGGTCATAGATCTATAAAAGCTTACAAGGAATTTAAGAATTTGTTGAAGGGTTGAATTCTACCATTCATGTGTGAACAATATTTTTCTAACAAGTATCAAAACTATAAATAGGGAAACTATGTAGTGGTTGAGTGTATAGCTAAGTTCCTTTGGTTAGCAAAGAGGAATAATTTAAATGACATTGAGGGCCTAAATATAGCAAAATTCTTACCAGGTTTGAAACTATAGTAAGGGGGAACTCCGGTTGCTAGTGTTGAATACAATAGTCAAAGTAGAGAACATAGCTATTAAGGTAGGATAAATGTTCGAGGAGGAGAATTAATTGAGAGGAGGTTGTTAAAGAAGAACAAAAAACTTGATGATAATAGATGATATAGAAAGTTTAATCAATCAAGTACTCCAACAAGAACTCATAATATCAATCGAAATTGTGAAAGAAATATGACACCTATATCAACAAGAAAACTGTGGCAAAGAAAGAAAATCCATATGCTAGGCTAGGCTAGGTCATGTGAAGTGTTACCATTGTGTATAGGAGGATCATGATCCAATGTTTGCATACCTATACAACGAGTGAATCTGATAGCAAGAGTGGATGGTGACGCACAAGATAACGACACAAAGTTGTTTCCCAATCACCCGAAAACTATAATATTTGAATATGAGATTAAGTTGTATAATATATTTATTTGTGGGTAAATTAAAGTTTATTATTATAATGCAATTCGGGATCATCTCAAGGGCTGATTATGTTTTATTATAATTGATAAATATAATTGTGATAATCTGTTTACTCAAATGGTTTATTTTTTGTAACTTAAGATAGTTGATAAATCTAATTATTATGAATGTAATTACCAATTATTGAGTATATTTTTATGTCTTAATACACCCGAAGGAGAACTATGATATACTTTATAATTATTGTTGTCTAAATATGAGATTTTGTAATAATCTATGTCTCCATTCATTAATGTATGAGTAATATATTTTGGAATGTCTATGTCAATTTCACTTCAATTACTTGCTTCATTTGTTTCTACATTTAATGGCCTAAACTTGTTTAATTGGAGTAAGCAAATCTAGTTTCGCTTAGGTATTCAAAATCTAGATTTGGCACTTCAAATTCAAAAACCAGCTATTATTATCAATGATAGCAACAATGATGAAAATCTTTCCATAAAGCTTGGGAAAGATCAAACAGATTAACCTTAGTGTTTATATGAATGATAGTTGCCAGTAACATAAACGACAATTTTTCTAAAATTAACAATGCTAAGGAATTCATAAAATTAACAATTCTAAAATTAACATAAAAGACATTTTTTCGAAAATAAAAGACATTTTTGAGAAAGATCGAACAGATTAACCTTAATGCTTTTATTTTTTTATTTTTTTATTTTTTATTTAAAAAATCTTTTTCTTTTTCTTCTTATTTTATTTTGTAGAAAAATAATATAATTTTTTTTTTTAAAATTATTATTTTATTTTAATCTCATTACTTATTATTTTCTTATTTTATAATAAATTATCATTTTATATTATTTTATTATTATTAAAAAAATTATGATCTAAAGATAACAAATAAAAAAAAATTGTATGAGTAGATGTGTAGGTGTGGTCTTATGGTTGTAATGTTGTTAAACTTTTTCCTGAAGCACAAGTTCAAAGCCATACGAAAACGCTAGAGCAAGATATTTTCACAAGGAGGCAGCACACGGGCAGGCTGGGCCGAGCGTGGAGCGGGCAGGGGCGCGGGGTGGGGTGGGTAGGTCAACATGCGGGCCGGGGGGCATGGAGCTAGGTCAGCGTGCGGGCTGGCGGGCATGGAGCCGCATGCATTCTCCTCATCAACAATGAATTTTTTCCATCGTTGATATTTAACGAGGTGGCTTTCAACGATAGATTTTTTTTTCCGTCATTAATCCGTCACTAAAAGGTATCAACAAAGGATTTCTTACTTTCAGTGACAAATTTTTCTGTCACTGAAAACATATTTTCTAGTAGTGAATAGTGCTCTCAAACTACTGATAAAGATCTTGTTGGTACATTGATGAGCATGTTGACCACCACAAAATATGATGGTAAGTATACTATGCATGAGCATGTCCTTGAGATGACAAATTTAGTAGTAAAATTAAGAACTTTGGGCATAGGTGTCGATAATTGATTTTGGCACAATTTATTCTTAATTTCTTGCCTCTTAAATAATATGGTCCATTCTACATAAATTACAACACTATTAAGGATTAGAGGAGTGTAAATGAAGAGCTTGTAAGATGGTTCAATAAGAGGTCAAATTAAAGAACAAGAAAACACATTCTACTCATCTCTTAAGTCATCAAGAAGCTAAAAAGATTTTCAAAAGGAAATATGGTAAGAACAAGAAGAAAGATCAACGACAATAAATCGATAATCAACCATTCCACAATGAGAATTTCAATAATGAACCTACTGTGAATGAACCACAAGGGATAGGATTAAAAAGAACTCAAATAGATCGAAGGTCTATTATTTTTTATGACTATATAGTATATTTTCAAGAGTTTGAACAAAACTTAGATATTGATAATGATCCAGTTTCCTTTTCTTAAGTCATGAATTGTGATGATTTTTCTAAATGAGTTAACTTTATAATAGAAAAGTTAAAATCCATGGATCAAAACCAAGTTTGGACTCTCATTAGATTTTCTAAAGAATGCAAAAGAGTTGGGCGTAAATGGATCTTTAAACCAAGCATAACTCAAAAAGTAATATTGAATGATATAAAGTAGACTTGTTGCCAATGATTTTACTCAAAAAGATGGCATTGATTACAAGAGACTTTCTCATTAGTTTCAAGGAAAGACTCTCTTAGAATTATTATGCCTTTGGTTGCTGATTATGATTTGGAGTTGCATCAAATAGATGTTAAAACTATCTTTCTCAATGGACATTCAGAAGTAGAGATTTATATAGATCAGCCTAAAGGTTTTTCAATTAAGTATAAGAAGCATTTGCGTGTAATTTAACAAAATCAATATACGGACTTGAGGAAACCTCCAACAATTGTATCTAAAGTAAAATGATATTATTGCTTCTTTCGGATTTAAAGAAAACAACGTCGATCGGTGCATATATCTAAAATTTAGTGGGAGTAAATTTATTTTCCTAATTCTTTATGTTGATGATATTTTCCTTACTACTATTGATCCTGGTTTATCATATGAAATTAAAGAATATCTCTCTCAAAATTTTAAAATGAAAGATATGAGAAAGGTGGCCTATGTAATAGGAATAGAAATATTTCATGACAATGCACAAGAATTGTAAGGTTTTCTCAAAAATCTTATATAAATAAAATTTTTGAGAAATTTAATATGGAAAAATATTCCATGGAGAAAGTTTCGATTAAGAAAGGGGATAAATTTAATCTCAAGCAATGTCTTAAAAATGAGTTGGAATGAGAGCAATTGAAAAATATTCTTTATGCATCAATTATCAAAAGCTTAATCTATGAATAGATTTGTATCATGCTAAACATTAGCTTTGCATTGAAATGTTGGGAGGGTATCAAAGTAACCTGGAAATGGATCACTGAAAATTTGCAAAGAAAATACTTAGATACTTGTAAGGAACGAAGGATTATATGCTCACTTATACAAGATTTGATCATTTTGAAGTGATGGATATTTAGATTTAGACTATGTCAAATGTATGGATTCAAGAAAATCAATATTTGGCTATTTGTTCCTGTTAACAGGAGGAGCAATTTCATGGAAAATTGTGAAGGAGTCTGTCATTACCATTTCTACTATAGAAGCTGAGCTTATGGTATGCTTTTAGACCACTATTCATGGTTTATGACTACAGAATTCTATTCGGTGTTTAGAATTCTCGATTGTATAACCAAACTGCCATAAATTTATTGTGATAATAATATAGCAGTCTTCTTTTTTGAAAATGACAAGTGTTCAAAGGGTGCTAAACATATGGAAATAAAAGACTTTGTCATTAAAAAAGAAGTTCAGAAATATTGACACCTAACTGAACAAATTAGCACTGATCTTATGATTACAGATCCTCTATCAAAGAGACTGTTGTCCAATGCATTTTATGAACATCTTGATTGAATAGGCATTATTGGATCTCAATATTTATAATATATTGTTTCTATTAAGTTATAGCTTTGACATTCTAAGCTCATCTAAGTTGTTTCTGAGATTTTTTGTTCTCTATTTAAATATCATAAATATCATATACTGTTAATAGAAATGATCTTACAATAAAGATAATAAAGTTGGACCATTAAAGAAGTACCTTAATTTAAGATCATGTTAAGTTGAAGGTTAATTTGTGGTATGGAAAAAACTGTATCGAGAGAATAATATACAAGTAGTATGACTCGAATTAATTTTCCTTCTTAATATTTATATAGTGATGTTGGGTTAAAACACTAGAACATCCACAAATTAGATAGCTAATCAACCAGTGACAATAATCCAATCTACCCAATCAGAAAAATAAAGAAAAAATTGCAAGAAAGATAAAGAGAATAGAGAATACCAAATTTACGTGAAAAATCCTCTAGTGTAAAGGAAAAACCATGAAACAAATCGGATAAAAAATCTACTATAAGAAATAAGCAATTACAAGAGTTAATATCTATGCCTAAATCCTAGAATTCACAACAAAAAGGAAATATAACAATCAGTTGTACCTTTATCATAACCCAAAAATTAGCCCCAAAGAGATCCAGTTGTTGTAAGCTTATCTCTCACCCTTGCTTTCTCTGTGATGCAAGAAACTTTGTCTCTCTCTCTAACTGTCGGCACCACTTTTGTAACACCAAATAAAAAAAAAAAAAAGAAAAAAAAAAAGAGGATTGGAGACGCAGCGTTTTGGGGCAAAACACTGCGTCCCCAATTTAGGGATTAGGGTTAAAACCCTAACCCCCCTTCTCTCTCTCTCTCTCTCTCTCTCTCTCTCTCTCTCTCTCTCTCTCTCTCTCTCCGACCTTTCATCTTCCGCTGCCGTTCGTCTTCTTCCGCCGCTGCTCCGTTCGTCTTCCTCCGCCGCTGCTCCGTTCGTCTTCCTCCGCCACAACCACCGCCGTCGCCACCACCTTCCTCATCTCCTCTTTCTCCTTCTTCTTATTCTTCTTCTTCTTCTTCTTCTTCTTCTTCTTCTTCTTCTTCTTCTTCTTCTTCTTCTTCTTCTTCTTCTTCTTCTTCTTCTTCTTCTTCTTCTTCTTCTTCTTTTTATGCTTCTTCTTCTTTCTCCCGCAGCTCATTTCCTCGCGATCTCCCCCGATCGCTCTCTCTCCGCCTCGCCTTCCTCCGCCGTGAGCCTCCGCGAGCACCGCCTTCCGCCATAGCTCAAGCCCGCAACGCGATCCCACAGCTCAAGCCCGCAGCATGATCCCACAGCTCGAGCCCGTAGCGCGATCCCACAGCTTGAGCCCCGCAGCGCGAGCCCAGGCCGCGAGCAAGACTGAGCCCACAGCGCGAGCCCAGGCCACGAGCAAGACTGAGCCCGCGAGCGTGAGTCAGGCCGAGAGCACGAGTTAGGCTGCGAGCGTGAGCAAGCACGCGAGCCAGCGCACGAGCGCGCACGAGCCAGCATACGAGCGCGCCCGAGCCAGCGCACGAGAGCGCGCGGACCCAACACACGAGCGCGCGAGGACCCAGCGCACGAGCGCGCGCGAACCCAGCTCCACACGCGAACCCAGCACACGAGCGCGCACGGGCGCGCAGCAGCATACGGGCGCGCACAAGCACAACGCACTGGCGCGCACCAACGCAACGCACCGGCGTGCACCAGCACAGCGCACGAGCGTGCACCAGCGCAGCGCACGAGCGTGCACCAGCGCACGAGCGAGCACCAGCCCTCAAGCCCACCAGCCTACAGGCCCACCAGCCACAGGCCCATCAGCTGCCGGCCCGCCAGCCCGCAGGCCCATCAGCTAGAGGCCCGCCAGCCCGCCAGCCCGCCTGCTCGCCAGCCTGCAGGCCCCCCAGCCCGCAGGCCTGCCGGCCTGCTAGCCCACTGGTCCACAGACCAGCGAGCCCGCTAGCTGTAGCCCACGAGCCCGTGACGAACCGTGAGCCCGTGACAGCCCACGAACCTCCACGCAGGTAAATGACTTAGGGTTTTGCTTCTGATCTAAGTGTTTAGATCTAACAAATAAATTTTGTTTTGATAAAAAACCCTACAGACTTTGGAGTGACCGAAGCGACTTTCGGACGAGACTCGACGCTTCGAGAAAACCCTAGGTGAGGAGATTTCGGTTCTAATTGATAAATTGAATGAATCTAGGATTGAATCTAAGATGAGGTTCTGTATATGTTTAGAGTGTAAGTAGAATGCGAATAGAATTAAGTATAGAATGTTACAGAAACTAGATGGTCTGATACGAATGGAGCATATTATAGAATCATAAAATCATGTCGAGTTAATTCGAATAGTTTCCTTTAGAGTTATACTTTGAAATATGCATGAGAGTATCTGGATTGTAGGGTTGGAATGAAATGAGCCGTAAAGTGGAAGATATTGTACATTTCATGTCTTTCGGATAAACACTAAAGATGCTTGAGAAGTTGATATTCAATTTTGATGATCTGATTAGGTTGATCTTTTTGGAGAATCGAGAAAGCAGATTGGAATTGTTTTGAAAATAGGGAGTGACCACTCTCCCTAGAACGGTGAGTGGGACTTTGACATTTGCTATTGATTGAAAACTATGTTTTAAAAATACTTTTAAATGACATGTTTTTGCAAATGTATGATTGTTAGAATTTTCGAATATTTGATGAAATGTTTTGTGACCCTTGGAGTGTCTAAATTTATGACTTTATTAATATGCATTCATAAGTTTTGATAACTGAATATTGTGCCACATTTTCAACATATTGACATGTTTTAATGCTTCCACTGCATTGGCACATGGTTTGAAATGGATTACTTATATATTTAGGCTGTATGCCCGGCCGACGTTATGATATGATGTATGGGGCTATATGCCCGGCCGACATAGTGATGGGATGCATGGGGCTACGTGCCCTGCCGATATGATATTGTGATCCTAGCTACGAAGGACATCTGGTAGAGGCACCCCTTGTGTCCGGATACGCTTCGGCCGGAGGTATCCGCCAAATCGTCATGTGTATGGGTGTCCCAGGTTGACCCTCATCGGAGAAGACGTTAAGTACGGCTCCGTCTAGCACCAGGCGGGGGCACCATATACGGCCGACTAGTTATATGTACATTATTATTATTTACAGGCTAGTTGGGGTAGTCTGTGGCCAACATTGGGGCAGAGAGCCATTATTTAATACTTGCATTTGGAAAAACCCCCAATGCGCCGTCCTTGGTCGAGGTAGACCATTATCAGGAATATTTCATTGGCCGGCTCTTCATGACATTGATGTAAATATTGGATGCATATTTTGTTTTCTGATGTGTGCGTATTATATATGATTTTGAAATAACATGATCGGTTTGCATATTGTGGATATATTTTTTTTCTTATGCTTTGACACTTCAAGTTCACCCTCGATATTGATAGTATGATGTCAATCCCCTCACTTACTGAGTATCCTTCCATAGATACTCACCCCTCGCTTTCTTTCCCACAGGATTAGTGTTGGATCGAGGAGATATCACTGGGCTTGGGTATGGATATTTTCTATCTCTTCCGCTACGATGATCGGTGATATTATCATGTATTGGAGATTTTAGTTTGACCAATATATTTATCAAGTTTTATGGGATGACTGTATAAATTATAAACATTTATTCGTGGAACCCTTGTATTGAATTATTTCATTGCATTGAGGCATTTGTAAATATCTAAAAATTACTTGGGAATTTATTTTATATATGCGAAGAATTTAAGTCCGCTTGGTATGGCGGCTGCTCATGCTCTAGTTGGGCATGACAGTAGAGGTCTGTTGCTAGGACTACTAGAAACTTTATAACTTTGTATTGTTCTGGATGTTGGCTGTGGTAATTGTTGATTTTTGGAGAGGCCGGGATGACCAATTATTTATTTTACAGGATGAATGTGATATACAGGTGAAATTGTATATGGGAAACCTCCAATTTATGGGGAGATTCTACCCGATTTTCTATAAAAATACAGCCGGCATCCAGAGACAACGGGCGACTGTTCACGATCCCAGTTCGGGGCGTGACAACTTTATCTCTAGATAGTCAAATAATTACCAAACACCAAACCTCCTATACTTATTTGAATTATTTGTAACTTCCTTAAGAAGCTACGACTTCTTTCTCTCTCTCCTTTTCTTGAGTCATATGTATTAAATGCTACTCATGCAAGTTTTCTCTCTCCATATCACATACAAACTCTCTTTTTCTTTCTCTCACTTTGTTTGTGTATATGCTCCTTCCTCAAGAAACCACTGCATTTAATGCAATACCACATAAGCAATCAAAGCATTAAAAACCCTTAAAAAAATTGACATGTTTTCTTTACAAAACACCAAAAGCCTCGATGCAAATGGACACCAAGGGACTTAAAAAACTATTGAAGAGATTCAAGGTCATCAAGAGACTCAACACTAACAAGTTTATACCGAGAGACTTGTACTAAGAAGACATTACCGAGTGAGTCTACCAAGAGACTACTACCAAGAGACAGAAAAAATGGGGCTAAACAATTAGGTTTTACTATAACCCCAACAATCTCCCCCTCCAGACCCATTAGGAGGAAACATACCTCTTGACTTAGTCATTTGGACATCACCTTGGCCATAATGCTCAACCCTACCAAGTTGCTGCAAAGTTCAAGTTTTTCTTTGGGGATCACCTTCATCAATATACCTATAGTTTTCTTATTAGTTTGGATCTTTTTCAGCTCCAACATGTGATCCTCAATCATAGAATGCAACCAATGGTACTGAACATTAATATGCGTGGTCCTTGCATGGTACATGTATTCTTACTCAAATCCAGAGCACTTTGACTATCACAGAATACCACATACTATTTTTGACTCAACCACAATTCTTGAAGAAACCTTTTTAACCAAAGTATCTCCTCACTTGCGTCATTTGCTGTAATATGTTCAACCTCTGTAGTCAACAAAGCAACATACTTTTGCAATTTACACTACCAAGATACAGCTCCCCTGACAAAATTAAATAAGTACCTTGAAGTAGATCTTCTACCATCAAGATCACCTCCCATGTCTCCATCAATAAAACCTTCTAAAACTGGTTGTTTTTTGCCAAAACTCAAGGACAATCTTGAAGTATCAGTGATCCTTTCCCAGATTAGAGAGTAATGTACTCACTTCACCAATTGTATAAGCTATATCAGGCCAAGTGCAAATCATAAGATATATTAATGAACCTACTGTCGAGAAGTAAGGAACAGATGACATAGCATATTTTTCTTCCTCAGTTACTGGACAAGATCTCTTACTCAGTTTAAAATGATTACCAAGATACATGCTAACCGATTTAGTAGGCTGCATATTGAACCGTTTGAGCACACATTTAGTATACTTTTCTTGAGATAACCACAACTTTCCGGCACTCCTATCATGGATAATATCCATACCCAAAATCTGTTTAGCTGGATCTAAATCCTTCATTTCAAGGGACTTAGACAAGTCATTTTTCAATTTGCGAATCATCTCAACAGCTTGTCCCATGATCAACATGTCATCAACAAACAACAGGAGAATAATAAAGTTGCCATTACGACATGACCTCACATATACACAATGATCTATAATCGTTCTTTTATAGGAATATTTCACCATAAAAGAATCAAATTTCTTGTATCACTACTTAGGAGCTTGTTTCAACCCATACAAACTCTTCTTCAATTTGCAAACGATGTGTTCCTTCCCCTTCACTTCAAAGCCCTCTTACTAGTTCATGTAAATCTCTTTTTGCAAATCACCATGTAAGAATATGGTTTTAACATCAAGTTGTTCAAGCTCCAGATTCAAACTAGCTACCGATTCTAGTATATTTCGGAATAACCGATAAAAAAATCTCATCAAAATCTATGTCCCTCTTTTAAGTAAACCCTTTCACCACCAAACGAGCTTTATACCTCACTAGTTTCTTCCCACCTTTCTTTAGCTTGAACATCCACTTATTCTTAATGGCCTATTACCCTTTGGAAGATCGACAAGCTCATAAATACCATTTTTCTACATGAGAATTTATCTTCTCCCGCATAGTTTCCAACCACTACTCCTTATCAAGAGTAGATTGGAAACTCTCTAACTTCCCCTCATTAATAAGCAAAATATACTTAGAACTAAGATACCTTGTGGATAGTCAATACTCTCTTGTAGATCTCCTAAACTGAGATCCTTTACTCTCTCGTAAAGGAGGCTGCTCCCCCTAGTTATCGCCTATTACATCTAGCTTTGCCATATCATCCCTGGCAACTAACCCATCATTACCTGTGGTTGGCTCATCTACAACCTCAAGTTCTGTCCCCTCTGTATCTCCACCATTCGTGGCACTACCAGGTGGAACTACTATTGGTGTCTTATCCTCATACTCACCAACACTTTATGAAATCTTCACTTTCTTTTCAAAATCGGCTATAGTCTCTTATTCATAGAAAACCACATCTCTGCTCCTGATAACCTTTCTTAGTTCTAGATCCCAAAACTGGTAACCAAACTCTTCGTCACCATAACCAATAAACACAGAAGGAGTGGCTTTGATGTCTAGCTTTGACTTTTACTCTTTTAACATATGCATAAAAACTTTTCAAGCAAATACCTTCAAGTGAGAATACAAAACATCTTTGCCAGTCCATGCCCTCTTCGGAATGTCAAAGCCTAAAGGAACAGATGGTAGCCTATTGATTAGGTGGCAGGCTATGTTAACTGCTTCATGCCAAAAGGATTTCAGCAATTTGGTTGTTTTTAACATAGATCTGACTCTTTCCATGATTGTGTGATTCATCCTTTCCGCTGCACCACTGTGATATAGTGTCCCAAGTTCTATCTTCTCATGCCTTATCTCATACTTTGAGCAATGAACTTTAAACTCATTGGAGGTATACTCTCCACCATTATCGATACGAAGGTATTTCAAGGGTAATCCTATCACCCTTTCCACCATAGTATAAAAACTTTAAAATCATTGCAGAACCTGACTTTTATTTCTCAATAAAAACACCCATAACTTTTGTGAAGCATCATCAATAAAGGTGATAAAATATATATTTCCACCAAGAGTCTCAACCTCTATGGGTCCACAAATATTAGAATAAACCAATTCAAGTTTATTTTCTTTCCTCTTAGAAGGAATACGGAAAGAAACTCTATGGTGCTTACAAAATAGATAATGATCACATGGGATTGAAGAAATACATATGGCCAAAGGAATGAGGGGATTGTTTTGCCAAAAACTACAACCTTTTCTCACTCATGTGCCCCAACCTCTTATGCCACAAATTTGGTAAAGTATCGTCTTCAACTACATTGACCTGCCTACTACAAACTCTTAACCAAGTCTTGTACATGCAGGAACGCAACTTTCCCTTTGCAACTAGCAAAGTTCCCTTGAGAAGTTTCCACTACCCATTCTTTTGCTAACTCTCATATCCTTCCTTGTCAAAGATGTTAGTTGAAATCAACTTCATCCTCATATATGGGATGTGTCTAGCATCTCATGAAGTCAATGTGAAGCTAGTGCTAGTCTCGACAATAGTATCACCAATTCCTACAATCTGTAACATAGTTTTGTTTTCCAACAAAAGTTACCTTCTTTGTAAGTTGTAAAACTCCCTTTTGGGAACACAATGATATGTCTACCAGTGTCAATGATTCATTCAAACAATGGATCCCTCACATGATTGCAATCACTTGGTGTATACACTAGGGACTCAATTTCGCCAATAGCAACCATTATAGCATTACTATCATCTGGAATGCTCTTGCCCTTTTCATCCTTCTTCTATTGCTTCAAGAGTCAACAATATTGTCTCCTTGGACTTGGACCTCTTTTTGGACTTGCTGCACTCTTTAGAATATTGATTTTTATTATTAGTTCTGCCCCTATTCTTTGTAACAAGAACTTAACAAACTCTAGATTCCATGTCCTTTCATCTTGCTTCTTCATTGAACATACTGTCCTTTACCATCCCTAATATTAACTTGCCATTGGGAGCCGCGTTACTGATAGTCACAACTAATGTTTCCCAACTATCTGAAAAAAGAACCCAAGAGAAGCAAAGCCTATACCTCATCATCAAAATTAATTTCCAAAGTGGTCAACTTGTTCAACACATCTTGAAAATTACTCATGTGCTCAACAATAGGACATCCCTCTTTATATTTCAAATTAGCAAGTTTTCTAATAAAAAATGCTATATTTAGGCAATCTTCCACTCATACAATATAGCTAACTTATCCAAGCATCCTTGGTACTGGTCTCTGTTGCTACATGATGAAATATACTAATATCTATCCACTTTCTAATGGTTCCTAATGCCATTCTGTCTAGTTTTTTTTAAACTTCCATCTATCATGGTAGATAGCTTTACAGACTCATACAATATCGGATCTTGCAAATCCTTACAATATTGATGGTCCAAATAGAATAATTTGAAGCTATCAGTTTCATTGTGGAACCTATGTCTTGGTTACTCTCCACGATTCATGGCAAAACAACCTTGCTCTGATACCAATTGTTGGGGTTAAAACACTAACACAGCGAAGCACCCACAAGCCAGACAACTAATCAACCAATGACAATAATCCAATCACCCAACCAGAAAAATAGAGAAAATATTGCAAGAAAGATAAAAAGAATATAGCAAACCAAATTTACAAGAAAAATATCAGTGTAGAGGGAAAAACCATGGGACAAATCGGATAAAAAATCCACTATGAGAAATAAGCAATTACAAGAGTTAGTGTCCTAAGTTTATGCCCAAAACCTAAGATTCATTGGTACCTCTCCGGTAACCCAGAAATTAGCTCCAAAGAGAACTCAGTTGTTGTATAAGCTTATCTCTCACCCTTGCTTTCTCTGTAAAGCAATAAACTCTATGTCTCTCTGTATCTCTCGACACCACTCTATCTCTAGTCAGCCGAATAATCATCGAACACCAAACCTCTTACACTTATTTGAGTTATTTGTAACTTCCTCAAGATGATACTACCTTTCTCTCTCTCCTTTTTCTTAAGGCATGTGTCTTAAATGCTACACATGCAAGCTATCTCTCTCTACATTACACACAAACTCTCTCTTTCTTTCTTTCACTATGTTTGTGTGTCTGTTCCTTCCTCAAGAAGCCACCTTACATTTTATGCAATGTCACTCAAGCAATCAAAACATTAAATACCCTTAAAAAAAGCTTGACATGTTTTCGTTACAAAACATCAAGAGCCTTAATGCAAATGGACACCGAGGGACTTAAGAAACCACCAAAGAGATTCAAGGTCACCGAGAGACTCAGCATCGAGAAGCTTATACCGAGAGACTTGCACCGAAAAAACACTGCTGGGAGACTCTGAGACTCCACCAAGAGAGCACTACCAAGATACATAAAACAAATGGGGCTGGACAAATTGGTTTTGTTGTACAAATGACATAGCTAGGATTTTGACATAAAAGAAATTATGAAAATTTAATTTCTTATTGAACCTATGACAGTAATATTATATGAACCAAGTAGGAGATGTAAAACCAATTAATATTGCTCACACAATATTATTGATTCATAAATATATGAATTTCAATTAATGTAATTCACATTACATTCTTATACATATTAGAGTTCTTACATGTCCATTAATTTGTTTCTTGTATCACTGATGGAATGCTTAAATCCTATTAGTGATTCAAGAAACATGTATGTACAAATATGCGTGATCATTGATTAGATAGATGTATACCTCTTAAATTTTGAATTAATGACAATTCTTCAATTGAAGAGTCGTCATTGCTAAAGAGTCATGACCATTGAAGAATCATTACTATTTGCCTTGATGAAAGACAACAATTCAAGATTTATAAAAACAAGAGTATGGACCTCTCTCTATCTGTACGCTTTCATACATGTAAAATAACAGTTATCTTAAAAGTTCCCATCATCAAGAAAGGGGAAAGGAGAGAGAAATCATTCTGTCAGATTTTCTGCGGATTACATTTCAATCTTTTCAACCTAATTCAAATGGATCAAAATATGCGTTCTACCTAATGTAATGTGAGAAACATGAAGTTTAAGATTTATGCATATTAATTTTGTGTGTAATTGTTTAGCACTTAAGATAAAATAAAATGAAATGTAGGCGTGTGAGAAAAAAACCGGCTTTCCTCCAAAATAGAATTTAGGCGCCATTTAAAGTATTGCGTAAATTAGATATCCTTTTTCTTTTTATTTAAATTTATTCATTTACTTTATTTAATTTAAGTTCTTTATCTCTACTTACAATTAAATTTAATAATTGATTTTTACTTTGATACAATTTCATTTTAGTAATAACTATATATTATAATAAAGAATAAATTTTTATTGGAGTTTAAACCTACTCTAATTAAATTGCTAGCTTTCGTTTATACTTATTATAAAGTTTAAACCCCTAAACTATTATACATTGGAGTTTTAATTACTATGTCATTTATTGACAAAGACTATAGTTTATTCACCCACTAAATCTTGACCTCTGCATCACCCATATTAAGTAATTATTATAATTGTTAAAATCACGCATTAAGAGCTTTGAAGAATATGAATTGTGCTATGCAATTCACTATTTTTTCTTAAAACTTATTATTCCTAACATAACAACCACGTGTCAAGTTATTATTAGTTTTCACATTCCAACATTCATGAATGGAGATTATGGCCGATAAATTTATGACACATTTGGTGAGATAAGTTTCAAGATAAAAAATGGTGGGGATGAATGACATTTTCTTCAAGAGTAGAGCTTTCACTTTGTTCCTTGATCTTGTCATTCCAATGTCCATATTCTAGCTAGCACAGGTTATTTGTTGGTGACTCTATAGAGTGGCTAGGTTCATGTGCCTCTTTTTTCCATACCCTGCCCTTGGAGCGACCTTTTTTAGTTTAAATGAATTATAATCTTTTCCTTGTACTGGAAATGGGTGTGGGTCTACCCATGTGGGTAGACCCAAAACCCAAACCCTCTTTAATATTTGAATTTGGAAAGGGAGATACTATAGGGAGGGAGGGGATTTTGATAACCACCTCTCAACTCCCTCTATCCCTCTCTCTCTCTCTAACTCTCTCAAGACAAGAAAACTCATATAGCCTTTTGGTTTTAATGTGAATGTGAAGGAGTGAAGAAAAAGGAACCATAAGATGGCATTATTGAGAGTGAGAAAGTAACGAGATTCTTCTCATATTCAAGGAGAGAGAGAAAGGCTTCTTGAAAAGTGTTGATCATTCCACCAAACGCATTTAGATTGTAAATCAAAAAGGTGATTCAATTTATATGACACTGTTCGAGAGCTAGAATACCCAACCATCAAAAAAGATAAGTGATTTTACCCAATTTGGATTTGAGAATTTTATACATGAAAATTATTGTTGTTGATATGTTTTTAAAAGCTACATTGGTATCAGAGCCATGATTGGGTGTTTCCTACCTCTTTACCATGTTTGAAAAATGAAAAATGCCATGAAAATGTTTGTGGTTTCACTACAAAAATAAAATACTATACTGACGGTAACTTTTATTATCACTAATTTTTAGTGACGGTTTTTATACCATATAAAAATGCCTTATGACGAAACCATCGGGAAAGATATGCATTTTCTAACGGGATAATTTTTTCGTCAAGAAAAGTTTATCAACCGTTACTAAAGGTAGCACAACCATTTCTAAAAAGAATATTCAATTTTGATGGTTATCACTTGTCATCAATAAATATGATAGTCTTTTGTCACAGTTTGAAAATAATCTCTATATAACTTTTTTTTACTATCTACTTAACAATACTATCTACGTAAGTTTTATATCTATACTAACACACAAATTGTACCGTTTTTAAAAGTTATGTTCAATTTTGATTATTATTACTTGCGATCAGTAAATGTGACAATTTTTAGCAATGGTTTGAAAACACTTAAGCATACTGTTTCCATAAATTCTACCTATGTTAACCTATATATTGTATCGTTTGTAAAACGATATTCAATTAGGAAACTTATCATTTATCGTCAGTAAATGTGGCACTCTTTTAGGGATAATTTAAAAACACTCTCTATATGAATTTTTTTTACTGACTGTTGAATCATATTGTCTGCATAAGTGATATAGCTATGTTAACCCATGAATTATTATGTATGAAAATCTATCTATAATTCTGACTATTATACTGACTACTAAGCCCTATCGTCTATATAGTTTTTAGAGACAGTTTAAAAATTTAAGGTTAAGATATCAAACCATTTGCGATAACTGGAGCAAGGGGATAATTTGTGATAAGAAATAGTTTGTTAGGTGATAAATTCGTGATAAAAGATGATAATTTTACGATAACTTGTGATAAATTTATGATAAATTAGTGGTAGTCTGGTAATATTATCACTTATGATAACTAATAGTACGTTTGTGATAAAAAGTGATAATATAGTGATAACCGGGCACGGTAGACCGCAAGTTATCACCGGTTGTCGTAATCTTATCACCACTTGCTACTTATAAAAGGGTAGTAAGTTTGATCAACCGTGAGTAAAAAGGAAGCAGAATCGTTTGTAAAAAGTTATGTTAAATTCTGACGATTATTAGCTGTGATCCATAACAGTCTTTAGTTTTTGGTATGCATGGTAGTCTTTGGGACAGTTTGAAAATAGTTCTTTTATATGACTCTTTTTATTGTGTACTTTGGGTTTTAAAATTCTGCATAAGTTCTAACCGATATTCAAAAGTTTGTAAATGCGATCAACCATTCGTATCGAGGACAATTTGAAAACAGTCTTTTATAGGCTCTTTTTAATTTGAACTTTGGGTTTCAAAATTCTACATAAGTTCTAACCGATATTCAAAGTTTGTAAATGCTATCAAACATTCTGACAGAGTTATCAGTAACTGATAATGTATGGTAATATTGTGCACCCATTATAGTAAGATTATTAATATATATTATTATTAGGATTATTAATATAGATTATTATTGTTTTCAATAAATTAAAAAATTATTTCGAATGAGATTGTTATCATCATATTCAATTGGTTTTCCTTCACATTGTGTTTAAGGTACTCATATAGTCCTTTGTCACTCAAGGCAAACAAAACTGGAGTAAGAGCAAAAAAAAGAATATTAATACAACACAAGTGACAGTAACAGTAGTCTCTCTCAATCCAAATTCCCTCACATTGTGTCTTCTTCCTTTAAAATTCATTCGTCCTTCACAAACTAGATCAGCATCCACTCAAGGTGAACAAAACTGGAGTGAGAGCAAAAACCTACATATTGCATTGTGAAGGATGAAGGATGGTTTGGTGTTGTACCTTGGTTGTTACCATTTATAAGAAGTGATAAGAGATAAAAGGTGACAAGATGGTGACAAGAGATAAGAGGTGATTAACTTCACTATCGCATTAGTTATTATGGTAATTGGTGGCAAGTTCGCGTTACCATGGTAACTTCGCTATCACATTAGTTATCATGCTAACTTTATAGTAAGCTCGCAGTAAGTGGTAACTTACTTAATTGTTTTTTTTTATTTACACTTCATTCATACAACTGCTACATTTTATCATTTTTCATTTCCATTACTTCCATTTCTATTTAATTGTGTCTCTTCATTATTTGTTTTAAATTCTTTTTTCTAATTTTTTGTTTTTCAAATGATATTTATTTGTGCAAAACTAGCATATTTATATATATGGAATTTATATAAAATTATTTGTGCAACTCACAGGGCTTTCATAAATAAATATAAATGATAATGTCATAATAATGTAAAATCTATATATTTAATACCAAATCACAAAATCATCTTAAAAAATATATATTCATCTAAACAATTACATATGATATTCAAATACCTCAAACCCTATTTAATTTAGAACTAAGAAAAGTTGAATGATAAAAAAAGAGAAGAAAAAAAGCATAGAAAAGTAGAATGAAAGTGAGCTAAGGAAAAAAAAAGATGGTGAGAGGTAGATAAGAATAAAAAAAGGAGAGTGAGATAGAAAGAAACACCGATAGTGGTACATTTGAAAAAAAAATAGAGAAAAAGAAAAAAGAAAAGGAAAATAACTTGTTGTCTCAAAAATAGGAAACTTGTTGTACTGGTTCGATCTGGAATTTTGAATAGGGTGCATGGTCCATGCTACCCAGCTCTATCGTGCACAAGAAGCATGTGGTGCAGACATGCACGATACCTAGTGTGGGTGCCCAGCCATGCCAATGTGGGTGCCTGCGCATGCCTACGTAGGGCAAGCACGAATGCAAGCGCTTGCGCGGGTGCCCGACCATGCCGATGTGGGTGCCCGTGTATGCCCGCTCAGGGCAAACGAGCATGCAAGCGCCTGCACAGGCGCCCGACCATGCTAGGGCGGGTGCCCACGCATGCCACCACATAGGCAAGCGCGGTGCTACAGACATGCCCATGTAGGGCAAGTGCTCATGGAAGCACCCGCCTGGGTGCCTGCCCATGCCAGAGCAGGCATCCATGTCTGCCACCGCCCAAGCAAGCACTGGACGGGACGCATTGAACAATATATTATTAGTTTAAATTATTAATATTATTAATTGAAATAATATAATGATATGAAAGTATTAATTTAAATTATTAATATCATTAATTTAAATAATATAATGATATTAAATTAGTAATTTATATAATATAGTATTATGATTTATTTTTTATTATTAGATAATATAGTATTATAATATGAAATCATGACAATAATATATTAATTCTCAATATTTTATAATTTTATTTAAATTCTAAAAAAATAACTAACAATATTAATATTAACTTATTTTAATTCACATTTAATATACAATATGTAACATTTTAACATTTACAACAATTTACAATTTAGATGGAAACCAAATTTGTATGTTATTCTGGAAACATATATTATTTCTTTATTTTCTTATTTATAATTTACAATTAACTCTTTACTTTTAGCACCAATTTAATTAAATTTTTATTTTTCGCAACAAAAATCTTTTATTACTTTATTTCCTTATTTAGTGCCTTATCCTTGTCCTAATGATTTTATGTTGTACCAGAAACACATAGAGCTAAAGCTAAAGATGATGCACCCATGCCCGCATAGGCGCCCGCCATGCGTGCGTGGGCGCCCGCCATGCGTGCGTGGGCGCCCGCCATGAGTGCGTGGGCGCCCACCCATGCCACCCGCCTGCCACCGCGTGGGCAAGCATGGTGCTAATGCGCATGCCCACACAAGCGCCCGGCCATTTCAACGCAGGTGCCCGCGCATGCCACCGCATAGGCAACCGCAGTGCTAGTGCATGCCCACGCGGGAGCTTGACAATGCCAACGCAAGCGCCCACGAATGTTGTGGCCGCCTATGCCACCGCACATGCTGTAATTTATATATTATTAACTTAAATTATTATTATTATTATTTTTAAAAAATTATAATGATATTAAAAATTAGTAATTTATATATTAAAAAAACAGCTACGTGAGAAATTGGTTTGCCAAGCGCCAAAAACATTTTATTTCTTAATGAATAAGCGCAAAAAACATTTTATTTGTTTTTTTGTTTCGTGCGAGTTTAGTTTGACGCCAATCATCATGTAACTTGCTTATTTCTCTTTTTTTCTTTTTTACTCTCTTTCCTTCTTTGTATTTAAGTGAAAGCAACCTAGTAAATTAAATTTGAAATTTAAGTTATGTTAACGAATCAAACCACCTTAACATAAAATATTGAAAAATAAAATTCTCAGGCAACAAAGCAAGCAAATTATCCAAGATGATGTGTTTTGACAAAATTTCAAAACATGCAAATTGTCTCATTACAAGATGAAGATGATTGCAAGATGACGTGCAAAATTGGGATGAAAAGTACTTGATCAAGTATTGTCAAACTTTGTTAACCTAACCTCGCTTATGACATCAGGGCACTTTACATTAGCACTTGTAGCCTTGGGATGCCCAACTTTTTCCTTCAACCAAGAGGAATTAAACCTAAACCATGTGTACATGAGAACACAAGTGTGTTTTTTCTAACATTGATCTTGATCGCACAACAGGATTACAACAACACGCACTAGGCAAATGTATTTTGGAATTAGAAGGGAACATTCTTACCACCACATTAGTGCAAAGTGCTTTGGGCGGTGAAAATGCCACACAAACACAAACTTCACATGCAAGCAGAAAGCTCAAAGAGACTTGTACTATTTCTATCACATCGCATCACAAACACAAACCTTCACATGCAAGCAAGCAGGGAGCTCAAAGCTATTTCTATCACATCACATCACAACACGCTATGTGCACACACACATGAGAAGGATGTTGTTAGTGGGTTTTTACAATAGTACAACTAGGTTTATTGTCGTAAGACTTGTAAAACTTGTGCATAACCTTGATTTTATTCACTTAAATCTCAAATCTCATAGAAAAGAAAAGAAAATCTAGGTAATGAGTTGTAAAGACCAGAACCCAACCTTGGAGCCGGAGCCTCCACGAAGTGCTCACCTTTGGTTTGTCTTTCATGAGGGTAGTCCCACTACACCCCTACTATTGCATCCAAGTGTAAACTTTAGAGTTTTAAGATATTACAACTTCGATGGATACAATTGAAAAATATTTTTACAAACAATGGATTAAAATCCCAAATTTTTTATTTTAATCTAAATGGTCATTTGAGAGAAAAAAAAGAACATATGAAATAAAAATAAATAATAAAAATAAAAAATTATATAGAAAATCCTCTACTAAATAATTTATATCTAAATTTTTAACCCTAAACCGTTAAACCCTTATGCAAGGGCCCCGCGGGCACCCGCGCATGCCATCAGTGCATGCGCATGCCCATGCATGCAGGGCAAGCGCACATGCAAGTACCCAAGCGGGCCACCCCGCAGGCAAGCGCGGGGCAAGCATGCCGCTCTATGTTAATTATTAAATTAGTAAATTATTAATATTATTATTTAAAATTCACAATGATATAAAATTAGTAATTTATATGATAGTGTTATGTTATAATTTTTATTATTGTTATAATATCAATATTATATGATTTTATATAATATCAAAAATTTTAATTATCAATATTTTATATAATTTATATGAATTCTAAAAAAACACGTAGCATACCACAAAATCTCTCTCTTCTTCACGTTTTTGGCGGCAATTTAATTAACTTTTTGTTGGTGGCAATTTAATTAATATTTTAGTGCGAAAAACATTTTATTTCTTCACCGCCAATTTAATTATGCAAGTGTAAAGTCAATTCAAGCTAAAGTTAATTATTATAAAATGTTAAGATAAATCATTCAAGTAAATTATAATAGAATGTATATATTTGTGTTATTTCGGTGTGATTGAGTCGACCTACAACGAGGATGCAAAAAGGATGGATTTGGTTCAACTTTTGTGAATTTTTCCTATCTCAATCATACCGGTGTCAATTTGTTGGGTGATCCTTATGTGTTGGCATCCAAGCAAAGAAGGTATTTTATAAGGGTGAAGAGGATGACATGTTGTAAAGCATGTCAAGGTTTGAGATGAATTTGATATAAGTGATAAAGTGACGATCCATCATCTCAATTCAAAAATAGCCCCTCAACCAATCAGGTGTGTAGGCTCGGAGTAATGTTGATAAAGAGGAAGGAAATATATCAATGGATATGAATGATGATGATGATGATGATGATATTGATAAAATAGGATAGGATGCATAGAAAATGTAATTTTGTTTACAAATTATGCAATCATTCTCTATTTTTATATTTTTGTTCAGTCTATTTTATTCGGTATATCATGTATAGTAATATGGCTATAATGGATGGTAACAAGTAGTAACAAGTGGTAACAAGTGATATTGTTATAACAAATAGTATAATTGGTGACAAATCACAAAAATTAGGTTTTCATATGAAAATTTAAGTGAAAACTAGATTTAATCAATTGTTTAATTAGGTTAAGCAGTCAATGGCTAAGAAGTTGTAACAAAAAGTTAACAAGTTCTAAAAATTATAGGAATTGCATAAGAAACCATAACAAGCATGTGAAAATAACACATATGGAAGGGAAAAAAGAGAGGTATTGACTATAATATGGTGACTAAAATAATAATCAAAGTGTGTAAGAAAAAAAGAGAGGGTAAAAAGACAAGTAAAATAATAACGCGTTCCAAAAAATTGTAAAATTTGTTACATGAGCAGAAAAAATTTTCTAATGAAAAATGGCACGTGGAAAAGGTTTTTGAAAATTTATTTTTAAAATTTTTTTATGAAAATGACAGTAGATAGAAAGAGATTATTGTAACTATTGGATTGATATCTCTCGAATGAATGAAAGTGCAACAAATTAACAAAAAAATTTGAAAATATTTTGAGACACAAATAATATAATAATTGTATTACTATAAATTATATTATGGATTTGACCAATTTAAGACTTAATGGTTATCAAAATAATGTAATTGTTAATAATATAATATTTGTATAATAATAATGTGATTATTATTAATATTATATTATTATATTATATCATTTAATTAATTATTTTAGACGTCAAAATATTATATTTGATGTTAAAGTTGTTTCAATATTAATAATTTTAAATAATTGGTTGTGTTGATAGGTATTAATGGTATTAATTATAATTCATCTCTAAGTTAAAAAGTTGGAAAACGTTTATTAAATTTTCTCTAAACATAAAATTAAATTTCATATAATTTTCTTAGTTTTTATTATTATTAATTTAAATAAAATTATTAGTACTTTAAATAATTTAATAATGTTCTTGGTTATTTAAATATTAAAAGAAGTTATTTGATTATCTTCCTTTTCCAATAATATAATAAAATAATAAGAAATATTCATAATATCAAATTATAACATTATATTATGTATTTCATGAATTTTCAAAAATATAACACTATTATATCTAATTTATATATATCATGTGCCATGTTTTTTCGCACATGCCCACCTCTGCCATGCCATGCACACCGTTTGGGCAAAGTCACATTCTCAATTATAAAATTTAAAATATGTGAGAGGCTACCCCCCTCGGGTGGGTACCTTCACTCAAGGTATTGTCTCCGTAGGTCCGGCATTCGACCCTTCGCATCCTTGCAGGGTCTTGGCGTCGAACCCGCAACCTACCCCTTAGGAGGTCGCCTCTCACCAATTGATCTCCCGCGAGCGCGACAACACTCTGTCTCCCTTGCTTGTTCGTACGTGGCGCTACCCTTTGCTGAGAACTTACTGCAATCCCCGTTAAGGCCCCAACTCGGCAGTTATCATTAGGCCCTCGAGAACCCTAGCCGAGATTTCGATTCATTCCCTGCACATGTGGTACGAATTTCTGATTGATAGATTCTAGGGTTTCAATTTCCTTTGGTGATTGAACCTAAATACTAAACTTTGCTTCAAATCGGAAGCATTGCAGGTCTCAGAATGAATTGAATGGCACACGGATGCTAGACCTACGAAAACCCTAGGCCTTCGTGAATATGCACACCGTTCTCTGCGCTGGTAAAAACGATTCTCTGATTAATAGCTTAGGGCTTTTGATTCTCTTGGAAATTAGGGTAAATTGCTAAAGTGTGTTTCGGTTTGGAAACATTATAGGAGTTCGGACCGAGTTGTAGGCGCATGGACTCTAGGGTTGCAAGCTGCACAAACCATAGGTGAGAGAATTTCTAAGTGCCTTCAAAAATAGTTTGAGTGTAGGCTGTTTAAGATGAGAGAATGTATTAAGATTTATGATTTGTACTATCTCAGGATTGTTATTATTGATTTAGGAAGATCCATTGGAGCTTGAAAGGAAATCCCTTGAGTATCGATAGAGTATAGAGAGTGGATACCCTCTCTATGGTTCATTGTATTATAAATGAGTAAAATGAGTTTAAAATTGTTTTATAAATGATTTTGTAAGATTTTTACATATTTTATATAAATTGTTTTATGATTGTGTACGGATTGGATTGTGACGCATGAATGCATCCATTATATTTATAAATGCATATGTGCCATATGTGATTTGATATTGATCTATAAATTGCTATGACATGAAATTGATGATTGTTTGCTAGAAATTATGACTCATGACTTGAGAAATGACATATTTGAAAAATGCATGGTGCTGGTAGTTAATGGCTATAGTCATTCCCTTCACGGAGCGACCCGACAGGGTGGCGTGGTTGGGGTTTCATTGCGAGAGAGGTATACGCAGCCTCTTCTCTGCCACGTCGGACTATCTGGATTACACCCTGGGGTAGTGTTTGAAATACTGAAATGGAAAACCCCTTGACAGGCTTTCGTCTTGGTTCGGCCAAACACAAGACGGAAGTAATTTCGATGGGACCCTTGTGATTTTCTGAAAGAATACTTGATGTGGATGCATATTTTACGAATTATCTGATTTATTGAAAATGTTTCGATATATATGAAATGTTATTTGAGATATATTTTGACACTTCCACATTCACCCCTCATTTATCACATAATTATACCATTGCACTCCACTCACTGAGTATTTCCCGATACTCACCCCTCCCTTTAACATTTTCCAAAGGAAGTTTAGGTCTGTGGCAGAAATTGGAGTTTGGGAAGATTTATTCCGCTGACTTGTGTAGGTACATAGAGATGCAAGTTCATTTTAGTTGATTTTGAAATCCATGGAATGAAAGACTTGTATAATTCTTTTGGTATGGATTAAATTAATACCTGTTTCATATATAAGAGTAAGTATTGATGGAATCCTTATATGGTTTGTACGGAACTTATTCATTTTCTTTTAAACTCTCATTTGGGACATTTGGATTGAAATTCTGAGTTTCGATACTTTCTTTTGGATTTGTGAAGTTCTGTACATCTCATATCGCTTGGATTTTACTGACGGTAGCTCATTTCTTCGTGCGTGTTAGCAAAATCCTGCGATTATGATTTGGGACTTATTTTGTTTTAAATGTGTTAATTGTGCTGAGAATTCTGAAACGGCTGGGATGACCAATTCTGCATGCATGCATGTACAGGAACCCCCGCCCCATTTGTGTATCGATGCATGCTCATGTGTACAGGGATGGACCAGATGAGTCCTTTATATGTGTATTATTATATGATTTTTCCATTTCTGATGGAGTTGTGTATTGAATGAGTTTTGAACTGATTTGTAACCTTGTGATGTCCCGATATAAGGGGAGGTTTTGTCCGTGTACCGAGACAACGCGGCGGCTGTTGCGTGGTCGATCCGAGAATCGGGGCGTGACAAAATATGCTATGGTATCTATTGATATACAAGTTACATTAAATATATAAGTTATAAAATCAAAAATATGCTATGTATTAAAATATGGTATATATTAATATACAAGTCGTATCAAATATATAAGTAGTAAGTAGTAGTAATAATATAGTGATAATGTATTAATAATGTAAAAATATAGTAACGTAATAAAATAAATATGTAATAATGAAAATTGTGGAAAGATAAAAGGTGGGTAAAGATAAAAAGTGTTGCTACCACGCTTGCATGCGCGGTGGCATGCGCAGCCGCTCGCATTGGCATGGCCGGGCACCAACGCAGGCGCTTACATGCCCGCTTGCCCCGTGCGAGCATGCATGGTAGCACTGTGCTTGCCTCCATGGTGGCATGCGCGGCGCCCATGCTAGCATGGCCAGGCACCCGTGCTGGCGCTTTCATGCGTGCTTGCCTCGTGTGGGCATATGCTGCGTATGCCATGTGAACACCCGCGTAGGCACGAGTCATGGGCAAGCACCGCCCTTTCAATCAGTAATGTTATAATTAATATATAAAAAAATTTATATATGAATTAAGTAAAATAATGGTATAATTGATATTATTAATTTAAATAATGTAATGGTATAATTAATATCTATGTATTGTAATGTAATAATGTTGTAGTAACAATGTTGCATTGTAATGCAATAATAATGTTGTATTATAATACAGTAACAATGTTGTACTAATAGAGGTAAAGAAACAAAAATTGCGGGAAAAACAAAAATACAAACAAAAACACAAAATCAAAAACACAATGTAATAATAAAGAAGCGGTAAACTAATATGAAATTAAACTCACAAATGTGATCTAAAGGCGGTAAAAAGGGTTTAAAAAAAGTGAAAAAAAAAAATGGTGAAATTTTGAAAATTTATTTGAGTGGTGAAATAACTAAACCAAATATACTATAAATCATACTAAACCAAATATACTATAAATCATTCTCCACAAACCCTTCTCCTCTCAAAAACCTCTTCTCCTCTCAAAACCTCTCCTCCCTCCCTCAAAGCTCTCAAAACTTCTATTCAACCAAAATCTCATGGAGCAGGTAATCACATTTTTTAAAAAATAAAAGTTGGATTCTATTGTATTTTGAAATATTTTAAATTTTCATAACTTGTGATCAATAGGATGAACTAAATGAATGATTAGTATTGTTGCGATCATGAAGAATCACAACTATCCCAAAAACAACTTGACTCCGACCAAGCCAAATTATCTACTAGCCCAGGCTTGCTCTATTAATCTTACTAATTTGGTAATCTAACTAAAAAAATATGTCCTTATGCATGTTACTATGTATGTCGGAAGTGGACAGTAAGACAAATTGTTGAATATGGTTAATGAAGCAAGGGTTATTGCCAGTATTCTGGTACAAATATTATTTCTCTTTTTTCACGACAATCTTACTAATTTCACTTTTGTTTTTGAATAATAATCCAAATTATTTGTATCATTAGCTTCCTCAAATATTATGAATATATGTGGTAACCGATCATAAATGGTAATAACATTTCTTAACAGGTAACATTTCCTAACATATATCGTAACCGACAGCCGTAACATATCTTGACAGTTATAGTAATCGAGGATAAAGGATAGTAATATTTCTTAACACTTGTGGTGGTCAACGATAAAAGCTTATAAAATTCCCTAACATATGAATGTATGTGGTAACTAATGATAAAAGTTAGTAATAGTTCCTAACATATGTCGTAACCGAGTAGTAACTGACGATGAAAGAGAATAACATTTCTTAACACTTATGATAACTAACGATAAAAGTTTATAACATTTCCTAACATATGAACATATGTGGTAACCGACCATAAATGGCAGTAACAGTTGTGTGGTAATTCACGATTAAAGATATCTAATACTTGCAATAACCGATAATAAAAGATAATATTATTTCTTAATAGTTGTTGTACTTGACGAAAAAGATAGAAACATTACCATACATATGTGGTAGCCAATGACAAATGACAGTAACATTTTCTAACACATGTGCTAATCGACAATAAAAGATAGTAAATTTTAGCTATGATTTTGAAACTAATGATAAAAAACGTAATTTTACCAATACTTTTCTACCTGTAAGTATAATGTAGGACATGCTCCAACGGTGGCCAAGACTATCGGATAGACCTATCCCGACTGGTGTATAGCCAACTAAAATCTTATCTATTGGACAAGATTTTGAACGGTTTTAGTACATTTAGGAGATGGTTTTCGTCTATCTCAATAAGTTATTTGTTTTGTAGTGTTTGTTAATAGCATCTTCCAATAGGCTTGACAAAATACTCTCAATTTTACATCATAGCATACTTATAATACGAGGATCTAATATGCAAAATTTGGCATGCATCCGTAGAGTACATTATGAGATATTTTAAATTCAAACTAAAAATTAATATATTCATATCTTTTAGAATACTTTGCTTCGTGATTCAAAATTTATAAGATTAGATTTCTCTCAAAAATATTTTTTAACTATATAAAAAATATGAAAAATGGTTAAGAGTTGAGAGAGATATGCTCATTCAAAAATTGATTTGAATTTCATTAAAAAAGAAGAACTAACAACAACAACAACAATTGGAGAAGATGAACAGTGAACCAAATCCATTCCCACTCTCGGCTAAGGCGCGTGGAGCCCACACCCCAGGCTAAAAAAATTCTATCTAAAAACTGAAACCACTACTAAACTTAGAAGTATTGAAAATATGGGGATAGCCAAAATTACGGAGTCATTCACCGTTGGGAAGGCGGCGCATGACATGAACGCACTGTCCAAGGATAGTAAGCGAGTATCCAAATTGGACAGCCCCTCCCGATAGCATGTAGGGGAGTGTCTGATGCCCGTTTTGGCCAAATTTTTCATCAAAATAATTTTTTATTCTCTGTGAATTTTTTAGTGATTTTTAATTTATTTTTTGAAATTGAAAAGTAATTTTTATTAATTTTTAAATTTAGAAATTGTTTAAAATTACAAAAAAAAAATATTTTCAATGCTGAAATATTCTAAAAATTTTTGTATGAGTCTAGAAAATTATTTTAATAATTTTGGCTATACAAATGTAAATTGTTTACACTCTTTTGATTTTATACTCTTTTTTATGTATAAAAAATTTGTTTTTTTGATATAAAATTAATTGAAAATTAAGCATATTATTTGAAATTTGTATTTTTGAATTTCTTGTATCAAATTATGATTGGATATGTGGCCAACCTAATATTGTTTCATTTTCTAGAGTACTGGTGATGATCGAATGCATTCTTGAAACTCTTCCAACCATCTAGGGGAGAAAAAGATTTGAAAAGTTCATATCGTTTGATGAAATTGCGCATAAAATGAACTCATCTCACACTTTGTCGAATCATTTGGAGATCATGGAAGAGAAACACATGGAACTTATTCATCTAAGTTATGGCTTTTAGGGGGATGATGTGTAGATATTGAGAAATTCTTTGCCTTCTTATTGGGCTAATGTGTTTGATGAGTTGTTTGTCAGGAATGAGCACATGATTATTGACAATGTGAGGCCAATATTAATAGAAAATTTGGTAGTCAAGAATATAGAGATTCAAATTAAGAAGAGACTATCTCAAAGCATAAATAGTTCTCCATGTGGTGTAAGGATATTTACTCCTAGGGATAGATTATTTAAGAAAATTGTAAATGATATCTCGAATGGATTTGTCTTCAATCAACATAATAAATTTGCATGTTTTCTTTTACATATTATGGCTATTTGTTAGGACCATGATCAAGTACCAGAGAAACTTTTAAAATTTTTAATGTAAAGTTTCTTTTAAGCATATGTCAGCTATGTTTGTTGTTTTGGATGATTTGTATGCAAAAAAAAAAAAAAAAATCGGGATCTTTTGGATTAGTTGAATTTAAATAATTCTCATTCAAAATTGAAATATGATTTAAATATCTTGTGTATTTAAATATAAATTTTGGATTTGCAGAATTTTAGTAATTTTCATTTAATGTGACGAATTGAATGGTGATAATTATAAGATATGTTGCCACAAAATACGATATGTGTTAAAAGAACAAGATGTCTTAGGAGGCATCAACCATGTCATGTAAAACCCTAGCATAGGTAATACTACTCAGCATAGAAGAGATCAAGATACTTATTAGATGTGAAAAAAGAGAGATTCTACTGCTTAAGCAATCTTGGTAAGTTTTGTGATTGATGGCATGATCCTTGAGTATGGGCCTGACTTCTCATGACATGTATGCGTACCTCAAATGATGTTTGAGGGTCACGTCTAATCTGATAAAAGAATTGAAGTCAACTAAACATGTCCTCTCTAATAAACAGAAAGTTCAAATCTTGATCTGATCTTTTTCTACTAAGTGGAAGCACCTGAAAGTCAGTTTGACTCACAATGATAGTGTGAAACTTTCTTGGATGTTGTTCGGCACGTCAAGCTTGAGGATGAGCGGTTTGGTATTGCAAGATTTATAGTTATTGCTTTTGTTACAAAAACCGATTCAAAGAAAGTCTTGGGCTCTAAGTAAGGGAGGAACTAGAACAAAAGTAAGAAAAGAAAGATGACTAGAGACAGATCACAATAGAACATACACATACAATTCAAAAAGAAATGGGACAAAAGCAAGCTAAAGTGTTACAATTGCCAATCTCTTGGACATTTCACTCGTGAATGATCCAAGTCGAAAGTTAGCATCAAAAAATGTTTCTTTGAGTAAGGTGTACATCTCTAATATTATTTTGCTAGTTGATTCTTATCTTATGTGGATTATAGACTCAGGAGCAACAAATCATGTGACTAAAGACTATACAGTGTTTGTAGATTTTCGTGGAGTGCCTTATGGTAAGAGATGGTTCTATGTAGGGAACAATGCAATAATGGATATAAGAAAAGTTGGTACTTGTAAATTGGAATTACAAAATGGTCGAACTTTCATTCTACATGATGTTCTCTTCATGCCAGATACTTGACGAAATTCAATATCTATTGTTCTTTTGAAGTTTAGCTATGTTATGAACTTTCAAGGAGACAACATTAGATTGTATTTAAATGACATATATATCGGTTGTGGACAGTTTGTAAATAGTTTTATAATTTGCAGTATGATAGACAAATGTTTAACTATTTAGTTGAACATTAGCTTGTCGCAAAAACAACAAGAAGACCAACTGGAAAGATCATGCAGGCTGAATTTCCATTGCTATTAGTTCATTCGGTCATTTGTGTGAAGTCTAAACATGGATCTTCATATTTCATTGCGTTTATAGATAATTTCATACAATTTGATCAAATCTATTTGATTTCTCACAAGTCTGAGACGCATGAGTGTTTTAGACATTATATGAAGGGGTTGAGAATCAAATAGATATGACAATCAAATTTTTTAGAATGGATACATGGTTTGAGTATTTATTGGATTAATTTAACGATCCGTGTAATGAAAGAGGCATGATCCAACTTTTGACCATTCCTTATACACTTTAGCATATTATAGTAAGAATGATTATGATATTGTTAGATATGGCAAGATCTATTATCACATAGGCTAGCTTGTTGATTTCCTCTTGGGGAGATGTTTTGTTAACTGCGACCTATTTTTTGTGCAGAATACCTTCAAAATTAGTACCAATGACGTGATATGAACTTTGGACTAGTAAAAAGTCATGTCTGAGTGATTTCTGATCTTTATGATCACCTGCATATATTCAAGTTTTTATTCTAATAAGTTTGGAAGAATGGATTCCAATGAAAGTAAGAGTATCTTTATAAGATACTCTGACCAATTTAAAGATTAAGTGGTCATGGTAAACAAGATGATGGTACTGTAACAGAAATTGAATCATAGAATATCACATTTCTGGTGAATAATTTTCCTAGTAGAGGTATATAAAGCTTTTTTGTTTGAATTGGTCAATTCAGAGGATGGCTCTGTCCATGGTAGATTACTAGAATTGCGAGAAACTAAATTAGATGTTGATCCTAGTAGGAGGGGATTTTAATTCTAGTGATCTAATGGAGTTACAAATTCGGAAAAATTTTAGGAAATGTGTGACCAATCATTATTTTGAGATTGAAGGGCATGTGTTTATTGTTTCTCAATCCAATTTTTTTCCAAAATAACTTAACAAATCCAAATCATCATAAACTATTTTATCAAAAACAAATTCCAAATAATTTTAAAGAAAAAAAAAAGGATGTGGTTCTCAATTTAATTATACAAAGTGATATCTAAATCTCAAACCAAATAAACAAAATAATGATTAAATTTTCAAAAATGGTTACAAATTTTGCCCTCATTTGGCTCACTAATACCTCAAAACCAAAAGAAAACTAGTACCCAAAATAGTCTGACAAAACCAGCTTCTTCAATTCTAGCACTAAGCAATCCACAAATTCGCAACTAGGCTCTCTCGGTAACATTGACAATAAGAGGGGTGAGTATATACTATACCCAATGACTGTTGTACATGTTGAACATAAATAAGATTTGTGTAGTAGATATATCAAACTTAAATATTTCAAATCTTTGTGTCATTCTCAAAATCATTCAATTATAAATCAATGTTCTAATCATTCTGATTCAATCTCATATGCATCCACTACAACAGAAATGGGTTATGGACACGGACAAAAACCGTGAGGAAAAGGTGATAAAACCATTGATAAAGTCTTCTCCGATGGATATAGATTCAATTGACTAAACACGGGTCGGGATAGACCTATCTCGACACTTTTCATGATCGTTGGAGCATGTTCAACATCCGGACAGTTAGAAAAGTTTCGGTAAAAATCAATTTTATATCATCTGTTGTAAATGGTTAGTAAAAGTTACTACATTTATTGTCACCTTTGTAAAGGGATTAGTAAAAATTACTACATTTATCATCAGTTGTAAAGAGTTAGTAAAAATTATACTTTTATTGTCAATTTGTACAGGGTTCGTAAAAGTTACTACATTGTTACCACATTTATCATAAGTCAATATATCCATCGAGAATTGTTACAACAATTTATTGTCCCAATGAGTATGTTAAAAAATGTTATTACTTTTATTATCGAAAGATACAAATGTTAGTAAATATTACTACAATATCGCCGGTTCTTACCACATAGGAAATGTTAATACTTTATCGTCACTCACTATAACTGTTAATAATTATTATGCTATTTATCGTCGGTAAATATAGAACTAGAATGTTAGGAAATGTTACAAATTTTTTTTGTCGGTTATGATAAGTGTTATAACTTTACCGTCGCTTAGAGAATTAGTAAGTGTTACATTTTTATTGATAGTAAATATTACTACTTTATCATTGGATAGACAGGTGCGAGTTACCGTAAGAAAATATTATAGAAAATATTATAATTTTGAGTATGAAAAGAGTTAGGAAATATTATTAGTATAAAATACCGTATTTAGGAAATGAATTATCTTATATATCATCATCATTAGAATATACAAAAAAATGGTATAGACACCATAAATTACAGAAATTACAAAAGTAATAAACATAATCTTGGATACTATAAGAGAAAGAATAAGATTGTAAGTCCGGACAACTACATATATTCATATCTTCTAAAATGAAATGTTCATACCAAAAATATTGATAAAAATATTGATTTCGATCACCAAAAAAATTCTAGCATCCGTGACAGTTCCAGCATCTGTGATGTGGTATCATTCTATTCAGTAGTAATAAAATGAATATAATTATATGATACATTATAAAAACTTATAAATTAAAATATTATCTGACATGGTGATGATGAGATAGTTGATTTTTATATGCACTCCCAACATCTAGTATTGAAGAAAGCTAACAATACAAATATAAATAATTTGAATTATTGTTCAAAAACAGAAGTAAAATTAGTTAAATTATGATAAGAAGTAAATAAATAATATTTATATCTTAACACCAACAATGAGCCTCGTTTCATTAACGAAGTTAACAATTCATCTTGTTGTCTACTTTCAGGCATAAGAACATTGTTCATCAAATTAGTAAGATTATGATTTTGCTCCCATTCCATCATAATAGTCATATGTTCGTTCTCAAGTTTGCTTGAATACTAATTACATAAAAATATATTATAAAAATGAAATGATTTATTTTAAACATAAACATAAACCAAACTAAACCTGTGATATCATCTTGGGATGATTGGCCTTCTTCAAACTCAACTTGTTTGTCGGATGGTTCTGATTCTTTGTGGTCAACATTATTCTTCATTTATTTTGTCCCATATTTCAAAAAAAAAAAAACTTAAGTGAGATTTGTTGAAAATATTTGGATGAAATTATCGGATGGGAATGAAATTTTGTTTTAGTTAGAAATTTTGAGAGGTTTAAGAGAGAAGAGTTTTTGAAGGGAATAAGAAATTTAGATGTTTTCGAAAGAGGAAGGGTTTATAGTATATTTATTTTGTTTACTACCAATCAAATTTTCCAAAACCAGCCATTTTTTCCCGCTTGTTCACACTTTAAGTTTTTGAAATTTTGATTATTATATGCTTTTTACCCTCTTTTTATCGTTATTTTTGTTTTACAATTAACAGAAAATTTTTAATTCTATTACTATATAATTACGTCATTACTATTATATTACTACATGGTACTATATTTCTTATCTTATTATTATTACTACATTGTTACATAATTTTATATTTAGATAATTTGATATGATTATATTATTTAAAATAATAATATTAATTATACCATCATGTGGATTACGCGGGCTTCGTAGCACGGGCAGTACGCCTGCACCGTACAACCGCGCGGCCCCCCGCGGTACAACCAGCAGGCATGCGCATGCATGCTCTCCTGCTTGCGCGGCATAGATGTACGGGCCCCTGTGGTATAGCCATGCGGGCCCACGCAAGACAGTCGTGCACGCATGTTCTGTCTTTTTTTTTTGTTTTGTTTTCTTTCTATTACTCTCATTTTTTTTCTTTTTTCTTTTTTTTTTCTATTTTCTTATCTCACTACACCTTTCTTCTTTTTTCCTTTATCTTATCCTCACTCTTTTTTTCTTGTTTTTTTTCTTTTTCTTTTTTTCTCTATTCTAACCTAAACTTTTTCTTAACAAACATTGCAAATTACAAATTACAACTTACAACTTACACCTATTCCTCAGCTACTAAATTCCACATATAAATTATATAAACATACAAATATATTTCATAAATTTAGAAAAACAAAAAATTGTATAAAATAAAAAATTAAGAGAGATAATTAAAGTATATAATGAAAATATAAAAAATACCAACCTTACGATTACCAACCAACCCTTACCATTACCGACCCTACCATATCCTACATATCCTACACTTTCCATACATTACCATAATTTACCGCAACTTATCATATACTATAATATTATTATACATTATTATTAATTTTATATAATTAGTATCATATTTTTACTTAATTCATTTCTAATGTCTTATATATATATATAACTTAAACTATTCCTCAACTACCATATAAGTTCCACGTATAAATTATACAGACACATAAATATATTTCATAAATTTAGAAAAACAAAAATTATATAAAATAAAAAATTTAGGGAGGTAATAATTTAATTTATATCATATAGTGTCATAAATAATTTTTTTATGAGTATCTAAATTTAAATCAATTAAAAAAATAAAGAGCCCGCTTCCTCCTTTCTTCCTCTCTTCCTCTCTTCCCCCTCTTTGGCACCAAACCTCCTCTCTTCCTCCTCTCCTACTCTTTGGCGCTAACCCTCAACCCTCCTCCTCTTTGGTGCTATTTCTTCGCGTTAACAAAATTGGCACTAAAAAGTTTGGCGCCAGTATTTTCTTTGATTTAGATTTAGGGCACCATTAATCAAATTGGCAAGTAAAAAAACTTTCCTAGGTAACTTGTTATCATGTCAACTGTTATCATGTAACTTGTTCTTATTATGGTAACTTTCCTAGGTAACTCCGGTATTGATGGTAATTTTGCTAAACAAAAGTAACTTAGTAAATAATAAAAAAAAAGTATAAATAAAATATAGAGTAGTAAGGCAAAGTTAAAGATTTGAGGAGAGAGAGATAAAATATGAATATAAGTTATCCCGTAATTTGGTATGGTAACTTCATTCGTGTCGTTAATAGTTGTTATCATGAAATGTTCATGTAATTTGCTAAACATGCATATGTTAACTCTGCTAAGTTCGTTCTTATCATGTAAGTTTGTGGTAAGTGTTATCATGCATGATAAGCTCGCAAATTATTTTGTGGTAAGTGTTATCATATATGGTAGGTAGTTTTATGGTAAGTGTTATCATACAACAGGTAAGTGTTATCATGCATGATAAGTATTATCATAATAAGTGCTATCATACAACTATTACATTTTATCATTTTTTATTTCCATTACAGTTTAAATTTTTTTCTAATTTTTTGTCTTAGTTACAATTTTTTTTCAAGTTTAATGGTAAGTATTATTACTTCTTACCACTTGTTACCATACCACCCACTTGTTACCACTTGTTACCATGTTATATTATGCAAATTTTATATAATTATTGACTTACCACTTGTTACGTTGGACCAATCCTTGTTACTATTTATTCTTTGTTAGTTATCACTTGTAGATAGAGAATAAAAGTTATCATGTTATTTATTATTAAACTATAATAAAAGTACACGTGGAGTTTATATTTGTTATTTGTTATAGATCACTTGTTATCACATTTTACCATTATTACCATGTTACGATACAAATAAAGAATAAAATTAATTCTTACAATTTGTTACCATTTGTAGGAAGATGAAGTAGTTATTATTACTATTGCTTACCACTTGTTACCATACCAATTCACAATAATGGATACAAAGAAGAAGAATGAAAATAGAGTGATTAAAAATATAAAAATATATCCATCTCTTATCCATTGTAAAAATAAAACGGAGAAATAAATGAAATATAAGAAGAGAGAAGTAAATGAAATAAAGAGAGAATGGCAAAAAGAGAAAGATTAATTAATAGAGAATTTTTCTTGATGGTGGCAAAATCTAAATATTCAACAAAACTAATACGTAATAGTATTAGCACCAAACTTTTGGCACCTCTTTATTTGGCGCTAAATACTAAAGAGGAAGAGGAGCAAGTGGGAGGAAGCACTACAAAAAATGAGCTATCTACCAGCGGTCCCTTTACAAGCAGCCAGGACAACCACTCATCTCATACAAATCGACAAAGCATGACTCGTCTCCATACCAATCGACGAAGGTTTTTCTCTCTTTGGCTCATCTCATAGGTTCATCTTCTCTTCCTGTCTCTTCTCTTCTCCACCTTTCTTTTGATCTTTTCTTGCATGCAAAGCATTGATCTGATGGTTTCTTCGTCGATTTAGATCTTACTGTGTTTTCTCCTCTTCGATCTGTTCTTTGATTATGTTCTGTTGCATCTTTTTTCTCTCTCATGTCCGTGATTGTGATTGATCTCAATAGAACAATTTTTTCTTTGTTTTTCGATTATCTGTTCGGCTTTTTTCATTGGCCTCTCACAGACACACTCTTTCTCCCCGCTTGCGAGTCAACGTTTAGGGCCTTACAAAGGTCAAATCTACTTCCCCCTTTTCTTTTTCTTACATTCACATTTGTTATAAATAAAACATAATTTTTGTCTATATTTTAGCAACATCATTCATTTCTTTTATGATTAACTAATCATTGATCAATTTATTGACTGCTAATCAGATGTTTAGTAGTGAATAAGGTAAGAATATGGATAAACGCACGAAATATGTTCAACAAAATGCCTCTGAGAACAACTTTGAGAGAGTGATTTTTAATAATCAGTCATTACAATTATTTGGGTTTGTGAATTTTAAAATATGATGTGCAACTTTGCGAAAAATTTGGAGTTGTTTGCTCATTGGGAGAGGGCAGCTGAGCTGATTTTGTGGCAATAGGTAAGCAAAAGTTGTAGAAAAGCCGATGAATTTGAAAACTTCTCCAAATGGCTTTGGGGTTTCACAATGGTTTTATGTAGTTGAATTACCCTAAGTAAATTGTTGTTTCACAGTAACATTTGATATTCTGTTGAATTGTTTTGTTTATGATTATCGTTGCTACATAGAGAACATATTGTTCCCTAATTTTGTGGGTCTATTACTTTCTACCTAAAAATAGTTAACTACATTTTCTTGGCTTTTGTTTGTGGGGGAGGATTAAGACGGAAACATGGAATTCTATACGTGGGGTTAAGTCTCCAATATTTAAAAGGAAAACATGATTTCTATTTTAGTTTCTATACGATAATTGATGTATGATTTAAAGTGAAAATTATCATAGTGATGTTCACTGAAAAGTTTCTGGGTTGTCCCATTTATGGTTGTTAATCAACAGCACTTCCATCCTATAATGAGCCGTCAGCTGCAATATATGTTTTCATTTTTTATTATTTTGTTTGGTTCTATTTATGGAGGGATTACAGCACGATATTTCATTTAACATGAGAAGCATTGCAACATAATTGTTTATGCACTTTTCCTTATACCAAATCTTGAGTTAGTTGCTAATTTCAAGCATTGTAACAACTCTTATTGTGCTATTGACTATTCCAGGCATCTATGTTGCTAGTGTGGTGGTAAAGGTGGGCAGCCAAGTGAAGGAACTAAAGGTTGGCAATGAATTCTACGGTGATATCAGTGAGAAATCATTGAAGCATCCCAAGCAATTTGGTTGCTTAGCTGAGTACGCTATTGTTGAGGAGAAATTGTTGGCACTTAAACCAAAGAACTTGGACTTTGCTAAAGCTACGGGGCTTCTTCTTACCATGTGGCCGTTGGCATAGTGCTTTACTAGCACAAGCACAACCAGCGGAATTTTTGACTGCTAGAGAAAACCCTAGAGTATTTGCCAATAGATTTTGGGGTCTTTACTGCCGGTGAATGTTTCTTTTTTTATAGTGAAGACGATTGATAAAATATGTATTTGTATTCATTTGATTTGATGTAAAATTAGTTACTCATAATAAAAGGGATATAAATGACCAATTAATAATTTAATTTAAATACAATTTGTATATAATAAAATTTGTAAAATATTTATATAATTTCATATCATTATATCATATAATATAATAATAATGAAATTATTATTTTGTTATTTAAATTAATAATGTTATTATTTTAAATTACGAGCGGAGCATAGCGAGGTGGGGCAGCGCGAGGCATGAACCGCCAGCACAAATAAGTTAGAGCCGGGAGGCATGGCAGCGTGGTGTGGCATGAGCCATAAACCGCCGGCACAAGCAGGTGAGACATGGGTAGAGTGGTGTGGCATGTGGTATTTATATTTTACAATGTAGTAATATTTACTACTACTAATATTGTAGCACAATATAGTAATATTTACTAATAATATAGTAATATAGTAGTGATAAGTTGTGAAATTTATATATTAGTACTAAAATAGTAATATAGTGGTAATAAGATATTAATATAGTGGTGCGGCATGAGACATGAACCGACAGTTTTTATATAGTACAATGTAGTAACTAGTAATATAGTAATATAGTATTAAAAAGTTATGGTATTTATTTATATATCACAATGTAGTAATATTTACTACTACTACAATATAGTAATATTTATTGGCAATGTGGTGCGACATGAGATATGAATTGTCGGTTTTTATAACATATAGTAACACTTACTATATAATCACAATAAAACATAATAATATTTATTATAAAATAGTAACATTTACAATTATAATAACGAATGTGAAAGTTAGTAAATTTATTTCTCTTTCATAATAAAAGGATAGTAACATTTACTATTAAACTAACCACAATAATCAAATTAACAGATAATAACATATAGTAACATTTTTTATATAACCACAATAAAATATAATAACATTTACTATTATAATAACGGATGTGAAAAATAGTAAATTTATTTGTCTATCATGATAAAAAGATAGTAACATTTACTATTAAACTAACCACAATACTCAAATTAACAGATAATAATATATAGTAATATTTACTATGTAACTAGCATAAAACATAGTAACATTTACTATAAAATTGTAATATTTACTATTATAATAACGCATGTGAAAAATAGTAAATTTGTTTATTTCTCATGATAAAATGATAGTAACATTTACTATTAAACTAACCATAATAGTCAAATTAATAGATAATAATATATAATAACATTTACTATATAACCACAATAAAATATAGTAACATTTACTATCATAATTACGGATGTCAAAGATAATAAATTTATTTGTCTCTCATAATAAAATAATAGTAACATTTACTCTTAAACTAACCACAATAGTCAAATTAACAGATAATAATATATAATAATATTTATTATATAATCACAATAAAATATAATAATAGTTACTGTAAAATAGTAATATTTTCTATTAATCTAATCACAATAGTCAAATTAACAGATAATAACATATAGTAGCGTTTACTATGTAACCATAATAAAATATAGTAACATTTATTATAAAATAGTAACATTTACTATTATAATAATGGATATGAAAGTTAGTAAATTTATTTGTCTCTCATGATAAATGAATAGTAATATTTACTATTAAATTAACTACAATAGTCAAATTAACAATAATAATATATAGTAACATTACTATATAACCACCATAAAATATAGTAACATTTACTATAAAATAGTAACATTTCTAACATATATATGGATGTGAAAAGTAGTAAATTTATTTCTCTCATGATAAAAGGATAATAACATTTACTATTAATCTAACCATAATAGTCAAATTAACAGATAATAACATATAGTAACATTTACTATGTAACCACAATAAAATATAATAATAATTACTATAAAATAGTAACATTTACTATTATAATAACGGATATGAAAGATAACAAATTTATTTGTCTCTTATGATAAAGGGATAGTAACAGTAACATTTACTATTAAACTAACAACAATAGTTAAATTAACAGATAATAATATATAGTAACATTTACTATATAACCACAATAAAATATGATAACAATTTATTATAAAATAGTAACATTTACTATAAAATAATTACATTTTCAAACAACATTGGTTTTGTTATGCTCTTCATTTGGCAGAGCAAATTATGTATATTCTAGACTCAGGATCTTACTTTAGAGTTTAGACTTTATAATTTTGATTTTAGACATTTTCTAAAAATATTTCTATAATTTTTATATGTAAAAATGATTGTGAAATATTTGTTATGAGATTTTTAGAAATATGGGAATCGGACATGATTATAAATTTACCTAGTTAGGAAGTAAGTTGTCTGTGAATATTTTCTTATTTTCGTATTTTCATATTATATTTATCTGCTTATGATTTTATGATTGATTTATTGCAAAATCTTAATTTCTTGAGAAAAGAATATTTTCTCAAATTTCTCATGTCTTATCGTAATATTGTTCGTCCTGAAATTTTGGCAAAGATGGAGGAAGCAAGGAAAAAAAATTCAACGAGAATAAAAAAAACAAAGGAAAATGCACAAAGGAAAACAAAATTTGTGAAACTCTGAAATTCCAAATTGTAATCATTTTCTTCAAAATTATAATCATTTAAGATTTTTTTCTGCTCAAATTCAATTTCAATAAAATAATTTTTTCTTCTCCAACAATCCTACCATCAAATGATAAATCAGACCCAGGATGAGTCAAAGTAGACTGAATGAAGGATGAACCAGGTGTTTAATATCAATACAAATCATTTTTTCTTCTCCACCATGCGAGCATGCGATATGAATCAAACACTACACTTAATCATCTTAGTGAGTTTACCACACTCACAATCCACTACATTTATCACAATCCACTTACTATACTAACCATCTATACCAAATTTATCACATTTATATTTATTACATTTATCACACATCAGAATGTATATGTAATATAATTCAATTTTCAAAACCAAGCATGTGATAATGCCTACACGTTACAGCCACACCGATGCCCGCGGTACAGCCGTGCAGGCATGCGCACACATGCATTCTCACATGTGCGGCACAACTGCGCTGGCCTCCGCGGTACAGTCGTCCAGGCAAACCAACACATACATTATTGCACGAGTGGCGCAGCCGCGCTAGCCTCGCATAGCCGTCCAGGCGTGAGCACGCATGCATTATTGCATGCGCGGCACAGCCACGCTTGCCCCGCAGCACTACTGTTTAGGCATGTACATGCATTCTTGCATGCTATAAAATAGTAACATTTACTATTATAAAAATGGATATGAGTGGTAGTAAATTTATTTGTCTCTCATGATAAAGATAGTAACATTTACTATTAACCTAATTACAATAGTCAAATTAATAGATAATAATATATAGTAATATTTACTTTGTAGTCACAATAAAATATACTAATATTTAATATAAAATAGTAATATTTACTATTATAATAACGGATGTGAAAGATAGTAGATTTATTTATCTCTCATGATAAAAGGATAGTAACATTTACTATTAAGTTAACCACAATAGTCAAATTAACAGATAATAACATATAGTAACATTTATTTTGTAATCACAATAAAATATGGTAATATTTACTATTATAATAACGTAGTGAAAGGTAGTAAAATTATTTGTCTCTCATGATAAAAGGATAGCAACATTTACCAGTAAGCTAACCACAATAGTCAAATTAACAAATAATAATATATAATAACATTTACTATGTAATCATAATAAAATATAGTAACATTTAATATAAAATAATAACATTTACTATAATAATAACGGATGTGAAAGCTGGTAAATTTATTTGTCTCTCATGATAAAAGAATAGTAATATTTATTATTAAATTAACCACAATAGTCAAATTAATAGATAATAACATATAGTAACATTTACTATATAACCAATAAAATATAGTAACATTTACTATAAAATAGTAACATTTACTAACATATATACCCGATAAACTGTTTCCAACATTTTCTAAACATCAATTTACATATCCTACACTTATCGTACTTTGAATATTTTATACGTACCATACTTATCGCAACTTACCATATCTTACATATCCTACAGTTACCTACCTTACATTTCCTACACTTACCGCTATTTACCATATCCTTTTACACTTATCCTTACTTATTATACCTTACTGCTTATTCACTTATCATCACAACGGTTGAACATATAGTATTGTCTATACAAATACCTTTCAAAATTGTGACTACAAAACCTATATTTTGATATCACAACTTATAGCCGTAAGGATAGGGGTATGTAAATTCAGACGTCCTTATATCCAAAAGTATAAAGTGTTGCTTATACAAACGGTATGCTACATTTACCCACAGTTCAAATTGTTTTATTGACGACCATTTTAAAACCGTCGGAAAATCTATACTATTTTTAACGGTTTCAACTATAACCGTCTGTATAGTTTCAAAAAACAGTCACTAATACTTACTGACAGTAAATGTTACCGTCGGCATAATGCTTTTATTTTGTAGTGATCCATCTATTTCATAATTTCAAACATGAGACAGCCAAAATCATTATTTCCAACAAAGATCTATCATGACCTAGGGTGAGACCACTAGGGATTGTAGACATTTTAGTTCACAAATTCCCATTTTAGGGAGAGTAGTCACTCCCAAACTTCTCCACAACAAAGATCCTGCTACGACCAATTTTATTCAACCCCTTAACTTTGTCTCCAAAGAATCCTTTTAGTTTGGGTTACACCAAAACCCTTAATCTTTCTCCCATTATGGCAACTTTAGATACTCAAACTCTTCCTAAAACAAGGATCTATTCTAACTTCAAGGAGTTGGATAAATAGTTAGAACCTTTGATCTTGGGTTTTGGGGGTGGATCGGCATGGGATTGGAAGAGAAGAGAAGAATGATCTAGAGAGAGAAGAGGAAATTTGGGTCTCATGCGTTCTAGAGTCTTCTTTCTCTTTTTTATCTACAAACTCACTTTCAGTATTTGCATGATAGCCCTTTTACACTTCTAAATTACACAAAATGGCCGATGAGTTTAAGTATTTGGAGTTTTGGTTTGTTGAGAACATGTGTTTGGTGCTGAGTAGGAGAATGTTGGAATAAAATTGCAATTTATGAGAAATAAATAAGAAATATCAAAAATTTTGGAATATTAAAAAATATGGGATATAATATAATTTGTGAAATATATAATCAAAGTGTTTAAGTGGTTCCGTAGTGGAACACTTTTTGGCTGACTTTAAGTGTTTGGGTTCAAATCTCCATATCTACAACAAGTACACGGTGGTTGTTTGCAAATACTCCATGAAGAAGCAAATGAACATCAAGGCACTGAGAAGAATTTACCAAGGCATCGAGAAGAATTTCGACGAGAAATAGTGATAAGTGTCAAACACAAGGGTATTTGTATCCAATACTAAAGTGTTTGTATCAAACACCGAGAGATAAGTGTCCAACTGAGAGTCTAGGGAAATTTCTGTGTAACCCAAAGGACAAAATCCACACTTTGATTTTCAATTAATTAATTTTCTAAAATTTACAAAGTATAGAAATTTTAAATGGTCTCTTAAAATCAACAACACAACCAGACTTTCTCAGTATTACCACTACAAAAAAACACGGTTTTAACCATAGTTTTTTGCGACGAAAAAAATTCGTCGCTATTTTGCAACGAATTTAGGGACAAAAACTTTTTCGTCTCTAATTTGTCACAAAATTTGCGACGAAAAGGAAGTCGTGGCTAAATTTACGGATACATCATTCGTGGCTAAATTCGTCGCTAATTAGTGATGAAAAAAATTTTGTAGCTAAATTCGTCGCTAATTAGTGACAAATAATTTTTCGTTGCAAATTTCGTCTCTAATTAGCGACGAATAATATTTCGTGGCTAAATTTTGTCACGAATACAGTTATCCGTAGCTAAATTTAGCGACAAAAGAAGTTCGTGACAACTTTCGTCGCTAAATTTAGTAATGAAAAAATTCCGTAGGAAATTCTGTTGCTAATTAGTTACAAAAATTTTTCATCGTTAAATTCGTCGCTAATTAGTCACGAAAAAATATTTGTCCTTAAATTTAGCAACGAAATCTAAAATTCATGACTAAATTCGTAACTAATTAGCCACAAAAAAATATTTATAGCTAAATTTGTCGCTAATTAGCCACAAAAAAAAGTATTCATGACTAAATTCGTCGCTAATTTATTATCTATATTTCAAAATTTAAAACTAATTTCATAACTAAATTTTTTTTATACTCTGTTAGGAAATATTTTTAACCATGTCCCCGTTTTAACTAATTTAGAATAACGAAATTGAATTAAATATATAATAAATATTATAATTTTTAATAAACTGAGAATTTACAACAATAAATAATTGAATAAATACATAACAAGCAATTTTAAATAAGTCAGGGTTGTGGAGTTCACTATTTATATTTTTCATCTTCTATATCCGTTCGTTTCTCTCATATAATTCAATCGTATTTAAAAGTTCAGTTGTTTATCTTCATTTATCATCGGATGGCACGGATAATTAGGTTAGACGACTATCAATTTTTAAACTATCTATAGATTCAAAAAAAATAAAATAAAAATGAAAAATAATAATAAAATAATAAAATAAAAGAAAAAAGAAGAAAACAAAATAAAAAAAGCGACGGATTTTGCGACGGATTTAGAAATCCGTCACTAAGTTAGTAACGGATCAAGAAATCCGTTGGTAACTTAGCGACGAATAAAAATCCGTTGCTAATTTAGCGACGAATTTAGTGACGAATTTATATACGTTGCGAATTTAGTGACTGATTTTGTGATGAATTTATATCAGTCGCTAAATTAGCGACAAATAGAATTTTATTTTATTTTTATTTTTTTAATATGTTATATTCAAATTAAAAATTAATTTAACAATAAATTTGTTTCCTGTCGATAAATTTAGCGACGAAAATTCCAATCCGTCTCAAAATTTTTTATATATAATTAAATAAAATATAATATTAATATAATATTTAAATTAAAAAATTAAGTTAGCGACGAAAAATATTATCAATCAGTAATTTAGCGATGGATTTTCAAGTTTGTTGCTGTTTCAGCGACGGATTCCAAGTCTGTCGCTGTGTCAGCGACGGATTCCAAGTCCGTCGCTGAATTAGTTTTATTTCATTTTTTTAATTTATATTAACAAATCATATTACTATTTTATAATATTTTAATTTAACAATTTATTTTATTATATTATATTTCATTTTTTTTAAAGAATAATATTATTTAAATCTTAAAAAAACACCATATATTTTATTTTATTTAAATTATATTATTTAAAACCATATGAACTGTTTTAATATTTTAAAATAACATTTTCTTTTATTTTTTTATATTTTATTTTTCTAAGAATAATATTAATATATTTTTTAATTAATTTTTTTTTCTTTTAATTAATATTTTTTATTATTGTATAGTTACCTTTTATTTTATTTCTATTATTTTATTCAATAATACAAATCATTTAAAATATTTTTTAATTAATATTAATTAGGCGGGTCTGGGCACGAGCCTGCGCGGGCACCCGCGCATGCACGCACGGGCGCCAGGAGCAGGCAGGCACGCGCCTGCGAGAATGCGCCTATGTGGGCGCGCGACTAGGCGCGCCCGCGCATGCATGCACTGGCGCCCGCGTGGGCGCGCATGTGCGGGCCCAAGCAGGAGCGCAGGCACGCGCGCGCGCCTGTGCGGGCTCCCATGCATACACAGGGGCGCGCGCCTAGGCACTCCCGCGCATGCATGCACAGGTTCAAATCTCTTCAACAGCATTTTTTTAGCATTATTTAGCATTAAAACAATGAAGGGCAGGCGCCTGCGCAAGCGCGCACTCCTGCCTGCGCCCGAGCAGACTTTAGCATTGAAACCCTAACCCCCTTTCTCTCTCTCTCACTCTCTCTCTTTCTCTCTCCCCGACGTTCCCTCTCCTGCGGCCGTTCATCTTCTCCCGCGGCCGTTCGGCTTCCTCCGCCACAGCCACCGCCGCCGCCGCCGCCATCCTTCTCCTTCTTCTTCTTCTTCTTCTCCTTCTCCTTCTCCTTCTCCTTCTCCTTCTCCTTCTTCTTCTTCCCTCGCGGTTTCCCTCTCTACCTCACTCTGTCTTCTCTCCCTCTCGCGATCTTCCATGATCGCTCTCTCTCCGCCTCGCCGCACACTGCCGCGAGCCGCGATCGAGCCACCGAGTGCGCAGCAGCACAGCGCATAGGCGTGCATCAGTGCACGGGCGTGCACCAGCGCGCATCAGCGCACTAGCGCGCGAGCAAGACCCAGCCGCAGCGCGAGCCCAGGCCGCGAGCAGGACTGAGTCCGCAAGCGCGAGCCGAGGCCGCGAGCGCGAGCCCAGGCCGCGAGCGAGAGCCCAGGCCGCGAGCGCGCGGCCCAGGCCGCGAGCGCGCGGCCCAGCGCACGAGTGTGCACGGGCGCGCGGCCCAGCGTGCAGCAGCGCACGGGCGCGCGGCCCAGCGCGCAGCAGCGCACGGGCGCACGGGCGCACGGCCCAGCGCGCAGCAGCGCACGAGCGCGCGCGAGCCAACGCACGAGCATGCATCAACACGGCGCACCAGCGCACGGGCGAGCCACTGTTGGCCGCAGGCCCATCAGCAGCAAGCCCACGGGCCCACCAGTCCCACCAGTCCCATCAGCCGCAGAACCATCACCTGCTAGCCCGCTACCCCGTAGCACGCAAACCAGCGAGCCCGCTAGCTGTAGCCCACGAGCCCGTGACGGCCCGTGAGCCCGTGACAGCCCACAAACCTCCACGCAGGAAACACTACAGACCTTGGAGTGAACGAAGCGACAGTCGAACGAGACTCTGTGCTTCGAGAAAACTCTAGGTAAGGAGATTTCTACTCTAACTGATACTTTGAATGAATCTAGGATTGAATTTAAGATGAAAGGTTCTATATATGTTCTGAGTATAAGTAGAATGCGAATAGAATACCAATTCTGAAATGACTATATGTGACTTTGAAGGTTAAGTATAGAATGTTACAGAAACTAGATGCTCTGATACGAAAGAAGCATATTAGAGAATCATAAAATCATGTTGAGTTAATTCGAATGGTTTCCCTTAGAGTTAAACTCTGAAATATGCATGAAAATATCTGGATTGTAGGGTTGGAATGAAATTAGCCGTAAAGTGGAAGATATTGTACATTTCATGTTTTCCGGATAAACCCTTAAGATGCTTGAGAAGTTGATATTCAATTTTGATGATCTGATTAGGTTGATCTTTTGGAGATTCTAGAAAGCAGATTGGAATTGTTTTGAAAATAGGGAGTGACCACCCTCCCTAGAAATGTGAGTGGGACTTTGACATTCGCTATTGATTGAAAACCATGTTTCAAAAATATCTTTTAAATGACATGTTTCTGCAAAATGTATGATTGTTATGACTTTCCAATATTTGATGAAATGTTTTGTAACCTTTGGAGTGTCTTAACTGCTGACCTTATTGATATGCATCCATGAGTTTTGATAAACGTATATTGTGCCACATTTTCGATATATTGATATGTTTTAATGCTTTCACTGCATTGGCACATGGTTTTAAATGGATTTACTTATACATTTGGGCTGTATGCCCGGCCGACTTCATGATATTATGTTTTGGGCTGTGTGCCCGGCCGACTTTATGATATTATGTTTTGGGCTATATGCCCGGCTGACGTTATGATATTATGCATGGGGCTATATGCCCGGCCGACTGGTGATAGGATGCATGGGGCTACGTGCCCGGCCGATATGATATTGTGATCCGTAGCTACGAAGGACATCTGGTAGAGGCACCCCTTGTGTCCGGATACGCTTCGGCCGGAGGTATCCGCCAGATCGTCGTGTGTATGGGTGCTCCAGGTTGACCCTCATCGGAGAGGACGTTGAGTACGGCTCCGTCTAGCACCAGGCGGGAGCACCATACACGGCCGACTAGTTATATGTACATTATTATTATTATTATTTACAGGCTAGTTGGGGTAGTCTGTGGCCAACATTGGGGCAGAGAGCCATTCTTTAATACTTACATTTGGAAAAACCCCCAATGCGCCGTCCTTGGTCGAGGTAGACCATTCCCGGGAATATTTCATTGGCCGGCTCTTCATGACATTGATGTGAATATTGGATGCATATCTTACTTTATGATGTGTGCGTATTATTTATGATTTTGAAATAACATGATCGGTTTGCACACTATGGATATTTTCTTATCTTATACTTTGACACTCCAAATTCACCTCGATATTGATAGTATGATGTCAATCCCCTCACTTACTGAGTATCCTCCCATAGATACTTATCCCTCACTTTCTTTCCCACAGGATTAGTGTTGGATCGAAGAGATACCACTGGGCTTGGATATGGATATTTTCCATCTCTTCCGCTACGATGATTGGTGATATTATTATATATTGGAGATTTTAGATTGACCAATGTATTTATCTAAATTTTATGGGATGACTGTATAAATTATGGACATTTATTGAATTATTTCATTGCATTGAGGCATTTGTAAATATTTAAAAATAATTTGAGAATTTATTTTATATATGCGTAGAATTTAAGTCCGCTCGGTGTGGCGGCTGCTCATGCTCTAGTTGGGCATGACAGTAGAGGTCTGTTGCTAGGACTGTTAGAAACTTTATAGCCTTGCGTTGTTTTGGATGTTGGCTATGGATATTGTTGATTTTGGAGAGGCCGGGATGGCCAATTGTTTATTTTTACATGATGAATGTCATATACAGGTGAAATTGTACATGGGAAACCTCCGATTTATGGGGAGGTTCTGTCCGATTTTCTGTAAAAATACAGCCGGCATCCAGGGACAACGGGCGGCTGTTCACGATCCCGGTTCGGGGCGTGACAAGACGCGTGTGCGCCTGCCTATGCCGCGCATGCGCTCCCACACGGGTGCCAGTGCATGCATGCGCGGGCGCGCCTGTGCTCCTACCGACGCCCGCCCATGCGCGCCCACGCGGGCACCAGTGCATACATGCGCAGCCTGCACTGGCGCCTGCGCATGCGTACATGCGCGGGCGCAAGTAGGAGGGCAAGCGCGCGCGCGCCATGCACGCGTGGGCTCGCATGTGCGGGCGCCGATAGGAGCGCGAGCGCACGCGCTTGCGTGGGCTCCCATGCGTACGCCCGGGCGCATGCACCGGCGCCCGCATGGGCGCGCATGCACGGCCACGCGGGCGCCAGCTGGAGCGCAGGCACTCGAGCGCCCATGCGTACGCACGGGCGGGCGCGCCTGCTCGGGCGCCCACGCATCGGGCGCCCACGCATGCATGCAGTGCAGGTCTGCGCGAGCGCCCGCCTTTTATTGTTTTAATGCTAAAAAAATGCTATTGAAGATATTCGAACCTTGGATCTTGGATTTGAACAGGCAATGTGTCAACCACCGGAGCATCCTAAGACTTGTATATGAGTATTTTTTTTTTCTTTCTTCTTCCTTATTTATTTTCTATTCTCATTTTTTTTTCCTTCCTCTTACTTGAGTTTTTTTTTGTTTGAAATTTCTTATATATAATAATTGTATTTACTTATATATTCGAATAAAAATATTTTGTGATTAAATATATAGGTTTTTTAAATTATTAATATATTATAATTTATTAATAATTATAATTTTATATTATTAAGATGCCCCATTTTTAAACTGATTAAAAAAATAAAATAAAAATGAAAAAGAATAATAAAATAATAAAATAAAAGAGAAAAGAAGAAAACAAAATATAATATTAATATATTTTTTAATTAATTTATTATTTTATTTTAAATTAGTATTTTATTATTTTTTATTTTTTTTAAAAATTATCATATTTATTATTTTTAATTAATATTATTTTAGGTTGGTGGTTTGAGTAAAAAAATATTATATTTATTATTTGAAATTGTTTTTATATATTATTTTATTATTATTATAAAAATGTGAAGGAAATATAATAAGTAAAAGAAAAAAGAAATTTATATCACGTACTAACATTGGCTTGGTGGTTAAATGCTTTTATAGGTTGATGCGTGTGCAGGAGTTCGAATCACTTTGAAGGTAAAGCGGAGGCATTTTCCAGCGGGGGTGCTGGCTTTGGCTCGGGAGCGGGAGGGCGCCTTGCAAGCCAGAGTGCTAGCTCAGGGCAGGAGGGAGTGCTTGCAGGCTGGGGTGCTGGCTCGGGTGGGCGGGCATCCAGGCACGTTGCTTGTAGGCAAGTGCTGCTCAGGTGTGCAGGGCGCGTTCCTTCGACGAATTTGGACTCAGCGACGGGGTGCTGACTCGGGTGGGCAGGCCCGTCCAGGCATTGCAGGCTAGTGCTGGCTCGGGTGGGCGGGGCGTCCACGGGTGGGCAGGGCGTCCACGCACGTGTCTTGCAGGCAAGTGCTGCTCAGGTGTGCAGGGCGCGTTCCTTCGACGAATTTGAACTCAGCTACGGATTCCAAATCCGTCGCTCACTCAGCGACGGATTTTTTTATTCGTCGCTAAATTAGAGACGGATATTTTTGTCGCTAAATTAGCGACGGATAATTTTTCTTTCGCTAAATTAGTTACGGATAATTTTTTTGTCACTAATTTAGCGAAAGATAATTTTTTGTTCCTAAATTAGCGACGGATTTTAGCGACAAAAATTATTTGTCGCTAAATTTAGCAACGAATTTTAGATTTTCGTAGCTAAATTTAGCAACGGATTTTTTTTCTGTCGCTAATTTAACGACGAATGATTTTTCATTGCTAAATTTTGTGACAAATTTTAGCGACAAAAAATTATTTGTCGCTAAATTTAGCGACGGATTTCCGATTTGTGTCGCTAAATTTTGCGACGGATTTCTAATTTTCGTCGCTAAATTTTGCAACGCGTTATTAGTGATGAAAAGTTTTTTGTCGCTAAATCCGTTGCTAATGTTTTTATCAATGAATTTTTTTAAAATTTTCTTCACTAAATTTGTGGCTTAAAACCTGTTTTTTTGTAGTGTACAATTTCTACCCCAAAAAAAAATTTTATCCTCAAAATTTTATGAAATTATTATTTCTCAAATAGTTGGGGGTATTGCTCCCCCATCGTCTCCTCAAGTTCCCAAATCATCTCTTTAACATGGTTGTTGTTCCATAAAACCTTTACAATTTGAATTTGTTTATTTCTCAACTTCTTGTCTTGATTCTTTAGAATAACTACTAATTGGACTCTAAAATTCAAGTCTTCCCTCTAGTCCATGGAGGAACCTCAAGAACATAAAAGAGATCCAACAAGTACTTCTTTTATTTCCATAAATCGAGGCTAGTCTGAGACAATAAACCACATAAATCACATCCAAAGATCAAACTACCTAAATTTCATATTTCATATAGTGTGTTATTCTGGAGTAACAAAATATGTTTAGACCATCATCCAGAAAATCACTTATCTTAGCTATCTATTCACTTTTCACATTTTTCCAAATTATTGCGATTTCGTTGTCAACTAATTGAGTCTATTAAAGAAACTGGTCAAATGGAAAATTTAGAGTAAAATGTATACACTTTTAGCACAGGCCTCAAAGGTGTTTATTTCACCCAAAATGTACAACTATCATGCTTGATTGCCAGTCCTAGTTATTATAATATGTGGATTTGTTAACCACATTGTCAATTCAATCACCCAAATATTTACAAATTTCAAGTCATGTATGCTATGTAACCATATCCATTCTTATCAAAAACTTCTTTGCACTTTATTCATTATAACTCTACTCACAACCCAAAATCTCTTCATTTTACAAGAAATATTTGACCACATGGAATTGGTATCTGAATAAATTATCCACATAACTTTCTCGGTATATTTTAGTATTCTCATTCCTTGCCAAATATCTTTTGATCCTTGCCTTTAATGCAACTAATATGTTTTCTTCCACTTTAATTTTCTTACCTAGTTCATCTCCCTCATTGTTAAAGAAGCTCAGAGTTTCTAGTAAATGTGATCAATACAATATTTTTCTAAACAAATTTATTTCCATGAATTTAGACTCTAAAATGATTACTTTTCCCAATAACCACCCACTTTCTCTCAATTTATTTTGTACCAAAACTACAAATATCCTTTCAACTTTTTAAAACATAATCCAATGTCCCTTATTTCTAACAAAATTAGGTTTGCCTCAAGAATCATTTCGCCTACCCATACATCACAGTCTCTACAACTGCACTTCTAACTAGTTGCTCATCCAAAGGTTTAATCACCGGTAAATCTTTATCAAGTGGGATCAAGGGTCTCTTGACATGCCTAGCAAAACTTATACATTAAACCAATTAATATAAACCACCAAGTGATGAGTAGTCAAACTTTATATTATGCATTCCCTATATGACTCATGTATCATTGCATCAAACCAAATCATATACCATCATCAATAAAACTCACATATTCAACATATAGTAATATCCATAATTTTCACAATTTATCGCATAAAACTAATACTCATGATTGGTTCATCAATTTATCTCTACCATGTAATGATCAATGCCATTAGCAAATCTCAAAAAATCATGTAACACCAATAACATGCTCTTCAAAATCAATAAATTTATACTTCACCAAATTTACCTGTGACATCATTGGAGTTGTTTAAAAATTTTAGATTTTTTGAAAGAACATTCTCAAAATTTTTCTCATCAGGACCTTTGATGTACCTCCCAATCCTTAGGGTTAAAATGAACTGTAAGTATTTCCTAAACAATTGATGATTTACTTAAATCTTCTAGGGTTCGACTAAACATTAAGTTCAAAATGAAACGTTGAACTATAGATCAGAAACTATTTCATTAGGTGTAAAATGGTTCTACAAATTGAAATAAATTTCCATAAACAACCATTAGCTTAAGAAAAGCCTGACAAATACTAGACTCCCTAATACCAATCGAAGAACCTACAAAAGGAAAAGTAGTCTTCACTACAAACTAACATTTACCTCTTTCCTAGTCTGATTAGGAAGTCAAATTAATCTAAAATCTCATTTATGCTTGGCAACTCCTATACTGCACAAAATTCTCACTCTCTCTTAGAATGTGCCACCAACTGATAATCTTTCTTAGAAATATACATTTTCTCTCGTTAATACCCCTGACCTTTTCCAACAACTCTAAGCAACCCAAATTCATCTACTACTAATTTCCCTCAACGTCATAAGCTATGTGGCATTTATATCATGATTTCTAAATCATCAAGGCTTAAGTCTAAGAAAAGGTACCTGTGGCCATATCAGCATTGATCTGGGCCTCCTCATTAGTCACCATGTAGATTCTCATCAAAGTTCTTGATTGGGAATGTTGAGGAGAAGCGGCCACTATATTGTTCCCAATTTCCATCCATGGAGCGGTACTAGCCGATGGTGTAGGCACATTTGTTGACCACTCTATGAGCTACTTGAGTGGTCTTGACTCAACTGGCCTCCATATTGGTCTAGCCCCAATTGGAGGCAGATATTGCAGAGATGTCCTCCCTTCCCACATTGGTGCATCTCCGCAGTGACCTACAAATCCCTAAGTGAAACTTCTTGCAATTTGGACAATGGTCTCGCCTTCTTACTTCTGGAGGTGGAACATGCTGTGAGATCATCAAAATAAGACAATCGTTGGCCTTGTGGAGAGCTAACGAATCCGGAAATAGAGGCAACGGTATAGGCCCCCTTGTTCCTATTCTTCTATAAGTTTTGACCAAAAGTGAATTCAGACTTTCTTTTCTTGCCATGACTATCTATAACTTTCCCCCACTCAACCATCATTTTCTCGGCACACAAGGCCAATTGCAACATATCCTTATATATATAGGGTTCAGTCACTGACATCTTCTTCCTTATATTCAAATTTAAGCCTGCTTTAAACTTAGCACACGAGGACTATTCAGAGTTGATGATCTCCAGAATATATGTAGATTGCTCTCTAAGTGCTGTCTCATATTTGATCATCGTTTTGTTTCCTTGCATCAATCTGAAAAATTCCCCCTACTTTTGATCTGCATAAAAGCAGGTGTAGGACTTCTCGCTACATTCCTTAAGGGATTCATCCCTAGTCGGAGGATGAGAAGACCTAGAAGGATAAACCGGTAAAGGAACTGGGGTCTGACTTAGAGCTGGCAACTGACTTCCGTAAGTATTCCACCACTCCATCACCTAATGGGGGGCAGCTAAGGGTGGAGCCGGGATCCTGATTGGAGGAGCCAGGTGCATCAATGTCAAAGGAGACACGTGTGAAGATGATGCGGTCTCGGATTGAGAAGGTTGAGTATGAGGAATCTCATTCGAATTCCTCATTCTTCATTTAGGAGGTACAGTTCTACAAAATAAAATTTAACCTTAACAAATGTAATAAGAATTAGACCAGATACTTAACCCCGTAAAATAATATTCCTAATTTTCTTGGACCAATAGCAGGTATTTAAAATCATTTAAAATACTTTGAGTATCAAGACTTTCAGAATATTTTGAAAATAATTGAGAACCTTTAAAACATTTAGGGAACTTTTCAATGTTTTAAAATGTTCTTAAATCTAAACTTAGATACCAATTAAATTGTCACATCCCGACTCTCGGATCGAGCACGCTACAACCATCACATTACCCAAAAATACAAGTAAACCTAACTCGTACACCAAAGTACTACAAGGCATTCATCAATATTTATCCATCTTTTTCCAAAATAACTAAACAAATTCAATTCATCGTACCTCAACACTACAAAAAAACACGGTTTTAGCCACGAATTTTTACGACGGAAATTAATCGTCGCTATTTTGCGACAACTTTAGCGACAAAAACGAATTCGTTGCCATTTTGCGACAAACTTAGCGACAAAATTTATTCATCGCCATTTTGCCACAATTTTTGCGACGACGAAATACTTGTGGCTAAATTAGCAACGGAGAAATATAATTCGTAGCAAAAGTCGTCGCTAATTAGTGACAAAAACATTTTCGTGGCTAAATTCGTTGCTGAAAATTTTTTAAATAGATAGAAATTTATTTCTCTTATTTTTCTTTTTAATTTAATTTTTTTAAATAAATAGAAATTTATTTTTCTTATATTTCTTTTGATTTTATTAATATATTATATTGAAGTTAAAATTTATTTTGGCTTAAATTTTTTATAAATAATTAAAGAACATATAATTTATATAAAATTAAAAAAAAATTAATTTAGTAGTAATTGCGATGGATTTCCAAATCCGTCGCTATTTCGGCTACAAATCCGTCGCTGTTTCGGCGACGGATTCATAATCCGTCGCTGTTTCGGCTGACGGATTCAAAATCCGTCGCTTGAATTTGTGAATTTTATTTTAATTTTATTATAATTTAATAATTTATATTAACGAATCATATTATTTTTTTATAATATTTTAATTTACATATTATTATTATATTTCAAATTTTTAGGAAAATAATATTATTTAATTATTTAAAAAACCATATATTTAATATTATTTAAAATATATATTATTTAATTAATTTAGTAAATAAAAATTTCGCGGGCGCCGGCGCATGCACTCCCGGGCGCCTGCCTGGGCGGCCTGCGCTCTGGTCGCCATGTTATTTCTTAGCGACGAATTACGTCCGTCGCTAAATGGCGACGGATTCATATCCGTCGCTAACTGGCTAAGTGGCCATTTTTTTTATTATTATTTAATATTTTATTTAATATTGTTATTTTATTAAATTATATAAAATCATCATACCCGAAATTTAGTAAAAATTTTGAAAATGGTCCTATTCGGGTTAAAATAAAATATAATTTATTTATTATATCAAATTATATTATATATTTATTATATAAATATATTATTTTACTTTTTTTATATATTAAATTTATATATAAAATTTAGAGAGGAAAGGTGAGTAATTATTTATTATATAAATATTAAATTTTATAATAAAATTTAGAGAGTAAATGTGGGGCCGGCGCAATATCAAAGTGCATTTTGTGTGCTCCCAGCGCGGGCGCCCGGGCATGCCAGCGCCGGCGCCCGCCCCCCGCACATAAGATATATAAGATATAAGATATCATAAAGATAAACTATGTATATTTTTATTATTTTTGTTAATTTTATTAATGTAACTTAATATAATTTAATTTAATTTAATTAATTTGTTTGTATTTTTTATTAATTATTTTTAATTTTTATAGAATTTATATTTATAAATAAATAAATTGAGATATGCATGTGCTCATGCAAGAGCGATCGCGGGCGCCCTGGCATGCCTGGCGCCCGAGCATGACACCGTGCGCTACATGTACCCAAGCAAGCCCCCGCGCATGCCAACGCAGGCACCAGACCATGGGAGCACGGCACCCGCGCCCTACATGCGCACATGGCAGCGGGGTCCACGTGGGGCCCAGGGATGGCAGTGGTAGTTGGGGCACCCTTGTTACGTGCTGATGCCAGCGCGGGCGTCCAGGGATGCCACTACTGCGCGGGCAAGCTTGGCTTGCCCGGGCGTCCGGCCATGCTAGCAGGCGCCCGCGAGTTTAAATTTATAAATATTAAAAATTATAAATATCTATTTATAAAAATATTTAAATTTATTATTGCTCTAGTTTTTAATATTAGAATTTGGAGCATACAAATAATAATTTAATATTTGTTATTTTAATATTTATGAAGTTATAAATGTGTTTATAAATATAATTTGGATTCTTAGTGGATATTATTTTATTTTAGCACATTTTGAATTTTGAAAATATGTTACAAAAAAATGAGATTTAAATATTTTCCGAGTCTAATTAACATTGAATACTTAATTTAAATTTTTTTTGGCATGGCGATAAATATTGTCCATAAATATTGTGCGAAGAAAATTTCTTTATCGATCACAAAATATGATGCCATAGTATGAGTACAATTTGAGGAGAAAAAAATACCTATAGCATATATGCTAATATTTGATAACTCAAAATAAATATAAAAAAACAAAAATACGATTATTTTTTTTTTCAGAAAATTAGTGTTATCATATCTCATAAAATCAAAAAAATTCCAAATATATTTTTATACATGGAAAAAAAAAAAGCTCACTGAGCGCTTGATTGACGAAGTTTGCTACTCACTCACGTCGATCAAGTCGATCAAGGTTGACTTTCCTCGATGAAACATTCACCTTTCATCAATAAACAAGGCTGGGGTTGGTCAAGTAAACCAAACCCAAAATAAACCCAATGTAAAGTGTAAAAAAAAATCAAAAGAATAAAAAAAAACTAACGGTAATTTTTGTTTTGAGAAAATATGTTATAGGTGGTGGTGTGTAAGTATGCTATTTAAAAATATTAAAGAAAATATTTTTTATACATCAAATTACAATCCATCATCCTCTCAATTTTCCTTCTTTCCTATTTTTTTTCTTTTCTCCTTTTTTCTTTTCTCCTTTGTTTTGTTTGAAACTTTTTTCCTCCATCTTTCATTTTCCTCTTTTTCTTCATCTTCAATATAAAATCTTCAATATAAGATCATCCACAAATAAAAGTTTTGAGAAAAAAAATTGTTCTCAAAAAAATCCTGAAAAATAAAATGAAACTATAAGTAATAAAATTTAAAAATTACAAAAAAATAAAACCTAAGACTATATAAAAAAAAAAAAAAAAAAAAAAAAAAGACATACAAATACAAATACAAGCTTGGTTTCGGCCCACTTTCTTTTGCGCTTTCAGCCCCACTTTCATTTATGCTTGCTTTCTCTGCACCCGAGACAACTAAATATAATAATAAATATAATAATAAGAATAATAAGTAGATGAAAAAAATTAAAGAATGATATTTGACTGGTAGAGATTAATAATCAGTAATTAATCGTGTAATATAAAAAATAAATAGAAAATGTCCATCTTCTAACTAAATTCAATTCTCATGAGTTAATTCAATTTTAAAAGTTAATTCAATTTTAACTAAATTCAAAATTTAGATGTTTTTTTTCATCCAAACAATTAAAGTCTGCGAAATCATTCTGGGAATTCAAGTCTTCTTCTTTGACAAAATAAAAAATGTACACATAAAATAAATTATTGTTAAATTTATTGAAAATTAAATTTAAACCTTACCAAAAATAAATTTGAAAGCTTAACGCTTCTTTCTTCTTTTTCTTCTTTCTCTAGTCTTCTTTCTTCTTTCTCTATTCCTCTATTGAATTCACAAATCTCATCACCTATAATCATTATAAAAGAAATTTAGCAATTTTCAATCAATGATATCAATAATATCAGTAATATCAATAATAAGATGTCCGATAAATATTATAATAGAAAAAAACATCATTTAAATTGGGTGAGTAGATCATTTAAATTTAAATTGAGTGAGTAGATTTGGATTTGTTTTAATTAATTATGAATTTCTAGGAAGAATCTAAAATATTAAAATTGTGACAAGAAGAAAAAAATCTCATTCGATTTCTCACATATTTTTTATCACACTTTCAAATCTCAATCCCATTTGTTTTTGCTACACCAACACTGCATTTGAGAACACTGCATTTTGTCATTTTGTCTGATTTCTCTTATCACAGAAATCTTTCATCTTCCTATTAAAAACATATTTATCGAAATGACCGCTCAACGATATTATGAAAATGATTATGGAACGGAGTCAACTCAACTCAACTATTATCAAATATTATTATAATATGTGTGAATCAATTATAATATTATATTTTATAAAATATAATATTATATTATATATAAATATATTATAATTTTATGTGTTAAATAAAATTGATATATTTTGAAAATATTACACTATTATTTTATCACAAAATAATGTTCCTTTTTTTTTTTACTAAAAACAAATTACAAAAATATAATAAACATTAATAAATTTATTTATTTACTTTTATGCCTATTAAAAATAAATAGTAAAATATTGTAAATAATAAATTATAATAATCACATGTAAATGAATTGATGAATGAAAATAAAGATGTAAGAAGAAACTTTTAAATTTTTAAAAAGAGGTTGAAGGGCGGTGACAAAGATTTTCACAAACAATTTTTGGTGGCATTTCTAATTTCTTAATCCTAAATTTTTTTCATACTTTTACTAATACTTACAACTTAATAACTTATTTACTATACACACCTATCACACTTATTACTTATTTACTTAAAATTTTATTGGAGTAATTTTTTTATGCTTTTATATATTTAAAAATAACAATTATTAATAATATTATTTTAAATGAATTTATCTAATTTTATATAATATAGTATTATAGTTACACTATATTAAATATTATAGTGATTCCACCTGCACACCACAAAATTCAAGTATATCTCAACATATTTTTATATTTGACATTTTAAAATTAATGAGTAGGTTTCATTTGACATTTAACATTTAATAATTCACATTTAATGATTAAAATTAATCAATACATTTAAAATTAATTAATTTGACATCTTTTAAATTAATTAATATAGTTTATAGAATTAATTAATATAGTTTATAGATTTCATATAAAGATTTTTTCAATTTTAAAATAATTTATGAAACTTAGCAAATTTTCTATCATTATTATATAAATGTATGAATATGAATAAAAGATGCAAGAAAGAAACATGTATGAATAAAAGATGCCTTTTGTTCAAAAATTTAAAATTATAATAGTTTATAGTTTAGAGTTTAGGTGTATTTATAGTTTATATAGGTATTAAATTGAATATATATATTAAATATATGTAAATATAAATTAAGTGTGAATTTAAATAAATTAATATTAATATTATTAGTTAATTTTTTTAATTGATAAAAAATTTTAAAAACACATTATTTAAATTAATAATATTAACAACTTAAAATAAAATAATAATTTCAAATGATATTATTTAAAATAAAAATATTAAAATTTTAAATATTTAGAAACACAAAAACAAAAACAAAAAAGACCGCAAGCTCCTCCCCGCAGATGCTATAGTGGGGCCCGGGCGTGTTGGCTCGCGGGCGCGTGTCACATGCCACGCATGCCTTCTTGCGGGGAGCCCGAGCAGCGTGCATCACTAAAGAAATTTCATCCCGGCACTTATTCAATGTTCTCATTTTCTTCAATTCTTTTTAAGAAAAAAAAATCCTTTACGATTTTTAAAAAAATAAAATTCATGAAATAAGTTTAATATATTATAATAATATATTACAATATATCATAACACTATTATATAAATTAATAAATTTATATCATTTCATTTGTTAATTAATAATATTATTAATTTAAAAAAAACATATAAATAACTAAATTATTTATATTAATACTTCCCTAAACTTAATAATTAATATAGGCAAAAAAATATTTTAAAAGAAAATATATTTGAAAAGAGAGAAGGAAATTTTAAAGAACAATATCAATTAATAAATTAATATTGAATAAAGAATTTAATAGAAAAATAATAATAATAAGATAAAATTTAAGTTTTAGATGGAGTGTTTTTATTATGTGATTTAATTTAAGATCTCTCTTAATTAATTTATTAGAATAAATTATTAATTAATCTTGTAATTATTTTGTCATTTCATTTTGTTAACATAAATAGAATCATAGATTTAATTTTAATTATAATTTAATAAAGATATAATTTAATTTAGTGTCATATAAAAATATGAAAAGTTTAGGTAAATATTTTAAATCATATTTGAAAAATTTTTATTGGATTAAATTTTAAATTTTTAAATTTTCAATGTGGCGCCTTTTAAATTTTCAATGTGTGTGGCGCGCCTTGTGTGTGTGTGTGTGTGTGAGTGTGAGTGTGAGTGTGAGAGGGAAATTGAAAGGTAGAGAGGGGAGACGGGGAAATCGAAAGATAGTGAGGTGACCAAAGAGAGAAAGAGTGAGAGATGAGAAGAGAGAAGAAGAGTAGATAGATTTTAAAAAATAAATATTTTTATAATATTTTTTTAAAAAAAAACAGGTTTATAACTTAAAAAAAATATATATTTTTCTTTATCTTATTAATTATATTTTTTTAATATTCCTTCATATTTTAGTTACATATAAAATTTTTAACATTACAATAAAATTTTTTTTATCATTTTTTTCTCCACATCTATCAAATAATTTATAATAAGTAACTTAATATTTTTAATCAAAATTAAAAATCTAATAATAATAAAAAGTAGTTATTATAATTTGTAATTGATTATATTATATTTTATATATATATATATATATATATAAATATATATATATCTGATTATATTGTAAAATTTTAAGATTGATAGATTAATAATGAACCTTAGTTTAGTTTAGTTAGTGTGTTAGTGTGTTAGGGGGTTAGTATTTATTGTGTTAGTGGGTAAGTGTTTATAATTAGTGTTTTTAATTATGAGTTTGATTGATTGAAAGATTTTAGATTAATATTTATAATGATGGGTTTAATTGATAGAAAGATTTGAGATTTGATAAAATTATTATATGAGATGAAATATATTAAACCAAAAGTAAACTAAATAAAACCAACCATATCACCTCACCTTAACACCACATACCTTAAGTAAAACTCCATACACAATACACACCACACACCACACACCATACATACATAAGCAAATATAAGTCTTTGGTAATTATTCTAAATTTTTAAATTATACTAAATTTTCAAATTTAAAACAAAATTTTATTATATTAATTTGAAGTTTAGTAATTTATAAAATATGTAAATTATTATACAAATTTTAGTATTTAAATTTAATTTTTAAAATAGAAATCAATTCAATATCAAACTATATATATTTAAAAAAAGAGTTAGTATATTATTGAAAAAATTTTATGGAGAATCAAAAGTTGTAGCTTTATTTTTTTTACGGATCAATTCCCCATCTTTATTTGTTCTTTATTTATTTTCTTTAAAATAATTTAAGTTCTATTTATATATATATATATATATATATATATATAAAATAAATGGAGGATATTCTTAAAAGTTTTTTTTAATACTTTTATTTAAAGTAAAATTTGAATAATATATATAATTTTATAATTTAAAATTAATTTTTAAATAAATAAAAATTCTTTTTCGAATCATGTCCTCTCTCCTCTCTCTCCCTCTCTCTCCCTCTCTGTTCAATTAATTGATTTGCATAGAATACTTGACCTATTTACATTGAGATTTTTGAGATTTTTGAATGGGTTGTATCATATTTCTTGACCTTACTCTTAGTCTCAACACTAATTCAACACTAAATTCTTACTTTTATTCATCATTAAACTCTTAAATTCTTAAACTCTAAACTCTTACTCTTATTCAACACTAACACTAGACTCTTACCCTACTCTTATAATTATTTGAGTATGTGAAGAACCTCTGAAAAATTTTATATTTTTCGCGGCATCGGCGTCGCAAATTAGAGGGCGCGGCAAATTAGAGGATCGATGAATCTAAGCATTTATGGGGCTTTATGGGGCATGGCCAGAATCGAATGAATTTATGGCATGATTGGATTTTGGCTCGATTACCACTCCACAATATCCGTGCCACCATTATTCCGCACGCACCACAGGCACCACACACGCACCACAGACATTTTTCAAATCTGATGTATTAACTCAAATCATTTATTTTCCACCTCCACCAATTTTAAAAATATATAAATTTTACAATTATTTAACATTTCATTATTTTAATGAATTATTTTAATGAATTTAAATGGAATTGTGTAGAAAATGAGTTCCGTACACTTTCTCTCTCCCACTCTCTCTCACTCTCTCACACACACACAAATCCACAAGTTCATTGTCTTTTCCCATGGCCAGGAGGAGGAGGAGGGGAGAGTATATGTGATGGCTAGTATTGTTTGGTGCAAAAAAAAAAAGGGCTTGGCTTTTTTTTAATTATGTTAAATTATGAGACCGATTTCTAGGATTAAAAAAAAAATAGGTTTCAATAGTTATAATAAAAATAAAAATGCTGTTAAAAAATCCAGAATCATTTTCAAATAAATAAATAAAAGTGGTGCCCAAAAAAGAAAATAAATACCAAATTTATTAAATTATTAATTTTTCAACAAATTTTTTGAAATGAGGATGTTTATTTTTCGTAATTTTCATATTTTGCTTCTGATGGCCCATTTCCTTTCATTGATTTTTTCCATTATTATTGGGATGTCTATGTGGAAGTTTAAAAAAATAGATTTAACATGGGTTGGATAAATGTAAGATGAAGATTAAATCATGTTACATATTTATCAATTATTATTATTTACAGTATTATTTATAAAAAAGAAGATAGTAATTTCCTCTATACAAAATATTAAATTTAATATATTTATAAATAGCGGAGTATAAATATTATCTTTTAATTGCATTTAAAATTTTGAGAGTTGTGAAGTTTGGAAAACTGTCTCTGTGATGGTTACATTCCATTCCACACAAGGACAAGAGGCCCGACGACTGACAACCGAACCGAATGGTGATTGGAGTCGTGATAAGATGATGTGAGCAGACATGTCCGCACTGCACAAGTCCTGCCATGGAAGAGATAGACAACTGGATTCAGCTGTAGGCCTGTTTAATGCTTCTGTTCACCATCAATTCAAAATTTGAACGCGCGCAGCACTCCCTTCAGTCGGCGCCACGCACATTCACATGCACATTCACATGCACATTCACATGCGAACAGGCTCTGCTGCCACGACAGGAAATGCTGCTGCTGCCACGACAGGAGTCCTCCACGTCGCACATTGCACTCCACTTAGTCCGCGCCTTTCAGTGAACGCTGCTGCCACAAAATTTCCACTTTCTGCGCTCTCTCTCCAGCTACACTTTACTACACTTCAACACTCCAACCTAACCTATTGACATGAATTGATGGTCACTTGTTAACTGTTAAAAGCTGGCAGCCACGACATGAATTGATGTGTTCATCACAATGGAGTCCACCTCGCACACCCGTCCGCGCCACGCCACGCCACGCCACGCACATTCACATGCCAACAGTTAGATTTCAAAATTTCGCGCTGCTGCCACCATGCTCCTCCTCGCATCGCAGCACTCCCCTCAGTCCGCGCAACGCACATTCACATGCGAACAGGCTCTGCTGCAACGACAGGAAACGCTGCTGCTGCCACGACAGTAGTCCTCCACATCTCGCACATTGTACTCCACTCAGTTCGTGCCTTTCAAAATTTCAAAACAGTCAACTTCAAATTTCCACAGCACTGCACTGTTTCTCACTATCTCCAGCTACACTTCACCACTGCACTTCACTTCACTGCACTCCAACCTAACCTATATTTCTATTTCTGCATCCTATTTCTATTTCTATTTCTGCAGAGCTATGCTCTGCACTCTATCTACCGATATTTGACAGCACCACCCAACACTCTACTCTACTCTATCCAGCTATCTATCTGCACTCTAGATAACCGAACTAACACACTACACGAGCTGGTGCTATTTACTTAACTCCCTTACTCATCCAGGCACACTCAGTCACCAACAAACAAACTTCAAACTTCAGTCCTCGCTCGCCAAATCACTCACTCACGGCTCTTTCCTACCCTCTTCTTCAAACCCCTCTCTAGTGCTCTCCAAACTCACCTCCAAACTCACCAACTCAACATGGCCTCCTCGTCCAGAAAAGCAAAACGAATTACCATGGTTTCGGAAGAAAACAAACACTTTCCATCTATGCAAAAAAAAAAATCTCTTTGATAAGGTATTTTCTCATAGAAATATTACTTTGGGTAGATTAATTGATTGAAATTTTTTGGATAGTATAAATTTTGAATATGGAAGTTATTTAAAAGAGATTTGTCCGTCTTGGATTCTTAATCCAGATACAAATATTTATGAAAACGCTGTTAGAATTTTTTTTAATAACATAAAAAGAATGGATAATGATTGTGTAGTTATCGATGGGAATATTACTTCGTGTAGTTTTAAAAGTTATTTTGATGGTCAAATAATTAAAGTGAGTCCTAAAATGATATGTAGAGAGGCCGATCTTTGTTGGACAGAGTACGAAGACTGCGCAGTGTATTTAAATACGGAAATATTAATGGATGCTAAAATAGTTTTTAATAATGATAATTTAGAATTTTTTAGTACAAATGCTACTGATTTAAATTTTCAAGAAAGAGTTCTTCATTTTCTCATTATTCATGTTATTAAACCACGGGCCGGAAATTATACATCTATTACTAGAGATGATTTTTGGTTAATGGCACGTATAATTGAAAGAAAAAATCCAGGTTTACATTTTTTACTTCCTTATTTTATGATATCTTCAAAAGATTCTAATAATAATTTATCCTATTGTAGTATGGTGAGTGGTATTTTAAAAAGTCATGGAATAAATCTAGGGAAAGAAAATCATTTACAATTAAATATAAATAAAAATAGTATAAATTATAGAACTTTAAGAAGAGCGTATTGGGTATGTGAAGATGGTATTTGGATAAATATTAAAAAAAGAAGTATTCCAGAGCCAGACCCAGTGCCACCGGCGGAAGGAGCTGAAGAAGATCATGAAAGGGCGGAAGATCATGAAAGGGCTGAAGCGGAAGATCATGATTTTCATTTTCATGAAAGGGAGGAAGGAGTTGAAGATCATGATTTTCATTTTGATGATAATTCTCGTGATAATGTAAATGAAATTGAAAAAAAAAAGGTGGGAAGAATTGTTTGAATATATGAATAATATGAAATTGAAATTGGATAGTGTTCGAAGCGAAGTAGGACAGGTGTGTAGTGAAGTTGGTGAGGTTAGGAGTGAAGTGGGAGAATCAAGAAAACAAATCGGACAAATGCATACACAATTGACTGAATTAAGACATAATTTTGATGAATTTAGGGTACATGATCATCGTTTTAAGGACCAGAACCAAGAAGATCATATGAAAATGGTAGGTCGCATGATGAACATGGAGGCGGATTTAGGGGTGAATAGTAATTTTATTAAGGTTATACGAGATCATCTGCGGCTCGGAACCACGGAATCAGGACCATCTTCCTCAGCAACCACGCAATCAGGACCATCTTCCTCTGCAATAGCACGACCAGGGAGCTCTGCCTACCCGGCCTACCCATTCGTCATTCATCCTCGTCCTCCAAGATCTTCATTTGCTTCTCCTCCCAGACCGACACATCCGACACATGATCCTAACCCTTTTCGTATCGATGAAGTGATAAGAGGAATACCATCCTCTGCTGCTGCTGCTGCTGGGACTGCTCGGACTTCTCCGAGTCATGGATCTGCATCCTCTTCACAACCAACCACTGAACCGAGACCAAAAAAATTTCGACCAAAAGTTCAATTTCCATAATTCCATATTTTTCCCTTTTTTTCAAGTAGTTTTACTTTTTTTTTTTTAAGAAGTTTCGTGTATCAATTTTTTTTTCATGTACCGAATCAAAAACGTAAATATTGAATGTAAATTATTTATCTTATTTTTCTTATTTATTTCATTTTTAATTTTTTTGGTTCCTATGCAATGGGTCGCCTGGCACCCGCGTGCCACACCGTGGCATGCGCATGCAGCGCACAGCATCGCACACAGCACCCGGGAAGGGCAGCGGGGCTCCCGGCCAAGCCAGCCCGGGCGCCCGGGCTCCCACTCATGCTCACGCAGGGCACGCATGCAAGGGCAGCGCGGGCTCCCGGCCATGCGAGGCCGGGCGCCCGTGCGCCCGTGCCCCCGCTCATGCCCGCGCATGCAAGGGCAGCGCATCCCGCACATGCAAGGGGAGCACGGTCCTGTGGCATGGCGCCCGATTTTGCTTGAGGTTTTACAATTACTCAAAAATTTTTTAAACCTTTAAAAGGTTTTAAATATGTTATTTTAAAACCGCCAAAATTTTTATTTTTTTAAAAACTTTTTTTATTGTTTAACATTTACTCAAAAATCAAAAATAAATTACGATGACTATCATTAATCTCTTACAAACCATCTTATAACCCTCTTACTTAACCCAAACAAATCCTTAGTTTTTATATTATTTTATGATCTCTAAAGAGATGTGAGTGTTATTTTAAATTTTTGCTACCGGAAAGGAAATGTTTAAATTCATTTTGGCGCGGAAAATGAAAAAAATTGGCTCCAAAAATTTCTTCTTCCATTAAAAAAAGCTTTGGTTTAATTGATTTAAAAAAAGGAATTATCTATCAAAATTAAATAACCAAACATTTCTTCTTTTATGCAATTAAATTTGTTTCTTTTAATATTGAAATGTAAGATTAAATTAAAAAATTTGAATTAAATTGTGAATTAAATTGCAAGATTCAATTCAAAATTTTTAATTGATATGAACGGTTAATGAGAAATTGTGTGTGAAAAATTGTGTAAGCAACGGAAGAGTTTTAAAAATAATTGGAAGAGTTTTAAAAATAATTAGAAAATTAGTAAAATGAAATTTTGAATATAATTGATGATAATAATAAGAAGATTAAGAGTGTTTGGACCTAATTATAATCCTAATTATAATCGGACTTAGCGACGGATTCATTCTTCCGTCCCTATTGTGAACTTTACTAAATTGTTCTTGGATTCGTGTTTCTTTTTTGCCCGAGAACCCTAATTACCATAGTTGCCGCAACTCCCGTAGCCTCCTTGCATCTTCTCTCCGTGGCCTCGCATACTTCATTCATTCCTGACCATCCTCATCCCTGATCATCGCCTTATGCTCAACCCAGCAACCAGCTCCCACCTCATCTCATTTTAACTTAGCGGCGAAGGTTTTCTCCGATCATCTCTCCTCTCGGTTCGTTTGCTCTCCCTCTCTCTTCTCTTCTCCACCTCATCTTCTTTCTCTTTTTTTTTCTTGTCTGATGTTTTCTTCCACGATATAGGTTCGGCTCTCTCTCTTCATATTATCCTCTCTGTCAGCTTCATCGAAGCCTATTCTCTCTTCCGTGCTCATCTATCAGGTTCGTTTGCTCTCCCTCTCTCTTCTCTTCTCCACCTCCTTTCTCTTTTTTTTTTTATCTTGTCTGATGTTTTCTTCCTCGATATAGGTTCGGCTCTGTCTCTTCATCTTATCCTCTCTCTGTCAGCTTCATCGAAGGCTATTCTCTCTTCCGCGCTCAACTATCAGGTTCGTCTTCTATCCCTCTCTCCTCTTCTCCACCTCCTCATCTTCTGGATGGAAATATAAATCATTCCTAATAGTCATATTATGTTGTACAATATGCCTCTTGTTCTCCCTATATTTTTAAACATTCTTAACTAATTTAACCCATAAATATAGCAATTTAACCCCAAATACATTTGAAACTGCGTGATACTCACCTTTATTTCTTGGAAATCTTAAGTTTTCACTAATCCTCCTTTCTACCACTTCATCCGTGTTTAATTTTAGTGTTTAATTTTGCATAGATTAACTGTGTGGGTCTTGATTTTTAATCAAATAATCTCTATGTTAGTTTGTGTGTTGATTTCTATGTTGTTGTTGAAGAAGTAGGTTGATTTCTATCTTGTTGTTGAAGAAGTAGGTTAACTATTTGTTTGTCTTGAATGATTATTTTAAATGATTATTTTAAATTATTAGCACATATTTGACCCACATATGTTTTATGTTTTATATGTTTTGGGAGTACCTATGGTTCGTTAGGATTTAAAAATAAAACCACTATTTATTTGTGTTCATAAATATCTTTTTCCTTTCAAAAGTTCTCTCTTGAAAAAATTAAAGGATAAATTCAGAGGTTGCCTATTTATTCAAATAAATCTCATGCATATAAGTATGTTTCCTCTTATCAAAGCTTTTGTTCTTTTTAATTTGTAGAGAGATGATGCAAAATAATAGAGCGTGGATGTATAATAAGAATTTACCTGACCATCGAGGATTGACCGATGAGTTTCGTATTGGATTGGAACAATTTTTGGAATTTGCTAATAGTAAAGTTGAGTTTATGGATGGAAATAAGTTAAGGTGTCCTTGTAGGAAGTGCAGTAATGGTAAATTTTATAAGTGTGATAAAGTTAGGGAACATCTTTATAGATTTGGTTTTACTTCGAATTATTATAATTGGACTTGTCATGGTGAACCATTTATATCTGAGGAAGAATATGGAAGAAGTAGACAATTTTCCAATAGAGGAGAATATGATTACAACCATTTAAACCCATATCAGAGAATGATAATTGATGCAGCTGATAATGTTGTCTTACAATCGAACCATGCAAGTACCAGTTCTATTCCAATATTTGAACAAGTATATATTAGTGATGCAGAACCATTGCAGGAGGTAGAAGTAACAGGTGTCGATGAGAATGCAAGTAATGAACGTTTTTTGTCTGATCAGTTTGGGGAAGTATTGAAAGCTACAGATCAACCTTTGTGGGGAGGCTGTGACACTCATACTAAGTTATCAGTGACATCAAGACTGTTAAATATCAAGGCAGAATATAATGTCTCTGAGGAATGCTTCAATGAATTTGTTCAAGTAATTCGAGAAGTATTGCCTCGTGATCACATCATCCCAACTGATCTTTACGATATGAAAATTTTAGTGAAAGACTTGGGTCTTCCTGTGGTAAGGATTGATGTATGTAATCAGGGTTGTATGTTATATTGGAGGGATGATGACAATGCAGAATTTTGTAAATTTTGTAACCATTCTAGGTACAAGAGTAGTAGGAGGCCGGGTCGCAAGCGGAAACCATATAAGCAAATGTTTTATTTGCCCTTAATCCCCCGATTGCAAAGGCTTTATGCATCTAAGGCCACTGTTGAACACATGATGTGGCATGCAAACCATCAAACAGAAGAGGGTCTCATGTGTCATCCTTCAGATGCAAAGGCTTGGAAACATTTTGATAAAATATATCCTGAGTTTGCAAAAGAGCCTCGAAACATTAGATTGGGTCTTTGTGCGGATGGTTTTGCTCCATTTGGCAAATCGGGAAAAACCTATTCATGTTGACCAATAATCTTAACTCCATACAATCTACCGCCCGGATGTGTATGAAAACGCCATATATGTTTCTGACATTGCTCGTACCTGGCCCACAAAATCCAAAAAAATTAATAGATATTTATATGCAGCCACTAATTGCAGAGTTAAAACAACTATGGGATGAAGGTACTTATACATATGATGTCCATTCTAATCAGAATTTCCTATTGAAGGCTGCTCTTTTTTGGACGATAAATGATTTTCCAGCTTATGGTATGTTATCTGGGTGGAGTACAGCTGGTCTCTTAGGATGTCCGATATGTATGCAGAAATCAAAGTCATTCAGATTAAAATATGGTAAGAAGGCGAGCTATTTTGATTGTCATAGACAATTTTTGTCACTAAATCATTCATTCAGAAGAAATAAAGTTGAGTTCATTAAAAATAGGGTTGAAAAAACACCTCCACCATTGAGATTGACTGGTGATCAAATTTGGGAACAAGTGCATAACTTTCCATCTGCTATTGAAGACCCTCATGGTACCACTGTTGGTTATGGAAGTACGCATAAATGGATAAAACGGAGTATATTTTGGGATTTACCATATTGGAAATTCCATCTTCTGCGTCATAATCTCGATGTCATGCATGTTGAAAAGAATGTTTTTGATAATGTTATAAACACAGTTATGGATATTCCTGGGAAAACAAAAGATAACTTGAGTGCAAGAAAAGATATGAGAGTTGTTTGTAATCGATCTACACTAGATGTCGATGCAAGTAGTAAGGGACCAAAGCCAAAGGCAGTTTATACATTGAACAAGGATCAGAGACGGATTGTTTGTGAGTGGTTGAAAATGGTGCGGTTTCCTGATGGATATGCTTCAAACCTTGGGAGATGTGTTGATTTGAATGAGTGCAAGTTGACAGGTTTGAAGAGTCATGATTGTCACATATTTATGGAAAGACTAATTCCAATTGCGTTTAAAGAACTTACCAAATTTTGTCTGGGGTGCCATTACGGAGTTAAGTATTTTTTTTCATGACATTTGCTCAACGGTGTTAAACTTATCAAACATGGAGAAACTAGAGAGAGATATTCCAATTATTCTATGCAACTTAGAAAGGATATTTCCTCCGTCATTTTTTGATTCTATGGAACATCTCTTAGTTCACTTGCCTTATGAGGCAAAAGTTGCAGGACCTGTACAATTTCGATGGATGTATCCGTTTGAGAGGTGAAATATTTATATTATTTTTTTCAAAATAATACTTCTTTATAGATTTATTTTTAAAATCTTTTAATGTTTTTTCTTATTAGATTTTTATATCATTTAAAGAAAAAAGTGAAGAATAAGGCATGGGTCGAAGCCTCTATTGTTAATGCATATATTGTGGAGGAAGTGACAACATTTGCATCGTATTATTTTGAGCCTCACGTACAGTGCAAGAGGCGAAGAGCAGGAAGAAATGACGAGGGCTCTATCGATCCCAATTTTTCATCATTTTCTATTTTCAATTATCTTGGTCGAACTAATGGAGCATGTAAGAGAAGATATTTAACTGGTCAAGAATTGCGAGCAGCCCATACATATATTTTATTGAACTGTCCAGAAGTGGGACCATATTTCGAGTAAGTATATAGTTTTAACTAGTCAAGAAATGAAGCAGTCCTTACATATTTTATTTGGGTAAAAAATTTATATAATATATAAGTGATATTTTATGATAGGATTTTTCAAAATTCATTTTCGGAACTACCTAACAAGGCGTTTGATCGTCTGTGTGATAAGAAATTTGCAACATGGTTCAAAACATATGTAAGTACTTATCTATCAAGTTCCCATCATATTTTGTTTTTTAATCATTACTTAACGATAATAGTTTGGTTACTTTCCTTTAGGTTCATGCCAATGTTCATGCCCATGCTGATCAAGTTGAACAAAGATTATTATATCATCTATCATGGGGTCCAAATTCATATGTACGAACGTGGCCATCATATTTTATAAATGGGTTTAATTTTCACACCCAAGAATATGGAATTGGAAAAGTCACAATGAATAGTGGAGTATGTGTTCGGTCATCCAATAATGGAAGTATAAAAGATGATTTTTATGGTTTATTAGATGAAATCATAGAGATAGAGTATCCTGGAGCAGATTTGCGAGTGGTATTATTTAAGTGCACTTGGTTTGACCCCATCAAAGGAATGAAGGTGCATCCAAAGTATAATTTGATTGAAATAAATCATAAGAAGAAGTATAACAAATATGAACCATTTATATTGGCACAGCAAGGAATTCAAGTATATTATGCATCATATCCTAGTTTGAAACGTGACAAAACTGATTGGTAGGCTGTATGCAAAACAAAAGCACGGAAAAAAATTGAAGAGCATTGGGTTGATATAGCATATCAACAAGAAGAAGTTACTACCACGATTCAAACGGAGGAATATGATATTCCAACTTTACGAGATCCATGTGGAGCAATTATAGATGTCGATCCAAATGAAATTTGTGGAGATGACGATGAAGAATCAGATTTTCATACTGAGGATGAGGACGAGGACAAGGACGAGGACGAAGACAACGATGAGGATGAGGACAGTGACGGTGATGGAGATGAATGTGAAAGTGGAGATGACAATGAAAATTTTGATTTTTAAAACCGGGTAAGTTTAGTTTTTTACACATAGATATGCTCAATGTAATACATTTCAATTTGCTTCCTTGTGATATAATTATCTTTATTATACATCATTTATTTATTTATCTACACATTTGCTTTTGCTTTTATCAATCACTAATTTTGTATTTCTGTAATTTTAAACGATGTTCCGTCCAAACCTAATACTTTGTTTTTTTTGTAGATTATTTCGATTTAGTAGTTGGACTCTTGATAACATTTTATCGGTTACAAAAGTTTGAATATGGTAAGTTTTTCATGCCCTTTCTTATGTATCGTTAAAACATGCAATTGTTATTTTTGTCATTTGTTTAATATTTATGCTTATTAGTATAAACGTGGAGGACATGTTCGAACTTCACAAGGAAGATCAAGCACTTCCCCTTGTCCTTCCCCTTCGCCGTCCCCTTCCCCATGTCCTTCTGCTTCAGCCCCATCAGTTGCACCTTCACCTTCTGTGCAACAATCAAATGATGTGGGGGATACAAGTATAGAGCGAAACTTCATATCCGCTTGTGGAGATTCGTAAGTATTTAATTTTAAAATTTTACTTCATTTGTTTATTTTATTTATATATATGGTTCTTTAATTTAACTTAATTATTTATCATTGCTCATAAAAAAATTGTTTACATATAGATTCTCAGACCCAATATATGTGGTGCGTATTATAAATAAAATTGTTAATAATCATTGGGGAGGGATATCAATGAATTACACAAGCACGGAGAATGAAACAAAGGAATTATGGTGGAGAGAATTTAAGGTAAATTTTATCTTAAAATTTATACATTAATTAAAATTTTTACCTTAATTAAGATAATTGTTTCTTTGTTTATTGCAGCGGAGGTTTAGTTGGGTTGAATCAGAAGAGACTGAGATAAGAAGAAATTTCAAAAAAAAAGCTGGTGATCACATTCGAAGTGTGATCAATAAAGCCAAAACAAATCGGAAGAAACCAAATTGCATCATGGAGGAAAATTGGCAAAGAATGTTGGCAATTTGGGAGTCGGACGATAGCAAAAAAAGAAGTGAGCAGAATAAAAGGAATAGATCTTGTAACTCCGGGCAAGTGTCTGCCACTTACGCGGGGGGATCAATCAATGTGGATGAACATAGAAAAAGATTGGTAACTATTTCAAACACTTATATTTTGATTTAATTCATTTAATTCTTTTTTACTATTTCATTATTATTGTTAACTTTAATGATTCTTTTTTAAATTTTTTTAGGCCAAGGAAAAGGGATTTGAGCCATCATATATCGACACTTTTGAGCAAACATTTCAAAAGAATGACAACACTTGGAGCGGGGAGAGAGCAAAAGTAATATCGGTATGTAATTGAAACTTTGACAATTAAAATTACAATTCCATAGGCCTAGATTTCTCCTTCTCTTGCACGATAAATATACATGCATCTATTTTTTCCTTCCTTTTTTAATACAATATGATATAATGTAAATGGTCTTCACTCCCAAGCATACATTTTAATTTTGATTTTTATTAATCAAAGTAATTGCTTTTCGATTTTGCATCTATAGAATCTTATCAGAGAAAATGAGGAAATGACATTTCGGTATGTTGGTGTTGGTATTTTAGTGTTGGCTGATGGATTCCCATTGCTAATGGTAATGAGAAATTTTATAGGCTAACCTACAGATTTGGAACTAGGAAGTGATAATTATAAGTTTGGGTCTCATCATTTCTCTCTCAAATATCTTTCTGTTTCCATAGGTTAATGTATCGAAAGTGTAGATGAATAGATTGATTTTTGGCTCTTCCCTTTGTGAAAATGACCAAAGAAAATGACATATTTTGTTGCGGTTTTTCCCATCAAAGTTTGGTTCAATTCATTAGCTTTGCTGAATCCAGAATATTAACATGTTATCATTTCATGAATTATATAAAAACTTGTGATCCTGCTAATAAATTTATTACTGATTCCTTTCTTTCATATAATTGACACTCAAAATTAGCTAGACAAGTCCCGGTTTGGAACAATTTTGTCGATCCCTAGCTCACTTGAAAAATAATCATTATAAACTCCCAAATCAATTATATTACTCCCAAATCAATTATATTTGAGACTGGAACATATTCTCTTTCACTTTATCCTTTATATTATCCTTTATCTTGTCTAATTTTCTTGTGCATATCAAAGACCTGGATATTGTCTAATTTTCTTGTACATATAAAAAAAGGAATCTGTCTCTCTCTCTCTCTCGACTGTTTATTTTACCAATTTTGTAAGATAAAAAAGTGGTGCATTGACAATAATATATAGGTGTGGGGTCTATGTTAAAAATAGTACAGTAAGTTCTCACTAAGTTAATTAGAACAGTAAGTTATTGTGAGAAAAAAGTCATACCGGACACACCAATTCACCAATTCAGATCCAATTCACCGATTCAGATTTCTTCTTTGGCCGTGGGGATAAGCCTCACTAGCAACATTGTTTATATTATACTTTTTCTTTTGACTTTTTAATTTATTTATTTTTTATTGATTTTTTGCTTTGAAAATGACCTGGTAGCATCGTGTATATATATGGGATTTATTTAATTAGACAAACTCAAATTTTCAAATAAGGAGCACCGAACCACATGTAATTGATTTTTTTCTAATTTTAACACCACTATTGAAATGAAACTATGAAAAGAATAATAAAAATGGGTAAAAATCATTGAAACTAAAAAAATCATATCAAACCAAAATTTACATCAGAACCAAAACAATCATTTGAGATAATTTTTTCAGTACAAGTTAGTGTTATTGTCAAGTGGTATGGTGGTCATTTAATATGGTTGCAAAATATGGTTGCAAAAGTTAGTGTTATTGTCAAATTGTTAGTATAATGTCTAATGTGTTATGAATGAGTCAATCGAACCTTAGATTTCTATAATTTTTTTTCTTAGCATAGCTACCAACCCATCAACCCGGTGCAAATTATTCTTTTAATTAATATATTTTTATGTATAATAAGACTTTTGTTACACTGATATATTTCCTTAAGAGATAAATTTGAATTTTTTATATAATTTAACCCTAAAAAAAATTCCACCATAGTTTTGTCTATCATTATATATGATTATAGCATGAGTTAAGTACTTATAAGCACAATTTAGCTTAATTTAGTTTTTTGAATTATTCTCTCTAGCCACATATATATATATATATATATATATATATATATATTTTTTTTTTTTTTTATTATACTTGTTAGAAAAATAGAATCCAATTTCCTCGGCAAAAATTTGACTTTTAGTTCTCTTTCTCTTTCTTGGTATACTTGAGGCGATGGCATCAATGCAACAGCTTTTATTTCTATCAATTCTATCATCATACGTGATTTACTTATTCATAACCTTGTAATTGTTTTTTCTCATAGTTTTATTGTAATTTTTTTTGTCATAATAATACAGGAAAAATATAATGAACTTTTGTTGACGAATTCAAGTAGTGCTGATCATGATCCCTTAGCTGAGCCATCTGTTGATAGTATGGCTTTGTGGTTAGAGGCATCTGGTGGGATAAAAAGGGGAAGAATTCTTGGGATGGGATCATTGAGTAGAATGTACACACCAGGTCCATCTTCTATACGTCCATCTTGTACCGCGATGGCTTCAAGAAAAGAAATGCAACTAGATAAAGAAGTACATGACCTCAAAACACAACTTGCATTGAAAGACGAAGAAATCAAAGCGCAACTTGCAAAAAAAGACGAAGAAATCAAAGAAATCAGACAATCACTTGAGGTAACACAAAGACTTATTTTACAGCACCTCAATTTGGATGCAAGTCAATTTCTTCCGTCACAGAGTCAGAGTCACGTTCCCCCTTCTTTGCCTGCTGATGACCCAGACGAAGACCAGAATGACTGACCCTTCTTTGCCCCCCTCCTGATGAAATGAAGACCAGAAAATGACAGACCCTTCTTTGGCCCCCTTCTTTGTAGTGTAGTGCAACTATTAATTATATATTATGATGTTTGACATTTTCATTTTGGAGTTCTATATATATTTTGGTTCGAATGAATTTTTTTTTTTTTGTATGGTTTATTAGTTGAATTGGATATTGATGACATATTGGTTGGATTGTAAATAATATGGATAACATTTTTTTAATTGATAGGCCAAAAAACAAAATTTATTTTTTATTAAAATCCGTCGCTAAATTTGTGGCCAAATTTAGCCAAAAAAATCTGGAAAAAAAATTCGTCCCTAAATCGGAAGAAATCTCCTAAAAGAAATTCGTCGCTAAACTTTATAAAATTTATCCGTTTTTAAATTTAGCGATGGATTTTAGCGACGGATTTTAGCGACGAAACTTATCCGTCCCAAAATCTTGGCGACGGATTGTTATAGCCAAATTAGCGACGAATTTTAGCGACAAATATTTTTGTTGCTAAATTGGCCACGGATTTTGGCAACGAAATATTTTTGTCGCTAAAAACTTTTAGGGACGAAAACTTTTTTGAAGCTAAATTAGCGACGGATTTTAGCGACGAACCTTATCCGTCCCAAAACTTTGGCGACGGATTGTTATAGCCAAATTAAGGACGAATTTTAGCGACAAATATTTTTGTTGCTAATTTGGCCACTGATTTTGGCGACGAAATATTTTTGTCGCTAATATAGCGACAAACTTTTAGGAACGAAAAGTTTTTTGTAGCTAAATTAGCGACGGATTTTAGCGACAAAATTATTTGTCGCTAAATTAGCGACGGATTTTAGCGACGAAAATATTTTTGTCCCTAAATTGGCGACGAATCCGCCGCTTTTGTCGTTAAATTTTTGCGACGCGTCATTAGCGACGAAAATTTTTTTGTCGCAAATTTCGCTGCTAAAAATTTTAGCGACAAATTTTTCTAAGTTTTTTGTCCCTAAATCTGTCGCTAAAATGGGTTTTTTTGTAGTGCAATTTAAGTACACAATAGCATATCCAAATCTCAAACCAAATAAATGTAATACAGAGTAAGTTTTCAAAAAAAATACTTACAAAATTTGTCTTCATTTGAATCCACTAATACCTCAAAATCAAAAGAAAACTAGCACCCAAAAGAGTCCAACAAAACCAGCTTCTTCAATTCTGATGCTAAACAATCTACGAATTCGCAACTAGGCTTTCTCTGCAAGATTGAAAATAGGAGGGATGAGAATATACTATACCTCGTGAGTGATGTACATGTTGAACATAAATAAAATTTATGTGGTGATATATCAAATATAAATATTTCAAATCCTTTTGTCATTCTCAAAATCCTTGAATTATAAATAAATGTTCTAATCATCATGATTCAATCTCATATGCATCCATCCATTTCACAATTTCAAACATGCGGTAGCCAAAATCATTAGTCCCAATAATGATCTACCATGGTCTAGGGTGGGATCGTCAAGGATTATAGAAATTTTACTTTACAAATGCCCCTTTCCTTGGCGTTGGCTATGGTGTTTCATTGGTGGTGCAACTAGCTATTCTATTCCCTTAGGCGGTGTGTTATTCGACCATGAACGCATCGCACGTGCTCAATTACATACCATGATCTATTAATCCTATTACATCACCCCGTCAGGTCATTCCGCAGAAGGAAATAACTATTCATTCTTTTTTTTTTTGTCCAAACCATTCCCCTCAAGCCAATCATATGCACAATTTCTCAATATATTCGTAAAATCCTTTCATGTACCATCAATTTAACAATTGCTCATTAGTAGTCAACATCACAACATATTTAACATCAATAACTCACCATGGTATATTTATTCCTCCAAACCATAACGGATGCATAGATGTTTCAAATTAAATTTTTGGGATATTCCACATGCACTAAAACATATAAAATCAAGTTTCGAAAATCATATAGAAAATTAAATAAAAGTATCTTTCTTATTTTAGTGCAAGCTTGCAACCACTCACAATATTAGGGACGATAGTCACTCCCAAACTTCTCCATAACAAAGATCCTACTATGACCAGCTTTGTTCAGCCCCTTAACTTTGTCTGCAAAGAATCCTTCCGATTTGGTACCCTTGATATTTCCCCTTATGTGTTAACTCTAGATACTCAAACTCTTCCTAAAACAAAGCTCTGTTCTAATTTTGGAGAGTTGAATGAGTAGTTGGGACCCTCGATCTTGGGTTTTGGGGGTGGATCGGCTTGGGTTTGGAAGAGAAGAGAAGAATGATCTATAAAGAGAGAAAATTTGGGTCTCATGCATTTTAGAGTCTTCTTTCTCTTTTTATCTGAAAACTCATTTTCAGTATTTGCTTGATAGCGTGCTTACACTTCTAAATTGCACAAAACGCCTAATGTGTTTAAATACCTGGAGTTTTGGTTTTGTTGATAACATGTGTTCAGTGTTGAGCAAGAGAATGTTGAAATAAAATTACAATTTATGAAAAATAAATTAGAAATATTAAAAGTTTGGTATATTAAAAAATATGGGATATAATATAATTTGTGTAATGTATAATCAAAATGTTTAAATGGTTCTGTGGTGGTATACTTTTTGGCTGACTTGAAATATATGGGTTCAAATCTCCACATCTATAACAAGTGCACGGTGGTTGTTTACAAATACTCTACCGAGAAGCAAATGAACATCAAGGCACCAAGAAGAATTTGCCAAGGCATCGAAAAGATTCACCATGAACACCAAGGCACGAGAAGAATTTACCAAGGCATTGAGAAGAATTCACTGAGGAGAAATAGTGTTTGTGTCCAACACAAATGTATTTGTGTCCAACACTAGAATGTTTGTGTCCAACACCAGGGATAAGTGTCCAATACTAGAGTGTTTGTGTTCAACACTGAAGGGTTAAGTATCCAACACTAAAGTGTATGTTCAACACCGAGAGATAATGTCAACACTTGAGTGTGTGTGTCCAACACCAAGGGGTAAGTGTCCAATACTAGAGTGTGTATTCAACACCAAGGGGTAAGTATCCAACACTAGAGTGTTTGTGCCGACACAAATAGGGTTGTGTCGACTCAAGAGTGTTTGTATCCAACACAAGCGTGTTGGTGCCCGGTATTAGTATCTATGCCGACATAAACACGATTGTGTCGACACTCATCCAATACAAGAGTGCTCATGCTCGACACAGCTATGTTTGTGTCGAGTATACGAGTGTTTATGTTGACACAAATAAGGTTATGTCCATACAAAAGCGTTTGCATCAACACAATTAAGGTTGTTTCAACATAAGTTTATGTCGATGTAAGTGTCAACACCAAATGTAAATCAAATTCTAACAAGTACCGACCACTCAAATAACCAAATACTTAAAATTGAGAATCTATCAATTGAGAGTCTAGAAAATTCCAGTGTAACCAAAGAGACAAAATCCATACTTAAATTTTAACTTAATTAATTTCCTAAATTTTACAAAATACAGAAATTTCAAATGATCTCTTAGAGTCAACACCACAATAAGACTTTTCCGATATTACATAAGAAGAATGTCCTTCAGAGCAAGAAATAGTTGTCTTTCAAATTTTTAGATGAAAGATATGAGTGAGGCAGATTGGAAATCAAAACTCATAGAGGTCGTTCTAAGAGATTATTAAGATTATCTCAAGAGTTTTGTATTATAAAAACTCTAGAACGATACAAAATTAAAAATTACAAATTCATTGATACTCTCATAACTAAAGGCGATAGTTCAACAATGACATACCCTAAAACTCCTTATGAATAGATGAAATGTTTAGAGTACCATATTCTAGCACAATTGGGAGCTTGAAGTATGATATGATGTGTATTCGTCCTGATATTTGTCATGCTATGGGTTGGGTCGACATATATCAATTCAATCCAGAGAAGAGTAATTGAATAATTATGAAAAGGATATTGAAATACCTGAAAGAAAATGTAGATTATTTCCTTTGTTATCAAGGAAGGAATCTAGTATTGAAAAGATGTATAGATATTAATTGCAGAAGTGATTTAAATAAGAGAAAATCTATCTCTAGTTATTTTTCTTACTCAATGATAGCGTTATCTTATGGAGTGGTAAGAAATAAATTTATGTATCTCTTTCTACAATGGAAACAAAATTTATGGCATGTGCTTCTGTAGTTTAAGAAGGAGTTTGGTTGAGTAGATCTAGCAACATTTGGCAGTAGTAAACAATTCATTGGGAGATATATTATAACAATCAATCAGCTATTGCCTACGCTAGAGACTTCAAATATAATGGAAAAATCAAATATAGATACAACAATCAATTTTAACAGACACGAGTGAAAGGAGGAAAATGATACTGAAATATAAGTCTACACATTTGGTGGTGGCTAGTCATGTTTACGAAGTCAGTATTTAAAGACATGTTTGTGAGAAATGTTAAATTACTTGGGTTGCGTAAGTAGTGATAGTATTTATAACTGTGATTGTAATTGTAATTATACACATAATATATATGACACAATGCTCATATTTATTGATATTTGGATTTTGTTTTTATGTCCAAAATTATTATATCTATGTTTGAAGGCATGTCAGACAAGATTTAGAGATTGTCTCTCTTACATAAACAATTATCTTTAATATCTGTGTGATATGTAAAAATGAGACAATGCTAATTTGTGATTGATTAACATATATACAACTTTAATAGAATACTAAGATGAGATTACCGGTTGTGTCTATATATATGGTAATCGAAATGGATTTTTCACAATCCGTTAAATTTGTCTCATAGCCGGGTGTGAGTTTCTTGATGTTGTAAGATTTTGAGAACTTGGAAAAATAAAAACTCAGATCAAGTGTTATGTACACTTGGATTAAAATCTGTACAATGCATTATTTAAAAAAAAACAAAAGAAAACATACGCTTCCAAATTAGAAGAAATAGTATCGTAGCAATTGTTTCATACCACATGTGCTTCTATGACCATATAAGTAATGAGATTGTGCATCTCTTCATCTTGTTGTATGAGATCCAAAGGTTCATATTCAACCTCGATTTACACCCTTAACACTTTCATCTGTCTCTTGAAATTTTATTTTGATGTTGTTATTTTAGTATGCTATCAAAAAAGAAAATTAGTTAAGATAAAGTTAAAAGTTAATAGTATGGAAGGAAAACTATTTTTGATAGACACATTGCTCTGTATCACAAGGCGACTAATTATGTCTATAACTTAGTGTTTAAAGATGTAATTGTGAACATATATTTGGATTTGAATCAAATATACTCTTACATTGCTTTGAGAGATAAGATATACATTGATTGTGTTCAGTAAAATAGGTTTGAGGTATAACGAGAAACGATATCCACATCATCACATTAAAAGTGAGTTGATATATATTTTTAATCAATATATAGTTTTAAAACTTTTGACATTCTTGCAAGTCACATAATCCACTTATCTATATGAAATTGATAATGTTCGATTATAATGATCACGCTATATGTAACTCTAACCTTTATATGTGAGTGGGAGATGTCGAAAATGGTTACGGATCCATCCATGAGGATAGACTCAAAACCCAAACCCTCTTTAATATTTGAATTTTTAAATGGAGATAATATAGGGAGGGAGTGGTTTTTGATAACCACTCAACTTCCTCTCTCTCTCTCTCTCTCTCTCTCTCTCTCTAACTGTCTTAACACAAGAAAAGTCATATAGCCTTTTGGTTTTTACGTGAATGCAGGAACCATGAGGAGGTATTGTTGAGAGCAAGAAAGTAACAGAAGATTCTTCTCACATTCAAAAAGAGAGAGAGGCTTCTTGAAAAGGGTTAATCATTCCACCAAAGTCCATCAAAGGTATTTGGATTGTGAACCAAAAATGTGATCCAATTTACATGATACTCTTCTAAACCTAAAATACCTAACTGTTGGAAAAAAAAAAAAAAAAAAAAAAAAGAGAGATGATTCTAATCCAATTTGGATTCAGAAATTTTATACACGAAAATTATATTTGTTGGAATGTTTTTTAGAACCTACACCTTGAAACAAAAAGCAAAACAAAATAAAACAAAAAAAATTTACATGCCCTTATGTGTAGGGTATGTGTAGGGTACAGCTATGTGGTAATTACACTACTAAAATAGAAAGATTACTTAATTTCTTAATTAATAAAGAAAGTAAACTATCTTAATTTTTTAATTGAGTTGTTTGGTTGGTGGACCTGAGAGTTTAGGGCAATGTAAATAGTTCATATTTCCCGATCTTCCTTTTCCCTTAAAACTATAATTACAACTTAAGAGTCATTATTTAAGATCTGTCGTACGAATTCTGAAAATTGCAAATGCAAATTAATGTTCAAATTACTTATGTTTCACTTAAGGATTGAAATTCCATTAGTTGTTTAAATTAAATATAATCGTGAAATTATTTGATTTAGTTCAATTTCTTCCTAAATAATAAATTTACTATATATATATATATATATATATATATATATATATATATATATATATAAGTTAGAAATTAAGAAATTAAAATATGATATCTTAAATTATTTTTTTGACAATATTCCTGTTAATATAAATGATGATTATCTGTCAATACAAGAATAAAAATTTTATCTTCAAACGAAACAAGGAAAAAGCCCAGCAAAGTAAAAGTCTGATAAGCCAAAATAACATCTAACGTTACAAGAGGCATTTAGATCTAACTACAGCAAATAAAATCTTTTCAGATTCTTGTGCATGCCTTTTCCTATCCCTGTGAGGTTTGAAAGAAAATCCTTTCCATAGTCCCAATCATTCAAGCTGGTTTCTATATCCCAGCAAGGCAATTATTGAGAAGGAATTACACCTCTAATGTTTTAGGACTTCAAATCAGGAACTCAAGCTCGATTTTTTCATGGCATATCGTAAATTTATGTTATTCTTATTTCAGTTTTTTATTTCTGTTGTTTATAAGACTCTGATTGTCGGAAAATAAATTTCATGTTTTTGTTTCCTTGCTATACTCATCTGTTGAGAATGTTGAGGGAAAGAAATAGAAATAGGGCATCGCTTTTGCTCTACTATTGATGTTGAAATCAAATTCGAACATATGAATTTAGCTTAAAGTGCCTTCATTCTTATATATTGGCAAGGACTTTTTATATAGCTTTGGATAACTATCTTATTTGTGTCGTCTTAACGTGCTAACTTAAATATTGGGTTTTAAAGGGATAAAAATTGACTTTTTTCATCATAACCAAAACAGAGAATTTAAATTCTAAAATCTATGATAAATGTATTCAATATATATATTTGGGTGTGAGAGAAAATCTGTCCACACGTCGGCCAAAGTAGTCCACAAGCATGCCAATCCTTTACCCTATAGGTAAAAGACTTGAACACAACAATCCACGGCATGCGGTCCTAAATCATCATCACATAACAAAAAAACCATAAGAGAATATTGGGTAGTTAAATCCCAATTATCTCGCTCTCCCATAACTCTCTCCATGTTTTACTCCAACACAACCTACGTGATTGATTGATGTGGGTTATTGTTCTTGATTGAGAGCAAGAGAACACATAGAATACACATTGGAGTGGTGAGAGGATTTTTCTTAGAGAGAAAAATATACACAATTTTTTAGGGTTTGTAAAATTCCAAGAGAAGGGATTTTTTGAATCATTGGATTGAGAATTGAGACGTTGTGATATCGTGGTAATAGTTCGTTATACGTGGCTATCATCCCGACTACGAGTGGTTCGTGTTCAGAGTTTGCGGTTTCCAAGAATTTTGCATCACCGATTCAGGTATATCGGGAACTTGACATTTTATCACTACAAAAAAACACGGTTTTAGCCACGGATTTTCGCGACGGAAAAAATTCGTCGCTATTTTGCGATGAATTTAGCGACAAAAACTTTTTCGTCGCTAATTTGCCACAAAATTTGCAACGAAAAGGAAGTCGTGGCTAAATTAGCGACGGACACATCATTCGTAGCAAAATTCGTCGCTAATTAGTGACGAAAAAATTTTCGTGACTAAATTCGTCGCTAATTGGCGACAAAAAAATTTTTCATTGCAAATTTCGTCGCTAAATAAGTTTTTTATATATAATAAAATAAAATAAAATATTAATATAATATTTAAATTAAAAAATTAATTTAACAACCGAATTTAATTTAGCGACGGATTTCCAAATCCGTGGCTGATTCAGCGACAGATTCCAAATCCGTGGCTGATTCAGCGACAGATTCCAAATCCGTCGTGTCACAAAAAATTCAGCGACAGATTCCAAATCGGGCGCCCGCGCGCCTGCCTGCTGGGGCGTGTCACAAAAAATTTAAATAAATTTATAATTGAAGGGATTCGAATCTTGGACTTGGACCTCAACCTCAAAGACATGTTACCACTGCACCACGGGTGTTGTTGTGTGACTTTTTTCCTCCTCTTTGTTTTCTATTCTCACTTTTTTTTCCTTATCTCTATTTTTTTTCTTTCTACTCTCATTTCTTATATATAATAATTTTATTATAATATATAATAATTTTATTATAACGAATCAAAATATTTTATAATTAAATATATAGATTTTTTTAATTATTAATATATTATAATTTATTGATAATTATAATTTTATAGTTTTGAGATATTGTAATCCATTTTTAAATTATAGATTAAAAAAATAAAATAAAAATGAAAAAAAATAATAAGATAATAAGATAAAAGAGAAAAGAAGAAATCAAAATATAATATAAACATATTTTTTAATTAATTTATTATTTTATTTTAAATTAGTATTTTATTATTTTTTATTTTATTAAAAATTATCATATTTATTATTTTTAATTAATATTATTTTAGGTTGGTGGTATAAATAAAAAAAGTTATTATATTTATTATTTTAAATTATTATTATATATTATTTTATTATTATTAGAAAAATATGAAATAAAGATAATAAATAATAAAAAAAGAAATTTATATCATAATAATATATTTGGCTCGGTGGTTTACAGGTTGCATGCAGGAGTTCGGAGGAGTGCGGAGTTCGAAGTTCGAAACACGGTGGAGGCAGGAGGCAGAAGGCATTTTCCAGAAATTAAGAGTGCATGCGCGGGGTGCGGGGTGCTGGCTCAGGTGGCACGCGCTCGGGCGGGCGGGGTGCGGGGTGGGCAAGGGTGGCGCTCGGGTGACACGTGCCCTCCCTGAACATTTCATTTGACGGAATTTGAAATCAGCGACGGATTTGAATCCGTCGCTGAATTTAGCGACGGATTTTTGTGACGGATTCCAAATCCGTCGCTGAATTTAGCGACGGATTTATTAATTATTACAGATTTTTTTTCCCCTTAATTAGTGACGGATTTTAGCGACAAAAATTATCTGTCGCTAAATTTAGCGACGAATTTTAGATTTTCGTCGCTAAATTTAGCAACGGATTTTTTTTATGTCGCTAATTTAGCGACGGATAATTTTTCGTCGCTAAAGTTTGTGACGAATTTTAGCGACGAAAAATTATTTGTCGCTAAATTTAGCGACGGATTTCAATTTTCGTCGCTAAATTTAGCGACGGATTTCTAATTTCCGTCGCTAAATTTTTGCGACGCGTTATTAGCGACGAAAAATTTTTCGTCGCTAAATCCATCGCTAATGTTTTTAGCGACGAATTTTTTTAAAATTTTTGTCGCTAAATTTGTGGCTAAAAGGCTGTTTTTTTGTAGTGTATGATTCTGAAAAATTATTTGTTATTGCTTCCGCTATGTGATTGAGTCACAAATTCTAACATTAGTATCAGAGCGTGTTAGATATATTTTTAAATGATTTTTCAGAATTAAATTTGGGTATAAAAATATAGGGTATAAAATTTGGGGTTCGGATCACGGATGAGTTACGTAAATCCATTTATACCACTACGTTAACCAACTCAAGTAGAATACGAAAATAATTTTTTCGTAATTTTCTGAGCACGATTAAGCAAAGAAAATTCTAGTTGAAGTATTCGGCCGTGAATAGTGACCGAACTCTTCAACCCCAGATTTAACGAGTTTTAGGTCAAATCAGTGCGTGAAAATGGTAAATCTGTGTTTGTCTCTGCTAGATCTACAATTTGATATATATTAAATCTTATAATAATTATGCTCTGATTGGCCACTATTTTATTAATAAGAAGGGAAAGAGAGGGGATCAATTAAATTATTATAAGATTTAATAAGAATGAAAACCAAGATACCAAATCTTATAATCTCCTTAAATGATAAAAATATATTAAAATCCCTTATTTTACAAGTTAAAATACATAATTATGATATGATGGAGGGATCAATTCCGGTCGCTCTAATATATAAAATACATTATAAAGCCATGACAACAGCCTTCGGCTCAAAACACAAAATTCAACACAAAAAAGGAGAAACTCTTCTTCTCCAAACTGATATCACAAAATCCAACTTGGTTATTCCAAAACCCATCAGATGGGAAGAAATAACCCTTCCAGAAGATTGGATGCTAGAAGGAGCAGTTCAACCAAAATCAAACAATGACATTCCAGAACCAAGTACCAGAATAAAACAAATAACACAATATACAGATGGTAATGTCAAAATAAGTTTTGATAGACCATTTTATAGCTCCAGATTTTCGGATACATCAACAACATCGTCTGAATATATAAATTTGGGAAGAATCTCAAAATTACCATCCGTTATAAATCTTCATGATAAAAGCCCAATGAAACCTCCGAGGTATTCGACCTCAGATATTCCGACGACCTCTCTAAAAAACATCGTATTAGGAAAAACAATCCCACAACCGGTCTATATGCGTTCTCAAACAGAAGAACAAAACCCAATTGATTCAGAACCAATCTTTCCAACACCTTCAGCTATAACAGAAAACGTTGGTAGAGAAAATGAATTAAACGTTTTAGAAAAAGAAAATGGTTTTGGTAAAACATATGATGAAAATGAGATTTTGACAAAACTCAATATTCTCATCAAAAATGATTTTGAAATAAACAAAGAATATTTAGAAAATGATTTTTTCTCTGATAAAAATAAAGAAAAAAGAAATTGGTTTTTTAAAACTTTTGGAGAAAACATTTTCAAAATCCAAGATAAACATTTTAAGTTTTGTAGAAAAAATAAAATAAATATTTTATTTTTCACATGGCTTGAAACATATACTAAAAAACATAACATTAAATATCCATTCAAAACAGCCAATCCCATCACAAAAAGAAATAAAAAACCTTCATGGGAAACCAAAGATGGTGAAAACATCGAGTCTGATCATCCACCTCTTCGGACGATCAAAATCACTGTTGGTACAGAAAACATTGAGGCTAGTCCTTATAAAAAACCTCAGGAAAATGACTCTGTAAACTTAAAAAATATCATCATTCAAAATAATTATACAAATGCACATTTACATACAATTGGAAAACAACTTTCCAAAATCAACAAATCACAAAAGGAACCTACTGAGTCTAATAAAATAGAAAAGCTTAAAAAATCAAAAAACCCTATCTTCAAACCCTATCAAATTTCGAACCAAGCCAACCAAGAAATCAAAACCAATAAACAAGAATTCTTGGAAGCCATAAAACTTCAACTCAGTAAACTCGAGTCATCTTCGAGACAGTCCAATCCTATTGTCCCTGACACTCCTCAATCTGTAAATCAAGATATTACAGTCTTAAATAAAACCCTTTCATCCGAGTTAGATGAGGATGAAGAAGAAGCTTTTCAGGAACAGAATCGTGAGATAAACAAACTTCTTTGGACAACTCCTAAATCTGAATATGTTGAAACCAGATTACCTGAATTAGAAATCGGTAATCAACCCGAGATACTGGTCCAACCAAAGTACAACGCCAATTCTATCTATGTATGGAATATAGATGGAATGAGTGAATATCAAATCTTGAATGTATTATAACAAATGACGATGGCATCCAACGCCTACAAAACCCAACAAGGAACAACCGATAAAACAGTTGCAGAACTCCTCATCGCAGGATTTTCTGGTCAATTAAAAGGATGGTGGGATTTCCATCTCACTAAGGAACAACAAATGGGTATTCTAAATGCAATTCAAATTGGTGAAGAAGGTGAGCCAATTTTACATCATTTGGGTGATCAATCCAAGATGCTGTCGCAACCCTAATATTTACTATATCACTTCATTTCATTGGCGACTCATCCCATCTAAAAGACAAAAATACCGATCTATTATCCAACCTCCGATGCAAAAAACTCAGTGACTTTCAATGGTATAAAACCACCTTTCTATCCAGAGTCATGCTTCGAGAAGACTCTAATCAACCCTTCTGGAAAGAAAAATTCCTTGCCGGACTTCCCACCTTATTGGGAGAAAAAGTTAGGAACATTATTCATGAAACTTTTGGAAAACAAATTATTCCATATGACCAGCTTACTTATGGTGAATTAGTCAGTTTCACACAAAAAGAAGGTCTTAAAATCTGTCAAGACTTAAAACTCCAAAAACATCTAAAATGGAAAATGAAGAAAACAAAAAAAAAATTAGGATCATTCTGTGATCAGTTTGATCTTAATAAACATAAAACCTGCAATGGAGAATGCAGTAAGAAACAATCCAAAAAATATTCTAAAAAAGAATATCCTAAGAAATTCAAACCCTATAAAAAATATAAAGAGGATTATTATAAAAAACCTTATAAAAAATTTCGTAAAACTAAGCAATACAAAAAGGAAGAAAAACCTTCAACCTCAAAACCTTCAACCTCAAAATCATTAAAAGATATAACATGTTTCAAATGTGGAAGAAAAGGACATACTTCCAAATATTGCAGAGTATCTAAAAAGATTAGAGAACTCCATTTGGATGAAGAAATTCTAAATAAAATCTCAGTTTTATTAGTAGACAACTCTGATACGGATGCAATCAGTTCAGAAATTTCTACTAGTAATCCTCAAATTGATGAGCTCATAACCAGTTCCAGTAAAACAGAATCCGATTCTGACTCCTTAGATTCAAAACATATAAACATGATAACCAAAGAACAAACCTTAATTCTGGAAGCCATTCAACATATAAACAATCAGGAAATCCAGAAAAAATGTTTGGATCAATTAAAACAATCTCTAGAAGGAAGTTCTGAAAATCCTTCTAGTACTTCTCATATTAATACAGGTATGTACAATTTCACTTCCATACTAAGTAAAAAGAAATGCAATAAAAAATCCTCTGCAACCATTCCAGAATTGCAAGAAGAGATAAAAACAATCAAAAAAGAATTAAAAGAATTAAAACAGAAACAAGAGGAAAATTTTAAAACTATTTCGATCTTATTATCTCAAATAAAAGCCAAAAATGTAGTTACTGATTCAAGCAGTGATGAAGAAAATTCGGATGAGGATCCTTTAGACTCTCAGACCATCCAACATCTTGAAAAATCCAATAAAACCCTTCCTGAAGAAATCCTTTTCGTTCTAAAGGAAATTACTTCCCGAAAATACCTTATAAAAATCACACTAGTATTATCCGAAAATTTTAAAATTGATACAGTCGCTCTATTTGATACCGGAGCTGATTTAAATTACATAAAAGCAAATCTCATTCCAAAAAGATTTCATGAGAAAACCAGTGAAAAACTGTCTGCGGCAAATAGTTCCAAAATGAACATAATTGCCAAAATGGATGCAAGAATCCAAAATGAAAGATTCATGATTCAAACAACTTTTGTCTTAGTTTCTGATATCCGCCAGACAGTAATACTAGGAACTCCATTTATCAATCTTATTACCCCTTATAAGGTTGAATACAATGGAATTAAATCTAAAACCAAAGCCAAAAAACTCTTTTTTCCATTCTTAGAACCTCCTAAAACTAGAAATTTAAATCTAATAAAAGCCGCTTCAATCCACGAAAACTCTATCAATCTTTTAATACAGAAAAAACAAATTGATATATTGTATTTAAGACAAAATATTGATTTTCAAAGGATTGAACAACAGCTACAAACCAAATCCATAAAACAAAAAATCACTGAATTTCAGAAAACAGTCGAAAAGGAAATCTGTTCTGATCTTCCTAATGCATTTTGGGATAGAAAACAACATATGGTTGACCTACCATATGAAAAAGGATTTGATGAACGTGATATTCCTACTAAAGCCAGACCAATTCAGATGAATGCCGAATTAGAACAATATTGCAAAAAAGAAATTCAAGACCTTGAATCCAAGGGATTAATTTCAAAATCCAGATCTCCATGGAGTTGTGCTGCTTTCTATGTAAACAAAAATTCAGAAATAGAAAGAGGAACCCCTAGACTGGTCATAAACTATAAACCTCTAAATGAAACTTTAAAATGGATCCGTTATCCAATCCCTAATAAAAAAGACTTATTACAAAAACTAAACTCCGCCAACATATTCTCAAAATTCGATATGAAATCCGGATTTTGGCAAATCCAAATCCATCCCAAAGACAGATATAAAACAGCATTTACTGTTCCATTTGGGTAATACGAATGGAATGTTATGCCATTTGGTTTGAAAAATGCACCTTCAGAATTCCAAAGAATCATGAATGATATATTCAATTCATACTCAGAATTCTGCATTGTATACATTGATGATGTGCTTATATTTTCCTCATCAATAGAACAATATTTTAAAAAATCTCAAAACATTCTTCTATGTTTGTAAAAAGAATGGCTTAGTCTTATCGGCAAAAAAGATATCTTTGTTTCAAACGAAAATAAGATTTTTAGGTCACCACATAACCTGTGGAACCATAAAACCGATCGAGAGATCTCTGGAATTTGCAAACAAATTTCCAGACAAGATTCTTGATAAAACTCAACTTCAAAGATTTCTAGGAAATCTAAACTACGTCCTAGATTTTTTCCCAAATATCAATAAAATCGCACAATCTCTTCATAACAGATTGAAGAAAAACCCTAAACCTTGGACAGATGAACACACTGAAACTGTCCGACTCATTAAAAAACAGATCTTAGAAATTCCTTGTCTTCATATTGCCAATCCCAGCCTCCCAAAAATTGTTGAAACCGATGCTAGTGATTTAGGATATGGAGGAATCCTAAAACAAATACAAGATAATAAGGAAGTCGTAATCCAATATACCTCTGGTCACTGGAATCAAACTCAGAAAAACTATTCTACTATAAAAAAGGAAATTTTGTCAATTGTTTTATGCATTACAAAATTTCAAAGTGATTTATTAAACCAAAAATTTTTATTACGCATAGATCGTAAATCTGCAAAAGAAATTTTACAAAAGGATGTCCAAAACATTGCTTCTAAACAAATCTTTGCAAGATGGCAAGCCATATTATCTAGATTTGACTTTGAGATTGAATATATTAAAGGTGATAGCAATTCTCTGCTTGATTTTCTAACCAGAGAGTTTCTGCAGGATAGATAAAACTATTATAACCTCTTTTGCAGATGGCGTACTGGAAGGCCTTGTTCGAGATGAAGAACAAAATCCAACGTTATAACGCTGAAATCAAACTCTTCAAAGAACAGCTAAAACACGAACAACGATGGGCACATCGCAATATTCTTCGTGCAAACATCGAAAACAATAAAACCAGAATCTGGCTTATTAGACTAAGAATGAAAGAATTTGCTCTTTAAAACCTCTAAACTCTATCTTGTTTATTTTGTGCAGGACAAATGCCCCGCAAAATATCAGGGAAAGGCAAAGCCAAAACCCAAGAGGATGCATCCTCAGTAAAACCTCTCTCTGCAAAACCAATAAAATCTTGGTATGAAATTGTAAGGGAAAAAGAAGAGGCTGAAAGCAAGGCCCAATCCCAAAACATATCTCTCTCTAAAACAGAGGCCCAATCCGGAGACAAACTGTCTTTAATCCAGAAATGGGCCGAATCCATTCCCGAAAAACCAGACCTCTGGAGTCCAGAACTGTTTACAACTTTAAAACAAACACTAAGCCTCATTCCGACACAGGAGTCAGGTAAAATTTCTAAACTGATTTCTAAAACCGAGAAAGGAGAGATTTCATCTTCTAAAATTCTTTCTCAAAATAATTCTTTGACCACCACTGGTCATACAAAGTCTTTAAAACCATCAAACTTTTTGGAAAAACCGTTTACACAAAATATTTTGACAATTGATGACGAATTTTTCCATAAAGATCCTTTCCAAACATTGGAAAGATATTTTTTAAAAAATTGGTTTTATCAACCAATGGATTTATCCAAAACAGTTGATTATTACCAAACCATTTTGGAATTGACGGGGAGTGCTGAATTCAAGCATTTTAAGTTCTCTTTAGAACAATCATCCCCCTCTTATTCAACTTGTAAAATTTTAAAAGTCCTCCATCCTTCTGATTGGGGACAGGAACTGTCCAAACCTAAAACCTTCCCAGCAAAGCTCCAAACCAAGGTTGAGTTTTGTCCTATTTATTCCTATTGGGATTATGTCCAAGCTTGGTATAATACATTTCTCATTCAAAACCATAAACGCACCCATACATGGTTGTTCTATTTTCATGAAAAAACCAACATAGATAAATATCCAGCCTGGTTCCCACACTGGTGGAGATTCTTTGGTTCTTTGCCTGATATCCTTATTCTGGAAGTAAAAGAATCATTTGATCTCTTCAAAACCCTCTATAAACCTTCAGAGATTGAAAAGAAATTTTCACCTCTATATTTATTTTGTGCAAAATTCTTTGTCCCTTGGGTTAGCCAATGGTACGTAGATTATGCCAAAGATTCTAATGGAACCACTATTCTTATTAGAAAATTTAAAGTTAAGTGATGGAATTCCTTCAATGTCCCTGACAAGGTCCTAAAACTGGCTGTCTCAGAATGGCTAAAAACCAAAGGACTCGCAAAACCTAGTCCTTCTGATTCCACCTTCTTAGCCCAAAAATCTCATGCTCAAGCCCTGCTGGCTGCAGCAAAAACCAAAGAAGAATATCTCCAGATTATGGAACAACTACTCCTCAGTGAGCAAGGATCATCCAAAATCAGCACCACCGACTCAGAGTCAGACCAAACCGTTCTCCTCGCCCGAGCAGACATGGACGACTTTGATGATTTAAAAAAAAAAAAAAAAAAAAAAAACAAACAAAAACTTTATTAGCTGGATGGATACCTTTTCCATGCAAAATTGGCTATATGCTCGATAGGATGAAAACCCGATAGGGCATCCTATGCAAAAGTTAGAGCCTTCGGTTGGATTGAAAACCCGAAAGGGAATTCCAACAAAACTGATAAAATTGTGGCCAATCAGTTACCCTAAAACTGGTAAAAACTTCGTTATAGGTCAATCAGTTACCTCAAAACTGATAAAAGAACTCATTTCTGTATTTGATACATTCTCTGTTTGTAAAACACTATTCATACGGTACTATTCATACGGTACTATTCATGTATACGGTACTGTTCATACAGTACTATTTGACACTATTCATATGTACGGAACTGTTCACCCGTGTTGTAACAGTAATATTCACTGTTCATCCGTGTAGTAACAGGACCCCTTCACCAATTCTATAAAAAGAGCCTCCTAGTTAGGCAAAAATCAATCTTTGGAGAACCCAAGAGAGTCCAATGAAGGGAAAGGAGAGAAGGTCCCCAAATTGAGTGACCTTTGAGAGTCCCCTCACTATTGTAAACCTCTCTTAATTCTTGAAGATTCAGGACTTTATTGTGTAAGTCCTTTTATCCTTGTAATTTTATTTATCCAATAAAATTTCTTTTTCTCCATTTATCTTTATGTGCTTGGCTGGCTACACCGCCTGACTAACCTCTTATCTTCTTTATTTATTTGTTTATTGTGGTGATTAGTGGTCGGCTCTGCCACTCAAGGATCCCATATTTTATTTTTCTTTATTTCCAGAGTGTGGTGATTAGCGGTCGGCTCTGCCGCCCAAGGATCCTATTACTCATGGTCCTTATTTATTTGTAAATATTATTATTAATTATTTTTGTCTACCATTTATTTTGGTAACTCATTTATTTATTTCTCTTCATGAATATTCTCTTGTCACTATTCACTTTTTATTTATATCCTCAAGTTCCTGGGGCATCTTGGTATCAGAGCCACGGGGGGATAGTATTATACAGCATATAGATTTAATTGTTTGACGTTCTAAACTTCAGATCTGATTATATACCGAGTCCTTTAGACACCGGTGGTCCAGGCGAAGTAAGACCCAGGAGGCGCAGTAAGGCCGTTGGACATCCCAGTGTTCCGTAGGTATATAGTTGGATTTGCAATGCAGAATCAAAACGATGAACCCTATATTCTGTAGAACTACTAGCTCTTCGAGTTCTATGTCAAGTTCTTCAAGAACTAAAGATATAATAAACAGTGAAAAAATAACAATTGAAGATTTTGAAAAAGGAATAGATGAATGGGAGATACCCAAAATAAGTATAGACCAAATATACAAAACACCCAAAATCAGTTTCTTTAAAACAGATTATACCATTAAAACCGAAGAAAGAGATATTCAACTTTTAAAATCTTTTGAAACTATACAACTATTTTCCAAAAAATCTTTAGAAAAACAGATGTCCAAAGGTTATAAATATATTCATATCGGATTAGTCCAAATCGGTCTTAGACCATTAACAAGAGAAGGTTTAAACACTTCTATTCTAGTAACTCTTAGGGATGCCAGACATAATAACTTCTCAGTTTCCTTATTAGGAACTGTCGAATCCAGTCTATGTAAAGGTCCAGTTTCCTTCGACTGTTTTCCGAATCTTATAATCTCCTTAAATGATAAAAATATATTAAAATCCCTTATTTTACAAGTTAAAATACATAATTATGATATGATGGAGGGATCAATTCCGGTCGCTCTAATATATAAAATACATTATAAAGCCATGACAACAGCCTTCGGCTCAAAACACAAAATTCAACACAAAAAAGGAGAAACTCTTCTTCTCCAAACTGATATCACAAAATCCAACTTGGTTATTTCAAAACCCATCAGATGGGAAGAAATAACCCTTCCAGAAGATTGGATGCTAGAAGGAGCAGTTCAACCAAAATCAAACAATGACATTCCAGAACCAAGTACCAGAATAAAACAAATAACACAATATACAGATGGTAATGTCAAAATAAGTTTTGATAGACCATTTTATAGCTCCAGATTTTCGGATACATCAACAACATCGTTTGAATATATAAATCTGGAAAGAATCTCAAAATTACCATCCGTTATAAATTTTCATGATAAAAGCCCAATGAAACCTCCGAGATATTCGACCTCAGATATTCCGACGACCTCTCTAAAAAATATCGTATTATGAAAAACAATTCCACAACCGGTCTATACGCGTTCTCAAACAGAAGAACAAAATCCAATTGATTCAGAACCAACCTCTCCAACACCTTCAGCTATAACAGAAAACGTTGGTAGAGAAAATGAATTAAACGTTTTAGAAAAAGAAAATGGTTTTGGTAAAACATATGATGAAAATGACATTTTGACAAAACTCAATATTCTCATCAAAAATGATTTTGAAATAAACAAAGAATATTTAGAAAATGATTTTTTCTCTGATAAAAATAAAGAAAAAAGAAATTGGTTTTTTAAAACTTTTGGAGAAAACATTTTCAAAATCCAAGATAAACATTTTAAGTTTTGTAGAAAAAATAAAATAAATATTTTATTTTTCACATGGCTTGAAACGTATACTAAAAAACATAACATTAAATATCCATTCAAAACAGTCAATCCCATCACAAAAAGAAATAAAAAACCTTCATGGGAAACCAAAGATGGTGAAAACATCGAGTCTGATCATCCACCTCTTCGGACGATCAAAATCACTGTTGGTACAGAAAACATTGAGGCTAGTCCTTATAAAAAATCTCAGGAAAATGACTCTGTAAACTTAAAAAATATCATCATTCAAAATAATTATACAAATGCACATTTACATACAATTGGAAAACAACTTTCCAAAATCGACAAATCACAAAAGGAACCTACTAAGTCTAATAAAATAGAAAAGCTTAAAAAATCAAAAGACCCTATTTTCAAACCCTATCAAATTTCGAACCAAGCCAACCAAGAAATCAAAACCAATAAACAAGAATTCTTGGAAGCCATAAAACTTCAACTCAGTAAAATCGAGTCATCTTCGGGACAGTCCAATCCTATTGTCCCTGACACTCCTCAATCTGTAAATCAAGATATTACAGTCTTAAATAAAACCCTTTCATCCGAGTTAGATGAGGATGAAGAAGAAGCTTTTCAGGAACAGGATCCTGAGATAAACAAACTTCTTTGGACAACTCCCAAATCTGAATATGTTAAAACCAGATTACCTGAATTAGAAATCGGTAATCAACCCGAGATACTGGTCCAACCAAAGTACAACGCCAATTCTATCTATGTATGGAATATAGATGGAATGAGTGAATATCAAATCTTGAATGTATTACAACAAATGACGATGGCATCCAATGCCTATAAAACCCAACAGGGTACAACCGATAAAACCGTCGCATAACTCCTTATCGCAGGATTTTCTGGTCAATTAAAAGGATGGTGGGATTTCCATCTCACCAAAGAACAACAATTGAGTATTTTAAATGCAATTCAAATTGGTGAAGAAGGCGAACCAATTTTAAATCATTTGGGTGAACCAATCCAAGATGCTGTCGCAACCCTAATATTTACTATATCACTTCATTTCATTGGCGACCCATCCCATTTAAAAGATAAAAATACCGATCTATTATCCAATTTCCGATGTAAAAAACTCAGTGACTTCCAATGGTATAAAACCACTTTCCTATCCAGGGTCATGCTTCGCGAAGACTCTAACCAACCCTTTTGGAAAGAAAAATTCCTTGCTAGACTCCCAACTCTATTAGGAGAAAAGGTTAGGAACATTATTCGTGAAACTTTTGGAAATCATATTATTCCATATGACCAGCTTACTTATGGTGAATTAGTCAGTTTCACACAAAAAGAAGGTCTTAAAATCTGTCAAGACTTAAAACTCCAAAAACATCTAAAATGGGAAATGAAGAAAACTAAAAAAAATTAGGATCATTCTGTGCCCAGTTTGATCTTAATAAACATAAAACCTGCAATGGAGAATGCAGTAAGAAACAATCTAAAAAATACTCTGAAAAAGAATATCCTAAGAAATTCAAACCCTATAAAAAATATAAAGAGGATTATTATAAAAAAACCTTATAAAAAATTTCGTAAAACTAAGCAATACAAAAAGGAAGAAAAACCTTCAACCTCCAAACCTTCAACCTCAAAATCATTAAAAGATATAACATGTTTCAAATGTGGAAGAAAAGGACATACTTCCAAATATTGCAGAGTATCTAAAAAGATTAGAGAACTCCATTTGGATGAAGAAATTCTAAATAAAGTTTTATTAGTAGACAGCTCTGATACGGATACAATCAGTTTAGAAACTTCTACTAGTAATCCTCAAATTGATGAGCTCATAACCAGTTCCAGTAAAACAGAATCTAATTCTGACTCTTCAGATTCAAAACATATAAACATGATAACCAAAGAACAAAGTTTAATTCTGGAAGCCATTCAACATATAAACAATCAGGAAATCCATAAAAAATGTTTGGATCAATTAAAACAATCTCTAGAAGGAAACTCTGAAAATCCTTCTAGTACTTCTCATATTAATACCGGTATGTACAATCTCACTTCTATACTCAGTAAAAAGAAAAACAATAAAAAATCCTCTGCAACCATTCCAGAATTGCAAGAAGAGATAAAAACAATCAAAAAAGAATTAAAGGAATTAAAACAGAAACAAGAGGAAAATTCTAAAACTATTTCGATCTTATTATCTCAAATAAAAGCCAAAAATGTAGTTACTGATTCAAGCAGTGATGAAGAAAATTCGGATGAGGATCCTTTAGATCCTCAGACCATCCAACATCTCGTAAAATCCAATAAAACCTTTCCTGAAGAAATCCTTTTCGTTCTAAAGGAAATTACTTCCCGAAAATACCTTATAAAAATCACACTTAGATTATCCGAAAACTTTAAAATTGATACGGTCGCTCTATTCGATACCGGAGCTGACTTAAATTGCATAAAAGCAGATCTCATTCCAAAAAGATTTCATGAAAAAACTAACGAAAAACTATTTGCGGCAAATAGTTCCAAATTACATATAATTGCCAAACTGGATGCAGGAATCCAAAACGAAAAATTTACAATTAAAACAACTTTCGTCCTAGTTTCTGACTTCCGACAAACAGTAATACTGGGAACTCCATTTATCAATCTCATTACCCCTTATAAGGTTGAATACAATGAAATTAAATCAAAAACCAAAACCGAAAAACTCTTCTTTCCATTCCTAGAACCTCCTAAAACTAGAAGCTTAAATCTAATCAAAGCCGCTTCCATCCATGAAAACTCAATCAATCTTTTAATACAGAAAAAACAATTTGACCTATTATATTTAAAACAGAATATTGATCTCCAAAGAATTGAACAACAATTACAAACCAATTCTATAAAACAAAAAATCTCTGAATTCCAGAAAATCATTGAAACCGATATCTGTTCTGATCTTCCCAATACCTTTTGGGATAGAAAACAACATATGGTCGACCTACCATATGAAAAAGGATTCGATGAACGAAATATTCCTACTAAAGCTAGACCAATTCAAATGAATGCCGAATTAGAACAATATTGTAAAAAGGAAATTCAAGACCTTGAATCCAAGGGATTAATTTCAAAATCCAGATCTCTATGGAGTTGTGCAGCTTTCTATGTAAACAAAAATTCAGAAATAGAAAGAGGAACCCCTAGACTTGTCATAAACTATAAACTTCTAAATGAAGCTTTAAAATGGATCCGCTATCCAATCCCTAACAAAAAAGACTTATTACAAAAACTAAATTCCGCCAACATATTTTCAAAATTCGATATGAAATCAGGATTTTGACAAATCCAAATTCATCCTAAAGATAGATATAAAACGGCGTTTACTGTTCCATTTGGACAATACGAATGGAATGTTATGCCATTTGGTTTAAAAAATGCACCTTCAGAATTTTAACGAATTATGAATGATATATTCAATCCATACTCGGAATTCTGCATTGTTTATATTGATGATATACTTATATTCTCCTCATCAATATAACAACATTTTAAAAATCTCAAAACATTCTTCTATGTTTGTAAAAAGAATGGTCTGATCTTATCAGCTAAAAAGATATCTTTATTCCAAACAAGAATAAGATTTTTAGGTCACTACATAACTTGTGGAACCATAAAACCAATAGAAAGATCTTTGGAATTTGCAAACAAATTTCCAGATAAAATTCTTGATAAAACTCAGCTTCAGAGATTTCTAGGAAGTCTAAATTATGTCCTAGATTTCTTTCCAAATATCAATAAAATTGCACAACCTCTTCATAACAGATTAAAGAAAAACCCTAAATCTTGGACAGATGAACATACCGAAACTGTCCGACTCATTAAAAAACAAATCTTAGAAATTCCTTGTCTTCATATTGCCAATCCTAACCTCCCTAAAATTGTTGAAACCGATGCTAGTGATTTAGGATATGGAGGAATCCTAAAACAACTCCAGGATCATAAGGAAGTTGTAATCCAATATACCTCTGGTCACTGGAATCAAACCCAGAAAAACTATTCTACTATAAAAAAGGAAATTTTGTCAATTGTTTTATGCATTACAAAATTTCAAAGCGACTTGTTAAATCAAAAATTTTTATTACGTATCGATTGTAAATCTGCAAAAGAAATTTTGCAAAAGGATGTCCAAAACATTGCTTCTAAACAAATTTTTACACGATGGCAAGCTATATTATCTATTTTTGATTTTGATATTGAATATATCAAAGGTGAAAAAAATTCTCTGCCTGATTTTCTAACCAGAGAATTTTTGCAGGACAAATAAAACTGTTATAACCTCTTTTTGCAGATGGCTTATTGGAAAACTCTCTCTAAGATGAAGAATAAAATCCATCGTCTCAACGCAGAAAACAAACTCTTTCATGAACAGCTAAAACACGAACAACGATGGAGACATCGCAACATTCTTCATGCCAATATCAAAAACAATAAAATCCGTATTTGGCTTATTAGACTTAATATGAAAGAATTTGCTCTTTAAATAATCTGAAATCTTTATTTGTTCTGTGCAGATCAAATGCCATGAAAAACTACTAGTAAAGACAAAGCAAAAATCGGTATAGATTCGACAAAACCAATAAAATCATGGTATGAAATGGTGATCGAAGAGGAAGCCTCACAGAACAGGGCTGAAGCCCAAAACCCATTTAAAACAGCAGCCCAGTCTGAAGACAGACTCGCCCTAATCCAAAAATGGGTCGAATCGGTTCCAGATCAACCAAACTTATGGAGCCCTGACTTGTTTCAAACCCTTAAAACAACCCTGAGTTTAATCCCGACTCAGCAAACAGGTAAAACAGGTAAAATTTCTATTCTCCCTTCCAGTAGGGAAAAAGGAGATTCATCTTCTAAAACCTTGTCTCAAGCGGATCCTAAAATTTTGACTACTACCAGTAGTAAAACCCTAGTTTTAACGGATCCAAAATCTTTAAAATCTTCTAGTTTTATTGAGAAAATATATTCTCAAAATATTTTGACTATTGACGAAGAATTTTCCCAAAAGGACCCTTTCCAGACTATGGAGGGGTATTTTCTAAAAAATTGGTTTTATAAATCTTGGGATTTATCCAAAACAATTGATTATTATCAAACCATTTTGGAATTAACGGAAAGTGCTGAGTTCAAACATTTTAAATTCTCCTCAGAACAACAGTTTCCCTCTTATTCCACTTGTAAAATCTTGAAAGTCATCCATCCTTCTGATTGGGGACAGGAACTTTCCAAATCTAAAACTTTTCCGGTAAACCTTAAAACCAAGATAAACTTCTGTCCTATTTTCTCATACTGGGATTATGTTCAAGCCTGGTATAACACATTTCTTATCCAAAACAGTAAAAGGACCCATTCATGGCTCTTTTATTTCCATGAAAAAACCCAAATTCATAAATACCCGGCATGGTTTCCCCATTGGTGAAAATTTTTTGGTTCTTTGCCCGATATTCTTGTTCCATCGGTCAAATAATCCTTTGACCTCTTTAAAACCCAATACAAACCCTCAGAGGTAGAAAAGAAGTTTTCACCTCTATGTCTTTTCTGTTCCAAATTCTATGTACCATGGGTTAGCCAATGGTATTTAGATTATGCCTTTTCTGACGGATCCACCATTCTTATCCGTAAATTCAAAGTTAAATGGTGGAATTCCTTTCGCATCCCTGATAAAATCCTTAAATCAGCTGTTTCAGTTTGGCTCAAAACTCATGGGCTTCTAAAACCTGATCCTTCTAATCAAACCTTTTTAGCCCAAAAATCTCATACTCAGACTCTTCTTGCTGCAGCCAAATCTAAAGACGAGTATCTCCAAATCATGGAGCAGTTGCTCCAAAGTGAACGAGGATCATCTTCCAAATCTGCATTATCTGATTCTGAGTCAGACCCTATAATAGATTTGGATAATGATGACTTGTTAACTAAAAAAAAAAAAAAAAAAAATTTAGCTGGATGGAACTTCTTTTTCATGCAAACACCTTGGAGAGCACAATCTTGGAAGGAAAAGCTTTGGGAGCGTGAGGTTAACTATATATATACCCTATATATAGTATGTTGTTTATACCGGAACGTAAGGTTTTCGGAAACGGGTTGAAAAAAAAACCGAGTCGTAGATAGATTCGGGCAAAGACGAAGGCCCAACAGTGCTGCGCGTGCACAACACATGTGTAGAGGCACATATGTGCAACAGCTGCTGGAGCGTGGCTCTCACGCGTGCGTAGGCGCGTGAGACTCTGATTCCAGACTGGGTCTGGATCAAACCGAGTAGACCCAACCAGCGACCGGGATCCGGACCGGGTTCCAAGTTCCGACCCGCGCCCGCATCCGAATTCGACCCGGTAATGCGGGCTGCGTGCGTGCAGGCACGTCGCCCGCACGCCACGAGTAAGGCGCGTGGTCTGACACTCAGCGGGCACGTACAGGTGCGTGCCTGACGCGCTGCGCATCCTAGACGCGCCCAGGTGCCCTCACGGGGCGTGAGAGCACGTGGAGATGCACCGTCAGGGGATAGCGGCGCGTAGACCCTCCCGGCGGCACGTAGGTTTGCCTAAAATTAGATTTTTTCAATTTTCTGGGTTTTATGATAAAAAGTGACTGATTATGGTTTTTTATGTACCGAATCCTAATCCGAATGGTGAGAGGCAATCCCGAATTGTGATGTATAGTGTCTGTTGACTCATACACTCGTCTTAGGGTTTTTACTCGAGTCATTTTGGTTTCAGTGATTCATAGGATACATAAAATTGTGAATTTAAGTTTCAATTATCACTAATGTCTCTTTTTTCTGTGTGACAGAGACATGGATGCAACGAAAACTGTGGTTCTAGATCTCGTTAAGGGAAACAGGCTGAACGGTGATAACTATGATATTTGGCACCAGAAGGTTCAGTTTGTTTTCAAGGAATAAGAGCTCGGGGAAGTTCTTGAGAACGAGATGGTGGACCCTGGGGAGGGTACCACGGCACAAGCACGACGGGATCAGGCGGTGTATCGTGCTTGGAAAAAGAACGATGGCCAAGCGAGGGTGATCCTTCTTAGCAGCATGCACGATGAGCTGATTCCGATTTATGAGTAGATCCTACTGCACAGTCGGTCTAGCATGCTCTGAGAGAGCAATATGGCACCCCGTTAGCTCCTAAATTGAGGATGCTGATCTATAAATTCATCACTTACAAGAATATACATGATCATACCATGAAACAGTATTTAATGTACAAGTCAAGTATGATCGCCTCTCTGAAGAATATGGGGGAGCCGATGTCTGATGAGTTTCAGGTACTAGGTATAATCCAATCTTTGTCTGACTCTTGGGATGTGGTTAAAATTTATCTTACGCACACTAAGAGTATTCGTACTTTCATGAACGTGAGTAGGCACTGTGAGCTTAAGGAGGAGCGTTAGAAGGTGGCTAGGTCTTCTTTTGCTCATGCTAATATTGCGGAGTCAAGTAAGGGCTCCCGGGGTTTAAAGCGCAAGTGGCGCAAGCATGAGAAGAAGGCCAAGGGCCAAGGCAAGAAAAAGCAACCTGCCAAGACTGACGACAAAAGATAGAAATGCAAGAAGAATGAGCTCGATAAGAGCAAAGTCTAATGCTATGTTTGTGGCAAGTTTGGACATTTCGCACGCGTGTGTGGCGAGCGAAAGGTATGTCTTTTTTCTTTATATGGTTTGAGTTACGTCTTATCTAGTGTGATACTCACTAACTCTTCTCCTTTGTGGATTGTAGACTCAGGAGCCACAGACCATTTAACTCGGGACAGGAGCGCATACGTGAAGTTCCGCTATTTAAGCCCCCAGACGAGGAGACTGTACGTGGGGAATTGAGCATTTAAAGAAGTAAAAGGGATTGGCACTTGCAAGCTATTGTTATGAAGTGACCAAGTCTTATATCTTCATGATATTTTGTGTGCTCCTGAGATTAAGCGGAATCTAGTATCTATCCGATATTTAGATTTGCTAGAATATTCTATGCTGTTGGGAAACTCTAGAGTTTCCATTACTTATGACAGTTCTTTGATTTGTTCTGATTTGGTCCATGAGAGACTTTATGTACTGGATATGATTTCATTTTATGAGATTTATTCTTCTTCTATTATTACTTTTGCATCTAATAGTGTAGTGGATGATGTAAATGTATGGCATAGTAGACTTGGCCACATAGGGCAAGATAGGATGGGTCGGCTAGCTACGAGTGACATGTTGGGCTCGCTAACAAGATCCAGTTGCCCGTATGTGAGTTTTGCCTTACGAGCAAAGCCACTAAAAAACCATTTGGGAAAGCAATGAGAGCTAGGACTCCATTGCAATTGGTCCATTCTGATATTTGTGGACCCATGAATGTGAGAACCCGAAACGGAGCCACGTATTTTATTACGTTTATAGATGACTACATGCATTTCGGTTACGTCTTCCTGATCTCGCACAAGTCTGAGGCACTAGAGTATTTTAGAAGGTTTATCAGTGAGGTTGAAAATCAGTTAGATTTGAGAGTGAAAACTCTCAGAACCGATCGGGGGCGCGAGTATCTGTTTGAGCAATTCAAAGAGCTTTGTTCCGATAAAGATATTACGAAACAGTTGACTATTCCTGTTACTCCTCAGCAGAACGGAGTAATCGAGAGAAGGAATAGGACTCTGTTGGAGATGGTGAGGTCGATGATGGCATAAAGCCAACCTACCTATCTCCCATTGGGGGGATGTGTTGTTGACTGCGGCCTATGTCCTTAACCGTGTTCCGATAAAGTCTGTAGTCAGCACCTCATACAAGCTTTGGATAGGGAGACAACCTAACCTTAGCCACTTGAGGCCATGGGGTTGCGCTGCGTATGTTCGTGATTCCTCGCATCAGTACGGCAAGTTAGGCCCACGAGAAAAAAAGTATATCTTTATTAGATACTCTGAACACTCCAAAGGATATGTATTCCTAAGAGAACATACAGACGGCACTGTCACTGAGATAGAGTCTTTTGAAGTCACTTTTCTCGAGAGTGATTTCCCTAAGAGAGGAGAAATCGATCGAGACCTCACCTTTTATGAGATGGATGAGCCTAGTGGCTCAGCCAAACCCAGTGACGGGACTCAAGAGCCAATTATGGATCTTGGTCTTAGTAGGAGCGATCCATCTGAAGGTGTGGAACCTCTCTCTCCTTGAAGGAGTAGTTGGGGACAAGTGTCATGTCACTGTTTCCCGATTGAGGATGAGATCCTCATTGTGACTCCTGAGGATGATGAAGAGTCGAGAACTGCACAGGAGGCTCTCGAGGGTTCAGCAAAGGACCAATGGTTGCAAGCCATGCTCGAGGAAATGGAATCAATGAGAGTCAACAAAGTCTGAGAGCTAATTGACTTACTTGAGGAAAGAAAGGCCATTGGGAACAAGTGGGTTCTCAAAATTAAAAGAAAGGCCAACGGATCGATTGAAAGGTACAAGACCCATCTGGTAGCCAAGGGTTACACGCAAACTAAGGGCATTGACTACGAGGAGACTTTCTCCCCAGTAGTCAAGTTTACTTCGATACGTTTACTTTTGGTGATTGTCGCTAGTATGGATCTTGAGTTACACCAGATGGACGTTAGCATCGTTTTTCTTAACAGGAGCCTGGATGAGGAGATCTATATGGAACAGCCCCCTGGGTTCATTCTAGTATGTTAAGAGGACAAGGTTTGTTGACTTCGGAAGTCGATATATGACCTAAAGCAATCATCTAAGCGGTGGTATCTAAGATTTCATGAGGAGGTGATATCTTACGGTTTTACGATGGTCGAGGAAGATCATTGTGTCTATCTGATTAGATCCAATAACTCTTTTGTGATCCTGTCGTTGTATGTGGATGACATAATGTTAGCCAGGAATGACATTCAGTATTTAATGACCCTCAAAGCGTAGTTGTCATCCAGCTTCGACATGAAAGACATGGATGAAGCTGAATTCATCCTCGGAGTTAAAATCCAAAGGGATCGCTCGAGAAAGATGTTGGCTCTTTCACAAGAGACATACATTAGAAAAATTCTCGAGCGTTTTGGGATGAGTGATTGTAATCCTATAGAAACTCCGATCGCCAAAGGTGAAGGCCTGAGTCTGGAAATGTGTCCGAAAACTCAGAAAGAAATAAGGAAAATAAGTAAAATATCTTACTCCAGTACAATGGGAAGTTTAATGTACACAATGTTGTGTACTAGAACGAACATTTGTTATGCAGTTGGTCTGGTGAGTAGATATCAGGCAAATTCTGGAAGGGGTCACTGGAGAGCAAAAGGATTTTCCAATATCTAAAAGAAACTATAAACTTCTCCTTGTGGTACGGAGGAGGCGATTTGCGCCTTGTTGGCTATTCGGATGTCGACTGGGGAGGTGATTTGGATAAGCGCAAATCGACATCAGGTTTTGCTTTCTTGCTCAATAGCGGGACCATCTCATGAAACGGCAAGAAGCAAACATGTGTTACTCTATCTACGATGGAGGCTGAGTTCATGGTATGCTCAGTTGCAGTTCAAGAGAGTGTTTGGCTCCGGAGACTACTGGATGACTTAGGGATTGTAGCGGAGAATGGGAGGTCAGTAATGATTTATTGTGATAATCAGGCCGCTATCGCTTACATTCGAGACCTTAAGTTTCATAATAGGACAAAATACATCGACACCAGATACCATTACATTAGAGACATCATCGAGAAGGGTGAAGTGACCATCAAATACATTTCGACACACAGTATGGTGGCTGACCCCTTCACCAAACCCATCACTAGAAACTCCTTTTTAGGATATAGAGAGTCATTGGATTTGAGTATCTTTTGACATTTCTCAGTTTGTACTTATTGATAACATTGATACTTATTGATTTTCTATATATATGATTATAGTGCATTATTCAGTCACTTTTGTGTTATATTTTCATTTAATGCACTTACTTTTTATTATCATATATATGTTCTGCGATGTGATAATAGATATGTCAGGTAGGCGAGGTTGACTCTCTCACACGAGTCACCACCTCTAACTCTGAGTGAGTGGGGATGAGACGGTTTCTAACAGTAAGAGATTTTGAGAGTGGCCCTACTATAATATAAGTCGCCCTGATACGTGTTCAGGATGAGGTCATATGCGATATGACCGACATGGAAGTACCCACATCCATTGCCTGTGAGTAGCTAGGTTTGAGATCTCGGATATCACCTACGATTTGTGATATTGTCTCTTAGGTACTCTCTCTGAGATCTCTGAGTAAATTCTTATGTGTAGACTAAGTTCCCATACCTGTACAGTGTTAGAGAAATCTGACATATACCTTTTTGAGAGATAGGAGTAACACTATGGCACGTGTTTCATACCACATGTGAAAAGATGACTTGGGATAGTGGGGGAGCTATATTATTTGAGACAATAACTTAAATTTTATCTCCAAACCCCATTGTGTAAGACCCGAAATCCATTGGGTGGGATCTCTTGTACCCTTATTACTTTCGGTTGTCTCTTGAGGTCATGATTCAATGTTTGCTACTTTAATCTGTTTACCGATGGCCCGGAAGATAAATTAAGGTCTAAGGGATAGGTCTAGGAAAGTAGCTGAATTGAGATCGATAAATTCGAGTTTAAGAAAAGGAAGACTAATTGATATTGTATCATTGTGTTGTATTCACCGACCAGTCTTTTGTGTTCGTCTATGTAGGGATTTGAATATAATAATGGATACATAGTCGAACGATATCTGGAGATTACTTTCGATGAGGAAAGTTGCTTGATAGATGTAATTAGTCTTGGATTTAGGCTACAGCAAGCTTTCTTTTGATATTAACGATGACTCATCGATCATCTTAATAGGTGTATCGAGAAATTTTTGCTTGCAGGTATACTTGTTAGTTGCACGACGTCCAATTCTATATAAAAGTCTAGTAGGGTGATGTAGAAGATCGCATGAATTATGATCTCGTGACGGATATTGATACTCTCGTGTTCAAGTGAGAGATATTGGTTAATAGTGTGCCCACGTAGGGCATTTAACAAAATAAAAAGTAAAAAGTAAAAAATTTGAATTTTTACTTAGAGAATATTGGATAGTTAAATCACAATTATCTCTCTCCCATAACTCTCTCCATGTTTTACTCCAACACAATCTACTTATTTGATGTGGGTTATTCTTCTTGATTAAGAGCAAGAGAACACATAGAATACACATCGGAGTGGTGAGAGGATTTTTCTTAGAGAGAAAAATATACACCAATTTTGAGGGTTTGTAAAATTCCAAGAGAATGGATTTTTCGGATCATTGGACTAAGAATTGAGACGTCGTGATATCGTAGTGATAGTTCGTTATACATGGCTATCATCCTGACTATGAGTGGTTCTGTTCAGAGTTTGCGGTTTCCAAGATTTTTGTAACACCAAACTAAAAAAATAATAATAATAATAATAAATAAATAAAAAAAGGGAGAGCCAAAACGCAGCGTTTTGGCCCTCCCCAAATTGAATTTGGGCTAAAGCCCTAATTCCCCTCTTTTCTCTCTCTCTCTCTCTCTCTCTCTCTCTCCCGACCTTTCATCTTCTCGCGGCTCTCCTCCTTCGGCTGCTGGCCCGCGCCTTCCACCGCCGCCGCCGCCGCCATCGTCTTCTTCTTCTTCTTGTTCTTCTTCTTCCCTCTTGGTTTCTCTCTCCGTCACTCTGTCTTCTCTCCCTCTCGCGATCTTCCACGATCGCCCTCTCTCCGCCTCGCCGCACACCGCCGCAAGCCACGATCGAGCACTGCCTTCCGCCACCGCACGCGACTGCAGCGCCTTCTGCAGCACGATCCCCCAGCCACAGCACGAGCCAGGCCGCGAGCAGGACCCAGCCCGTAGCGCGAGCCCAGGCCGCGAGCGCGAGCAAGCGCGCGCGGACCCAGCGCACGAGCACGCGCGGCCCAGCGTGCACAGGCACGCTGCCCAGTGCACGAGCGCGCGCAGCCCAACGCACGGCAGCGCACGAGCGCGCCTGAGCCGGCGCACGAGCGCGCGTGAGCAGGCGCACGAGCGCGCACTAGCACAGTGCACCAGTGCACGGGCGAGCACCAGCCGCAGGCCCATCAGCCACAGGCCCGCCAGCTCGCAGGCTCATCAGCCAGAGGCCTGCCAGCCCGTAGGCCCTCCAGTCTGCAGGCCCGCTAGCCTGCAAGCCCGCCAGCCTGCAAGCCCGCCAGCCTGCAGGCCCACCAGCGGTAGGCCCATCAGCCGCAGGCCCGCCAGCCCGCAGGCCCCCCAGCCCGCTAGCCCACTGGCCCACAGACTGCGAACCCACGAGCCCGCTATAGCCCACGAGCCCGTTGTAGCCCACGAGCCCGCGACGGCTCGTGAGCCCGTGACAACCCACGAACCTCCACGCAGGTAAATGACTTAGGGTTTTGCTTCTAATCTAAGTGTTTAGATCTAACAAATAAATCTTGTTTTGATAGGAAACCCTACAGACTTTGGAGTGACCGAAGCGACTTTCAGACGAGACTCGGGGCTTCGAAAAAACCCTAGGTGAGGAGATTTCGGCTCTAATTGATAAATTGAATGAATCTAAGATGAAAGGTTCTGTATAAGTTTAGAGTGTAAGTAGCATACGAATAGAATACAATTTCTGAAATGATTATATGTAACTTTGAAGGTAAAGTATAGAATGTTACAGAAACTAGATGATCTGATACGAAAGGAGCATATTATAGAATCATAAAATTTTGTCGAGTGAATTCGAATAGTTTCCCTTAAAGTTAAACTTTGAAATATGCATGAAAGTATATGAGATGTAGGGTTGGAATGAAATGAGCCATAAAGTGGAAGATATTATATATTTCATGTCTTTCGGATAAATCCTTAAAGATACTAGAGAAATCGATATTCAATTTTGATGATCTGATTAGGTTGATCTTTTTGGAGACTCGAGGAAGCTGATTGAATTTGTTTTGAAAATAGGGAATGACCACCCTCCCTAGAACTGTGAGTGGAACTTTGACATTCGCTATTGATTGAAAACCATGTTTCAAAAATACTTTTTAAATGACATGTTTCGGCAAAATATATGATTGTTAGGATTTTTGAATATTTTATGAAATATTTTGTGACCTTTGGAGTGTCTTAAATTCTGACTTTATTGATATGCATCCATGAGTTTTGATAATTGAATATTGTGCCATATTTTCAACATATTGATATGTTTTAATACTTTCACTGCATTGGCATATGGTTTTAAATGGATTTACTTACATATTTGGGCTGTATGCCCGGCCGACTTTATGATATTATGCATTGGGCTGTATGCCCGGCCGACGTTATGATATTATGCATGAGATTATATGCCCGGCCGACTTGGTGATGGGATGCATGGGGCTACGTGCCCGGCCGATATGATTTTGTGATCCGTAGCTACGAAGGACATCTGGTAGAGGCACCCCTTGTGCCCGGATACGTTTCGACCGGAGGTATCCGTCAGATCGTCTTATGTATGGGTGTCCCAGGTTGACCCTCATCGGAGAGGACGTTGAGTACGGCTCCGTCTAGCACCAGGCGGGGGCACCATACACGGCCGACTAGTTATATGTACATTATTATTATTTGCAGTCTAGTTTGGGTAGTCTATGGCCAACATTGGGGCAGAGAGTCATTATTTAATACTTGTATTTGGAAAAACCCCCAATGCGCCGTCCTTGGTCGAGGTAGACCATTGCCGGGAATATTTCATTGGCCGACTCTTCACGACATTGATGTAAATATTGGATGCATATCTTGCTTTCTGATGTGTGCGTATTATATATGATTTTTGAAATAACATGATCGGTTTGCACACTGTGGATATTTTTTTATCTTATGCTTTGACACTCCAAGTTCACCCTAGATATTGATAGTATGATGTTAATCCCCTCACTTACTGAGTATCCTCCCATAGATACTCACCCCTCACTTTCTTTCCCACAGGATTAGTGTTGGACCGAGGAGATATCACTGGACTTAGGTATGGATATTTTCCATCTCTTCCGCTACGATAATTGGTGATATTATTATATATTTGAGATTTTAGTTTGACCAATATATTTATATAAATTTTTTTGGGATGACTGTATAAATTATGAACATTTATTTTTGAAACTCTCGTATTGATTTATTTCATTGCATTGAGACATTTGTAAATATTTAAAAATAAATTGGGAATTTATTTTATATATGCGTAGAATTTAAGTCCGCTCGGTGTGGCGGCTGCTCATGCTATAGTTGGGCATGACAGTAGAGGTCTGTTGCTAAGACTGCTAGAAACTTTATAGTCTTGCGTTGTTCTAGATGTTGGCTGTGGTATTTGTTGATTTTGGAGAGGCCGGGATGGTCAATTGTTTATTTTTATAGGATGAATGTCATATACATGTGAAATTGTATATGGGAAACCTCCGATTTATGGGGAGATTCTGTCCGATTTTTTGTAAAAATACAGCCGGCATCCAGGGACAACGGACGGCTATTCACGATCCCGGTTCGGGGCATGACAATTTTTGCATCACCGATTGAAATATACCGTGAACTTGACATTTTACGATTCCGAAAAATTATTTGTTATTGTTTCCGCTGCGTGATTGAGTCACAAAATCTAACAAATAAGATTGAGATCAAACGATGGAATGAGTTAAACTAACCACCCAACAAGCTTGAGAGAGAGAAGTTACAGTAGCTAAGGTTTACGTGAAGACTGAGAGAAAGAGAATGAGAGAGGGACAGAGATTTTAGGCATGCAATCAAAAGAGGGTAAAAGGGCTTTAAGGTTTATCTTTGGCTATTTACAGACAAAAGTGCCCCAACTTGGGATACTTTATGTAATTAACTAGAACTTTGGGTTTCTTCCAAAAGACTTATAGAAACTTACCTATAGGTGCTCCCAACTCGAGAGGGATTTGCAAAAGAGTCCTCAAAGAGGAAAGAAAGTGTCCTTACCCTCCCAATAAGGGTTAACATGCAACACGATACAAAGAACATCAAAAAGTGGCATAGGAGTCTAAACAAGGGGCTTCCAAACTTGGAAAACCCTTCAAACATTAGTTGTGTGACATCTCTAGAGTCTCATGAAGGCCCTCAATCGGCATCACAGTATGAAAATTAAGAATGATACACACTCTCATTAATACTAAACACATTAGTTTTTTCCTTCTAAAAAATCATTTTAACATATATTTTTCTCTAAACACTAGTTCAATTTTTCTCTCCTCAGAACTAAATACATTAATCTTTTTAAATGATTGATTCATTTTAGGTTTTTCTCTCTAAATATATTGATTTTGAGTTTTATCCAAAAAAAATACCAAATTTAGTTTTCTTTCTATAAAAGTAACAAATTAGTATTTCTAAAACTACTTCTCTTTAAGTGCATTAGTTTAGCCTCTTTCTAAAAAAAATAATAGAAAATTAGTATTTCTCTCTTATGCATTAGTTTTCTCACGGTTTCTAAATCTAAAAACATAAGATTTTTAAAAAAGTGACAAATTAATCAAATATTAGTTTGACCATTTAGATCAGATATCTTTAATGGAAAAATTTTAAAATGATTGTGATTGGGTTTATGAGTAAACCAAATCCATTCCAAATATGCTTAGAATCCAAAATTTTCTGACCGATACCCGACCTACAAATCAATTGTACCAATGAAATAGAGTTGAGTTGGATTAGTTCATGGGTTACCCGGTCCAAGTTACACCCTAAATATATATAAACGGATTCCCTTTTCCGTTTTTTTTTTTTTTTTTTTTTTTTTTTTTTGTTTGAGAAGGCCAAACTCCAAGAACTTGGATTCAGAAGCACTTGAACTTGTTAATTTTTTTTCTGAAGTAAATGCAGCAAGATGCAACTTATGGAGACTACAAAGTAAACGCTCGTACCCCGTTGACTCTCTTACAACAACAGCTTCATTGCTAGTTAACCAACTCAAACCTTTCGCATATATAGATGGACATGGGAGTACGTTGTGAAGCACATTACAAAGTAGCAAAAATCAACAGCTCCTGCCAAAAATATCACTAAAAAACTAAGCTGTTCATCTTGATCTTATTCCCTAAGCATGGTACGACACATTGCAAACCTGTCCGAGAAACTTGAGGGCTAATTCATAACTTCATTCTGCTGTTGCTTTCTACAAACCTTCTCCTGTGGCATAGTAAGCCGTGTATTTGATCAAAGTCATGATTACAGGCAATTTCTGTAGCACTCGAGAACAAAAAAGATTGAAGCTGTTGATGTCACCACACTTCATTGAAACTTCCTAAATTACATCAAGTTACGGACAAACTAATACCAGCGGAGAAGTTAAATATGCCATTTATGAGGACAACATTATGGCACCACAAGATAGAGTTATGGTTTCTCCAACCTTTTCTGAACAATTAAATAGAAAAGCTATTGGAGCCTTCCAAAAAGTGAAACTGCATCTTTATTATAAAGATCAAGGCACGGATTTTTTTTCACTTCAGAAGTTGTGCACTACACTGTGCCATTATCTTTGATGCCCTGGTGATAGAATTGGTCATATAGAAGTTCTCAATTGCAGGTTTGAATGGGGTTTTACTCGACTTCTGCTTGTTTTCAGGCTTCAAAGTCGCAGAAAATGTCGCAGGCTCTCTCTCATCTAACTGCAACAAGTTTGGTGCCACATGCCCCATCCTTGATCTAAGTGCCCCTGCAGTGTCATAAGGCAATTGGACACCTGCCACCTCTGACAAAGCGCGAATTATTTTCCAGTCATCTCTAGCGTCCCCAACAGTTGGAACTGCCGGCAATGTTTGCTGCGTGCACCCTTCAGTGTTTACATATGTGCCCTCCTTTTCACTAAATGCTGCAGCAGGCAAAATGACATTTGCACGATACACACTTTTGTCCCCATGGTGGCCTTGATAAACAACAAAAGCATCAGCTGGAACCTTCTCCAAGCTCACATCATCAGCACCCATCAGATATACAAACTTTGCAGACTCAATGCCATTATCAGATTCTGGCACCAGACCAAGGTCAAGAGCGGCACCCTGAGCTGCATTCAAGAGCAATATGTTGACACCATTCCAGTCAGGTCTCACAACATTCCCCTTCTCTGCAATGGTTTCAACAATAGAGAAAATTGCATCCCTGTCCTCTCGTTCAAAAAGCCCAGCACCAATAATTATTGCTGGGTTTTTGGCATTTGAGATGGCTGAGAAGAAAGGATGGGAACCCTCAGCAATTTTAAGGAGCGTTTCAGGGCCAGTTCCAAGATGCTCATGATCATAGTTGAAATCAGTAGCTGGGCCAATGTAGCCAACCTTTGCCTGCGTTGCTCTAACGGTTTTCCGAATTCTGGCATTTAGCATAGGAGCCTCTACCCTTGGCTGGAAATTGACAATCCAAAGCTCAATAGTTAGGGAAGTAAAAACCATAAAATTTAATTTAAAAAACAAAAAAAAAACAAAAAGAGAGAGAGAGAGAATAAAGACAACACTTAAAACATGCACGTGGACAACGTTGGACCAGCATGTAAACACCATGGGGAAAATACCCCCTGTAAGAGACATCTCAGAGCAAGGTTAATAAAAAAGGATCCTGGACAAAAATTGTAATGCTGTTGTGACCAAAGGAACATACTCCCAAAAGGTGATCATTTTCATACAGCAAAGAAACTACAGGGGGACCAGTGCAAGCAAACTTTAAAAGTAATGCAGAATGAATATAAGAATCCACTCAAAGAAACCTGGTACACCTATAATAGACTGAATACCAGATATAGTCAAAGTTTGACCCCAAAAAAAAAATCAACTAAAAGATTAGATTGTATGCTAAAGCAAGTTCCCTAAGTTACTAGCTTGATATAATAGCAATCGCCTCCACATATTGCTGAGTGTGACTGTGTTGATAGGTCTAAGTGAACTTTAACTAATAATAAAACAAAAAATGTAAATCAATACATGCATGAAATACATAACTGTTCTTCCAATAAAATATTTTCTATTATACTCTTTTGATATGCATTATGTCCATTCTTCAAACCTACACCAATCAAGATTCTCCTTTCTAGTGATCTAGATCGTAACTGAATCATGTTTTGAATCACACAACCTGGCCGCAAATACCTAGGGATAGAGTGAATCCATTAATACTGTTCACCTGCCTACATAAGATGACAAACGTGTAGATTCCTTTCCAAAACTTGTAAGCATAGATCTTGCACAGTGCATTTCAAAGTATAATAACGGTGGTTCTAAAACCTACGATGCACAGAAATGCTGGGGAGATCAGGTTTCCCGTCTTCAAAACGTATTGTAAACAGAACCCCATACCACAAGGTGAAAAAACATGTCCTTCCATGTGTCCTCCTGCAACTCTCAATCCTTCAACATTCAGACTCCAACCTAAAGAACAACACTGCAACTGAAAAATAGAGACCAAACGGAGACAACTACATTCAGACTCCAACCAGAAATCTACATGCAAGTGAAGATTTAACTGCGATTAGGAGGATGAATTATAAATTCTGAGCATGAGCAAAAGAGAGAAGCAAAGTTCATCTTCAGCCGAGAAGCAGTGTTCATCTTCAACCGTTCTTCATCTTCAGTCATTCAATTCTGCCACCGTAGAGTTCCATCTTCTCCGCCGTCAATTCCTGCTTCATCAATGATTGCATCTTCAGAAGCAAAGTCCACCATCATCATCATTAATTGCATCTTCAGAACTCAGAAGCCACCATGATCAATTACATCTTCAAAAGCCACCCTCGAACCCAAACCCATCGCTGTCGTTTTCAATTCACCTCACTTGCCATTTGACTCGCCCATCTCAGTCACACAATCACCAACGCCATCATCTACCCTTTCGATTTCTGTGAAGGTGAGTCTCACAATCTCCATTTCGATTCGTCTCTTTGATTCACCTCTCTCAATCTCACAATCACCTACATCAACGTCTGCTCTTTCTATGGAGACAAGCATTGTCTTTGATTTCAAATTCAAAGATAGCATGGCTCAACTCAAGCTTAAGCATTTGAAGCATTGAGCTGCATTATTTCCAACATTGTGCAAACATTACAAGGCTCAAAATGAGCCAAATTCCAGCTCAAGTCCAGCCCAGGAGAAGTCCAAAACATAGCCCAGGAGAAGTCCAGAACATTCCAGGAAATGTCCAGAACATTCCAGGAAATGTCCAGAACACTCGGGGCCTAATCCAAGCTTTGGGCTGCATTCTCTCGAGCATTGCTCCAACACTTCAAGGTTCTTCAAGGCTCAAAATGTGTCAAAGGGAGACCAAAATGAAGACAACCTCAGCCCAAGAAATGGCCCAATCTGCCCAGCCCAATCTTCCAGGGCAGATTGGGCATAAAAGTTCAAACAGCTAGAAAAACTAGCCGTTGGAAAGCTTGGAAAGATGTCCAACAGCTTTCCAAAGCTTTCCAACGGCTAGCTCTCTCCCTCTCACTTCCAACGGCTAGCTTAGGTCTCTCATTTGAAGGATTGAGAGTCTTAGAGAAGAATTAAAATGTATTGAGAAGTTTTGAAAGAATTGTAAAGGCATGGAGAAGAATTGATTTTCGAGAAAGATGGAGATGGATCATAAAGCTAGAGAACAATCTCCTCTCTAGTTGGAATATCTCCACTTCCCTCTCAATCTCTCATGTTCTGAAGAAGGATCAACAGGCCAGAGAATAATCTTCTCTCTAGTTAGAATAGTCCTCTTCATTTCTCTCAATCTCTCATGTTCTGGGCATTGTCCCCCTTCTCTCTCAATCACATTTGTAAAGGGCATTAGTCCATCTTTATCTGGCATTTAGTCCCACTTCTTCTTTATAAAATATCCTTTATAAATATAAAGAAAATTCTTTTGCTCTTCCACTACTACGGTTCCTCAATATCCAGCACTCTTCGTGAACTTACAGCAATCTTCTCTAAGTTCCTTTCATGCTTTCAAGTCTTGGGTATCCAGAACTCCATTTGAAAAGGGAGTTGTTAATCTCACACTTTTGGAGATTGAGTCTTAAAATGTGTCCTAGTTGGAGAGCTTGGAGCGATCGTCTCTGGAATCCCGGCCAGCATCACACTGTTTTCTCAACATCATAACCTATTTTTTCTACATGATATCAGAGCACGTTCTGTCCTGTCTATTTTCATAAGCAACCAGAGGCCAAGAAGAGCAGGTTAGATCTTTCCTAAGATGGCCAGAAGTGAGGGCAATCTTTTTCGAAATTGGCCAGAAAATGAGCATTCATATCAGCCCTTAAAGGCATTCTGGAACAGCTCTGCTTTTCTGGAGTAGCTTGGTTTTTCCATCCTGCTTTCCTGCTTTCATCTAGGCACAAACCAGTGGCAAGAAGGTGTGCAACGAATGGCAAGAAAAGGGGCCAATCTTCCCCCTCTTATGGCCAAAAATGCAGCACTGAACTTGGCAACCAGAACTCCTCTAAAGCTGGGCTAGGAAGTAAAGACTTTCAAGAATAAACAAGAACTTGCCGTCTCTGGAAGGGACTGCCCAATCTAGCAGAAATTCTCAGGAGTAATCAAGCTTGTGTTCTGGTTGCTTGAAGGTGTCTTAAAGCAGGTCAAACAAATAATCTTCCTAAGAAATCCAGGTTTGATTCTTGCTTAAATTTTTTTCAAAAAGAACATATGTGTTCTTGTGACTAATCAAATATACACATGAAGAGATATGATATTGGTAGAAGATAAGCTTCATTTTGAAGATTCAAGAACATTCGCAGGTTTTTAGCTTGCTTCAAATCAAACAAGCAATCCCCACGTCAATCCCATGGGAAGGAAAGCTTAGAGTAAGGGGAGGAGAACCAATAAATTTCAGCGAGTCTTCAAATCTGGTGGACTGCACTCCTGAGGTCCCTTGAAGCTAACTATCTCTTCATAAGCCAAAGAGATGAAGACCAGTCCATAGTCACCCCTCGCATGTGAAGACATGAGCAACTTGCTGATATTTCCACCAAGGGAGCTATGGCTAGCCAATTGCAAGACATGTTCAGAATTTTTGGCTCCATAGACTTCTATTCATCAAACATGAGGGGAAGTGTTGGAAATCAAGAAGAAGAAGAGCAATCAAACTCAAAGATAGCATGGCTCAACTCAAGCTTAAGCACTTGAAGCATTGGGCTGCATTATTTCCAACATTGTGCAAACTTTACAAGGCTCATAATGAGCCAAAATCCAGCCCAAGTACAGCCCACGAGAAGTCCAAAGCATAGCCCAGCAGAAGTCCAGAACAGTCCAAGATATGTCCAGAACACTCGGGGCCTAATCTATTGAAACTTTGGCTGCATTCTCTCCAGCATTGCTCCAAAATGTGTCAAAGGAAGACCAAAATGAAGACAAGCTCAGCCCATGAAATGGCCAAAGAAAAGTTCCAACAGCTAGAAAAACTAGCTGTTGGAAACCTGATCCAACGGCTAGTTCTCCCTCTCTCACTTTCAAGGGCTAGTTTAAGTTCCTTTAGGTATAAATAGGCGTCTTATCTCTCATTTGAAGGATTGAAAGTCTTAGAGAAGAATTAAAATGTATTGAGAAGATTTGAGAGAATTGTAAAGGCAGGAAGAAGAATTGATTTCGGAGAAAGATGGAGATGGATCAAAAAGCTAAAGTACAATCTTCTCTCTAGTTGGAATAGTCCTCTCCACTTCCCTCTCAATCTCTCATGTTCTGGAGAAGGATCAAAGGGCTAGAGAATAATCTTGTCTCTAGTTAGAATAGTCCTCTCCATTTATCTCTGAATCTCTCATGCTCTGGGCATTGTCCCTCTTCTCTCTCAACCACATTTGTAAATGGCATTAATCCCTTGGCCATTTAGTTCCACTTCTTCTTTGTAAAATATCCTTTTATAAATACAAAGAAAATTCCCTTGTTTTTCCACTGCTATGGTTCCTCGATATCCAGCACTCTTCATGAACTTAGAGCAATCTTCTCTAACTTCCTTTCATGCTTTCAAGCCTTGGGCATCGAGTACTCTATTTGAAAAGGGAGTTGTTAAGCTCACACTTTTGGAGATCGAGTCTTAAAATGTGTCCTGATTGGAGAGCGTCTCTGGAATCCTGGCCGCCATCACACTGTTTTCTCAACATCATACCTATGTTTTCTACAAAGACTACACAGATCCTAACCAAGTAATAAGCAGGAGATCACATGTCACGGTCTAGAGAAATTTAGCTAAAGTCATTCTGCGTTACTGCATAAAAAATTTGCAAAAAGGGGGGGAAAATAAAGAATTAAAAACAAAATACCTGTGTGCCAACTAGAAGAAACACATCTGCATTCTCAAGACCAGCAATACTGCTATTTAGAAGATAACCAGAACGAAGATCAGCATTTAAGTTAGCACTGATTCCTTCACACCAAACATTATTTGATCCCAGTCTGTTCAAGAAGTCCTTCAGAGCCATCATGGATTCTGCATCAGATAGCTGACCAGCAATTCCTACAATTTCCTCAGGTTTAACTTGATGTGCAACCTCCGCAACCACAGCAAGAGCATCACGCCAGGTTACGGCTTTAAAGCGTCCATCAGCTCCACGTATCATAGGATCATTCAATCTCTGCCGTTTCAAGCCATCATAACAGAAACGTGTTTTATCTGAAATCCATTCTTCATTTATGTCCTGGAAGTCATTGAATAACAAATAATAGTTAAGCCACCATTTTCCAAAAAGAAACTAAAAGCTAATAGAGACAGAGTCCAATAAGTGGAGGAAAACCCTACAATGCTAACAGCATATGGAAAAAAGACAGAAGAACTCATTAAAATCTTCAATTAAACGTTATTACATAAAAATAAACAGTAATTCTTGCCAGCAATAAGAAAATAAAGAATAAATAAAAGGAAAAAAGAAAAATATATACTACTTTCATGTCTATTCATCAATATCCCAGATGAAAAAGCCTAATAGATTTTCATTTCATATCTGTTTTGTCCAGAAGTGTGATAAATGTCCTCCAGATCTTACAAATTTGAATGCCTACAATGGAACAAAAATAAAAAAATATATTTCTCTCCTATTTTAAGTGACAATTTGTTTACTTTTTCTTTTATTTTTCCCTGTCCCAAAATGGGTGGCAATTCTTTATTTTATAAGACATGACTTTCCTATCATAACCCCCCCCCCAAAAAAAAGGTTGAGCATCTAATAATAGGTAGCTTCAGAAGAAAATGGCTTTTCATGAATAAAGTCAAAACAATTATTATTTTTTCATTGATATTTGTTTGGTAACTTTGTCACCTTAAATAGGGGAGGGAGCAGAAGATAGTTATAACCAGTGGCACCATGAAAACATCATAAATTTGCAGAAATGATGGTCCCCTAATTTGTCGTGTCAAATTTGCAAAAGTCTGGAACTAACATCAGAAGGAAAGAAAAGATGGGAACCCGGTCAAAATGGAGATGCTGCTGCTCATGGTGATGATGGTGATAGCGACGATGGTAATGATGATGTAAAAATAATAATAATAATAATAATAATAACAAATATCAAAAAATCTAAAACACTTGAACAGCCTATCAAGAAGATAAACTACTACTTATCCTGCCTATACATCAAAATTTATCCATGTATATAACTCTAGAAAAATACATTTCTGGTGCATATTTCATCTGAGGGGATCATATAGAAGAAAATAGTCACTAGTATTACTAATAATGTCTTCAAATGTATAATTTATGTGCCATAATGGTGGTTATGCCCATAAAGGGAGAAAAAAGCACAGCCCACATCCTCCCCCATGCTGACACAGGAAGATAGCAGTTGCCATAGTTGTTGAGACCTATTACCTCCCCTAAACACTTGATTGAAATGATACAAAAATAACGTTACGTAAGATCCATGCATCTTATGATGGAATCCAGCCAATATGGCTCAGAACCCCAAGTAGCAGAGCATGTATTGCAATGGATGGCATTAACTATTGAAGATGACGATGAAACATTCCAAGAAGCATGCAAATGGATGCCTCCCGAATAAATAACCCTAATTCGCCAAAGACTTGAATAGCAAAAGTGCATCAAAAGTCCAAGAAAAGAAGAAGAAAAAAAAGGGGTCAAAATGACCTAAGAACCGGTCCAAGGAAGCTGGTGCAAAACTGGACAGAATACTGTCTAGAAAATGTTCCAAAACATAGCCAACTTTGGTGGCCTATTTTATGTAGCAAGAAAAGCAAGAACAAAGGCACGGTTGGAGGGATGAAAGTCCATTAAGAGAGGTCCAAAATGAAATCCCAAATAAGCCAAGAAAAGCCCAAGAAGACAACCCAAAATACCAAGGTATTTTGGACAGAATTTATAACGGCTAGTTCTTGGTCTCTCTATACCTACTAATTTTTGTGTCTACCGGCTAGTTTTTGTATCTACCAACTAGTAGAATCTTTTAGACTATAAATAAGTCTCCTCTCTTCACTCGTAAGATATCTTGGATCATTGTCTCCTTCTAGCATCCTTAGAGTATAGTCTCTCTCACAAATTGTCTCTTTATATTTTCTAGAGTATTGTTTCTACAAATGTCTTGTATTTGATATTTTATCAAAACAATACAATTGAGTTCATTATCACAAATTCAAGTTTATTTCTCTTGTTGTTCATCAACACATTCAAACACACACAACACTCAAAGCCTTCAACCATTACTCACCACAAAAAACCCTAGCTTAACCACCCACACTTCCGCACTCCAAATTTCAATATGATATCGGAGCGAGTTTCTTTCCCCCTTCTAAATTCCGAAAATTACCCTCAATGGGCTGTCATTTTTCAAAGGCTCCAAAACTTGTCTGATTCATTGGAGCATATCCTTAATGAGCCTCTTGAAGCATCAAACCCCAAATATGAGCAATGGAAGAGGGAAGATGAGAGCATCATTCTAAGAATGCTCAACTCAATGGACAAGGCACATCAAAGAATGGTGACCGGCTGTTCAAGTGCAAGGGCTGTCTGGGACTTCTTGAAGAGGCTGTACAGCAACGAGCACATCTTGGGGAGAATTTTTTAAATCAAGCAACAAATCTTCAACCTTCAAAGGGATGAAAAAACTCTCCCCCAAACCCTTGGCGACTGCAACAAACTATGGAGTGAGCTTGAGAGTTTAAGGCCACCAACAATGGACATGAAGATTCTTCTTCAAAGAAGAAACGAGGACAGGTGTTCGCCTTCCTCATGACTCTCAGAGACGCATTCAAGGAAGTATGCCAAGAGATCTTGAGACAAAAAGAACTACCATCCTATAAGAAGGTAGTAACAATGGTCCAAAGAGCCGAAACCTCTAAGAGGCTTGAGGAAGAAAGCCGACCACAATTGGAGACCTACGGCTTCAAAACAACGGTCGAGGAGCAACATGCTAAGAACGTGTGCTCCCATTGCAAAAGAAAATGCCATACCAAAGAAAGGTGTTGGGACTTGTATCCAAACCTCAAGCCAAACAGAACTAAATTGGACCAAAGATGGAACAAGCTGTCTTCTAAGGGTAAAAACTCCATCCCTAACTCAAATGCATTTAAATTTGTGCATTGCCATATTAGAAAACCATGCACATCTAAAGAATGATACACTTATGTCAAATCATTCATTGATCATCACTCTAGATATATATGGGTATATATGCTAAAAGACATGGCACAAGCACAAAATGCATTTAAAAAGTACTATCATCTAGTCACTAAAGTATATAATGCATCAATTCAAACACTTTGGATGAATGATAGGCAAAATGTTTACCCTAATTTTGAAAGTTTTTTAAAACAAGAGTATTGAACTATAAATTGTGAGTCATAAAAAACTCATTATAAATTAGAATGACATAAACATGCTAACATGTTCTTTATTAGAAAATGCACATATGACTCACGAATATTGATGTTATGCAATGAGCACCGCCACACACTTATACAACCGCATTCCTCAAAATGCATTAGATGATAAGTCTCCATTAGAGACAATTAGAAGTAGCAAATCACACCTTATGCATCTTAGAACATTTGGGTGCATTTGCTACATAAAAGGAGAGCGATGCATATTCTTAGGATATGGCCTTAAAAAAGATGAATATATTTGCTATAATCCTAAGACTAACACGCATACATGTTGAAAGATATAAAATCTGCCAAAAATGAGTATTATTTTGCAGAATTAGGTGATAAAGCATCACTGAGTCCGCCTATGGAAGCTCCAATTAAGGAGCAAGGGGGAGAACAAGAATGCCATGTGCATGTAGCATGTACGAGTCAAGTCATTGAGGGGGAACCAAAAGCAAAGGCCAAAAAGAAGAAGAAGAACTAGAAAAAGAAGGTCAAGGAAGCTCAATCATCCGACACTACCTTTGCAAGTCACAACTCCATGGAGCTCCATTCGTCGGACTTGAGGGGGAGTGTTGAAGATGACGATGAAGCATTCCAATAAGCATGCGAATGGATGCCTCCTGAATACATAACCCTAATTCGCCAAAGACTTGAATAACAAAGGTGCATCAAAAGTCCAAGAAATGAAGAAGAAAAATGGATCAAAATGACCTAAGAACCAGTCCAAGGAAGTTGGTGCATAACTAGACAGAATACTATCCAGAAAATATTCCAAAACATAGCCAACTTTGGTGGCCAATTTTATATAGTAAGAAAAGCATGAAGAAAGGCACAGTTGGAGAGATGAGAGTCCATTAAGATAGGTCCAAAATGAAATCCCAAAGAAACCTAGAAAAGCCCAAGAAGACAACTCAAACTACCAAAGGTATTTTGGACAAAATTTATAACGGCTACTTCTTGGTCTCTCTCTACCGACTAGTTTTTGTATCTACCAGCTAGTAGAATCTTTTAGCCTATAAATAAGTGTCCTCTCTTCATTTATAAGATATCTTGGAATATTGTCTCCTTCTAGCATCCTTAGAGTATAATCTCTCTCACAAATTATCTCTTTATATTTTCTAGAGCATTGTCTCTACAAATATCTTGTATTTGATATTTTATCAAAGCAATACAATTAAGTTCATTCTCACAAATTCAAGTTTCTTTCTCTTGTTGTTCATCAACACATTCAAACACACACAACACTCAAAGCCTTCAACCATTGCTCACCACAAAAAACCCTAGCTCAATCACTTAAGCTTCTGCACTCCAAATTTCAACATTAACTTCATTTAAGAATGATCAAGCACTCAATTACATACTAGAAGAGTTAATGAAAAGCTAAAGCCATGTCTGATACTGTGCAAGCCACAACACCAGAGTATTTATCATTATATAGAACCTACGACACTCAATACATTTTCAAGACACATTGATGACACTTTTTTGGGCATTTTTATATGGTTATTATTAATGCAATTGATATGCTTGGATTAATTTGGACACATACACGAGTTTATTATTCATCATCAAATCATGATAACATGAAATCAGATTAAGTTGTATATTTGATAATATTGGTACATTTATGTGACAATAATGCTGATACATTACAAATTCATATTACATATACATATAATATATAATATGTAAATGTTGCATCATACGTCTTATAAATTGATTATCAGGTATGCATTCTAAGTCTATGTTCATTCTTCATAGGAGAGGCAAATACTGGGAATCTCAGTGTTGGGCCAATGAGTGCAATTTTAGACAAATCTGCTCTGTTATTCATCAGTTTTTGGTTGTACAGCAGCTTATTAAAGGATTTTAACTGAAGAAAAGTTGCACAAAAATGTGTAAATCCTGGTTATGGATCCACACATGGTCCAGAAAATTTAATGACCCCAATAATCATGGAGCAGAAATTTCCATTAGCATGGTACTTTTTCCTCTAATCAAAAATAAATAAATAAACAAATCATGAAGCAGAAAATTGAAGGCACTAGCCTTTAAGTTCTTAATAGTTCTTCGGTGATGTCTAGCTCTCTAATTAGAAATTGGGACCCTAAGGCGATCTAAGTCTCATACTACGAGAAAAGGGTATGAATTCCATCTAGCTACTTTTTTCTTTTGGGGGGGGGGGAGAGGGGGATAAGAATTCTAATCTCAGTAAGTGGAAAATTCAAGTGAGGTATAGGTTTGGGAAAAAGTAAACCATCACAAACCTGTCTAATCAAAAGAATCAATTTTTAAACCCACAACTCAACACAAGCAGCATATAATTTTACTCTTTTGAGAATAATTTTAATCTGTCTAATCTTTATGCATTCCATCACTTTTAATGAAGAGCAACAGACAGGTTTGAACCAGGCTAAACCATCCCAATACCACCTAATGAGAAGAAAATCAACTCATAACTCAAATTCAAGTAGCATAAGTTTTCTGCTAAGATAACCTGGAACCTATAAAAGATAGGAAAGAAGAAAGACTTTATGCCAATGTTATGAGGATTGAGACTGTTGCGACAGCAGTGCTGCCTTTTCCACTAGCGCAGTATAACGTACAAAAGCCAAAAACTAAAGGAGAACCCAGGGAGGCCCACACTTTCTAGCCTCGAAAATGGCAGTAGAGGGAAATTAAAAATAAAAGGAAGGACAAATGTAACAACACAGAGTAAATGAAATTTACCTCATTTAATCGTGGTAAAATGCGCATAACCTCTGGACCTCTGCTGTCAATCCGAATATTTGATCCTACAGCATCTGAAACATCAATAGTTTCTGTTCCTTTCAACTCCCAGTTTCGGGCTTTGAAGGCAAAAGGCTTGGACGTGAGGGCTCCCACTGGACAGATATCAATGACATTTCCAGAAAGTTCACTTGTCATAAGCTTTTCAACATAAGTACCAATTTCCTCTCCACTGCCACGACCTAACATGCCAAGATCTTGAACTCCAGCAACCTCAGTTGCAAACCTCACACACCTGTATGAACAAGTTGAATTTTTACCCTGGAAGCTCATTTAGACCATATGGGTCCACAACTGAAATGGAAAGATATTTATTGCATGAAAGATTCACCGGAAATATAGAAATCTGTGAATCAAATTAAATGGTGCTTCTCATCTCCAGCATTCAGATTAAATTTAGTAAACTTATAAATGAAATGAGCACTACAATTGCCACGAACAAGAACAGAAAGCTATAAGCAAACAAGCTATAGGCCATAACAGAGGATCCAAAGTATTAACTTGAGTAAAAGCAAATTATAAACAAGCTAAATCAAATGTAGCTCACAACTTCATATGAAAATATATGTGAATCAACCAAGTACTCAAAAGCTTAAAGTCATGGAGAACAGGGTAACTATATATTTTTATTCCAATACTCCCCTCAAGTAACCCAGAACAACTAATAACAATAATAAAAAAAAAAAAAAAAAAAAAAACTCAAAAATGTGTACCAACAACTGGGATAGGACTCTGGTAAAGCTTGAACTTATAATTGTTACAATGCCAAGCCAAACAACCGATTGCTCCAAAATTTTAAGCTTTATGGAAAATGGTGTATTTGTATATTTACAATCCAAAATAAGTAATAAAAGTATACACAAATAACCGATTATTAGGTCATATATAGGAAAGTTCAGCTATAACTCTCACAGAACTCAAAATAGTTAAAATGATATATGAATTTAACTATAGCATTCAACCCTGAGGTCAACTACTCAAAACTATCATCATTTCTACAATATCATTACAGCAAGACTATTTCCTTCTAAATTTCATAACTCAAAGTTAATCTTTCTCCATTTAAATATTTTTCGTTTGCTTTATAGAACCTCTAGTGCACCAGCAGTGAAATCTCCTAGCCATTGTGATCTTTACTCTTAACTAGGTTATGCTGGACATAATGATCCATTTTCTAAGCTTGGAACTCTTAACATTGGCTCCATCTAATACTATAATAATTTCCAGCTCAGAGCACCAATCTTCATCTTAATATTGGCTCCATCTGAAAATTTTAACTCCATCTGTATTCGATCTCAAAATGTAAGCATTTTTTTAATACAGTTGATCCCAAACCCGGGTAAAGAAAGAGAGTTACAATAAGTTGACAGTCAAAGTAAAAATTTTGTCAACACCATAAGAGACCAAATATCACCGATCTTCATCTTCAGAGCCCTTGTCAATGGAATGACTTCTCCACAAGGTAAAACAGGGGAACATTCAAGAGATTACTCATACCAGTACTGGTTCTTGTCTTCTAATATTATTTTGGACTACATACAAAGCGAATGCTAGAGTGTTGGTGGTCAAAGATCATTTGGTACATAGATGTCCTTAATTCACAAGCATGATGTCTAGAGTACAACAAAGTTTGTTTGCAGAACCTCAATGAAATTAACAAAAATGGAGCATTAAGATGGTAATTCAGGTCTCTTCTAGAAGCAGAAGAGTTGGCAATCAGAAACAGAAGTAGAGCATTTTGCTTAACCCTACCAATTCATCATAAAAGCCCCCTGCAAAAATAAAGAAACTTAACTTTTTATGCTAATTGTAGCAACAGGGATATTGAAATTAAAATCGGATAAGATCCAATATTTCATATTCAAGCATGTTCAAATGGGAGATAAGAGCTCAGTTTCACTAACCTGGTACACTGGATGCATCGAGTCATTACAGTCTTCACCAAGGGGCCAAGATTCTTATCAACAACAGATCTCTTCATTTCAGTGAAGCGGCCACGGTCTGATCCAAAGGCCATAGACTGATCCTGAAGATCACATTCTCCACCCTGGTCACAAATTGGGCAATCCAAAGGATGATTCATAAGCAAAAACTCCATCACCCCTTCCCTTGCTTTCTTTGCCATTGGCGTATCGGTCTTGATTTTCATACCTGAAAACCTCAAACATCAAGCAAAGCAAAAAACAAAGAAAGAAACCAACAAGGAAAAAAAAAAGCACAACTGCTATCACCCAATTAAAACTGTAGCATGCCATTTACCTATAGCACTGTGCTCCACATGTAAGAAGATAATCACCACGCACATAAGACGTGTGCGTGTGTCTGTAAATAATATATAAACAAATAAATATATATACCCTACAGTTGAATTCCCATTCCCTCCATACAAGGGTAAAATCTCAGGACGCAGCAGAGCAGAAGTGAACTACCATATGAATTGCAATACTCTTAACAGCAAATCCCCAAACCTAACAAGAAGTTAGGAAAACAGTAATAGGACACGTTATACATTAACACAGCTACAAAAACACAACAAAGGTAATCAAAAACCCATATTCTTAGATAAAGAATCAAATTTTCGAAAGGCACAACTACAGATCATATTAAAATTTCGAATCACAATCAATTAGATCAATCACACCGCGAAGGCACATTAGGGAGTCAAAAAATTAAGCGAATACGCGTGAAACCTAACCTGGAAGAGCAGGCATGGCACAAGAAGCGACAGGCTTGGGTGACTTCTCGACCTCAACGAGGCACATTCGACAATTTCCAGCAATTGAAAGCCGACTGTGGTAACAGAATCTGGGAACATCGACACCGGCGACCTCGCAAGCTTGGAGAACTGTAAAACCCTTGGGGATCTTGACAGGGAAGCCATCGACGAAGACTTCGATGGCGTCTTCTGGGTTCGGGAAATGAACCCTAGCTCCACCCACTGGGTGACGCTCCGGCGGGATGAGCTCAGGGCCCGAATCGGCGGCGGCTGCTGCGGCAGTTTCAGGGGTTTGGAGCTCAGTTGTGGAGACAATGGTGCGGACGAGGAAATTATGAGCATACGATGGTTTAGGATTTTGAGAACTGGAGAAGAGAGATCTGGTGATGGTGGTGCTTCTGCTTCTCAGGGCTCGGGTTGCTAACAAGCCTAACCCCATCTCTCTCTGTCTCTCTCTCTCTCTCTCTCTCTCTCTACGAAAGAAGCTCTGGGTCTTGTGGAGAATACGCAGGGAGGAATTTGGTTCGAGTTTGACAAACGTGGGGAAATGACCCGACCCGTCTTACGGCTCCGTTTCTCTTCTCCCTCTTTTTGTATTTTCCATACTTATTACAGTTATTTTCCATTATTGTAAAAATAAAAAAGATGTTTTAATTTTATTATCAATCTTCACGGACTAAGATTTTTTTTAATACGAAATTTTTGTTTTGATAAATATATTACGATGTATATGTTTTGTTTTCTCGGTTCTGTAAACCTCATGCACTTGTTGAAAAAATAATATATTATTGATCTAAAATGGTAGTCATACTTTTTCCTTCTTTTTTTCCTTTTTTGATAAGCATAAAGATTTTTGTTAAAATGGAACTCATGAATACACTTAGCGAGAAGCCGCCCAAGAATAGAAGAAGTGAAATAACAATTTCTTCGTCTGCACAATTGTATAAAACAACTAAAGCATGACCTACATAGTTATCTTGTGTGTGATCATGATCTTAATAATTACGGCAAATCAAGTTGTATAGTTGAAAATAAATATAAATAGCATATTTCTATAAGATAACATATATACACAACAATACGGATGCTTTTAATGACAAAAATTAGTAGGAGTCATATAAAGTCAGGCATAATATTATTATGTTGAGAGTCACATTCGGCTGTCACTTAGTAATTAATCAATTGTGACGGTCAAAATTATTCGATATAAAAAATAGATTGTTAGTGATGATAAAAATTTTTTATCATCACTGAATTAAATGTAAAAATAAAAGTTACCACTAAATTATCATACTTTTAGTGATGAAAACATGTGACATCTATTAAAACTATTTTTAATAATAAAGTCAAATTTTTACCATCGTTAAATAACTATCTTTATTGACAGTAGCTACTAGCCACCACTAATTCTCTCCAACTCTTGATACTCTAACTCTCTCCTCTCTTGCATCCACATCTCATCGTCATCATGCGCGCGCGCACACACACACTCTCTCTCTCACTCCTATCTCTCTCATGCAAACCCAAACTCTTTCCACCTCTTAAAATCCTAACTCTCTCCCTCTCTCATAACCACATCTGAATCTACCGTGAAAAGCCCCTTTTTACAATCTAAGTTCCAAAGGTTATATATGAGTTCCAAAATAGCAAATGACATGAGGTTGTATGATGATGGGCAAGTTAAAAATGATAAATTAAGGTATCTTGCTAATACTGAAGCATAAAAGAAATTTAATTTATATGATCCGTCATTTGCTTATGATTTTCATAATGTTAGGTTGGGATTAGCAACCGACGATTTTAATCCATTTGGGATAATAAGTGTTGCATATAATGTGCGGCCAATGATATTAATTTCTTATAATTTATTACCTTGGTTATGTTCCAAGAAATTATCACTCATTTTATTAGTACTTGTTCCATGTCCAAAATCTCTTCGAAATAACATTGATGTGTGTTTACAACCTTTGGTGGAGGAATTAGAAGAATTATAAAATATTGGAGTTGAGATATATGATGCATCAAAGAAACAAAACTTTCAATTGAGGGGTTAGTATTTTGTAAACTATAAATGACTTTTTAGCATATGCATATATGTTTGGATAGAACACCAAACGATGGTGGACCTGTCCTTCATGTAATAAGTTTACTTCATCACTTTTTTTAGGGTATGATACATCTGAAAAACAAAACTTTCAATTAAGAGTAGTATTTTGTGGACTATAAATAACTTTTCAGCTTATACATATATATATGGATAGAGTACCAAAGAAAGATAAAATTGTCCTTCATATAATAAGTTTACTTCATCACTTTATTTAAAGAAAGAAGAAAGACATGTTACATATGTTATAGAAAGTTGGTACCAACTGATCATAAATAGTGAGATGACAAAAAATGGCTTTAATGGTAATATATAGTTGAGTAAGAAGCCTCTACCATTATTTGGAAATGATATTTTGGAATAATTAGAAGTTTAGGAATATGAAAATAAAATTTTAGGATGGAAGAAAATATCTAAGGAGAATTACCTTACTAATTGAAAGAAAAAAGTATCTTTTTTGAATTGTCATATTGGAGTTCACTTTTATTATAACATAACTTAGATGCGATTACATTGAAAAAAAATTTCTTGAGTATACCAGGAACATAATTCAATATTGAGAGAAAAATAAAAGACAACATAAAGAGCCGCTTAGATATGAATAACTTAGAGATTAGGTTTGAACTTCATCTAATCCAAGCAAATTATAAAGTGATATTGCCTATTATATGTTATACGTTATCTTCAACTGAGAAGCTAAAGATGTACAAATTTTTTAAGGAATTAAAATTGTCAGATAGTTATATCTTAGACATCTTAAGGTATGTGTGTTAAAAAATGAAGATAGTTTCTCTCAAAAGTTATTACCATCATATTCTGATACAATAATTATTGCCCCTAACAATCTAAAATTTGTTGCCTAAAAATGTTAATTGAACTGAGTTAGTTCTTTAAAGAGCTATGTTCAAATATATTAGTTGTTGAAAAATTAGAACAATTTAAGTATCATATTATCCTAACACTCTGTAAATTAGAAAGAGTGCTTCCATTTGTCTATTCATTTACCAAGTAAAATTAAAATTGGTGGGTTTGTGCAATTTTGTTTGATATATTTCATAGACAGGTTAGTAGCTCGAAATTATGATATTAAATAATTTAATTCACTTTATATTATTAGATTCATATTCAATTAATTATATTATACTTGTACATGTTTGTGCATGAATTAAATCACATGTGAGGAATAAAAGTCATCTGGAAGCACTACAAAAAAAACCCTTGACCAGTGGTCAAAATTGTCAATAAAGACATAAAAACCCGCTACCAAAGGCTTTGGGATATTCTCCGGTGGCCAGCTTTTCAGCTGGCTATGCCGATGCTGGTAAAGAGTTATACTAGTGGCCACTTGGCCACTGGTATAGGTACAAACATTTCCCAGTGACCACCTGGCCACTGGTATAGGTACAAATATTTCCCAATGGAAAAATGTTTCTGTAATGTTGTCTATACAAATTTCTGCAATGTTGTCTTCACTGTATAATGTCTCTGAATTGTATTACAAATTCTTACAATATTTGTAAATCAATCCCAGACTTCTGCTCATTTACACATCAAGAGATTCAACAAATTATAAAAGTTTCACTCTTGAAATTAAAAAAGATAGTCTATACAAATTCATTACAAGTTCTTTCAACATTGTAAAACCTATTCTAGACTTTCTGCATGTTTATACAAATTCCAGACTTAATAAAAGCTGAAAATGCCAACATTAATACAATAAAGGAGCCAAATCTAAAAGTACTTCTACGGTCACTCTAATTATACAAATATCACATATATCAACCAAAAGAAAGTAGATTTTTGTAATCCTCAACTAATAGATGCTTCAAACTAATATGGAGTCACCATCACAGAATGTTTGGGAAGAACCACTTGAAACCTCATATTGCAATCTTTGAAGTTTGTCGGTATTGCAATCAAATAACATAAGCCATAGAGAGAGAGAGCACCTGCCCTATAAGTATGAATTGTACTTTGTTGGTATTGCAATGTGAATACAGCCTTACTTTTTTTTTTTATTAAGAAGAGGTACCTTCCAAGAATTGAACTTGAAACCTCAAGTGCTGAAATAAACAACAGATAAAGGAATTAAATTGTCTATCGGAGTTGACTAGAGTCTACAGCAACAGAAGCAAAGTTTTGCAAGCCAATTCAAACACTGATGAGCATAAGTGTCCATTTTGAACAGAAGTGTCCCTAATTCAGATTCAGGAGAATTTCAGATCACATTCATATTTCACAATGATACAATCACAAGTGAAACTCTGTTAGAATTAATCACTCTTAAAATTTTGCAAATATAGTGTCCTCATTAAAAATTTCACAAAAGATACATAATATTCAATGAGAAGCTCTAAACACAAATTTCAATAGTATCAGAAATCAAATTAAAAATTTCCAGTTATATTTGTAGTTAAACAAAGAAACAAATTAAAAGACTAAAAGTGTAAAAAATTCAAATAAATGGATGGAATAAATCAACAAAAATCAATAATGTCAAGCACACACTCATCCACATTCAAAAGCAACTTCAGAGAGTGGAAAAAATTTTTGATACTATAATCTAGCTATCAATCAAGTTAATCTCCTTCCGGGCCATCCAAAAAATAGTTTGAGGATAGAAATACAGATATTTCCCTATCTATGGAACATTAACGCACTCCTAATAAGTTCATCTCTGGAATATAAGTGAAAATGGTTTTCGTGTCAAGTATAGACTTAAACTTTCTAATAAGTTCATCTCTCTCTATATGCACCTAAACTTTCTAATAAGTTCATCTCTCTAGTGAATTTTGGATTTTATGTTGAATTTTGCCATATAAAACCTATATATAAAATTCCGACAGAAAACCAAAGCCCTAGCCTAAAGAGAAGGGGAGACAGAGAACAGAAACTGAATAGCAAGCGAAAGAGACAGAGATCAAAAATCCTAGGTTACAGCTACAGGGGGGAGAGAGGGGGAGAGAGAGAGAGAGCGAGAGCTTACCAGATGAGAGACGCAAAACCCTAGAGATTCAATTGTATTCGAGGAGGGAGATGCGAATCCCTAGCCTAGAGATCGATCGTCTTCAAGGATGAAGAGACACAAAACTTTAGCCGTTACTAGGGTAATCGATGGTCTTCGCTCATCACTACTCATTATCATTGTCTAGAAGCGAAAAGAGAGAGATCGTCGTCGATGAGAGATGGAGAAGAATTGAACGGAGAAGAGAAGAGAGAGGGAGAGAAGACGAACCTGAGCCGAAGAGAGAACTTGAGATAATCGTCCTTCGTAGATTTGTATGGAGATTAAGAGGCAGGGAGAGGGTGAGACAAAGAGAGAACGACATAGTGGAGAGAAAGGAAAAGGAAAGCGTGATTTTTAGGTTTAATATGACCTATACCAGCGGTGGAAGCAGCCGTTGCTAAAGAATACAAATACTAGCGATTCTCTCGGCCACTAGTAAAGGGAGCCGCTAGTAAATGACATTTTTTTGTAGTGAAGGTTCAATTGCTAAAGATTATTTTGCTAATGAGTGTTTGATCTTTTGCTCAAGATATTTTCATGGTGTTAAGATTCTATTTAATAGAGTAGAAAGGATTTTTGATGAAGTGGATGAAACCAAAGATTTACTTTTAGTCTTTAGGCAACATGGTCACTCTACTATAAAGGCAGCATCATGTGAGCCTACTAAAAAAGAATGGAGGTAAGTTTATTTATATGTATTAAAGAATTGTGATGAAATTTTTTCATTTATAGAGTAAGTTAAAAAAATAGTTTTATAAAGAGTTAATAAAAAAATTGATTTGACGATTTGGTTTTAGTATTGTCATTTTCATTATTATTGTAGGAATCGTAAGCAACTCTTAAGTGAATGTTTGGATTTAAACGGAAAAAACTTGGACAATATCCATGCTAATGAATTTCTAGAATGGTTTCAGAAAAAAGTAATTAAACTAATCTTAATTTTAATATTATGTTAGTTTAAATTACATTAGAACTAATTTGATCTCAATATTTATATACAAGTAACTCAATTATACAAGTAACATAGTGAACAAGTTAATAAAGAAATCTTTCACTTACTCGTGGTCCTAAGATGATTACCACATGTTATAAAAATTATAATATCAATGGTTATAGATTCTACACTAAGGATCAAGAGAGAGAACTAAAAATTCAAAATATTGTAGTTTTTGTTATCAGAGAGTTAAATAGTTGTGCAGATGCAAGAGATAATTGTCCCATAGTTGATAATATGGAATATTATGATACGTTATTAGAGATTATTGAATTATATTATATTAAAGAAAATCATTTGGTTTTATTTAAATGCGAATTAGAGAGACGTCCATCATCGAGATAGAGAAATAAAAGTTGATAATTATGGGTGTAAATTTCACAAGATCTCTACAGACTAATAAGCCTTTTGTACTTGCTACTCAAGAACAGGTTTTTTATGTGAAAGACATGTTGGATCCTATTTGATATGTAGTTAATAAAACTCAATCTAGAAATATTAATGAGGTGTTTAGTGCTAATGTTAATGTTAAAGATGATAACCTATACAAACAAAATGACTTATGTATTGATGGATTCTCTAGAGGACCTTTGGATGTTGGTGATGAGATTAATTGGCAAAAAATTGATGTTGAACATGAAGTAATATAGAATCAGAAATTTTCCATTAAAATGCATAAGAATTAAAAGAAAAGGGGAGGCAAAAGGAAGAAAAGCAGATGGCTAAGTGAATTTTTAATTAATGATAATATTGATGATGATATAAGGTATAATGTAATTTATTTGTTATTTTATTTTTTTCACATAATATGCATTATAAAATTTTTAAATTTGTTACCTTACTAATATCTCTTATTATTGAATTATGCATGTAATTAATCTACAATTGAGATGGTTTCTTAACAATCAAGTGACAACAATATTAGATCCTCTGATATTCAATTATGGTGATAGAGTATCGCAAGAGTCAAATGATATACTTAAAGGTTGTTTGGATGAGAAGATTTGGAGAGAGAAAAAAAGATTTGGAGAGAAAATTTCAATTTTTCTTTTCTTTGGGAGTTTAGATAAAATAGAAAAGAAGATATTTGGATAAATTTGAGATCCCTTCAAATCTAAAAATTTTGCCCTCTCAAAGAGGGGAAAAAAAAAAAGGGGAGAGAAAAACTTAAAATTAAATATTTTTTATATACAAAAAATACTCTTAAAAAGTTAACATCAAAATTTTTTATTATCAATAAGTCTTATGTATTGGGTATAATATAGACGTACAGAGTAAATTGGCAAAACTTTGCTGTACATAGAAATAAAAAAATTATGAGTTCTTTTCTTCTAGAATTATAAACAACTATGCAATTTCATTCATTCTTTCTTTACAAATATCAGGTTCATCTTTACTTAATTTATTTCTTGTTTTGTTGAAATTATGGATATTTATCAATTTTTCCATTCTACATATTATTCATATCTCAAAAAATTCATTCAATAATTTCTTCTTAGTTATTTGAAGTTATTGAAATTTGTGTATTTTTGTTATTGTATGATTTTGGTTTTTAAGTATTAGTACAATATATTTGTGATAGTGCATATAAACTGTTTGATATTTTATCAATATAATATTAGTATGTTCAAGCATGAAATTATTAGTTATAATCTGAAAATATGTTGTTGATGCAAAATTGCTGGACAACAAATTTTTCTAATGATTTCTTCAATGTCTAGTCTTTAATATAATAAGCATACTTACATTAATTCTTTTATATGGATAAGGAAGCAAATGAGGATTTAAATGAGTTACCCATTCAACAAAGAAGTCGATAGTTGATTGTATCTCAAAAGTATAATCGTAGAAATTATGTAAACAGAGCTATTAGATATCGATCTGAACATTGTGACTATGTATGAAAAAAACTATTGATACAATTGAGAACAAATGAAAAAATGCATAAGGTTATTCGCATGAGACTTGAAACTTTTAGGTGCTTGTATGATGTATTATAAACACATGGGGATCTATGACTTATACATCGAGTGAGTGTTGAAGAATTGGTTGCTAAGTTCCTTCACATAGTATCCCTTCCAATAAAGAATGGAATTGTATCGTTCTTTTATCATTGCTCGGGTATCATTTTCATATGGTTTTGAGAACAATGATAGAATTGGAGCAATAATTTCTAAAGCAACCTATTGGGAATGAAGTTACTCCTAAAATATTAAGTAATGAGAATTGGTATCCGTATTTTAAGGTGATTTACTATATTTTAAATATAGTTTGGAATTTAATTGTAATTTTGAACTATTTACAGAATTTTGATAAACTACATAAATGTTAGGATTGTGTGGGTGCAATTGATGGAACTCATGTCTGTGTTAAAGTATGTAGCACTAATGCATCAAGATATCATGGAAGAAAAGACCATCCAACTCAAAACGTTCTAATTGCATGCTCTTTTGGTCTAAAATTTACTTATGTTCTATCTAGATGGGAGCGTACGACATCAAATTCAAAGATCATAAAAAATATGTTAACTAGAAAAGACAAATTAATTATTTCTAATGATAATCTTCATTTTAAAGCTTGTCTTTGTGAACTTTTAAATGTTGAAATAAGGACTAATTACACCATATAGAGGGGTACGATACCATTTGAAAGAGAACTCAAGTCACCACCAAAAAATTTTTCTAGAGCCTTTCAATCTTCAACATGCATTAATACGCAATGCAATTGAGAGAGCTTTTGGTGTCTTGGAGAAAAGATTCCCAATAATAGGAGATACTGAGGCTACTTATAGTGTTAAAATACAATCATAAGTTGTTTTTACTTGTTGTATCTTACATAATTTTTTGATGGAGGTAGATCCAAATGAGAAACTCATTAAGGAAGTAGATGAGGAATTAGCCCAACAATATCCGGATGAAATAACTCCAAGTGATGTGGCAAATTCTCTATAAGGAAAAATTTTAAGGGGCCGTAGCTATGACTATGTGGAATGATTATATACTATAAATATTAGTTTTGATGCTATAAATTTTTAGACTTTTTCTGCATATACAATACTTTGGGAACATATTTGGATGAATTTTAATTGTATTCTTACTATTGTTTTTATAATAGATATTTTGACTACTAATTTTGATATTGTCTATTATATTAATATATCTTTTATTGAAACATTATTGAAATAGAGAAACAAGAACCGAAGAAGGAAAATTTGAAATAAACTATCTCCATGAATAATGCTTTTATTAAGCATTATTGAATCAATACTATGACGGATTTTGAGTTGATAGAACTTTCACCACCATAGTGTATAATAATATTGTAAAAGAATTGAAGAAGAAACTTGATATGGATTTGACTAAATCCCAATTGAAGAATCAATTGAAGATGTTAAAAGACCATTTCAGTGAATGTTATGATTTATTTAGAAATGGAAAATTCAACGGCTTTTCTTAGAATCCTTCAACAAGAACTTTCTCTGCTGAACTAGAAGTTTGGGATTTAGATCAATTTATAAGTGTATGTCTATTTGAACTATCAATTAGTGCTATTCTTGTTTACTTTTTCTTGTATCCAACTGAACTAATATATATTATTTTTTATGAAATTAGGAAAAACCTACAGCTATAAAATGGAGAAACAAGTAGACAAACAACTACAACAAGCTAAAAGAGTTGTTTGCTAAGGATTAAGCAATTGGGCAAGGTGCCGAAATAGCCAAAGAGAAGTGTAAACATTGGGCCAATAAACTAAATAGAGTTAACTTAGAGAGCTCTATTGAAGTCGAACGCCTCCTATCTAAAAATGAGTTTACTCTTAAAATCTTGAACACTGCAAGTTATGAATCTGATATGAAAATGCCAAAATTGAGTGACTTTGAAACCAATTGAAGGTACAAAATCTTCTCAAGGAAAGAAAAGAAAGGTTTTAACTAATGAGCAACTTGAGATTCTTAAAAGTGCAATTAACAATGTTGTTAATGCTATAAGAGAAGGAAATTCTGTTATCCAAAAATCTAGGCAGCGTGTATATACAAGGAGTTGAAATTTTCAACTAAAGAGTGTGTTGTTTTTTTTTTTATATAAAAACTATATTTGAATATTAAGTGGTAATTAATTTTGTAACTAGATGGTATTTTGTTTATGATAATAAAATGGTTTATTTATATAATGTAGGTTGACATAGGCTCTTTTTAGAGCCACTTAATTACTTTAAAATTATGGTTAGATTGAGTCGAACTTTTATAAGATCGACTTGCTTTTATCAATATTAGTCCTTATAATTTTTCTAATATTCCAAATTTTTGTTGTTGAGATAAATAAGTTTTGATATAATAAATTGGAGGAAAATAGATTTAAGTAAATTAGAAAACTGTTAGAAAACAAAAATTTGCAAACATTGTCGACCTGTTCTTGACACACGTCGCCCTGCTTTTATAGGTCCACCAATTTTAAGAACCTTTTAACCAATTTTAGCCATACCTTAAACATGTTAATCAGTTAGTAACCCTTGTCAACTTGAATAAAGCAAACATAGTATATTGTCTAACTAAAATTATGTCGACAATTCTGAAAATATGTTGACCCGACTTGAACATTCATGTATCTTGTCAACTTGAGTTAAACCTTGTCAACTTGTCTTATATGTCGTCCTAAATTAGATTACACATCAACCTGTTGATCTCAGGTGGACAAATTTAATCTGACATATTGACAAATTTCAGTAGTATAATGACCCAACATTCATACACATTGACAAAAATCAGACAAAAGTTTAAAGAGGTCAACATACCCGATAACTTCTTGACTTGATTCCTTAGTCCTTTAAAAAATACGCAATGATCTACATCTCGACTATTTTGACATGGTAAACACATCGACCAATTTCAGAGGATAGGTCTACCAATTTTATGTAAATATAGAAGCATATTGACGTGGATTTAGAGCATGTCGACCTGATGTAAGTGATTTTGAAATCACACGTTGATCTGCTTTTCAATCTTGTCAACACACCTTACACATCGACCAATTATAGAGGTCAGATCTACCAATTTTATGTAGATATAGGATTATGTCGATGTGGATGTATAACATGTCAACCTAGGCTGTTGATTCCTAAGTAAGGTATGTTGATATCTAATTAGAATCATATCGACACATCAGAATACGTCAACCAATTTAAGTTTACGTGTCCACCTATTTAATTTGATACATGACCATGTCGACCCCAAGTACTCTCATGTCGATCTTATCAGTTAAGAACTCAATACTAAAATTTTGAATTCAGATCGATATATTGTTTAACTTTGTCGATCTGAAATTATCAGAAACCAAATTTTCGAAATAAATTTGAACACAATTGTCTCTTTTTCTGTATATATGAATGTTTCCAATTCTATAAAAACTTAACGTTTAAATATAACAAAAGCATCTTTCGATTGGTCAACAAAAAAGTGGCACCAGTGAAAAAATGAAATTTCAACGCAAAAAATAGGTACTATTGTAAAATATTAATCGATAGACATTAATGAACAACGTTCAGTTTTAACAACCTTACAATGGATATCTTCAGCATGATAATAAATACAAGAGATGAGAATTGAAGAAAAGAGTGTACATGCTCAATTAACAATCTGAACAACTACAATCTCTTTGCATTCATTACTCTGATTCAACAAATCACACACTTTGTTCTTCATTTGATCTTCATTTTATTTTTTTTCGAGTATAATCACATGCAAAATCAAGTTTATCAAATATGAGGATTAGAGTCTCACATCTTTGACATTTTTCTTCTCTTATGTACTGAGTTTTCAATAGATCAAAGAGTGTGTTACTATTTTGGATTTAGAGAGAGCCAATCTATGTAGGTTGGAAAGTGGTGTTTATAAAAAAAATACTATAAAAATTCAGCTTGAACCTGCAATCAAGTTATATCATTAATTTGATAGTGAAAAATCCATGAGGAGTCTTAGACATGCATCTGATTCGGTGGAACCACTATTAAAAGTTTTGTGTGTTCTTTAATTTTCAGTTAAACTACCAAACACGTCTATTATAATTTTTTTAATACATGTACAGTCAAAATTCTTTTAAAAATATTTCTATTTAACTATTCACATCTCTAGTAGAATATTAGTTATTTAATTTATTCTAAATATTATCCTATTTTGCTTTTTTATATTAGATTAAAAGGGCAATAATGTAATCTTTATATATAAATGGAATCTTTCTCTCTATTTCTCTCCAACTCCCGAATGAGAGAAATTCATTTCTTTTTTTTATAAAACTTCCAAAAAAAATGAAGAGAAAATTATATATTTTCTTTTCCTTTCTCTCCTAACTAACATTTTCTTTTCTCTCCAAAACTCCCAAACATACTATTAATGAAGCATCACCCACATCACCTAGTAGTACAGCTTCCTAATATTTATTATAACATGTTTAGATTTAGTCATTTTTGCATTTGCTATCTTTAATATGTTTTTGAACATAGATTCGACTTCTAAAAGGAAAAGGAAGAGAAGAAAAACAAGAAATTTTCAGCTTTCTTGATTAGGTTAGAAACTAAAGTTAAAGTTCAATTGTCAAGGTCAACCAATAGGCGTGAATGCAAATAAGTTGATAAATGAAATATGTGTTATAGTTTGATCATCCGGTGATACTCCAATTTCATGTATCAAATGGGAAAACATTTTAGAAGAGAAAAAAGAAAAAAATCTATCAAAAAATAATGGTAATTGGTTTTTTTTTCTTTTACTTTCAATTAAAATATTTTTATTAGTGTAATAATATATTAATTTACAAATTTTCAAGACAGATTTGAGTTTGAAAAAAATTCTTTAAATAAACAACGAATTATGCAAAATTTTAACAAAAGGTTCAATAATTACAAGTATAAATTAAAAATCATTACAAGTATAATACAGTTTAGGACACATGTTAGGATATAAAGCTTAAATCACACATTAGGCCAAGTTGACTTACATATTACACCAGGTCGAATTACATCTCTTGGATTTAGAACATTTTAAGTAAGTTCAAGTTCAAGTCGACCTAAGAAAAATATACAGTTGATCTGCACATGTGCAATACATCAAAAATCTCAAAGAATATTAGACATATGTCAACTTACATCTTTATCCAAGTTTTGTACAAGACCATTCTGAAAAAATGGAAGATATGGCTAAGAGTTCTAGCAAATCTCCCTATTACTGGGAAACCTACTGAAATCAGAATGGGAAGAGGAAAAGGAAATCATATGGGTTACCTATAGGTGGAAAATCTTTGCCTTCATTAAGAAAACTTCGAGCTCTATAGGCAGATAACGAAAGTCAAAGAGCAAATCCAAATGGTGCTCAACGAAGCAGAACGCACCGTCCGTGAAGCGCAGGAACGAGTGTGGGACAAGACGAGGCGAGGCTTTGGCCAAATACTTTTTCTCGATGGTTGAGCTTTCTACAAAAAAAGTAATGTGAGAACATATTCTTTTCATCACTTAGCCCTGTTCATATTCAGTGCAAGAGTGCTTAATTAGTGAACTATTATGCCTCTTTCAAGGATGACTGCTTTTAGGCAAACCTTCTAGTTATCTCTGCACCCCTACCTCCTTTATCATTGAGCGATCATTTAGGGGTCTTAGCTGGTGATTTGGACTGTTTCCCTATGACAATGAAACTTATCCCCCATCGTCTCATTCGCCGACCTTGACCTCTAATAAGTGAATTTATCCAATTAAGGCACGATTGATTGAGAAGAAATGATTCCCTCTAGATAGAAAAGAAAGAGAGTCCTTCCTGTATGAGTACTGAAAAATGGTTGGTTGTTGACCAACGAAAAGCATAGGAAAAAGGAAACAAAACTTATACTCCCTCAGGTCAGAAGGGAGCACATGAAAACTTTCCATGATCCTTCTTAACTGAGACAGGAGATCAAATGCTTATAGTAGGAATCAAATTTATTTTATCATACATATTGGAATTGGGTCATAGTTAAATTTCATTTTTCCTTTCTCTTTTTTTTCAACTCATACTCATTTTTTATATCTAATCCATTTTCTCTGGCTCAGCTAAGTGGTTCATTGTCAAATCCCAGGGCTCAACCCTGGACATGTGGTAGAAACTACCAAATTGGAGTATGATAAAGGCAGAGGGAATTTTCTGATGGAGCACTGAAATGCGTAGAGCTTAGAAAGAACACCAATGACTAAAGCACTCTATTGGGGAGAAGAGGTGCCTCCTTACAAAGGGTTCATAGTGACTTGGCCCAGGCAACTATTTACAAAAAACACAGGTCTCTACAAAGTCGTAAGATCATATATGAGGGTTGATGCCTGCCCAATGCCAGAAAGTCAAGGAAGTGGTGATTTTTGACATAGAAGCCGGCGACCGAAACCCGATATCTTTATCTTATTTATAAATAGAAAGTTTATAAATATATATTGCTATTTAAATTTAAATATTTCAAAATAGAAAAATATATATTCTAATTATAGATATAAATTTGATATAAATGTATCTTGTTTCGGAATAAAAGAAAAATATTGAAAATAACTCTTATATTGTAACTTAAAAGAAACATAGTAATTTTTTTCTATGGAATATCTAAGACTAAGAAGATTTAATTGGGAATATCGATAAATTCTTGCAGAGTCCAAAGAATTATAGTAATCATATTAACTGAATTATAGATAGAAAAGCGCAAGAACTCAACACGGCCCGCCCCTTTGATTGTATCTACATATTCTAATTTTATTCGATTCAGATTGCTAACTCAATGGTTGAGTACTCGTCTTGTAAGTGTGGCAATAATTTTTTACACATTTGGATGAAGCAAAGGATTCTTTGTAGAATTTGTAAAACCGCGACTGATCCTAAAACTAAAAGGAGATGAATGGAAAAAATAGCATATCGTATTTATGGACAATTTTGAAACTATTTCATTTTTCCCTGGCAATACAAAACCATATTTTAATTATTGAACAAAATTTGGGTCAAGTAATAAATAGATAGAGCCCTCACTTACATTGAACCAAAATGGAAAATACACTAAGTCCAGTTGCATCAAGTCGACCTTTCACAAATAACAAGTAACTTACATAAGTCATAATACAAATATATTTAAGCTATGTCAAACACAAGTTGACTTCGAAACAATGTCAAGTCGACTCGCAAGAAATATGAAGCAAAATGCTAAAGTATCATCAAGTCCAAGTCGACCTGATGCACAAGATAAGTCTACCTACACAAACATCACAATAAATATACTTAAACAGAATGAATAGCAAGTCAACTTAAAGAAGAGTACAAGTTGACCTACACAAGACACCGTAAGAAAATGCTTAAGTTCTGATAAGTAGGAATCAACCCGAAGAAGAGCATAAGCCAACTTGCATAAACAACAAACCAAAAACATCTAAGCAGATTACAACATTAGTTAACTTGCAGAATGCAAAATTTAAATCTTAGTCATCTCAAAGGAAGAAGAAGTTGACTTGATATGAACACAAGCCAATTGTTTAGGAAAGTTACTCAATTATTTAATGGAACTTCAACCACACTCTATGGTTATGTTTATTGCATTAAATGAACTTCATTGGCTATATCTTCAACAATATTATAGATACAACATAGCATAAAAAAAAATAGATCTTAGGAATTTCTGGAACATTAGATATATTAAAATTCTTCATCGATCATTTAATTTTCTATGTTGTTCTTTTTGTTTGAGATTTAAAGATCACAATTGAAGTTAAAGTTTCAATTTGTATCTTTATTTCACTTCATAATCCTTGTAATAAATTAGAAGAAAATGGTTCTTTCTGGTTTCGGTGTAAAGTGTTTGAGTGAAACAGTTAGGGGTTATTAGCACTTGTTGTAAGGTAGTGATGAGTGTTTGAGTAAAATATTTGTAAAGTATGACTAACATCTATGCAAATTAATTATATATACTATTTTGATTGAAAATAGTGAATTGAAAAATTCAGATTAAATCTGAGATAGATGTATACCAAGAAAGGTAGAACCACTATAAATCAAGTTTCCTCATTTCTATTTTATTTTTCTTTAAATTTCTTCTTATACCTAGAAAATCTTCAAAAGTGTCAAAACAATATATTCACCCTATCTAGGTTGTCACAACTAGTGCTTTAGAATTAAATACATATGATCTCTTAATTTGTTCAATTATCAAATAGTGAGATCTAGTAGAGTTAATAAGAAGAGTATCAATTATTATTTGGGATGAAGCCTCTATGACACATATATGGGATTAAGCTTTTGATAGTACAAGAAAGATATTAAATGAGTTAATACAATCTTTTGTGACAATACTATTATTTGTTGTGATTTTAGACAAATACTTCGTTTTGTTAATAGAGAAGCAAATTTTGAGATAATAGGTGTATGTTTTGTGAATTTACCTTTTTAGACAAATGTCAAAATGTATTATATGTGACACAATATGAGAATTTTAAATAATTCAAGTTCTTAGAGTACTTCTACGTGTGGAAGATTGGATTGAAATTTTAGTAAATGAGAATATGATAAAAATTACTCCAACTTTGACAATATCTTGGGATAGATAACAATTTGTTGACAATTTATTTAATGCAGTTTTTCTAGACCTTGGATCTCATCAGTACGATGCTACCTATATGTTATAAACGGCTTTACTTATATTGACAAATGATAAAATAGATCGATTCAATGAAAAGATAGTCTAAAATTACCAATAAAAGGAGTATAATTACTTTTCATTTGATTTAATTGACTATGATCCACAAGCGTTTTACCCAAAAGAATTCTTTAACTTAGCATATGTACTAATTTTGAAAAAAGGAGGTCCAGTTATGCTCTTACATAATATAGATCCAAAAGTAAAATTACGTAATGCAATAAAATTAATTTGTCATACTTTCAAAACCAATATAATTGATATTTTGATTATGACTAGATAATTTATTGAAATTAGGGTATTTTGCATTGATTCCCGCAATTTGATATAACAAGAAAGCAATTCCCAATATGATTGATTGTGGCATTATCTAGAATAGTTTTAGATTCAACTATACAAGTATTGTTACGAGTAGAACCAATAATGGAGCATATAAAATTTTTATAAGGAATATAGTCTATCAAAATGTTTACTAAAATCAAATCATTTTTTTAAAGAAAAATATTCTATCTTTACAAAAAAAAAAAATACACATTTTAATTAATTATTCCTAAATTATATATATTTACTTATTATTTATTTTTTAGAGATAAATCTCCCGCCAAAATATGACCAGATTTTGAAGATTGTGTATGAAATTTAATATACAAAAAATGGGCAATTTGATGAAAAATAAGGTATCTAAACAAAATATAAAATATATTATTACCTTTCAAAAGTATATATCATCATTTGTATTTTCCCATTTAGTTAACATTGAGATAAAAATGCTATAATTCAAAACAGAATAGTTTATAACTTGATAATTATACTCTAACCATCGTAAGACTAAAAATATATGATATATTGTCAATATTGTTCCATCATAATCCAAATTTACATACTTGTAAAACCATGAGGTGAAACAAATTTAAATTATGAGTTATGGTTGGAGTAAGATTATGAGAGCAGAGAAAAACACAATTATGGAAAATGGTTAATCGAGAGGTTTTAACTCAAAAATTATAACGGAAATATCAATTGCATAGATAAATGATAAGAAATTAATTATTTAAATTTTATATTTAACACAATTATCATTCTATGTATTTATGGATCCTAACATTTTCATATCTAAATATGATATCACCGAGGCATCAAACTCTATCTCCATATGATCTTTATGCTTTATTTTTTCCAACCACAGTTATTAGTTATTTAATTTCCAATCAAAGCATTACCATTTAAAAAAAATAACACTTTCATAAATTGAATAATACTATCCTAAAATGATGACAAAGAACCTTGATTCCAAATGATCATGTTAAAATATAGGTATTATATTTATTCATAAAATTCATTTGAACTCAAGATCGTAATCATGTGTTTATACACTAATTCTGTTCATTCTAGTAAAAAAAAGTTAAAAATCAAGAAACGGGCATGAGAAAATATATGGAAAAAATACATGAAAAATTTTAGAAAATTATCTGAAAGTATAAACAACTTTATGTGTTTCACGATATCCTTTATGTTTTTTATTTACGTTAACAAATAATAAGTTTCCTAATTTCTTATCAAGAAATATAAAAATTAGAGAATTCGAGCAAATACATCATAAAGTATAAGTATTTCAATTTTGTAATTATAAAATTCTCATTATGTCTATATTTTGTTTTTATGCAATTGCTTTTATTTTTTATTTTTATTTTTACATTTTTCAACTAATCATAATATAAATTAACCTAGATTTAAATGACAAAAGAAATTATTATATGTATCATGTGTGCGACATTCACTAATATTATTTATACATGTATAAAATCCTTTGATTCAATGTAAGTGATTTATATATGTAAAGTTGACGGTACAAATCATAATTGCACTTACATAAAGTAAAAGTTTATAATTGAATGGTAAAATCGGATGATTCACATATATTAGGCAATAGCTTGCAAGTCTCATGTTAAAAGGGGATGGTTTACCTAGATTATCTGACGGGCTCTATGCTCAATAGAAATTAGTGCAGATAATTAATACTAAACATGACATATAGAGTAATGCCCTTAAATGTATTATGATATAATAATTGACACTGTATAAATATATGCGGATGATGTGCACCTTTAATATTATGTAAATTTGAAGAACTTACAAAATTAGAATTATGTAGTTTGATATAATATGAGTGAGATTTTTTATGAATCAAGAGTTTCATATATTGAATATGTAATATTTTATTTGGTATATGCATATGTAACACATAATTTAGATGGATTATGATAAATATCACACTCTTGGGTTGTCTTGGTTGATTATATAAAAAATAAATTTAATGATATGATTTTTATGTTACGGAGGATATTCTTAAACTTGTCTACTATTATCAATCGGCGGAAGACAAGTTGTATTTTCTAGAATATCATCTTTATGAATGAAAAATTCAAACGGAGTTAAATAATTGAGAAGTTGATATTACATTTAATTAACTTGACATCAAGTACGGGTGGGTGCTATATAGAAGGGCAGCATATAAAAATATATATAGGTTAATAGCGAAGAAATAAATTAACTTTCTTTATTTTTGTAAATAATATGATATTTATTTTGTAGTGTAATCGTAAATATTTAGTTGAATTAATTAAAATTAAAATAAATTTATTGTCTTTCTTCTTTTCGAAAACCTTTAGAACCCGTTTACTTATTTCGGTAATCAAGTTCTTGCTATATCATTTTCAGTAAACCAACCACAAATTAATTCATTGAGGTTAAATTAATCAATTTAAAAAATGCATATCCACTTAAAAATTCAAATTTCCAAATATAGATTACAAAAAAAAAAATAAAATTAATTTATCGTGTGAAAATAGATCACGGGCTTGCAGTGAAGCGCAGACGCAGACTCAGACTTAATTCAAAATGAAAATTTCAAGGAGAACTCCATCACTAAATAGCAACACAATTGCCTGTAACATGTACGCGCTTTTTGTGGAGGGAAGAGTGTGAAGTATGATCGCAAATTCATGGTGAGTTTGCTATAATCCGAATTTTTTGAATTTCTGCTAGGATACCTGTAACGAAGTAGTCATCTCTAATGAATTGCATCTTTTTTGTGACGACTCTCGTCTCTAAGTGACGATGTCGTAGATTCCGTGGCAAATAGCGATAGTGAATATTGGTCAATGCTGGTTTGTATCGCTAATGGTGTGCTTCTTCCGTGTCTATGACGCTCCTGGTTTGTGGTCCCTTCTACCCGTTCTCCAGGGCATGTAATCTTCTTACTTTTGTCTGATGGGCCTGACATATCAGCTGTGTTCTGGGCCTAAGCACCTAAATGTCGTCCAGAAAAATCCTAAAACCAACAAAAGTAAACTTCTTAATGTCACCTTGAGTTCACCCAATCTTCTTAACTCCCCGCTTTTCTTCCCTTTTCCCGAACAATTCGATCGCCTGCCTGTTAATAAACCCCCCCCCCCCCTTCTCGCTCTCTCTCTCTCTCTCTCGCTCTCTCTCATCCCACAATGGAAGAGCGAGTGAAATCTATGGTGCTGATCGGGGCGGGAGCCTTTGTGGGCGCTGTGGCCACCATTTTTCTTCTTAGGCGTCTTCACAAGTAGCTCTCTCTACTCAGTTTACTTATTTCACAAAACCAAATCCCTAAATAAAACTTGTAATTTCTTTTTTAAATTTTTTTTGCATATCGCAGAAATGGGCATGAGAAAAGGGAAAGCCAAAAATTGCTGGTTGATGCGTCCAAAATAGTAGAGAATGGAGATTCTGGAGGCCTTCTCAATGATGAAATTGTTTCTGAACATCTGACTAGGTTTGTGCAAAGCCCTTATTTGATTTCAGCCTATACCGCTGGACGATTCTTATGAGCCCCTCTGCATACTTGTTCATTTGGATTCTTTGTACATTCTGTAAAAATTGGTCTTATAATGACTATACTGGGTTAATAAAACTCTTAACCGCATCTTCACTCGTTGATTTTCGGCATATATTTAGAGACTGCGATAAAAGCCATTTTATGTGATTATAAGTAGATCATGCATTTCAGCAAATAAAAAATGAAGTGTGCCATGCATGAAAATTTTAAACTTAATTTATGTTTTTGCAATGCCATGCATCGGTCAAAATCCATTGGGCGTGGTCTGATGGCATGAACCTTGTTGCATGGACTTTCTGAATTCTTGGGGAGATTTGTGTGTGATAAGTACCCTTGAGGAATTTTTACTTATTGCGTTTAATCTGTTGTGGTACACCTAAACATGCTAAAATTATCTTAAGAGTGTACAATAATGGTGCTTTTTTTTGGTATTCTGTTTAGAGAGGCAGGCTACCAATTTTGAGGGACCATTATTTTCCTTTCAATCTATTGTGGGATAAGACTGTTTTCTTGACAACTTTCTTAGGTTCAGCTCTGTAAACTTTAAGGGCTTCCATATATAATGGAAAACCCTATTGTATGGACATTTTCTGTTTTTTGTTTCCTATTGTATTAGGTTCAGCCATTTTCTGTAAACTTTTTGTTTTTGTTTTTTGTTTTTTGTTTTTTGTTTTTTGTTTTTTGTTTTTTGTTTTTTGTTTTTTGTTCCGAAATTCTTTGCGATCGTACGATATCATTGCACTTGAAGGGAAAGTTCTATAGAACCGTTGTTAGACCTATATTATTGTATGGTATTGAGTGTTGGGCTATAAAATAACAACAAGAACAAAAGATGGCTGTAACAAAAATGAGGATAGTTAGGTGAATGTGTAGAAAACTTTGCGATCGTACGATATCATTGCACTTGAAGGGAAAGTTCTATAGAACCGTTGTTAGACCTATATTATTGTATGGTATTGAGTGTTGGGCTATAAAATAACAACAAGAACAAAAGATGGCTGTAGCAAAAATGAGGATAGTTAGGTGGATGTGTAGAAAAACTAGAATAGATAGAATTAGAAATGAAGAAATTCGTAACAAGTTGGGAGTTAGTTCAATTGTGGATAAGATGACGAGAGTGTCGTTTGAGATGGTTCGGGCATGTACAAAGAAGACTCAAAGATATACCGATTAGGAGAACCGAAAATCTAAATATAGGAGATTTAGTAAAACATAGAGGTAAACCGCTAAAAATTTGGATGTAAGTTATCCGTAAAGATATGAAAATTAAGGGTTTAGAAGAAGAAATGGTTTTGGATAGAAATGGTTGGCGTAGAAGAATCCCCACAAATTAAATCAATATATTTTAGACATTTATCTATTGATTATTTATTTAACTTTTTTTCTTTTTATTTCCTTTTTATTTTTATTATATATATATATATTTATATCTTTTTCAAATTTGTCTCTAAATAGTCGACTCTAAATATTGGGATTAAGACTCAATTTGTTGTTATTGTTATTGTTTCCTAGAGAGGATTGCTTATTCTCTCTTGTAATATTGTGTGCATTTTCTTATTTGATAAAATCTTTTCTTTATTATAGAAAAAAAAATCCATAGGCCATGGTCAAGTACCTCACGTCTGAAGGTGCCTTTTAGTTGTGGGAAAATGATAAAGGAACAAGGTGTAGTTCCTCATTGTCAGAGATGCCAATGTTCTCTTGGTGCCCCTATAGATACAAAATCAGCATTGTTGATATTTTGAGCAGCACAAAAGCTGATTGTGTTTTGCTCTTAGCTTTCAGAAGTAACTAGTAATTAGTTAAGAGTAGATGGAATCTTAAGAATGACTATTCTCTTGGTTCTTCAAAAACATCTCACCCAAGATTCCAAATTTCCTAAGTCAAATGATCCATGAAATATGGACAACCTTTTACAATTTCAAAATACCACCCACCAGAAATTTTGCTTTCGTCAGAAATGAAGAAATGGATTGGCTGGCAATATCCTTATACCCTTTACAATGCATGCATTTCTTAACCAAAAGTTTGCCCCTTTCTGCTTTTTGTCTCGACTCTTGAGTCACAATCCGTTCCTGAGCTGCTTTCCATGGGGAGAAAGTGACCAAATTGCCATGCTCTATGACAGGATTTGGTCTTAAACACCCCCATTCTTGAATCTTCATACGAACTTTAATCCTACCTATTTTACATGAATGCCAGTTTAAAGTCACATGCAACATATATTAATTGTTGAAATTTATAAGAACCAGTTAAGGTATAGTTTGGTAAAATATTATTTTTTGGGGGGGAGAGAGAGCGAGAGAGAGAGAGAGAGAGGACAGCAATATGTGTACAGAACTGGAAGGGAGAAGAGAAGTCAGCAGAGACAATAATGAGCAAGAATGAGGAAGAAGAGAAGTGGAGAGAGAGAGAGAGAGAGAGAGAGAGAGAGTTGCAATTACCTGGGAGAGAATTTTTTCAACTGAATTGAGTTGGGGGTTGTTTAGTCTAAGGAAGTCATAATTAGGATTCAAAATGACAACATAAATTCAGATTGTATTGCTTGCAGTCTTTGACCCAACTCTGACACTATCTTTGCAAAAGTTTTTTATACGTTTGGCAAAATCATCATCCAGTGTAGAATTGAAGACAATTGTACATAGAATGATCTTCAACTTCATGTGGAATCCAAATTTGTACAACATAGTATTGGTGGTTCGTTGAGAGAAAAGTGCATTGCAGCTGATCAATTCATTCCAGAACTTATATGGCAGGATAGCAGCAACTTAAAGACTAACTCACACCATGGTTAGTAAATGGTAGTGCACAAATAATGACACTTGTTAAGAAAGTTGTTTTGACAATTGAAAATATGCCCCCCCCCCCCAAAAAAAAAAAATCCAAAATGGCAGTAATTGATTGAACCCATTGTTAGAACTGAAAACAAAATCAAACAAGTACAAGAGGGTCAGTGAGAAACATATTGTACTCAAGACACATTTAGCATACTAAAATAGTGCTAAATCATATTTCCTTTGCCGAGGAGACAGAGCCTAATCCTAAAGCATCCAAAATCTCGAAATAATCAAATTTCTATGGCAAGGAAGGATCTTGACATAAATATGAATCCAGATAAAAAAGAACATTGGGAGTGTAAGAAGAATGAAAACAAACAACAGACCTGCAACCCAAAACCCACCAAAAGCTCACAACAACAAAATCCTAACAACCAATCTTTAATGTATATATTTTGAAAAAACACTTGAAAGAAACCCCAATTAAGTGGATAACGAAAATCCATATAGCCAAATCACAGTAAGATTTCTCTAAGAGTCGAGATTGGCGTGATGGTGGTGGTGGTGGTTAATTATTCCAAATGGTCAATTACTCCAATACACAACAATCTTTCTTTCCCTTTCTAAGCTTCTCTCTCTCTCTCTCTCTCTCTCTCAAATCTCCGATTTCTCTTACTTGACGTTGCTAGTGGTGGAGTCTCTGTTGCATCGCTAGAGATGAATGTAGTTAGAGAGAGAGAGAGAGAGAGATGGAGATGAACATTGGTAGAGAGAAAGAGACAAAATGTGAACCATGAAGAGCTGTGTTGGGTTTTGGGGAGAGCGAGGGAGGGAGGGATGGAGATGTGAGTTTTACAAATCATGAAGGATGGCTGGAAAATTTTGGAGAAGTTCGATTTGAGCTTCTTCAACCTTAGTTATAATTTTGGAAAAAGGAAAACATGGTTCTCCTTTTTCTAGCTTGGAAAATTTTTACATTTTTACATTTTATTTGTTTCAGAATATTTTAAGAATCCATTTCTAGTTTTCTAAGAAAACTGGAGTATTACTTTGTTTTTAAACAGCCCCTTAATTTCTTTCAAAACACTGAAAGTTTGGGTACATTTAGGTTTTAAAACCCCTTATCTAGGAGACTTTAACTGAAAATACTAGTTTCAGACATAGCAGGCTTCTTCTCTTTTTTTGGATAGAAAGTAGGCTTTTGTAATGCATCATCTTAGGTTGTTCAAAGAACTATTATGTTGCTTCTAGCCTCTTTCCAGGCATTGCAATGCATCATTTCCTCTTCTTTAGCGAGAATCCTCTTTGCTAATGTTAGACGTGATACCCTCTTTGGAGCCATTTCTGGCCACTACTATATCCTTTTAAAGTGCAATCATATTAGTCGGGGTTGCACTTCTTTTAGATTTGAGAACTTGTGACTTTCTCGTAGAGATCTTAGAAAGATAGTTGAAGATTTGTGGATAGATACCCTCATACTAGATTGTGAGGGTTTTAAGTTGGGAAGAAAAATGAAAAGTGCAAGTGTTTGGTGATCAAGTATCTTAGCGAACTCTACAAGTTTGGAACAAAAAGGTCTTTGGCGATGTTAGAAAAAAAAAGTGCGAATTTTGTGTAATTGATGAGATATGCCAAAAGTTAAAGAGGTTTTGTCCAAGGATCTTGCATCTTGGGTATAATCTTGAGGAGTTTCTTCTTAAAGATGAGATTAGTTTGTATCAGATGATTTGGATGACATAGGAAATGTGATTATGAATTCTCTCTCTACAAAGCATACCATCATCGGTTTTTGTAGGAATTTGTATACCGAAAAGGATAGTGACTATCCTATAATTGATTGGTACGTGAGAAAGAGTTTTAGAATTCTCTTGTTTAAAGAGGTCCTCGAGAGGGATGAGATTTGTAAAGTGGTCTTTGGTTTTGACTGGGATATAGTCCAAAGTCCTCACACTTTTACCATAACTTTGAGGATTTTGTTGAAGATGACGATGAAGCATTCCAAAAAGCATGCGAATGGATGCCTCTGAATATATAGCCCTAATTCGTCAAAACCTTGCATAGAAAATGCACATCAAATGTCCAAGAAAAGAAGAAGAAAAAAGGGATTAAAATGACCTAAGAACCAGTCCAAGGAAGCTGGTGCAAAACTAGACAGAATACTGTTAAGAAAATGTTCCACAACATAGCCAACTTTGATGGCCTATTTTATGCAGCAAGAAAAGCATGAAGAAATGCACGGTTGGAGGGATGAAAGTCCATTAAGAGAGTCCAAAATGAAATCCTAAAGAAGCCTAGAAAAGCCCAAGAAGACAGCCCAAACTACCAATGGTATTTTGGATAGAATTTATAACGGCTAGTTTTTGGTCTCTCTCTACCGGCTAGTTTTGTGTCTATCGGCTAGTAGAACCTTTTAGACTATAAATAAGTCTCATCTCTTCACTTGTAAGAAATCTTGGAGTATTGTCTCCTTCTAACATTCTTAGAGCAAAATTTGTTTCTCAAAAGTGTTGTATTTTTTAGAGTATTGTCGCTACAAATTTTTTCATTTATTTTATCAAAGAAATAATATTGTGTTCATTCACACATACTTAAAACTCTCCTTTTCTTGTTGTTCATCAACATCTTCAAACCACATTCAAACCTACAATCATTGTTCACCAAAACCCAAACTCAACCACCAAAGCTTCCGCACTCCAAATTTCAACATGGTATCAGAGCGGACTTCTTTTCCCCTTCTAAATTCTGAAAATTACCCTCAGTGGGTAGTCATTTTTCAAAGGCTCCTAAATTTGTTTGCTTCATTGGAGCATATCCAAAATGAGTCTCTTGAAGCACCAAACCCCAAATATGAGCAATGGAAGAGGGAAGATGAGAGCATCATTCTAAGAATGCTCAACTCAATGGACGAGGCCCATCAAGGAATGGTGATCGGCTGTCCAAGTGCAAGGGCTGTATGGGAATTCTTGAAGAGGTTGTACAGCAATGAATACATCTTGGGGAGAGTTTTTGAAATCAAGCAACAAATCTTCAGCCTTCAAAAAGGTGAAAAAACTCTCCCCAAAACCCTTGGCGACTTCAACAAACTCTCCCCGGCCCTAATTCGTCAAAACCTTGCATAGCAAATGCACATCAAAAGTCCAATAAAAGAAGAACAAAAAGGGGGTCAAAATGACCTAAGAACCGATCCAAGGAAGCTGGTGCAAAACTGGACAGAACACTGTCAAGAAAATGTTCCACAACATAGCCAACTTTGGTGGCCTATTTTATGCAGCAAGAAAAGCATGAAGAAAGGCACGGTTGGAGGGATGAAAGTCCATTAAGAGAGTCCAAAATGAAATCCCAAAGAAGTCTAGAAAAGCCCAAGAAGACAGCCCAAGCTACCAAGAGTATTTTGGACAGAATTTATAACGGTTAGCTTTTAGTCTTTCTCTACAGGCTAGTTTTTGTGTCTATCGGCTAGTATAACTTTTTAGGCTATAAATAAGTCTGTTCTCTTCACTTGTAAGAAATCTTGGAGTATTGTCTCCTTCTAATATTCTTAGAGCGAAATTTGTCTCTCAAAAGTGTTGTATTTTTTAGAGTATTGTCTCTATAAATTTTTTCATTTATTTTATCAAAAAAATAACATAGTGTTCATTCGCACATACTCAAAATTCTCTTTCTCTTGTTGTTCATCAACATCTTTAAACCACATTCAAACCTACAATCATTGCTCACCAAAACCCAAAGTCAACCACCAAAGCTTCCGCACTCCAAATTTCAACAGATTTTTGGGATGTCATATGTTAGGATTTGTTTAAAGTTATGAATAATTTTTCTTTTAACCAATGTGGTGGTAGGTAAAAGTATGAATTATACTTTTCATCCCCCGTTCCTTAAAAGTAAAAAATTTCAGACATATTAGTCTTGCTCCTGGTCTTTATGGATTGTTGCTAAAGTTTTGGCCAATAAATTATGTTGATGCTTGATAATACCATCTCGTGTAGCCGGATTGCTTTTTGTAGGAGGTGGAAAAATCTTGGATATAGCCTAATTGCTAATGAGGTAGTTTATTATGCCAAGAAGCGTGATAGAAGGTGTAGTTCTAAACTTGGACTTTGAGAAATCTTATGATAGGGTTTAGCCTTGTTTAGAGAATGTGTTTAGAAAATAAGAGTTTTTGGATTTGATGGAGATGGTGGATAAGAGGATGTTTAGGTTCTGCAACCTTTTTTTGTCATTTTCTTATTTCTTTTTTCACCATTGTGGTCAACCTATTGACAAGGTTGATTGAGAGAGGGGTTGGAGCCAATGTTTTCTTAGGTCTTAGGGTGGGAGGTGTCAATGTTGTTTCTTTTGTGGATGACAGTATCTTTTTTGTAAAAGAGGGTAATAATGGTTTTAGGAATGATCATTGTCCTCAACATTTTGGAGAAAGAATTGAGGTTTAAGATTAATATGGCTAAGCATTAGATTCTTGACAAATGCGCTTACTGAGACAGTTTATAATTTGCTTGCCATTATTAATTGTTACAAAAAAGAATTGTCTATCTCGGTTTCCTTCAGAGAGTTCTAAGAATGTTCATTCTTGAGATTTTGTTACACAAAATTAGTAGGAGGCTAGAGGGGTGGAATGTGGCCTTTTTCTTATTTTAGATGGGTACGTTACCTTTATCTTTGTGTATCTATCCAACATCTCCCTTTATTTTATGCTATTTTTTCCCCAATTTTTAAGTATCTTGTTGGGGTAACAGAAGTTAATGAGAGATTTTCTTTCATTAGGAGTTGGTTTCGGTAGAAGGGATCATTTGGGAAGTTGGGAGCAGGATTCAAAACCTAAATTTGATGGTGGCTTTGGTCTCGATAATTTGCCATCCTAGTAGATTCCTTTGGTAAGCAATAAGTTTTGGAAGTTCCACTTAGAGCCCAACTCTTTATGGCATAATGTTATCAAAAGAAAGTACTGTGTGTGACAAAATGGAAAGACAGTTTATATGTATCAGCCTAAAGGTTTTGTGGTTGAAGGCAAAGAGGAGTTTGTATACTTGTAGAAGAAGTTCTGGTATGGTTTGAAGTAGTCTCCTCGATAAGGGTACAAGAAGTTCAATTTTTTTATTTTTTTTTTATTTTTAAATAATTGGACATGGTTATATTCATCCAAAAAGAAAAAAAAAAAGAATGGAAAGATAGTTTATTATTTAGTCCTGGGAAGTACATATCTTAGTTACACTAGACTTCCCTTCCTTTCTTGTTTTTCAAAGTGGGTGATGGTTTTGTGTTCTTTTCTCAAAGGATTCTTCCGTTGGGGATTCTCTTTTGCTCATTACTTTTCCTTAATTCTATTGGCTATGTTTGCTATACTTGGCTCCTAATGAAGACTTTTTGATATGTTGGATGTCCTTTTTTTTCCTGAAGAAATTTTAACGGTAAATAAGTTGTAGAGGGTTTTTTTTTTTTTTTTTTAACTAATTTCCATCTTACAAGGAAATGAATATTCTCATAATTTTTCTAATACTAAACTTTAAAGTCTTGATATATTGGGTATTTTCTCTTGGAATTCACCTTTTCAACATCTTATTTGCCTCCTCCAAACTTCGTCTTTCTTCTTAACCAATTTTATTTGGAAGACAGATGTTACTGCTAAAATTATGGTTTTTAGTTGGTTTATGGTGCTTTACAAGACCAATATCAATGTTTCATTACAAACGAGGAGACCTTCTAGAACCATCTCCATGGACATTTGTGAAATGTGTTACAATAATTTTGAAACTAGAGATCACATGTTTTATATTGTTTTGTTGAATGGGGGATGTGGAATTGCCTCTTTGCTTGGTGTAATAATGACCGGGTTTCACCTAAAAATCTTCGCGAGTTGTTTCTTACATAATTTAGAGATATATGAGGGTAGAAGGATGCTCATTCTTTTTACCCATGTGCTTTTGTGGCCATTCCTTGGCATATTTTGAGGTCATGAAATGTTAAAATTTTTAGAAATCTGTCCATTGATTCTTCTCTCCTATGGGATAAGCCTGTATTTTATGCTTCTCTAGAGGCTTATGCTCAACTGTTTTATTTAGATTATAGCCTACACGAGTTAAAGAGGGGTTAGAGTGCAGTCCTTTATTAGTCTATGCATCGTTTCTTTTTCTTTTTTCATTCGCTTTTGGGAATTTTTCATTCTTAGAATTTTTGAATAATTTTTTATTACATCGATACAATTCTTTTCTTATCTATGATGCAACTTTTTGTTTCATAAATTCAAGTTCATAGTTTTTTCTTTTAAACATTAAATACATGTATCATAATGCCAGGGGAGACATGCATGTTCTTGTTAATCATACACTTTGTTTTCTTCTTAACCATGGATTACTGCATGCAATAAATATTGTTTTCAGGAATGGGGTAAATGGGATTGGCCATTGTGGTTACTTAAGTTCCATAATATGTGATATGGAAACGAATATAGTTTAAATGGTTGTGGTTGTAGTCCTATTGGCCTTTTTTAAAATGGTGAGATGAATACGTTATCTCAAAAACATTGCATGTGCTACTGATGCTCTGCCGTCCAATCAGAATTACTTTTATTTGTTTTGTAATATCATAAGATGTCTGTTAGACTAAAACTACTCAACCATATCTTCAATATGTCATAGAATGTATTTGTTGGCTTAAGCATGCACTTGTATGTTTTTTAGTGTCTTTGTGTCTGGGTGACGTGAAAGTTTTTGCATATTCAAGTACATTGTTTTTTTTTTTTCCTTTAATATTTTATTTCTTGTGCATATTCACATTTGAATGTTTTCATAACTATTAGGAACATGCAATTCTTTGGCTTTGAGTCCCAACAAAAAGTGACTGGATCCTATGTTGTCGTCATTGGCCTTGGAGGGGTTGGGAGTCATGCAGCTTCTATGCTTTTGAGGTCAGGAGTTGGAAGGTTACTACTTGTTGATTTTGACCAGGTAAGCTAATGCATTTTAACATATTTTGTTGTCAACATATTAGAGCCATTCACTTTTTCATCAAATTTTTTGCATTATTAATGAGCAAATATTATTGGCTTCTTTTAGCTGTACATATTAGCCTGATTGTTAATATTAGGCCTTAAGGATGCAAAAATTGTCTTTCCAAATTGTGGATTTCACCAATCAGCATTGGCAAGGATATGGGAGATAGTATATAGCTATTTTCCTTCTTCGCATATTGTTCCATGTGCATTAGAAGTGCCTGTTCATTTTTAGTTGCATTTAATTGAAGAAGTGAAGACTAAATCAAATGCATACATGGAGACTGGAAATTAAAAATTTTGTCATTCATGGTGTTGTAGTGTGGTTCTAGAATCAGTTATAAATTAGTGAAGTGATTCAGACTTGGAGTGGGGCAGTTAAGAGACCTAACATGGTTGTCTGTTAAGTTGGCCTAAAAGCAGCCTCTCGACTACCATAGATTCTCGTCTAGTATCTTTAGAAGGGGACCTCTTGGCTTATTGTGATCTGACACTTTCTCTTTAATAATCCTCCTGTTTTATGAAATTGTATTTCTTGTTTAACTTACATTCTTTATCTTTTGTTCCCTTGCATGGACCTTTACTATTTTGAACAAGAGCCCATCCTCATAAACTATACCATAGTTTTCTCTTACCTTTTCTTCTGAAAGTGCTCTCTGATTCTTGCTTCCCCCTCTTTTCTTTTTCTTTTTTTTTTCTTTTTCTCCTTTGCTTTTCTGCTGTTCTAGTTGTATTCTGCTAGTTATTTTTATCTTAATCCATCACTCTTGGTCTTGACAGTTTCTATGATGATTTGATGATCCTTATATTTATCATATCATCATGGCTATCAAATGGGGGAAAAAAAAAAGAAATATGATTGAATGAAGATGGTGACATGTATCTATTTGAAATAAACTTTTAACAACAGATCAATATTTTTTCTACATATTTTTTGTTACTTTAAGGTTGGAAATTTGAAGTTCAAAAGTTCTGGCAAAGATGAGGGAAACTTGTCATGTTCACTGTAAACTGTACTCCTTTAGACAAACTGTGCACTTCGATTATTAGAATATTTGTGGAGCATGAGATTGCTTTTACCTTACTGGCCATTGCTAATGGTTAGAAATAGATGGTGTGTCATTGTGAAAACGCTATCACCTTTATCTGAGGTTGTGCTTAGTTTCCTTATGTCTCTTCTTTCAAGAGCAAAAGAAGAGAACTTTAGTATGCAAGAGAGAAAAAGAAAGATGAATAATATAATTAGGAAGATGAGGCATTCTCCAAAGTGAAAAAGAAGAAACAGAAAATGGTATAAGAGAAAAATTAAGGGGCAAAGCTCTGAGTCTTGGTTGACATCCTCCAGAGCACGACTCCTACAGCCCATTGAAGTGTGGCACCCTATGAAGCACTGACATACCATCAAATTGGTCTGTTGCTGTATGACATGGGTTGGGCTTGCTGCCAACTGGGCTTCGGCATGACCAGGAGGAAATGCCAGACCAATTTTTTTCTGAACTTTTTTAATAAAAAATAAAAAACTTAAAAAGGTATAAATATACATGATAAGTTTAAATGCAATTGCATTAATCTAATTATATTGAATTTGGTGAATAATTTCCGTGCTGCATTGATGATACCATAAAGTCGTGAGAAAAACAATCTTGAGGAGTGACAAAGATAAAACTTTTTTGTTACAGACCCTTGCATCTTCTCTATAATCAAATGGTTAAATTAGTACCATCTTTGGACAAGCCTATAAAACCTTGGCATTCTTGCTTCTTACTAAATCTCTAAACTTAATGACAAAGGTGATTCTTAATGTTATGACAGCACATCCATGACTCATTGAAAATCCCCACCAGTCTAGTCCTAAGCTTCTAGACAATCAAGCAATGAAAGAAGAGGTGATTTTGAGTGTCTTACTTCTAACACAACACTTATTTCAGGAGACAAAGCCTTATAAGATCTTCTAATGTGCAAGAAATGATTGGTATCGATCCTTCTTGGGGCTATGGAGCAGGTAAAGCCATCACTTTAGAAGATAGTTTGACTCCAAATTAAATTAGAAAAAAAGAAGATGGGGGATTCATTGTAGGCAGGTTTTGAAAGATGAGAGCTTTATTAAGGGTGGAAAGATGATATAAATGAGATGTCATACGAGAAGAATTAGTCCCTTTTGCAGATATCTTCTTAAGAATGGACAATGAAATATACTTAAACCTTTCAGTCTACCAAAGAAAAGAAGTGATACACTTGAGATGTAAATTTTTGGAGGTCCCACAGGGTGCCATTTAAGCTCGTTTTGTATTCTGTCCATTTGAATGAGGCAGGCCATTTATCCAAAAGACTGATGATTTATGATAATCTACTAGGCAATATCTAAATCATTATTAGTCATTGGCTTGAAAATCATAGTTAGTATAACTTGTCTGATGTCAAATAGTGTATCCAATGTTATAACCACACCCCTTAGTTCCTTTCAGCGGTATGATAATGTTCATTGTATTCTAAAAGCTATAAAAAATGATTATTCATAGAACTCTTAAACCTTTTCCTTTTCCTTTTTTCCCCCCAAAAGCGAATGACCATATTTGAGATGCGTTATATGTAGGTAAAAGATACATGCTGACACTAGGATGAAGGAATTAACTGCCACCTATTATCTTAAGATCTATTCGTATTTGTGGTTTGAAACTTATAAAATCAGCAACGGTGTAATATTTTTCATGTGAAGGTATCACTTTCATCACTCAATCGGCATGCAGTTGCGACACGAGAGGATGTTGGAACCCCCAAAGCCCTATGCCTTAAGAAGCACTTCTCTTCAATATTTCCGGAATGCAATGTAGAAGCCAAAGTGCAATTGTTTGATGCATCATCAGCTGAAGAAATTCTCTCAGGGAATCCTGATTTTGTGCTGGACTGCATTGACAATATTGATACAAAGGTCTCCTACATACTTTTCCCTACTGTGGCCTTTCCAAGATCTTATACATTGTGTTTTGTAGGATAATACCCTGTTTTCCTTGAAGTAGAGCTTTAATGTAATGTTTTTACTGTAGTTTGATTGTTATTACTTGTAGGAGTTGGGAACAATTATCTGACATTCTTCTTGATTGTAGTACAGTCATCCTCTCCTTTTGGACGTTATTTGTTGGCTAAGACCTTTACTCGTACCTAGATCTTAGCATGGCTGGGTTAGGCCTATATGTTGTGTTAAGAGATAAACTCTGGGCATATAACCAGCCCTTTAAAAAAAATGTAAAATAATAATAATTATAATAATAATAAGTGTCTGAGCCAGGTCTAATGCAGGGCTGGACAATCCAGGCCAGGCGGGATGCCCAGGCCATGTGTAGGTTGTACCTTAACATTATCCTGGCATTGTGATACTTGGCTGTTGTGTCCACTTGTTCCACAAAATGCTTTGAATTAATTTTCATCTTAGAATTAGAAACTTCTAATATTTTGAAAGATTTTCAAAACTTGATATATTTATAGTATGCTCAAGTTTTTCAACCAAGTCCAATTTTGAGCTGAAGAAGACTACTTTACCAATTCTTCTTGAGGAAGGCTGCTTCTAGAATCATTTTCCGAAGCAAGGCCTCACCAATTTTTGCTCACATCTGCTTTTTCCTGAGTATTAAACAGTTGTACTGATTTGATAATCCAGGAAATAACTGAAATTGTTATTGCTTTTTACTTGTGTCTCATGTTTTGAATGCTGTATATCTTTCATAACTTGATCTACTAGTTGTCAAATAGCTTTGGTACGTATTGCTGAATCACCACAATTTTGCAACCTCTAGGTAGCACTTCTTGCAGCTTGTGTGCAGAGAGGTCTGAAGGTTCTTTCTGCAATGGGTGCTGGCGCTAGAGCTGACCCAACACGAGTTCGTGTGGCTGATTTGAGAGAATCAACAAATGACCCACTTTCTCGAGCTGTAAGCTCTTTTCCCCTAAATGTTTCTTTTTTCTCAATTCCTTGTTACATTTTTTTAATATTTCTACTTATTCAGTGAAATTAATCTTACATTTTCATTTCCCCTTTAGACATCAGAGAAGCCTTTGCCGATTTATAAATTTGTATATACATTAGAGATATGTGTTCCTTGTACAGTTTATTTGATGCTCAATCATCTAATTCATTAAATGTAATGTTTTCCTTTTCTAATGGAGATCATAAAATTATTGTTTCCAGTTGATTAGATAGTGGCAGGCTTTTTTAAAACCTCTTGACACTATATTTAGTGATTGTCTTTCTTGTCCATAATTGAGCTTCATCTGGATGGAATAAGCCTGACCATAGTTGAGGGAGTTGATTTTCACCTGCAACTCTCTTTCTTTCGTGGGAGATCAAATAAACATGTCGATTTTGAGCTACTAAATTATTTTTCCCTGACGGGTCAATTCCTATACACAGGATATCCCTCCAGAAGGGGGCAAAATCTAAGCTATTGGAGATTGCTGATGGCTAGAAATTTCTATTGCTCTTTCTCATGTGTTTTCTGCAATTTGAATTCTTCCCGATAGTCATTTTGCATTAGGTTTTGGGGTGCTTGCATTAGACTTTCTCTTGCCTCGGTCCTCTTACAATTGAGAAAAAACTGCTATTTTTTCTTTTGCACTACTAGTCATCAAAATTTTTCATCATTTGGACAATGTCCACCAAGTCCGCAACAAATGGACCCATTATGGTGACGTGGCCAAAACCTTAAAGTACAAGTGAAAAGATATTATCTCTCTCAAAATCAAAGAAATAGATCTTTTCATATTGGAAAAATATATCTAGCAAATATTCTCAGGGTAAAATTTTGGAAATTTTTTGAAGTTCAAGGTATTCTTAATTGAGGGCAAAGGATATTTCTCATTTGGTTCCTTTTTTTCCCTATAGAAAAAGAGAATTATATTAGATAAAGGAAAGAATTTGCAAAAACTTTTATGGATGAAAGTTCCTTAGAAGTGACAATATAGACAAAAACAAAAACAAAGGGCTAAAGTACAACTTCCCTCCATCACTGTTCAGCTCGTCTAAACTATGCGCCTTATAAATAAATTCCAGAAGTGTGAGTCCAGGAGGAAGTGAAAGAAACAATCTTATCCCATAGAAGAGATGATAATATCCTTGCATTTCGCTTTCTCAAAATACATCGAGAGAGGGCCAGAAACACACCGCCAAAGCAAGCAAGCATCCTTCCTCCTTCCAGATCTCTTGCTTGGTCAAACCTAGACTTCATCACACACTGCAAATAATTGTTGAGACATGTTCGGATTTGATCTAAAAAAAAAAAATTTCTTAAAAAGACACACCGCGGGAAAAAATTACAAACTTGATCCAGGTAAGACTCGACAATGTTTGTTGAGTCTTGAAAACTCGACATATGTTTATTGAGTTTTCAAGACTCAAAAATTCGAGGGTTTTCTACAAAGCTCGCCGTCTTCATTCCCATTCTCTTCTCTTCTCTTCTCTTTCTCTTCTCTTCTCTTCTCCCCGTGGCTAACCTAATCTGGCAACTTTGTGCGCTTTCTGATGGACGTCCTCACCACTGCAACCTCCGGCAACCACAACAAAGTTCACACTTCAAGACTTTGCAGAAAAGCCTCGAATTTGTCGAGTCTTGAAAACTCGACAAACATATGTTGAGTCTTGAGGACTCGACAAATCTGGGTCAAGTTTGTAATTTTTTCCTGCAGTGTGTCTTTTTAAGAATTTTTTTTTGAGATCAAATCTGAACATGACTCAATAATTGTTTCCACATCTCCCGTGCAGCATAAGAATGTTGAAATAAGTGATGTCTACTGTCCGAGTTGTTGTAGCATATGACACAGACATCCATCGAGATAGCTATATAAGATTTCTTCTTTTGGAGAAATTCATTAGTATTAATCTTGTTAAGCACCATGGATCAAGTAAAAGCTCTAACCTTGGTTTGTTAAGTCCAATAAATTGGAAATCACCAAAGTAAAGAGATTCACAAGCTTGGCTTCATGTAAGAATTCTTTTTTTCCTTTAATTTGCCGTTTGAGTTTGCTTACCATGATTTTATTTTTCTGAAACTAATAACTTTTGTTTCTAATATATGGACATGTAGGTAAGACATCGTCTCAGAAAAGATTATGGCATTGAAGGGGGCATTCCTGTAGTTTTTTCATTAGAAAAACCTAAAGCCAAGCTGCTTCCTTTCAAGGGGCCAAGTGGTGAAGAAGAAAATCCTTCGGATTATCAAGTAAGGATATGTTTATTCTCAGGCATTTCTATTTATCATTTATTCCCGAGTGTAAATGGTTGTTAATATGCGGAAACTGGATCTGTGCCTATAGAAGTAATAGATGAAAAGAAGCGAGAGAGTGAGACGCATGGTTCTATCCCACCCCCCGCCATGTAATATATTTTTGTACGGAGATATATCTTGATGTTTAACTTGATATAATCCTTCAACAAGGTGCATAGATATGTCATGCTCCCACATGCTAAAATGATCATTTGTGCTTTTTGGCTTGAAAAAGAAGAATATCATTGGAAGAAAGGGAAAGAATATGAAATAAGGATTTCCATTCCCCTATTATGCCCTTGAAAGAGTCCTATTTAAAAGCATAAGGACCTCGGGAAAGAGAAGAGGTCAATCTTGTACAACATAAAGCAATGCTGTTGCACTAAACTTTGTAAAAACCTAGGATTCCTTTCCATTCAATAAACCAAAAAATGGAATTGAATAAAATAACGGCCATGTTGGCTGTCAGGGGGCAGAACTGTAGATCATATGATCCATGGCTAGGGGATATGAGTTATCCCCATTGTAGTGTGTCCAGCTATGACTGAGCATGAGGCCCAAAATCAAAAGAAGATGAAGTAGAGCTAGGGAGAACAACTACAATGGAGCATGAAGCCAAAAATTCAATGAATTTGGAGAAGAGGAGGATTCTGTCAGTGGAAAAGGACACCTGGTCAGAGTTGGTTCTTCTTTAGGCTTCGCCAATCAAAGCAGGAAAGGGAGAATGTTATTAGCAGGCGTGGGGTGAAATTGTCTTGTACACTCGGTACCATTCTCTCTAAAGCTTTTTTTTTTCCTATTTTCTCTTTCTCTCTCTCTCTCAAATGAAAACTTAAAATTCTTTTCATTTTCTATATTAGGAGGAGGTGAGGGAGTTGAGCTTTTTTGTGCAGGAAAAAAAGAGCCAACCATTGTTTGTGTTTACTCTCTCTCTCTCTCTCTCTCTCAGGTGGTTAGAGTACAAGACCCTTTATTCTTCGTCTGTGGGATAGGGAAGAGGGGATATGTTTAATTAAATTGCTTGGAATGGCTTACATTCGGCCCCTTTGTTATTTGAAGATGCTCTTTCAAACCCCCCCCCCCCCAAAAAAAGAAAACTTCCTTTTTAAATCAGAAAATCTTAGTTTTTACGATTTCTGTGGTTTTTCTAATATTTATAGTTTTTCTATATTTAAATTGAATCAAATACAAAAATGTTGTTTAATCCGATTAGGACTTTTCTTTTTTGGGTCCCAGCATTAATCTCCATGTTATAACTTCAACATTGCCAAATAGCCAGAGTCGTAATGGGGTGTTAGATCTTTTAACCAAGTCTTGAGTTCAAAACTTGGGAATGGAAAAGACTATGCTAGGAAAGCACCCCCTAAATAGGGTCCCCACAGATGCTCGAATCGGATCAATCAAATCATGATTTAGGATACCGATGGTAGGTACCCAAAAAAAAAAAAAAAAGAAGACAGGTGGTTCGTGATGAATACCATGATTTAAATTCATGCATCAAATCCAGCCATCTTAGTGCAACCTCAAAGAATTTGAGCATCCTTTTGGGACCCAAAACCAATAAACTGATTTGCAAATGCTCCTCAAAGTAGGGATGGCAATGATTCGACAGAGCCCTAGCATAATCACAAGAGAGAATTAAGTGGTCTTCATCTCATTAGTCCTTTGCAACATACAAGGACAAAGGCTCTTCATTTCATCTCTTTTGCTTGTGTAGAGGGAGTGAACACGGTATTGTCTGAGGGAACTAATTGATCCCTTTCAAGTTTTTGACCAATATAGTCTTTATTCTTTTGTTATCTTCTCAGATTTGGTACCCCGGTTGACTTAGACTGCTTTGTGGATTTCTTGTTACTAGTTTTGGTTATTATCCTGCATTCCCTTGGTGTTTTCTATATGTCATTTTCTCTTTTACAAAATAACTTTAAACGTGAGGTTTATCATATGTGAATCAATAAAAATTGTGAAATTATGTGGATAACTAAAGAGCATTTCAAATTTGCATATTTTCTTTGAAATGTTTATCTCCTACTTTGTGCATCCAATATGATGTCTTTTCCCTATCCTATAAAAACATTTGCTTTACAAGTTTAAGTAGTAGAATTGTACTCATTTTCGCACTTGCTCACTTTGCAGTGTTTCTGATGCCAGATTGTACCAGGCTTCAGAGTCCGTATAATTCCTGTTCTAGGAACCATCCCTGCAATATTTGGACAAATCATGGCCTCATATGTTGTCACCCAGCTAGCTGAGGTTGGAGTCAACACAGAGCCAGTGGTGAATTTAGATATTGATCACTACCGCATACTTCATCAACGTCTTATTGAGCATGAAGAGTCACTGTATGGCTCAGCTTCGCAAGTTCAAGTGTGTAAATGGCCTTCCATCTATGTTATCTTGTGATCATTGTTTTCAAATGAGTCCTCTTCATGCTCCATTGCCCTTATATCTTGTGATAGCTGTGCTTCGTATTGTTATGTAATGCTATTTTTCATTTTTGTTTCTTGTGAGATTGTTTACAGATAAGGGCAACTATGTGGTTGCAACATATTCATCCTAGGCTGGCGCTTTCTTTGCTAGGTTGTTGATTTTGTGAATGCTTTAATTTATTTGTGAGGTTATATGAACTAGCTTGGTGCTTTCCATGTGTAATGAACTGCTTTTTCCTACATATTCATTCATCTTAAAGGTAGAACTACATGATCGTCATTCATGATGGTTGAGAAAGACAAGAACTTCAAGAGAGGGTCAATAGAAACATAGAAGGTGTCTACTTCAGAGTGAGGGACTATATCTGAACTTAGGCCCATGGTAGAAATCATATGGACAAAAGGCAAGGACCAGCAGATGTTTTGAATTTGAGTTATTTATGTGGTGGCATTTTCCTTGACCCTTTTCCTCTCATGGGGATATTAAACCATCTTTAAATCGGCTATCATACCCCTAAAGATACTCCCATAAACATCTTATCTACCTTAAATTCCCCTAAGACAAAGTTTGGAGGCTTTGGAATGCGAAAGATGCCTCTTTGTTTCTACAGATATGCTTTGGTGGCTATTTAGTTTGTGAATTTGGAGAGAGCATACTGCTATGGTTTGTAGAAATCACTATCACCCTATTGATCCCTTGTGGCTTTGGCGCACAATTGCTTTTTATGCATCTTTTTGTGATAATGCTCTGAGTCTTTAGAATTATAGTCTGGAGCATTTAAAGTCGGATTAAAAAGCAATCCTTTATTAGCTTTTAACTGAGGATTTCTCATTCTTTGAGCCCTTTGTATATTCTCTTTTCTATCTTATACAATTCCATTTTCCAGTCAAAAATGTTCTCCTGTAACAAGGATATCATGCTGCCTTTTACTGGGCCTCAGATGCCTATAAAAATTCAAGAGAAGCAATTCCCAGTTCTTGAATGGACAGGAAATTGATCTACCAGCAGAACTCGTGAGCCGGACCTTGCTTTCAAAATCTGCGTTGTGCTCTGATTGGCAAGAAGCAATTTATGGCCAATTGCCAAGAGGTAGTTTGTTACAACCTCGTCTCCAGTTTTTCTGATGCCCCAGCTTCATTCAATGATCCATGTTTTAAGTTTCTGATGAACCAATCTCCATGGTCTTCACACTTGCACACTAGCAAGCCTTGGGGTCAATACAATCCTCTGTCCTCCTAGACTAAGCTTTGTATTCTCAGTTGCCATGAATATATTTGCTACATTGTCGACCTCCATTATTTTTTTCATTTTTATTTTTTGCCTTAGCAATTAGCACCTTGATCATGTAGAACTCTCCTGACCCAGCCCAACAGCATCCCAAAATATCCTGTCATGTAGGACAAGAACTTGTGTACGCTGTAAAATTTTGACAGCTCTGAGGGCAGCTTCATCAAATTGAGGTACATTTTACCAAAGCTACAAGTGTGGCTGATGCTGCCTCCAGAACTTTGTGGATCCAAATAGTTTTTGACTTCAACAACTTCCATTCTTTCCCTTCCAAAGCTTGAGACTAAGGGGCTTTCTCTATGTAGAAAAGAAGACTTTGTTCCTCATTTTCATCAGTGGGGGTTATCTTGGTCTTGAAGTCAAAGTTTGGTACACAAAAATATCACTGAGAGATACTGTGATTCACTTGGGAACATAATTCTTTATGGCATGAGTTGATCAAGAGCAACAATGACCGTTTTAGCAATGGGTGGGATACAAAGAGAGGAGTCAGTGTCTTTCGTTCAAGCCCATAGAAGTTTATATCTCAGAACTTTTCATTCTTTCATTAAAGTCAAACCTTGCAGCAGTTCTTATAAGATTTTAGGAGGATCAATAGATAGGCAATTCTTGTTTCTCATAAATTTTTCCTGAATGGTTTTGATTATCCAGCCTCAAGAATGCTCCTATTTCTAGTTTCTATATTTTACAATGGAGGTCTTTGTCGTGGAACTACCATTTTCAAGGGGGAATACTAATCTATCTGTTTTTTGGGTTTGGAAAGTGCGGGTTTTCGAGAACGGGAATCTTATGATATGTTGGGAATCTTTTATGATAATCAATGCTTGAAGTGTATTTTAATGCTAAATTCTTAACGACAGAAGTTCTGAAACTATCTTTCCTTATAAATCTTCTTAATTCTCATTCCTCATCTTTTAGTCTGCGCTCTAGAATTTGATTCCTTGATAAGTCTGGGTCTTTCTCTTGTAAATTTTCCTTTATTCCAATATTTGGAACATAAAATATCTCATTACCTTTGGCAAACTTTATTATGCCCAAGGGTCTCCCAAAATCATAACTCCAGTGGTATGTACCTCAATAAGGTTAATATGATTGATCTTATATGGACAATTAGGTCAAACAACGCACTGAGTTCTTATTAGAATGTGCTAATAGTAGCACCATTGCTTTCTCTGATGTTGTTTGGGGAGATGCAGATTAAGTTTTTTGGCCTCTGGGGAGACAAATGTTTTGTTCGGGGATCTTTCATCAATCATTGGTACTAATTTTAAGGGCTTTGGTTCTTAAAAAGATGTTTTCTGTTTGTGGAACTGTGCTTCTGTGCCAAAACTTTTGGAATAAAATGGGGCTCCTTATTTGTGGTGTCATAATTGATCTTGGGAGTGTTTATATGTTTGAGGATTACTCATCCCCTTCTTTCCCATTATTCTACAAAAAAAAAAAAAAAAAAAAGTGGGAGGTTCCTCTTTTGTTATCTTTCTGCTGCTGAATCTTGAAACATATCAAAATTTAAACGAAACAAAGAGTGGCGGACAACCATGTTGATCTTAGTGTGATGTGCAATATTCCTGTTATGCCATACAAAATGAAACTATGCTTTGACTACTCTCTAAAGATGGTCAGGAGTGCTTGTGATGCTTGTTCAATTTGGTTTTAAAACTTTTTTCTTTTCTAAAATTGGAAAAATATTAAAAAAAAAAAACCCACATACTCACACTAATCTACTTTCCAATATAAAGTTATGCTCCTGTAGTTGTTTATTTTGCTAACAGTGTATAAAACTTTCATAGAAGTATGTTGCCTTTCATTAGAGTTCATCTCTTTACTTTGTTTTGTGCTACTCTTTCAAGGTAGATGTTGAAGATGTGATGTATATTGTAAAAGAACTATGGCGGGGACGGAGTGCAAGAGATAAATTCACAAAAGATGTCGGGCGTGGAATGTGGCGAGCTATTAATGAATTGATTCTTGTGAGGTATAAAGCAATCTTTTGGAATTAAATCATGCTTTGGTGCTTGATAGCAGTCTCTTGGGATTTAGATTTCTGATGAGAGACAAAGCATGCATGAGCATGTGAGATGATATTGAGCGTTATGCCTTGTACTCTACCTGTGACTTCAGATGCTGGTTATGTTACTGAAAGATCTTCCAAAATTTTAATGTCTGATGTTGTTGACATGTCAATGGTGACTTTTCAGGTGGGATCTAGCAAAAGAAGCATCAGTAACAAATCTGATTCTTCTAAGATTCAAAGAGGTAAGCATATTGGACAATTTTCAACTCCCTAATGGAATTAAATCTTCTGGTGTTGCATCATTTGTTGATCTAATGCCATTCTTGTACCCCACGACTATCGAGGATTTCAAGTTGGATGCCGAGTCAAATTATGATATATTAGAAAACTTGGTAATTGCAACCTTTGAGCTTATTCATATATTTGTTAACCTACTAGCCGTTTCAGGAAAAAGTTACCTTGTATCTTAGTATTAGGGACTCTTGGGATCAACCGAATCTGAGAGTAGCTCTCCAAATTTATGTCTAGCTTTAATCATTTCATTCTATTACTTATGATAACTTCTATGTTTCATCCATGCTGTTCCTTTGTGTTTGTTCAGAATGCATCCCTAATAATGTTTAATATTGAAACCTCCTCTTGCATTTATCTATAAAAAAATATGTGCTCTAACAAAATCCCTTCTGAATTTGCTGGGTGATGATAAAATATAGAAGGCAGATAAAGAGTTGTGTAAATTCTTTTATTGGTGGAAACTCTTGATTTCTCAACCAATCTCTCAAGTAGTTGGATTTTGCATTTTTAATGTAGCTGAGAGTACTCGAGACTTTTTTCCTGCTGCACATATACTTGATTTAATCCTTTTGTAAGGTAGTATTTAATCTGGAGAAAAGAACATTTTGGTCTTTCTGAATTATGTAATGAGTTGTATGCTTTGATATATCTCCAGGCAGACGAGCACGAGTCAATGACACTAGACGAGATAAAGCAAAAAGAACCTGAATATTATACGAGGGTGACATCTGTGTTGGCGCAAGCTGAACAGGACCTAGGTTTATAAGTATCATAACATTTGGGATGGAGTTCAGATGGAAAGTGCTCTTTGTATTTTCTGCCAATACAGCTCGGATGGTTATGCTCAACATGCCTAGTTGTGTTGAAACTACAGGAGGGGAAAAGGACCCCTTAAAGAGCATCTTCTGCGGTTCTAGCACACTGTTGAAATGCTCAAAATGCTTCATGCTTTTCTACCACATTGTTGTTCACGCTTGAGCTCTATTTTGTGTATGCGTCTGGGAGTATCTTGACAGTTTTTTAGGCTTTTATTGTTAAGAGGGTCAGATATTTGTTCTTTATATTTCATGTATCTTTTTGGCCATGACTTACTCTCGGGTTCCACCACAGATGAGAACATCTTTCTTTCTTTATTTGTTTATTTATTTATTTTTCAGATTTAAATTGTCCACCGCGCAGCATCAACTGTGTTGAAATCACAACATTCAGTTTCCTTATTTATTAATCCTGGAATTATTCTGGACTATTTGGAAAGCTTTCGGTGTATTTCAATTTGGTCTGATTTGTCTCAATTTTATTTTATTTCCAATACTTTTGTATTAAAGTAAAATATTTTTGAAAATATAAGGTTTTATATAATATTATAAGAATCGTATCATATATCTGAGTCGTGAACATGAAAATTATAATCTAACCGATTCAATCGTGGGTCAATATGGTTGAATTGTTGGTTTTTTTAATGAAAAAATATAGAATTATGTGATTTGCATGTTAGAGCAATGTTGTGCAGGAATAATGTGTGAATTATGTGTTGATAACATTCATCTTGGTCAACTATGCACATGAGTAGGGTTAGAGATAGAGGGTTAGAGGGCAAAATAAAATATGAATTAAATATTACCAATAATAATAGCTCAGGAGAAAAAGAATAATTCATTTTAAAATTTGAAATATATACAAAAATTATTGTTTGAAAATGAAATATATAGAATGGGTTTAATGTGTGAAACATAATACACTAATTGATTTATATTTATTTAATAAAAATAACTAAATATGCCTAAAAAAACAATTGATAAAGCATGATTTGAGCAAAATACCATAACATTTTATTTTATACATCATGCGAATGACCCCATGCCATAGAGGTAAATTTTTTTCTATTTTAATTATTGTACCCTTGTGAGAATCAATAACCAACACATTTACTAAAATATCTCTTCCAAACCCTTTTTCTTCTCAATCACAAGTACAAAGGAGCACCACAGAGGCTTACGAAATCTAAGGAAAAACATAATGCCAGTCAAGGATTGAAACTGGGAAACAAACAACATAAGACATGAAAATGCCAATCAAGGAACAAGGCAAGCCAACAAACAACATAAAACATAATAATTAGGTAGTTGAGACATCCCCAACCAGGGGTGTGAACATCAATATCAAACCAATTTTGGATTGATGGGGGCTCATCAACCACCATATATACTGTGTTTATTGAACCCATTGTCCGAAATTCAATATTCTTCTATATTGGTTTCAACCAACTTACCAACTTAATTCATTTGGTGTCTATCTATATCGAACTGATTCAAATGTTCAAATAATAATTCAACAATAATTTAAATCAACGACATCATCCACCTCCAACCTAAATGTTTAAACATTCAACAATTATTCAAATTATTTTAATACATGTCAAGTCCAAACTAATAAAATCCAAAACTTTGAATTTTATTTTAAAACAACAACAAAAAAGGAAACAAATAAAACACAATTTCAGCTTGCTACTTTGTTCAATAATCTTTGTGATCCAAGCACTACAAGAAAACAGGGCATCAGTACGAAAATTTACTAATGAAAAAAAATCTGTCGTTGAATAGCAATTGATTTACGACGGATTAACATCAGATGAAATAGTGAGAGATTAGTGACAAAATAGTGACGAAAATTAGTTACGGAAATTTTCCATTACTAATCCATCACTGTAGTGGTCTACAGTTAAAAACAATAGAAAATCTATCAGCGATGGTTTACCGACGGAATTTTTAGTGAAGGAAAATATTTATCGCTAATTTGTCAGTGTAGTGGTGAAGGATAAATATATATATGTACGGCTATCAGCGATGGAAATTTTAACGACGGATTACCAACAGAAATTTTATCGACGGATTTTTTTTTTCTTCTCTTTTATTATTTTATAATTCTTTTTCAATTTTCTTTTATTTCTTTTATTTATTTATTTTATTCTATTAATTTATTATTCAATTTAATGGGTAAATAAAAAAAATAATTTGCTATTCAGTGAAAATATTCAATGAAAAAATTACCCCAAGATAGAGAAAAAAAAGAGATGAGAGTGAAAAAAGAAAAAAAAATGTGAGATTAAGATAATTTTTTTTTTAATTGAGAGTGAGATTAATATTAGAAAAAATGTGATAGTTAGATAATAAATAAAAAAAAGAGATTACAAAATAGCTTATGGCATGGTAGTCCGACAACTGACATTTCAAGTTCAATTCTCAGGGGAGACATTTTTTGTGAAATAAATGCAAGGCGGGCGGGCGTGTGGGTGAGGGAATGGGTAAGCAGGCTCGGGCAGGCGCACGCGTGAGGGAGCGGGTGAGCAAGCACGGGCAGGCCGGTAGATGGGCATGAGGGAGCTGGTGGGCGCGCGTGAGAGCGCATGAGCAGGCGCGCGGGCGTGCGTGAGTCCTTTCATTTATATTATGAATATCCACAATAATTTAAAAGATGGTCAATAAATTACAAAATATTAAAAAACGTGATAATCAAACAATTTATCGGGAAGAAGAATTAGTACTACCACTTGAAGTATTTAAACTAATATAGTTTTTTTTTTTTGTTTTTACTATCGATATTTGAGATTTACCTGAATAATTTGATTCGAGTACTATAGAATCCAATTTTAGGAATTGACTCTTCCAAATAAACCAATATAGTTTAATCAATGGAATTCTAGTGACTAAAAAAATTAGCTACTCATGGATTGAAATAGACAATTAAAATGACAAAGAAAATATTAAGGGAAGAAGAATAGAAAACCCATTTTAATAGAATATTCCTCTCTCCTTGCCTTCGTGCTTTTCATCTCTATAATGACCAAAAATAGACAACTTGGAAAGTAATTCCATCTCTTTAGCAAGCATTGTATATAACATTTCATGAAAGCATGGAAACATGGTATGGATTGAGTACCATAATATTTTATATCACTTCAAAGTAACATATAGTATTGGAGATATGATAAGTGTATCAGAGATCATTACCAACATGTATCCTATCTTCACTTTTTATTAATAATCACAAATTTGAGACTTTTTCATGGTCATGCTTGAAATTATTTTAATACTTTAGTCCCCATACTTTTCTTATTTTTAGGCTTTGGAGCAAACAAGAAGTATGGGCAACATTATATACTAGCATCTATAGACAGAAACAATAAAACTCCTTTGTTTATGTGGTTGGACACTCTATCCCCTTAAATAGAGTTCTTGAATTTGAACCTTGGAAATGATAAAAAAAAATTTGGGAGAGTCGACCCCTAAAATAGACTCCAGAATATTCGAATCGAATAGAATATTAACTTTGGAGGCTCATAAAAGCTCAAGATCTAGTTACTATCATGTCTTATCATTTTCTAGTTCATTTTTAACATTTATATGCATACAACATTTCATAATAATACTTAACTTTTCTCTATGTTTCTTAACCTTACAAGGGGAGAATCAACACGAACGTTTTGCATTAGTTTTTTAGCCTTAAACCATATGCTTACAAATATAACAAAGAGTATATCAAACTAATATACATGTCATACTTTCCTTAAATATCAAGAGGTACTTAGGCATGAAGGCAGTCTTACATTAATACAAAACTCAATTGCACGTGCGACATAGCATGATACTAGCAAGATCATAGCATTGAAAATTCACAAAAAAAACATCTCATTTTTACATGGAAATTCCTATATACATAGTGTACATTTTTTTAAGCACCTTTGTATTGTATAGACATTGGCATGACTTGGATTCCTTTGCTAACATCACACTTTAGTATATAAACATCCGCATGAGAACTATTTAGCATGGAACATAATTATCACTAAGCATGTCGGTTGCTTTACTTTTCTTATACTCTAGCCAAGCGTTGCAACAAAGGTCATTAACCATAAAAAGTGACATTAAGCAATTGATTTCTCTTTTAAATTTGTCATTTTCAAGCCTTATGGCCTTACTCTTTTTGAATAAAACTTTTCACTTCAAGTACATAAGGAGTATGGAAAACTCAGGTCAAGGGAGTCACATAAATGCCCCTCTCTTGGGGCATATATGTAGAACAATTTGGTCTGAAAACTCCCAGATCCAACATGTATTTCACCCTTAAAGGTCACACGTGCACTTAAGACAACTGGAGCAGAACTTTCCCTCTTTACCTAGATAATTCTGACGTCCACATAAACAAGTTTAGGATTCACATCCTTTGATTCATGCTCATATGATATCATAGGCTTACTAGGAAATCAAAGCAGTTATCTAGATTATCATAAAAGAATGGTTTTGAGCATAAGCATCAAGTTAAGCATGAAGTAAACCTCTTCATTCATGCATCAACTAAACTTAGATCATCTTAGAAAGCAAAATAATTGCCTTGGGAACCTCCTTGCACATTAACTTTATCTCCTAGTCCAAAACATCAAGCATACCTATACAAACATCAAATTTCAACATCTCAAGCATGTACCTCTCGAGCTAAAACTTGGAACCAAGTTAGGAGAACAATTTTATTTATGTATCAACATCATTTAAATCACTAAAAAAAAAAACACGATTTTAGCAACGGAAAAAATTTATCGTTATTCTGTGACAAATTTAGCAACGAAAAAATTTTTCGCCGCTATTTTGCAATGAAATTTGCGACAAAAAGTATTCGTTGCTAATTGACGATAAAAAAATTTTTGTTGCAAAATTCATTACTAATTAGCGACTAATAGAAATTTCGTTACTAACTTTTGCCATGAATACTTTTATCCATTACTAAATTTAGTGACAAAAAAATTTCGTGATAAATTTTATTGTTAATTAGTTACAAAAATTTTCTGTTACTAAATTTATCACTAATTAGCCACGAAAAAATATTTGTCACAAAATTTAGTAATGAACTCTAATATTAGTGACTAAATTCATCACTAATTAGCCATAAAAAAAATTATGACTAAATTCGTTGCTAATTTACCACAAAAAATATTTTTGACTAAATTCGTCACTAATTTATTACTGGTATTTCAAAATTCATGAATAATTTCATAACTAAATTTATTCTGCACTCTATTAAAAAATATTTTCAATTGTCTCCTTTTTAACCTATTCTAAATAACGAAATTGAGTTGAATATATAGTGAATGTCACAATTCTTACCAAATTGACAATTTTTAACAATAAATAATTCAATCAATCTCTAGCAAATAATTTTCATCAGTCGCTGCTGTCGAGTTCATCCTTTGTGTTCTTTGTCTTCTACGTCCATTCACTTATCTCATAAGTTCAATAGTTTTTTAAAGTTTAGTTGTTCATCTTTATTTGTTATCGTAATCAGCAAAGAAGACAGTAGATTATACATCCACATTCTGCGATCTATCTCGTCTGGCAAGCAGATCAAACAGTAATTTTTGGAGAACGACGACTGTAAGACAGATAGCTACCGAGGGGCGGCTATCCATTTACAGACTATACTAAGGTTTCAAAAGATAAAATAAAAAAGAAAAAGAATAATAAAAGGAAAAAAATAACAAAATAAAATATAAAATGGTAATTAAAAAATATTAATTTAGAGATGGATACGGCTATTCATCGCTAAATTAGCGACGGATAGGGGAATCCATCGCTAATTTAGCGACGGATTTCTGTATCCATCGCTAAACTTATTTTTTTAATTAGCAATTTATATTTTATTTTATTATTTTATATTAATAAATCATATTTATTATTTTATAATATTTTAAAATAACATTTTATTTTATTTTATTTTTGAAAGAATAATATTATTTTATATTTTAAAGCTTTTATTATTTTATTTTAAGTTAACATTATATTATTTTATAACAAATTATCATCCTATATTATTTTATTATTTTTAAAAAAATGTGAGAGTAAGATGACAAATATAAAAAAAAAATTAACTTAGCAATAGATACGGTTATCTGTCACTAAGTTAGCGACGAATACAGTTGTCCGTCGCTAAGTTTAGCGACGTATAGTGGAATCCATCGCTAAACTTAATCTTTTTTTAATTAACATTTTATATTTTATTTTGTTATTTTATATTAACAAATCATATTTTATTATTTTATAATATTTTAAATAATATTTTAAAATAGCATTTGATTTTATTTTTTATTTTTTATTTTTAAAATAATAATATTATTTTATTTTTTAAAATATTTTATTATTTTATTTTGAGTTAGCATTTTATTATTTTATTATTTTATAACAAATTATCATTTTATATTTTTTTATTATTCTTAAAAAAATGTAAGTGTAAGATAACAAATATAAAAAAAGGGATCACATAAGTCATTTTGGCATAGTGGTTGCAACTACTCAAACTTTTATTGCATGCTTAGGTACGATTCCATACGGTGACATTTTTCAGGAAATAAAAGAAGGCAGGCGAGGGCGCTCGCGGGTGCATGGACGTGGGCATGCGGTGGGCAAGGTAGGATGCGTGAGCGGGGACACGGCGGGTGAAGGTGGGTGCGGAACATTAGCCATGAAGTTGTGATCCGTCGCTAAATTTAATAACTGATTTCTAATTTCTGTTGCTAAATTTAGTATGGATATTCAAGATCCAACACTAAATTCAACGACGAATAATCTTAATCGGTTGTTAAATTTAGTTACGTATTTCTAATTTTTGTTACTAAATTTTTGCGACCCGTTGTTAGAGACGAAAAAGTTTTCGTCGCAAAATTTATCGCTGAAAAAATTAACGTTGAAATTTTCTAAAATTTTCATCGTTAAAATAGTATGTTTTTACCGTGAATCCCAAGAGATTATGAACTAATCAAAGAACAAATTCCTCTTTTCCTACTTGCCGATGCTTGTTTTTTCCTTCTTAGGCTCTATATAAGTTCTCTTTAGATCCAAACACGCATAATTATGGCCCTGATGACCTGAAAAAGCATAAAAATGAAATGACGTAGATTTGTGCAAGAAATATGCCAATTCTATGCTCAAACATCATGCAGATATGATAATAAGTAGATACGAAATATGAGTAATCAATGGTCACTAGTTCAACAAATGTCTGCATCTATATCATACAAGTGCGTATAATTTTGAAGCGTGAGTTGACATAATTGTATTGTGCATAAATCAAAAAGGTTTACGACTGCCTATGTATTCATATTATGTGTGAAGCCTTAATTAGTAGACATGGAGTAGGTGATCACAGACATGAGATTCATCATCTGTCTAAATTGGAAGTTGATGAAATTTTTTTAGAAATGTAAACTAACTTAATTAGAAAAGAGTTTCTATATTAAGTTCATTAAGTGGATCGATTAAATGAAAACATATGATTAGAACAAAAAATGTTTGACTAAAATCCATGACCTCGGCCAGGATCGGGATTTGAAGATGAAACGATTCGAACGTATAACAACTATGATTAAAGGATTTACTTGAATGTTCTAAAATTCATTTGGAAACATTTATTATAAAACAGTTAGTATAACACACTATACTAAATGTTAATCACACTTTTAAGATAGAAACTATTTTTAATGATTTACCCAAAAAGTTTAGAAAGTATTTTCTAAATGCTATTTTAGGGATAGATACTATTTTTGCATTACTGGTTTGTGATGAGTTTACAAAAAGTTTAATTTGTAATTACTAAATTATGAGTCTCCTAGTATAACCTAAAATTAAGATCATAAAACAAAAGTTTTAACTAATGTGCTGATGCAAATTGGAGTTTATTGATGAGAAAAAAAAGTGTCCAAATTGAAAAAAGTTTTAAAATAAATAATCTAGCAAATAAATTTGTAAAAATGGATTTTTTTTTTCAAATTTATAATGATTTTTAAAATAAAAGAAATTTGGAGAAATTTCTTTATTTGGAAAATTGAAAAAGAAAATGTTATTGTAGTAGTGTCACATGCCACATGTAACGTGGTCCTTTGCACACTGGCCATGCCCAGTGTACTACCCAAATCTTATTTTTTTTTTTTTTTTTCAGTATAATGAGATGCAACTAAGCAGATTCGAACCGAAAAAAAAAAAAGGAAATAGAGAGATTCTATCACTTGACCTTGAGAGACACTACCCAAATCTATACACACCATGAAAACAGTGATCATATAAATGATCCAAAATCCAATGAAGAAGCCATATCAAATATGGATTTTCAAAATGGTTTGAAACTATAAAATCCAAAATAGTACTTTCTCAATGAAAAATTTAGGAGAGACAATATTTGTATTACGTTGTCTTGGATCATCCAATATTGTCGTAAGTATTGGCATTATAATATTTAGTAACAAACTTAAAAAGTCCTAATGGGTAGTGAATTGCCAATGATTAAATTCATTTAAATTATTAAAATAAATTTTAATCAATTGATTGAATTTTGAACATAATTTCTATTTAGAATGCATTGATCCTAATACATCAAGAACTTAAAATCAATTAAATGATCCAACTTGGCATCCTCGCAAATTTGGCCTAGTGGTGCTACTAGTGAGATTACAAGACCCAAGATTTGAAATCATTAGTTGTTGTATCAAAGTTGGTCTCAACTCTCAAATCACAATTGAAAAGTATTTCTACGATCACTACAAGAATAAAGCGTTACGGTGACGGTAATATTTATTATCGGTAATTTTTAGTAACGTTTTTTTATGGGTTATTGAGACAGTTCTAATAAAACGGTATTTTCCCATGATTTAAAATTATTCATCGGAAAAAACTTTATCAACCGTCCGTAAACCCAGTATAATGTCTGTATAACCAATATTCTATTGTCACGATTATGACTTGTGATTGTCTAATATAGTCATCTTTGGCCACGATTTGAAAACAATCTTTGTTAACTATTGTTTACTACAACTATACTAACTAATATATTACACCGTTTTTAAAAAAACTATATTTAATTTTCATGGTATCAGTTGTTATGATATGTGGTGAGTAAAAAAGAAATTTTTACAGACGGTTTGAATGTTTGAAAGTAATCTCTATATAGTATCTCTACTTAACCTATTAATCATATATTTCACCATCAATAAATCCTATCTATCACTCCCGATGGTTATTATTTGTTATCAATGAATATGGGCCTTTAATAACGGTTTGAAAAAATCTCTCCTCTATAAATTATATACCTAAACTAACCCATATATTGTATTATGAAGGATGGTTTGATAAGTGTTATAATTTGGTTGTTACCATTATTTTGTAGGCAGAGTAGTAACTGACTCCTGTTCTTATAAGCCTACCGAGTGCATAAAATTTCTGGGAATTGTTGAGCAAATTTTGGAATTTGCTCAGAACCATTTTGAACTCAAGCCCTTAATTCCTTGTGTTTTACTCATGAGGCACATGCCAAACATCTAGAGAGCAATATATTTGTAACCTTTCCTGGCTTTTGCTTATGAGGCTATTCACCAAGCAGCCAAAGAAAAATATGGGTCTTGAATTTCGTTTGTAAGATGATTACAGTCATTCTTTTATTTATCCTCGACTAATTTCCTTTATCATTACTATTTCTATTTTAAAAAAATTGCCTTACTTTCACAGTAGTGGAAATATCCTCATTTTTCCAATTTCGTTGCATAAATATTATCATTTCCTTTGCAAGCTGCTTAGTGACTATTTCAGCATGTGTACCAGGGAGACATTGCGGGTTGATAGCCTCACTCTTCTTTTGCAAGGAATGACTGATCCGCTTTGATTACTCTCAAAGTTCTGTGGTACCTTTTATGATTGAAAGTCTGAAGTGGATGAGACAAATTACAGTATTTGTTTATCGAAATGGTATATTTTATATGAATTTGACTGCCAGGATGAAGCAGTTCAACAAGTGGTGAAGTTGATGGAAATTTACTCCATAAGTCTGGAGGACTTTGATACAATTATGGAATTATCAAAATTTGAGGTACTTTTACCTTTCATATTGCATGTGTTTGAACTATGTGAGACGCTTTAACTACTATGTGCAGGGGAAGCCAGATCCTTTAGATGGCATTCCGCCTGCTCTCAAAGCTACATTGACTCGAGCATACAAACAAGGGAGTAGCTCTCGGGTGGTACGATCAGCCGATCTAATAACTCTACCTGGGAATAAAAAATTTCCTAAGAAGAAAATTGCAGCAATTCTGTAGCCTGTGGATGGTGGATTAGAGGAGGAAAATGGCAATGCATTGGCAGATATAGAAGAAGATGAAGAAGACTCTTTTGAGACAGAGGATACCGGTAAAATCTCTCTCTGTTTTGCCGCATATTGTTTTTAATCGCATATTCTTGTGGAAAGCTGATTGCTATGAAAATTTATTGTCTTTCCATGTGCACAACATGAGGGCGAATCTTGGTGCAACGATAGAGTTGCTCATTTGATGACCTCGTGATCATGGGCTTGAGGTGTGGAAACAACGTCTTTGCAAAAAATGCAAGGGGAATACTGCATTTATATACGTCCACCCTCTCCCTATCTTGCACAAAACCGGGGGGCACTTTGTGCATTGGGTGAGCCATATGCTCAACACGGTGTTCTGGTATTTCTTGTTCCTGATGCTACTAATTTCTCCAGGTGGAGTCATTGGTTTGGACCATGGCTGTTGTGATTTCTAAGTGAGATACTGCTTAGTTGATATGTTTTTTATAATCTGTGAGCTTATCATTAAATTTAATTTTTAGATCTATTTATAATTTTTGCATGCCATTAATAAAATTTATTCGTGATCATTTAGATGATATACTCGTGGCAAGTGTTTTTAGTCAACATTGCTCCTTTTCATCTTTTCAACTTCGAAACTTTTGTCCGCTTTCTGTAGTTCTGATTGTTGCCTGCTTATACAAAGTTCTGTTCAACAAAGTTGTGACTTTGGTATGTTTGCCGTGTATAGAGTTGCTTCTTGCCACTGGCTTTGTATATCCCCCTTTTTTGTTGTTATGCCATTCATCTATTGACTCTACTTTTGGGGTTTCTACCGTAGGATGCTACTGATGGTGGGGAAAAGCAGCGGTTGGATCTCCGACTGACAGTTCAAAGGGTGATCAATTTTGAATCTCTTATTTGTTTGGTTCACTGTTTGGATCTCCAGACTGATAGTTCAAAGGGTGATCAAAGGGGAAAAGCTGCCGTGCATAGATTCGTTGTTTGGATCGACAACTGATTGACACTTGAAACCTTCAGGAATTCAAGTAGAGATAGAACCAAAAAGATCTGGGAACTCAAGTGCCACGAAGTTTCCAGCGGAAAGAGGAAGTATTAGCGATGGATATAATCCCTCGCTGAAGTTCCATTGCTAATCCTTCATAGATTTCATACATAATATGAAGCTATCAGCGATGGAACTTCAGTGAGAGATTATTTTAGTCACAAATCCGTCGTTCATTTGCGACGGATTAGCGATGATTTATTTCCCTTGCTAAATATCCGATACTAATCCGTCGCTGATTTTGCATATAATATAATGTTATCAGCGACAGATTAGCAATGGATATTTAGCGACCGAAATAAATCGTTGTTAATCCATCACTGATAATGTCTAAAGTCTGCAACGGTTCAGAACTTCAGCGACAGATTCTTTTGTCGGTGATCCGTCGCTAAATCAATGACAGAATATGTCATTTCCGTGATGGATATTTCTCTCGTTGATACCTTGTATTCTAGTAGTGAGCATTCAATCTCACGTACAGTTGTGAGGCAGTGATACCAGTAGAGATTAACATTCATTCACTATGAGTGGACCTATACGAATAGGGGAGGAACGAATCGACGCTGCGTGAATAGCTAGACCTACTCCCCAAGTTGAGGGAAACCGCATTTGTCCGAATGACCACTTATCAATAACAGATGACAAGGTATTATAACAAGCAGGTCAAAACTAGAACATCCAAACTGAGCAACTTGGTACTTAGAAAGATGGAAGCCATTAATCAATCCCAACCAGGGGCAAGCTAGCACCCAACTGGGAAGGTTCCTATAGAATACAATCAGAAGTTCACCCAAGCACTTCATCTAGATGGCTCGACCGTACCTAGAACTTGGAACTCTGAGAACCTATGCGTCTATTATCCATGAGAATCGACCCTCTCCCATGGGAACGCATTATGTTCCGCGCCTAGCCAAATAATCAGGTAAGATCTCCACGGTCCTCTACCTCGTAATGCTACCTTATCTGCCAATCGATTTATTTTCATACTTATATTTCTCAAAGCATGTTGTCAACAAGGGATCTATCTCCCTATCGGGTAGATATGGTCCACCCTATTGAATGAAAGTGTCTTCAATAAGAGATCTATCTCTCCGTCAGGTGGACACGACTCATCTTATCGAGCGAATGTGTCATCAACAAGAGATGTATCTCCCCGATGGGTAGGCATAGACCCATCCCTCAGTTGAACTCTATCAAATGAATATGTCGTCAACAAGGAATGTATCTTCCGACAGGTAGGCACGACCCCTTCCCTTGGTAGAGCTCTATCAAATGAATATGTTGTCAATAAAAGATGTATCTCTCTGATGGGTAGGCACAACCCATTTACCTGGTTGAACTCTATCAAATGAACATGTCGTTAATAAAGGATCTATGTCCTTAACGGGCGAACATGGCCCATTCACTCGGTTAAGTCTTCAAACAAATGGAGAAAAAACCCTGCTTGGGTAAACTCACTCTCTTGGTTGCAAGCAACAGTGTCCTACACTTGATTACTAAGCCTACCGGCCAAGAGATATCCTATCGGTCAAGTTACTCACTTGGTGGTTCAGTGCTCGATAGACTACTAGCGAACGAGGTGATTATTCTATTGATTAAAGCAAGATCGACAAGTAAATAACGAAAACTCCCTTTTTATTTCAATACGATGAGTACATGTTAGAGTATATAGTTGGATACGATCGGAAGAAAATTTACAACTCTCCAAGTAAGATTGGATTATATCGAAAGCGATACCGACTGAAATGACATGTTAACTACACGTTGGAAAGCCAACTGAATGCAAAGGAGACATCATGCAATCGAAGAAAAAACTGTAAATTAATTACAAAAGAAGCTCGAAACGATTTTGAGAAGGTAGGAATTTGCCAAAATGATAGAACAGCCACATCAAGCCCCCGACCACCTTCCCAACTCCTCTTATCGCCTGACTCGATGAGGTGCCAAGAAGAATCCTCAACAACCTCTACCACACTTAATGGCCAAACATCGATTTCGTCCTTGACAAGAGAGCTTCATCTGCGAACAAATATCTCCCCCTTCACAAGGCCAGAATCCTGATAAGAGCCCTAACAGATTCCACCGCAACACCTAAATTTCAGACAACATGATGGAACCTCACATCGGCAGCACCATCTTGATGTAACCTCGCATCAGCAGAAACCTTCTAAACTATTGAGTTTTGTGGCTCAAAACCCATGATAAGACTGTCTTTCAGAAATACAGACTCTTAGCAGAAGGGACTCATAGAATTACTCATGGAAGTACACCAAAACCCTTTGGGACGATACTGGGGTCCTCCAACTCCTATTTATAATCATGAAGACATGACCCTCACGATCTTGAGCAAACAAAATGACTCAATGAGAAACGTGCACAATGAATGAAGAGTTCAAGCTCCTTGACTTCCCATGTAACATTTATTTCAAGATTATTTATTTGGTGGTTATGGACATTTACGTCCCCACAAGCTTCAAGAAATGACCTTTGACTTACTTCTTATGTCTCTCTCTCGAAGCGACATAAAAAGTAGGGGATAAGTAATGGAATATGGCACAAATCATGTTGGGCTCCAGGCTGATCAGGCCTGCGGCTCGTCAAAGCGACCTTCTCTCATTTCTTACTGATCATATCCCTCTCGGTACTCAATTGGTCGACATGAGGCTGATAGGTATTCGGATCTCATTGGTGTTCGGTTCAGCTCGCTAAGGTAATATTTACTTTTCCCCTAAATCATGTAAATAATCTTACATAAATAGAAAGCAGACTTAAAATCATAGCCAATAAGAAAAAAATCGCCATGACGATCTAGACTTTTCAAACCGGTAAGAATTTGAAATCTTTGAGAATTTTACACTCACCAAAATCTCGATATATGCTCATAAGGAAACTAGGGTTTTAACACCCCACATATACATGACTCTCACATACGAAAGCTATGTATACACTACTAAGCCCATCGGCCATAGACGTGTGCTCTTAATTGACACAAAGAACACAAAGCTATGCCGAGCTCTATTTTAGTTTGTTTTTCTTTTTTCAAAAACCGCTCTCTAACTTAAGCGTCAGAGTCTCCCCCACCAAAGTACCTTCCGACGGTCTTTTGCAGGCTCTTCAATCAAGACTATCAGATGGCCAAATCATCATGTTCGAGTTAGTAGAGACATTATCTGTGGAGTCAAACCCACCTCCCATAGCAATGTTTCATGTTAGAGTTTTTTGTGGGTTGACTTGTTTGTTGAATACCTTAAGACGTGTTGCCCAGTGGTGTTTGTTTTTCTCGGCCAAATTTGATGAATTGCTTGATTTTGCCATCTTTAACATTGCCATGGGCTCCTTTGAGCATGTTAGGCTGCAAAATTATAATTGCAGCTCAAACTGCCGTTGGCTAAGATTATGCCCATGTTATAATGCCTTTAAGTGCCCAATGTGAACTTTGTTTGGAGCTAGATTTGAGGGAGTTGTCATCCTAAAACAAAGATCTACCCAAAAAAACTCAGATTCTTGGTACTTCAAAAGTGCTTCATACAGTATCCCTTTTTAACAATGGTGACTATTGGTTTTTGTTTTCATTTTTATTGCTTATTACCTTTCTCTTGACAGACCAATTACATGTGCTTAAACTTTTGCTATTTGGCCAAATGAAGATGCTATATTACTCCTTATGGAATTTGTAAATCTAATGTTCTATGTCAACTATTTGTGGTTAAAACGTTATCATGGAATCTTAGAAGAGTATGGTGTTGGCCGAAGGCATGAATTGAGATATAATCCCACAAATTTGCTCATGGATGGCCATGAAATAAGCAGTTGATTAAACTAGCACATTCTATACGAATTCAAACATATAAACTAGACTACAAGGAGGCAAGACTCCAACTTAAACACACATGGAGCATTAGACAACATGACTCAGTCCAAGTGAAAGTGTCAAAATAACACTGATTTAATTAACAAGGAGCACATAGCAATGCTCCAGTTATCACTCTCCATTTCCAAGGAGTTCTCCCAGTGTAATCATGGAAAATGGTGGAGAAAAGGGTGGGCATCCAACTGAGAGCAATCGGAAGACTTCCCTCATTGTTGGCCTTGATTGGGGTGTAGAGTGCAAGCATGCAAATGCCATCTTTACAACCAAAGCAACTTCATTCCCCACATTTTCTGGAGGTGGATCAAGGCATTGGTCTATTGCATCCTTTAAAAGCATATTTTGGGCACTTGAAGAGGACGCCAGGGATGCAATGATATCACCTGGATGCATTCCCATTACCACTTCTAGAGTGACCACTCCAAAGCTGTAGACATCACATTTAGTATCTACTTTCATTGTGAAGGCGAGCTCTACACCAGAAAGAAGAAATAATGATAATAAGCAAACAAAAAAAGAACAGGTAATGTATAAGTACAATGTATGGCCATCTGAAGAGTACCTGGAGCTGTATAGCCGATGGTGCCTGCAAATGTAGTCCAATTGGAAGAATCAGGCTTCAAAAGCCTAGCAGTGCCAAAATCCGAGACATGAGCCTCATCCTCCGAATCAAGCAGAATATTGTTGCTCGAAATGTCTCTGTGGATTATGGGTGGCAAACAGTCATGGTGCATGTAAGATAGAGCTTCTGCCACTCTTCTCACAACCTTAATTCTGCTGCACCAATCTAGTTGCTTTGCTTGTTCCTCATCCTCTAATATCTTTCTCAGGCTTCCTCTTTCCATGTACTCATAAATAAAAAATGTGACATTGGCATTGGAACAAAACCCATAAAGCTTGACAATGTTGCGGTGTCGTAGGTCCATTAACACATGAATCTCTCTTCTAAATGCCATCATATTGGTCTCATCATCAGGAGATGGATGAAGTCTCTTCACAGCAACAACCTTGCCATCTGGAAGTTGGGCTTTGTAAACAGCTCCATAGCCTCCCACACCAATGCAATGTTCGGACTTGAAATTCTCTGTTGCCTCAATGATATGCTCATAAAGAACTATACCATCATATCCCCATATTGCAAATAGATCTTGACATTGTGGTTCTGCTCTTTTGCTCCTTCTGATTCTCATTCTGCAATGGAGAAATACACAGACTCCGACCAGTAGAGTAAAGGCAAGAAAACAGCAACCAGCTATGACAATAACTTCGTTGTTATTTTTGCCATTAGCTTTCTTGATGTTGTCAGATGTGCATGGCTTCAAACCTGTCACGTTCCCACACAGGCCCTTATTATTCCGGAGGGCTTCATAAGGAGCACTGAGGAACGCCTTGTTGTTTGGAAGGGGACCCTCCAACTGATTATAAGAAATGTCCACGGAGATTAGGGCTGACATACCACCAAATGTAGAAGGAATGAAACCGAAGAGGTTATTGTGGGAGAGGTTCAACATGTCTAAGATTTGTAACTCCCCAAGTTCTGGCAGTATCGATCCGTTCAGCATATTATGACTTAGATCGAGTTCCTGAAGCGATTTCAACCTTCCGAATTCTGTAGGAATGGTTCCTGTAAAAAGATTCGAACTCAAATTCAGTTGCTGTAAATTTGAGCAATCCTCTAGCTGCTTCGGAAGTGGCCCGTGGATGTTGTTGGCTGCCAAGTTGAGAAATTGTAGATCGTGCAACGTTCCAAGTTCCAAAGGAACATTGCCTGAGAGTTTATTAATACTCAGATCTAGACTGAATAAGGAACTCAAACTCTGTACCTCTTTTGGGATTTCTCCAACCAGATGGTTGAAGGAGAGGTCTAGTAACTTAATTGAGGTGCCAAGATTGACTGGTATCTTCCCAGAGATATTGTTGTACGACATCTTGAGGCTTGTCAAGCGGTGGCATTGCCCCCAGTTTCCAGAAATCTCGCCATAAAATTTGTTATGACTCAGATCAATATAATCCAAGTTGGGGTATATTCCCAAGTCTTTTGAAATGTTACCTGTTAGCTGATTTCTTTCAAGCCTCACTCTGATTAAGCTAGTGCAGTTTCTTAAGCTTTTTGGAATAACACCTTGGATGTGGTTATCATTAATGGTGAATTTCTGAAGCACACCACCAAAGCAGATATTTTCTGGTAAATGACCAATGAGCTGGTTTTCACTCAACCCTAAAGACCAGAGCTGCGTAAGATTATTAATTGATTGTGGAAGGGAGCCATTAAGCTGGTTAGAATTCAGTAGTAGCTCCTCAAGAGATTGTAACTTTCCAATTTGTGGAGGAACTGGTCCAGATAGTTGATTTTCAGAAAGACATAAAACGGTCAACTTGCTCAAGTTTCCTATAGAAGAAGGAATGAACCCCTCAAATTTGTTCTGATCAAGCCTCGGATTGGCTAGAGAAATAAGCTTTCCTATTTCCAGGGGAATTGACCCCTGGAGATTGTTTGCTAAAAGCTGTAGTTGAATTAGAGATGTAAGGTTCCCTATTTCTGGAGGGATGGATCCAGAAAGGGAGCATTGTACGAAAATGATCCATTTTTTTAAAAAAATTTTTAAAAAAACCTGAGGGGGAAAATATTTCCCCAAATAACCCGTATTTGTCGCGTGTTGGACCCGCGACCGTATTTGTCGCGGGTTCAACCCGCGACAAAGCCACGTGTAGGCTGGGGAGGTTTCCGCGTCTTGGAAACGCGGAAACCTATTCCGCGTCTTGGAAACGCGGAATAGGCATTCCGCGTCTTCGAAACGCGGAAACCCTATTCCGCGTCTTCCAAACGCGGAAACCCTACCGCAAACCCTATTCCACGTTTTGCAAACGCGGAAACCCCACGAACACACGCCATTACCCCAACCCCATTCCCTCCCAAAAACGCACGCCATTCCCTCCAAAAAACGCACACCATTCCCCCCTCCAAATTGTTTTAATCTCCCAATTGTATTACCCCCTAATTATTTTAATTCGATTTTTGTAATTATATTTAATTTCGATTTTTGTAATTATATCTAATTTAGACGATCCAAAATTATGTATTATAATAATTAAAATAAATCAGGTTAATTTGTCTTTATAATTTTATGAAAAATTATAAAATTAAAAAATAATTCTAAAAATTTTTAAAAATTAGAAAATAGTGACAAAAAATTCTCATAATTGAAAAAAATTGTAACATTACAAAATATTAGTATTAGTATCTAAAAATTATATGTTATGATTCATTATATTTTAATATATTATTTTTCATTTTTGATTAATTTAATATAAAAATAATATCATATTGCATAAATAATCAAAATCAATAGAGTTTTAAAATAGAGAATGAAAAAAAAAACTATGATATATGTGTATTATCTAAACAGTTAAAGTAAAATAACAATTTGAAAAAAAAAACTAATTTCTTATAAAACAAAAAGGAGAAACGAAACAAATAAAATCCGAGAAATGAACATATATAAATGAATCGAATTATTATTAATATAATATAGGATACAAAATACATAATATACAAAATACATAATAGATATGGGTTTATCGTTCCAAGACGACACTACATATATCAGGACAGATTTAGATGTTAGACGTTATGATACAAGAAGGCGACGACAACGTTAGTTATATATTATGTATTTTGTATCCTATATTATATTAATAATAATTCGATTCATTTATATATGTTCATTTCTCGGATTTTATTTGTTTCATTTCTTCTTTTTGTTTTATAAGAAATTAGTTTTTTTTTTTCAAATTGTTATTTTACTTTAACTGTTTAGATAATACACATATATCATAGTTTTTTTTTTCATTCTCTATTTTAAAACTCTATTGATTTTGATTATTTATGCAATATGATATTATTTTTATATTAAATTAATCAAAAATGAAAAATAATATATTAAAATATAATGAATCTTAACATATAATTTTTAGATACTAATACTAATATTTTGTAATGTTACAATTTTTTTAAATTATGAGAATTTTTTGTCACTATTTTCTAATTTTTAAAAATTTTTAGAATTATTTTTTAATTTTATAATTTTTCATAAAATTATAAAGACAAACTAACCTGATTTATTTTAATTATTATAATACATAATTTTGGATCGTCTAAATTAGATATAATTACAAAAATCGAAATTAAATATAATTACAAAAATCGAATTAAAATAATTAGGGGGTAATACAATTGGGAGATTAAAACAATTTGGAGGGGGGAATGGCGTGCGTTTTTTGGAGGGAATAGCGTGCGTTTTTGGGAGGGAATGGGGTTGGGGTAATGGCGTGTGTTTGTGGGGTTTCCGCGTTTGCAAAACGCGGAATAGGGTTTGCGGTAGGGTTTCCGCGTTTCCGCGTTTGGAAGACGCGGAATAGGGTTTCCGCGTTTCCAAGACGCGGAATAGGTTTCCGCGTTTCCAAGACGCGGAATAGGTTTCTGCGTTTCCAAGACGCGGAAACCTCCCCAGCCTACACGTGGCTTTGTCGCGGGTTGAACCCGCGACAAATACGGTCGCGGGTCCAACCCGCGACAAATACGGGTTATTTGGGGAAATATTTTCCCCCTCAGGTTTTTTTAAAAATTTTTTTTAAAAAATGGGTCATTTTCGTACATTGCTCAAAAAAGGTTATTTGAATAAAGGTAAAGAAAAAGTAAGGCTGTCAAGTTGCCAATAGATGCCGGGATTGAACCTACTAGTTTATTTTCTGACAAGTCAAGTTCATAGAGAGAAGTAAGCATTCCTATTTCATCAGGGATGGATCCTGAAAGAAGATTAATACCTAGGTATAGAATACCCAGCTTGCTACAGTTTCCTATAGAAGTCGGGACTGACCCTGTCAGATTATTATCTGACAAGTCAAGAACAGTGACAGAAGTAAGGCTTCCTATTTCCTTTGGGATGGCTCCCGTTATAAAATTAGTGTTCAACTGAACTAGATGTAGGTAGATCAAATTTCCAAACTCTGGGGGAATTGTGCCATTAATTTCGTTGTTGGAAAAGCTCACCAGAGTAAGGTTTTTGAGTAGGCCAATAGTAGAGGGAATAGCTCCTGAAAGGCGATTGTATGACAAATCAAGATGGGTGAGCTGTGAAAGACTGCCAATTTGTGAGGGAATTGATCCATAGAGCGAGTTGTTATGCAGGGTAAGGCTAAGAAGGCTAGGGAAAGAGGAGAAGTTCAGTTTGTCTAGAGTACCAGAGAGGCCATGGCTCCCAAGGTCAATTTTGTAAACACCTACAGAAGAAGAATTATTACAAAATATGCCAATCCAGCTGCACGGGCTGCTTCCAACCCATGGAGAAAGAAGAGATTGACTATAGCTGGTAAGACTAGCTTTCCATGTCAATAGGGCCGTTGCCTCCTCTGTGGGAACAGCAGCAGAGGCAAAAATGCCCATAATGATGAAAAAGGGCCAAAGTAGGCATGAAAGATGCTTCTTGAGCAGTGCCATGGAAGTGGTTTGCTTTGGCCTGGGGTGGGTCTGGTGGATGTAATTTCAGAAAGTGCATTTATAGCTCTGAGCAGGAGCATGTTTCACGCTTTCACATTCACCCGCCTTGAGCGCAGCAATATGATTTTTTCAGAGTCTCAAGTCTCTTCATATGGAAATTCTTGGGACCCACAATCAAGTTGGGGATTACATGAGAAATGAAAATTGTAGTTCTTCTTCCTTGACATAATTGAGGGAAAGCTACACCCCTCTAAGGTGACTTGAATAATCTCTTAAGCTTTGTGGTCATTTCTTCATCTAATTCTGTGGATGTAATAATTGTCTACCCTGATTCCAGATGGTGTGCTAATTACATTGATGGTGTCAAAGACAAATTATGATAATTTTAACCTTTGAGAATTTTATTTTCATTTCAAAAATATCTTGAGTTATTTCTTTATATTTTTTCTACGCTTTTAGTAAGTAATAGGATCATGATAGTGATACTTGTGACTTGATCTTTCTTGCAAAAGAATATTCAATATTTGACATAACTAACCGAAGGGGAAAATGCAATAGCTTTGGTTCTGAGACAGGGGCTTTGCATTGTTTTGATTAAAGTCTATTTTTATATTTTCGTTACTTGAATTTTTTTGATCTGCTTATTATGCATTCTTCAATCTGAATTTTTTATTGTAAAATTGTTTAGACAAAAACGGGACAATAATTTAGAAGATGGGGCCAAGCCTTTTTTATTTCGGTCGAATTAGTTAATCAATTTTCTTATTATTGATATAACCCATGAAAACGGAAACGAGAAATGAAAACGAAATGATATAGAGAAATAACATTTTATAAGAATGTGAAAAATGTAAACGTGAACAAATGTATAAATTTTAAAAAATATAAGAATTTTTATGTAAATATTAATTAATTTATGAAAATAATAAAATAGCTATATTTTATATTAATAATTTAAAATGATCAAATATGTAATTGTTAATCATAAAAATAATATAAAAATAAAAATTATAATTAAATAAATAATTCATTAAATATGAAAAAAGTGTAAATATAAAAAATATAAAAATTTTTGTATAAATATTAATTAATTTAATGTGTTGAAACGTTTCGAAAATAAAAAACATTTGAAAACAGTGAAACACTAGTATCAATAATTTTCCATGCATCATAAGACACAACTACTATCAGTGGGTTACCCTATAAAACCGTAATACTAATGCTACACTTTGAAATCCACCTTATAATATTAATTTGTAGCATATTAAGCAATTCCACTCACTAAGAAGTGAGTCCACTTGGGGGTTATAAAAAAAAGAATTTGAATCGGCTTGAGCCAATTGTCGAGTCGACTTGAGGCCCTAGTGAAACAAAAATCAAGCCTATTTGTTAGACAACAATTTGACTTGACCTCTGAAGACCTTAAGCACACAAGTAGACTTGTGCTATTTGCGAGTTGACTCATGAATGTGAAAGATTGCAAAATGACAAAAAGGAACAACCAAATTTGAACAAAACCTAAAAATAATGAGAGACAAGATTGAGATTTCACACTCCATTATTAAAAATGGCTTAAACAAACCTTCATTCTTATTTTTGTCTCTAACACCATCGAATTCATTCTCTCATCTCGCTCGACATTCTCTCGACTTTCATCTCTCTCTCTCTCTCTCTTTTGCCAATCTCTCTCAATCTCTCTCTTGAAATCAATCCCAATTCTAACCAAACCCACACCTTAAACCTTCAAACCCTCAAACAAACACGTAAATGAAAGTGGTTTTGGGAGAAATGCTCAAAAAGGGAAGAAATCTAGGGTTTTTGAAACCTGATGTTCAAGGCTCAATCTAATCCCGAAATAAAGGTAATTTCCTCTCTCTAAACTTGGATTCACTCTCATCATTGTAGATTTGAAATTTGTTGTTGAGATTTGAGGAAATTGTTTAGAGAGCACGAACCTAGGGTTTATGAATATTGAGATTTGGGGAAAATTGTGAATGGAAATGGTATTGGGAGGCAAATGGTATGTAGTTGATGAAATGAGAACATAAATTCATAGATTTTGGAAATTAGGGTTTGTATTATGATTGAGAAAACTCATAAACTCTAATGATAGGTGTGACTTAATATCGAATTTATATTTATTGTTTTAGGATAAATCAATTAGAATTCAAGAAGGTTTTATTTTGGAATTGATTGTGAATTGTGAGTGATTATCCTCTCAAGAGGTGAGTGATTTCATGATTATACTTAAATAAGAAAAATGTTTTTATTGAATTTTCTAAATATTTTTAAAACTTGGATTTATATGATTTAGTGTGTATAAAATATCACAAAAATTGATTTTTGAACTCTTATGCATCCTATATCTTTGAATGAACCAATGTGTCATGTGAATTTATTGATATTGAATCCATTGGTATGATGACTACTATAGAGAAATTGTTAGAATTGATAGCACATGAATCATATTTAAAATTTTTGTGAAACGGTGCATCTGATTGAATTGAGATGAGAGCCTAAATCTCTATTAAATGATTAGTCATTTCCCTCTATGGAATGACATGACAGGGTAACGTAGTGGGTTGATAAATCATAGGATGTAACCGAGCACGTGCGGCACATTCATGGTGGGATATGGTGCCAGCGGGGGTGAGATAGTCGGGTGCACCACCAACAATTACCCACAGACAACATCAAGGATGAGGGTATTTTTGAATGTAAAATTATTAAAACCCTTGGCGGTCTCACTTTAGATCGTGGTAGACCTTTATTGGGAATAATGATTTTGAGTTACCCCATATTTGAAAATTTGAAATAGTTGGATACATATGAAATTAAATTATGATAATTGTGAATTATGATGATTTTGGAAACATTGTTTTGAATTTATTTATTTATTGGATGATTTGAAAACGACATGATAGGTTGAAATATATAAATTTGATATATTTACCATATAAATTTTATTTTTGTATAACATGTATATCACTGACTGGATATAGTATATACTCACCTCTCCTACTTCCATTTTCATAGAGGAAGTCTATTCGGGGCTTGTGGATGCATAGTGCTGAACTCGTAAAAACTTATTTTGTCGGATTTTTTTGGGTAATGGTTTTCTTTAGTTTTCTTTTGAATTGAGATATTAGTGGATCCAAGTGGAGGCACACCATATAATTATTTTGAAAACTTATTTTCTACAATATTTATACGGATTTGAGATTTGACTATGGTTTGTATACTTAAAATGAGGACCCCTTTTTTTATTTCCTTGAATTTTTCCTTGAGAAATGTTTTGGTTGAATATAATATGGATCCCTTGAATAGGGACTTGTTTATACTTTGTAGATTTGATTTAAATAGCCAGATTGGCCCAATACATACATGTTTTGAGTAAGGATGGACCGAGCTGGTTATTTGATTGTGCAATAAATACATGCTAGTTTATTTTTATGGTTAGATTATTTTAAAAAATGGGTGGATATCGATGAATGACTTGCGGTCCCTTGGTGTACAAGTTAGATTTATTCGTATTTTAGGGTAACACGGTAGTTGTTGCGTACTCAATCTGAGGGTTGGGGCTTGAAAATTTTATTGATATCAGAGTTGTAAATTTCGATTTGAGAATTTATTAAAATGTTTGAAAAGTTTCCCAAGTATTATAAAGGTTTTCAATTGTTTTCAAACTATTTTGAAAAAGTTTAATATTCAGAATATTTCAAATGATTTTAAACGTCTCCTATAGGTTCTAGGAAGTTATGAATATTATTTTAGGGGGTTAAGCACAAAATTTAATTCCTATTGTAGTTGTTAAGTTTAGATTTTTTTTTCTTCTAAAACTATACCTCCTAAACAAAAAATGAGGAACCCGAATGAGATTTCTCTTACTCCTCCTTCCCAACCCAAGGCAACATCGTCTTCACATGCACCTCTTCCGATATTGATACATTTGGCTCTTTCGACCAAGATTCCTGCTCTTCCCTTAGCTGCCCTCCAACAGGTGATGGTGTGGTGGAACACTTATAGAGCTCAGTTACAAGCTCTACATCAAACCTTAGTTCCCTTGCTGGCTTCTCCTTCTAGGTTTTCTTCTCCTTTGAATTGGGATGAGCCCCTAAGAGAATCCAATGAGAAGTACTACATCCACTTCTATAGAGACCAAAAGAGGGAGGAATTTTTTAGTATTGTACAAGAAAAAGGAACGATGATTGATTATAAGGCATAGTTTAGGGAATTGTCCAGCTATGTCCTAGAGTTCCTCAACTCCGAAGAGATCTTGTGTGCTGAATTTAAAGCGGGCTGAAATCTGAATATAAGGGAAAAGATGTTGGTGACTGAAACTCGTAGATACAAGGATATGTTGCGATTGGCCTTGCGGGTAGAGAAAATGGTGGTTGAAAGGGGAAATTTTGAAGAAATGCATGGCAAAAAAAAGAAGTTCAAATTCAAATCAAGCCAAGGCTCCAAGAGGAATAAGAGCACAAACCCCTTATAGTAGTATTTTCATTTCCAGATCCATTTGCATTCTACAAAGCCAAAGATCATCCAATTTTGGGTCCGCCACATCTAATACCATTTTCGAGAATCAATAGGTAAGAAACAAGAAGGTGTAGTGCAAACACTACGGAAACTATCATTTAGGGATCTGTCGTGCACTCAAGAGGTGTTATCAATGTAAAAAGGAGGGCCATTTCTATAGCATTTGCCCAAAGTTACGATAAGGAAGCCAATTAGCCCGAGATCACTTTAGTGGATCCACGGGCGACCAAGTCACGTTCCCACTTCCTACCTTAATGTCACACCACAAACAGAAATCGAGATTAACACAGTGGCTGCTTAACTGAACATCCACAAATAAGGACTCAAACAAGAATCTATGAGATGACAAATGAAGATATCCAAAACAACCCAGATATAGTCACAAGTAAATTCCCTCAGACTTGGATTTAGTGATTTAGAAAACTTTGATACAAACACTATGTGGCTATTGTGTGTATGATTTTGATTTGGATACATATCGATGACATTGTATGATAGTGAAGTTGGAAGATGTAATTTTGATGACTTATGGTGGTTTGTGGTGGTAATGGTGACTATATACCTTAATTGTAAACTTATCATTTGATTTTTCTCAGAATCATATAGGAGTTACTCAAATAGGGTCAGGCTGTTGAAATGTTAAGCTAATATGTTTTTGAATTTGGAAATATGTTGGCATGAAATAAAATTTGAGATGAGATGCTATGAACACTGTTGAGTGCCTTTTCTAAGAGTAATAAGGGATCATACATCATTATTTGTAGCTTTTGGTTTAAAAGGGTTTACCATTTCCAAAACCAATGATTGAGTTTTCTATAAATTCTAAATGAGATTATTTCTCTTAGAATAGACTAGCATAGAAGACTCCATCTTCATTGTTTCTAGATTGATACTGGAAATATGTTGATCTGGTTTTGGAGGGATTTTAATGGGCATAGGTATAAAAAAAATTGGAAAGATAGGAGGATCATACTCAACAAGTTCATCGATCAAACATTCCTCCATTTGTCAATGAGCTTGTTGAGAAAGTCATAAGAAGTAGACTCACAGAATGTAACATCCATAAGATATGGAGTTTTTCAAGACGGAGGTTGATAACACTTTTAACTACCTTAGGAGTTGGAATGGCCCACAAAAACACATTAAGGACTGCGAGAGAAGGATAGTTTCTAGAAATGCAAGTAGGGAAGTGATGTGAAAGAGTTCATAAAGGTGTTTTCCCCTAAGGATCTGAGATGGTAATAGATGCAGCTCTGAGAGTTGCCTTCCCCATAAGAATTTAGAAGCTTGCATTTAGAAAAGTAAAAAATGAGGCACATCTAGAAAGTGATAGGTTTCATGTGGCTGCAGCTGCCACCATCACATATTAATAATTGATTTCTATTGTGTGAGTATATTTTATTTGATCTTATTAAGGATAGTTTACCTGAAACAACGTCAAATCAATTTCATATTATTTTGGAGTAAAATCAAGTTATATGATGTTTACTTTTGTTTAATTTTGGAAATGTGATCATTTGGTTATTCTTTCATTTATCCACTCTTATGGGGGTTTAACGAATTGAGTTTGAGTTTCGACGTGCTAAAGTTCTAGATATTTTGGAACTATTAAAAATTGGAGGTAGACCACCAGTGAAAAAAAATAGTTGTTTAAGATATAATTAAGTTTGAAAGTAAGTTTTTGAAATGATTTATGGAAAAACTCTTTTGTTGGTGTAAATGATTTTGAGGAAAAGTTTATACAAGAGCAAATTAGTGGTGATGAGGGAAACTTGTCTAAATGGGATTGTTGGAGATGAAGGAAAACTTGCAAATTTTGGGAACATAAGTTTAAGTAGCTATATTGATATGTAAGTCATTGAACTTGATCGTGATACAATCTAAGAGACTATAATGGATGAAAATGTGGTTATGGATTTGATAAAGCACTAGCAGCAGTGTTTGTTGGATGAGGACTTGCACAACTATGATCACTTACTCTTGATATTTGTGATGCTAAAGTTAGAGTTTGTAATCATGTGTTTGGCTACATTATATATAATAGGTTCATATTAAGCAGAATTTGAAGTGTTGAAACTAGATGTCAATTTAAATCATTAGAAATATGGGAAACCAAAGAGTTGATCTAAGAACAACACCCCACCTTTTTAGAAATATAACTTTGTTTGACATTTTGAGGATAAAATTTTTTTAGGGGGTTAAGTGTTGTAATATCGAAATATTCGGTGTTAGAAATTTTTTATTGAATTTTTAATATTCTTTGTAAAAAAATAAATACTGGGAAAAACCGGTTGTAATTGGTTTTAATTTATCAATGAAGGTTTTATAAAGTTTTATTAGGATAAATATAGGTTTTGGTAATTATTTGGGACAATTAAAACTTATTTGTAGTCAATTAAATGGATACAAGTCAATTTGTCCCATGATAAGATGACTTAGAGCTCAAAAATTGAATTTTAGTTAATTATGAAACTCACCGAGTCAACCTGAATAAGTGCCAAGATGACTCGAAGAGATTAACCCTCAAAATTCTTAACCCTGTATATAGACTCATCAACTTGCCCAATGACAGGTTGACTTAGGTGTATGTGCTATAAAATGAAAGGGGCTCTCTAGGAAAAATTGATGTTAAGAGTAATGAAATCATTCAAATGTCTGACAAGTCATATAGAACTCACAATAATAGGACCAAGTTTGTAAGAAAATCAATCTATGCTGGAATTAATAAATCTGATCTGCTAGTATAAAACACATATGTTTTGATAATGATCCTATAAGTTAGGAGTTGAAAAATGATTTAGAAAATAAAGGATAAGACAATAAGATCTAAGTAAGAAACAAGCAAAAATGATGAACGTAAAGAAGAAATTCCATAACTCAAAGGAAGAATCTACTTAGAGAAAATTAGAGTGTGGGATTCAGAAAACTAAGTTACAGGGGCTACATAGAAACAAATTAGATGATCATGAAAAAAACCTCTTAGTTGTGCATCTAAACCATATGATTAAAATGTTCTATCTTTGAATCTTAGTTTAATAACCTTGCAATTTCTTAATGGTCATCAATTTTCAAAAATTTGAGGTTGACACAACCTTGTGATTAAGAGGAAAAGGTAAAAGAAATCTAAAAATTTCAAAGCTATGCAAATGTCATAGTATATGGTGAATAATTGAAGCTCTTTGCCAAGAACTTGCTAAGGGAATGAATACCAGGTTTCAGATGAGCATACATGCTTCTTAGAACTGAATGCAAATCAAATGAAGAAAAAGGAGTTTTCATTAAATTGATCAAAGTTATCTAAAGAACCCTGAACTGAAACAAAGAAGGCAAAACAGAATACAGAAGATTGATCTACAATAAATGAAAATAGTTTGAGTAAAGTTCGAATTAATGATTAGGGAGAGAAGCAAATCACACACATAATTACTAAATCTCTAAACAAACATAGATTCTATAGTTTAAAGAGAAAACAAGGGATGCTGAACCTTGAAGGTTAATAACTGGTTGATTGTTTTGATATATTTGTGTGTTACTTTTCTGCTTATCTATACATATAAGTTAATTAGATAGGATTTTATTTTAAAAAATGATGAGTTCTTGATTGATGTGATATATGCCTATGTAATTTTTTTGTTGCTTCTTTGTATATAAATTTGATATGTGTACTCATAAACTCACACATGTAGTATCATAAGTTCACATAAAATAACTTAGAACACTTAGATTATAGAAAATCACGTAGATGAATCGACTCTCTATGGATAGGTAGTCAACTAGTTGTGAAGAGTAAGTCAACTAACTCATTTGTACTTAGGATAAATAGTACAAAGTATCGGTACTTTATAATTCAAGTACCAATACTACCTTCTGTACATAGAAAGTTTGAACACCATGAGTCGACTAGATGAGTCGACTAGATGAGGACATCAAGTCGTCTATCCCTCAAACAATTGTAAGCTTATGACTCGAACAAACTAAGTACCGATCCTTCGAAGATGAAATACCTGTATTCACCACTGTATACTCTTTATTGGACATCATGAGTCGACTATTTGTAGAGAATGAGTTGACTAAGTAATAAAACAGTTGTTTAAAATTTTAGGTAGAAAATTGTAACAATCGACTACCTAAGTCACTTAGTTGACTACTTAATTGGGCAATCGCTGATGTAGTTTAAGCAATCATAAATTTTCTAAAACTCTAGCAATTACCCCTTTCTCCTTTTATCTCTCAAAAGAGACTCATAAGCCAATCAAAAATCATGCAAAGGTTAATCATAAACTTGTCGATCTAGTAAGCCAATCTTTTGATGTTTAGAGAAAAGAATCCTTCCAGAAATCATTCCAATCCTTAGTTCAGAGAAAATTCTTTAAAGTAAACATCTCCTCTAGAGGGTCTTGGCTAAATGATGTCATCTTCCCTAATTTCACATACTAAGATTGGCTTGTTAGGCTATCTTGGAATAGAAAAACTCAAAGCATGTTTGCCTTTGAAATTGAGTTTTCCATAGCTAACCATAACCGAAAAAGCACTTTCATAAGCTACATAAAAAGTATAGAAATCATATTCACCCCAAAGAAATTATTTAATCTTAATATCCAAAACTGGGTTTCATATGATCAAAGTGAGAAATGAAGAGACACAGAGCTGTCTGATGGTGATAAGATTGTACTTAAAATCTCTCTGTAGACAATGCCATTTATATGAAAGCCTCCTTTACCTCATTGTCATCCAAGTGCTAAATAGAGAATGATATATCACCACTCCTAAGAATTTTTGGAAAATCTTCTTTACTTCAAGCCATTTATTGATCTCAAAGTCATATATGAGATAAACACCAAAAGGAAGATTAGCACAAAACTAAAAGTCAGATATAGCATTACAGCCTCCTCTCTGATTAAAGTAAAACAGATAGAAAGTGATAGAGTTTGGAGAAATAGAAAATGAAGGGAAAATAGAAGAGAGGTGGATCAATCTAGCACCAGGACTTCTGAACCCATTGAGCTTACTATAGAGCATCCTTAATCAAGTCATCTTGTGCACAATTGTTCTGACACATTCCAATCTCTAGCACTAACAAGCTATCACAAAGGTGTTGCTGGAACACATGCCTTGAGAGTTGGAATAGAGAAGAATCTTTTTAGATTATGGCATGCACAATATAAGAGAGAAATGCAAAACTTCATTGTATATCCCATGATTGTTGTCTCAAATACTAGAAGTGGCAGTTTATGCTATTCTTCCTTCATTGACATCATATCCTTTAATATCATCAATTCTTGTTGGAAGATTGGATTAGAACCAAACCATGAATTATCTATTAGAGCATTTTCTATCATTAAGACTAAATTGGTATAAACCAGAATATGGAGAATGAGATAAGGAAAGGAAGAAAGATAAAGGGAAAATAATGACGATAGTCAGAATGGCATATAGCAAGGGGGAAAATGAGCAATGGAAACTGGATTATTTTACTCTTAACCCTAAAGGATTACATTGGATAGTCTAACAAGACCAGAAGCTCTCACATGTAGGAGAAGCTCTCGCATGCAAGATCAACTTATTAGGATCGATGGTTTATTGCTTCCCTGGCTAGAGGACAAGATTCTACATACTCAACTCTTTTCCAAACCATCCAGAAATCACCACATTCCCCAACAAGCAGACTACTCATAATTCTTTAACAGTATAATTGCTGATTGCTGCTTTCTAGAATTTCTAAATGAAAAAAAAGAAGTTAGAAGTGATTTAGTAAAGAAGTAGGAATTAATTTGTTACAAAAAGGGGGAGAAATATAGACATTCTAGCTTACTGGAATTAATTCCTACATAGGTTAATGACCTAGGCATAGTTTTAAAATGAACTATAGTTGGATTCCTCCATAATAGGTTCATGATCTTAAGTTTGGGTCATTTTCTTTACCCTTATAGTTTTAATTTTGTCCATTTTCATAGTTGTATTCATAAGTGTTATACTTTTCTTGGCTTCTCCTTTTAATTTTAATCCTTTTGTTGATAACAAAAATAAAGAGAGAAAGAAAGATAGATTAAGAGAGAGAGGTGTACGTGGAGAAACGCAGAAGTGTAGCGTACAAAAGCATGAAAGAAAGAAAGATTTGGATATTAGGGTGCATAGATTGAGGGGGAGTATAGAAGCATATAGGGGAAGAGCTTAAAACCTATGCACTAAGAAACAGTTAAACAGATCTTTCTTTAGGCCAAGTTTTGTTATCATAAAAAGGGAAAAATTGTTGGTAAGATATGTTTTGATGATGAGACAAGCTAGATTTGATCTCTTATGAAATGGTATCTCACTTCAATATACTTTCATTACAAAAAAAACAAGAATTCAGCAACAAATTTTAGCAACGACAAATATTCATCGCAAATCTGCAATAAATTTAGCAACAAAAAATGCTATTGTCGCAAATTAGCCACGATTTTAGTAACAAAAACATTTTCGTTGCAAATTTAGCAACAAAAAATATTTTCGTTACAAAATTCGTAGCTAATTTTTGACGCAAAATTCGTTGTAAATTTGTGACGAAAAAAAAATTCGTCCCTAAATTTGGGACGAAAAAAAAATTTATCCCAAATTTTGGGGACGAAATAGAAATTCGTTCCTAAATCTGGGACGAATTCGTTTATTCGTCCCAAAATTTTGTGACAAATTTCTCAATTTGTCCTTAAATTTGGGCCGAAAACGAATTTGTCCCTAAATTTGCGACGAATTTCTAAATTCGTCGTAAATTTTACGACAAATATTTATATTCATCGCAATAAATTCGATTATTTGTTGTTAAATTTGTTGCAAAATAGCGACAAATATAACATTTGTGACAAAATTCATCGCTAAAATTCATTTTTTGGTCACTTTTTTAATTATTTATATTAGAAATATTTTCTAATATTAAAAAATGATTTGTAAATGGTGATATAAACTGATAGTGTAGAAAATCTTAAGATGTTCAAAAAACCTTATATAAAATAGTTTATTAATTATCTGTTTATATAAAAGAATGATAATATAGTGTAATATTTTAAATTAGTACATTCATTTTCTATAATTTTACAAATCTTTTAAATTGTAACAAAAGATTATTATTAGTATATTCATTTTCTATTCATTATATATTTAATTTTTCATTACCAGCACTAATAACTATATCTTATAAATTTGTTTAAGTATTCGATTCACTAAACTAAGAGTTAAAGTTGAAATACTTGTTAATTAATAATCAATAGATTAAATGTTTTTTATTAATTATATCATAGTACGCAATTATTGTTAATAATTTGTCGATTTAGTTTCTATTTTAGTGCATTCAATAAGTTATTTTAGTGCATTCAATAAGTATCGTTGCAAAATTCGTTGCAAATTATAAAGGAAAAAATTATTTGTTGCTAAATTTGTTACAAATTGCGACGAAAACATATATTTATCGGAAATTTAGCGACGAAACCATTCTTTCATCGCTGATTTTAGCGACGAAAAAAAATATTCGTCCCTGATTCTGGGATGAAAAAAAATTTCGTCCCTGATTCTGGGACAAAAAAATTATTCGTCCCTAATTCTGGAACGAAACAAAATTTTGTCCCTGATTCAAGGACGAAAAAAATATTCATCCCTGATTCAGGGACGAAAAAAATTTTCGAAAAAAATTTTCATCCCTGATTCTGGGATGAAAAAAAATTTTCGTCCATGATTCTGGGACGAAAAAAAATTTTCGTCCCTGATTCTGGGACGAAAAAAAATTTCGTCCCTGATTCTGGGATGAAACAAAATTTCATCCCTGATTCAGGGATGAAAAAAATATTCGTCCCTGATTCTAGGACGAAAAAAAATATTCGTCTTTGATTCAGGGATGAAAAATATTTTCGTCCCTGATTCAGGACGAAAAATATTTTCATCCCTGATTCTTGGAAAAAAAGAATTTCGTCCCCTAATTTCAATATATTTCACACTTCCTTCACTCTTACTCTCTCTCTCTCTCTTTCTCTCTCTCTATCGTGTTTATTTTCGAATAGCCGCGAAGGTGGTTCTGCGAAGGGATGGCGGATGGGATGCCGGATCGACGATGGTGTTAGGTAATCTCTCTCTCTCTCTCTCTCTCTCTGCTGCCCCATAGATGGCAGATTCGGCGGCCAATCGACGATTTGCCCTTTGTGGGCCAGCCGCGGCAAAGGGCCACAGCCCCTGTGAGGCCCAGGCAAGCGAAGGGGCCGCCTCCCCTGCGTGGCCCAGACGTAGGAAGGGGCCGCTGGCCCTTGTGCTACCCCGCCGCACGAAGGGGCTGTCGCCCCTTCACGGCCCAGAAGCGCGAAGGGGCCACTGGCCCCTGTGTGGCCCCGCCTTGCGATTGGGCTGCTTCCCCTGCACAGCCCCGCTTCGCGATGGGCCCCAGGCCCCTAGGTGGCCCTGTCTCACGATGGGCCCCAGGCCCCTAGGTGGCCCTGTCTCACGATGGGCCCCAGGCCCCTACGCGGCCCAGCGTGGCCTATTGGCCTGGGCCATTGCACTGCCCTGCCCGACCCATTGGGCCCGACCCGACCCGACCCAACAATTTACTTTTATTGATTTTTTTAAAATTTTTTGAGAAATGTTATTTAAAAAAATGTTTTTATAATATTGTTTTAATAATATATTAGTTATTTATAATTGTTTTTGATGTGTTAGGTTTTGCGATTCTCGAATATTTAGATTGGAAGCTGTTGCTGCTATTGATATCTGAATCTATCGGTGAGTTATTAATTGGTGGTGAGAAATGTTTTAATTTGTACTGTAATGATTGGAAAATGCAATTATGTTAATTTGTATGTTTGTATTGTTTTTATTTCTATATTAGTTTATTTTTATTGTATTTAGTGGTTGATTTAATGATATTACTGGATTTGTTAAATTTAATTTTTTTTATAAAATTGAAATCGAAAGTATTGATAATTGATTATATGAAATATTATGTTAACAATAATTAGCAATTTATAGTAAATCTTATATCGATTAGTTAAATAATCAATGTTGTTAAATGTTTACTATTTTATACTTTATTTAATTATATGATAATAGTTAATGTTATTGTAATAATTTAGTTAATTTGTTTGATATTAATTAAGTTTATAATATTATTTATTATTATATTAAATTTTTGTGAAATTAAGGTTAGTATTATTGATGATTTGAGTTTTGTGCAATTAACATTATTTATTGTTACATGAACTTAGTTGAAATTAATGATAATATTAGTATTGATAATTTAGTAGTTTTTTTAGTAGTTTTTTTTAATATTTAAAAAATTTTAAATTCGGAGACAGGGAAAATGCAGAACGAAAGAAGTTGCATGTATAAAAGGAACTTATCTGATCATCGATGTTTAACTGATGAATTTATTTTTGAGTTGGAACAATTTTTAGATTTTGCTTGTACTCATGTTGATTTTATGGATGGAAATAAGCTAAGGTGTCCGTGTAGAAGGTATCGTAATGGTAAATTTTTACAGTGTGATAAAGTTAGGGAATATCTTTGTAGAGTTGGTTTTACCCCGAATTACTATAATTGGACATGTCATGGTAAACCATTCATTTCTAATGAGGAGTATGGACGAAATAGACAATTCTCAGTTAGTGGGGATCAGAGTTATTATGATCAATTGAATCCGTATCAGAGGATGGTAATTGATATAGTGGGTCTGAATTTTGTTCCCAAACCAAGCGCTGCAAGTTCTAGCTTTGCTCCAACATTTGAACATGGGTATACTAGTTATGCATCATCATTGAAGGATGTAGAAGTACCAGGTATTGATGAAAATGTGAATAATAAATCATCTCTCCAATTTCAGGAAGTCTTAAGAGTTGCAGATGAACCTTTGTGGGCTGGTTGTGACAGCCTCACTAAGCTATCTCTAACCACAAGACTGTTAAATGTCAAGGCAGCGTATAATGTGTCTGAGAATTGTTTTAATGATTTTGTTCAAGTTATTAGAGAAGTATTGCCGCGTGATCATATTATGCCCAATGATTTCTACAGTATGAAAAAGTTGGTGAAAGAATTAGGTCTTCCGGTGGAAAGAATAGATGTTTGTAGAGATGCTTGTATGCTATATTGGGGAGATGATAAAGATGCAGATTTTTGTAAATTCTGTAATTAATGTAGATACAAGAGTACTCAGAGGTTGGGTCGTAATCAGCAGTGTAAATCATACAGACAAATGTTTTATTTGCCTTTAACTCCTAGGTTACAAAGGCTTTATGCATCTGAGACCACTACTGAACACATGACCTGGCAAGCAAATCATGAAACAGAAGAGGGGTTAATGTGTCATCCTTTAGATGCAGAAGCGTGGAAATATTTTGATAGAACATATCCTGAGTTTGTGAGAGAGACTCGAAATATTAGGTTAGGTTTTTGTGCTGATGGGTTTGCTCCATTTGGCAAATCAGGAAGAACTTATTCTTGTTGGCCAGTTATCTTAACTCCGTATAATCTTCCACCCGGTATGAGTATGAAGACACCGTATATGTTTTAACATTAGTCGTGCCTGGCCCGCAAAATCTAAAGAATTTAATAGATATTTACATGCAACCATTGATTGCGGAGTTGAAACAACTATGGGATGAAGGTGTTCCTACATATGATGTTCATACTAATCAGATGTTTGTAATGAAGGCTGATCTTCTTTGGACCATAAATGACTTTCCGGCGTATGGTATGTTATCGAGATGGAGTACTGTTGGGATTTTAGGATGTTCAATTTGTTTGAAGAGATCAAAGTCATTCAGATTGAAACATGGGAAAAAAATGAGTTATTTTGATTGTCATAGACAATTTTTACTGTTAACTCATAAATTCAGAAGAAATAAAGAAGAATTCACTAAGAGTAGAATTGAAAGAACTTCTCCTCCATTGAGATTAATCAGTGAACAAATTTGGCATAGAGTCCTTAACTTTCCATCTGTTATTGAAGAGCCACATGGTACAACATATGGCTATGGTCATTCGCATAAATGGACTAAACGGAGTTTATTTTGGGATTTACCATATTTGAAGACTCATTTAATTCATCATAATCTCGATGTAATGCATATCGAGAAGAATATGTTTGATAATCTGATAAATATAGTGATGGATATCACTGGGAAAATGAAAGACAACTTGAGTGCAAGAAAATATATACGACTCCTTTGTAAACGACCCACTCTTGATGTCGATGAAAGTAGTAAGTGACCAAAATCGAAGGCAGTTTATATATTGAATAAGGATCAGAGACGGATTGTTTGTGAATGGTTGAAATCATTGAGGTTTTTTTATGGTTATGTCTCAATCCTGGAAGATGTGTCGATTTGAAGGAATGTAAGTTGATTGGTTTGAAAAGTCATGATTGTCATATATTTATGAAAAGACTAATTCCTATTACTTTTAAGGAACTCTTACCGAATTTTGTTTAGGGTGCCATTACGGAGCTAAGTATTTTTCTTCATGATATTTGCTCGACAGTGTTGAGACATTCACACATGGAGATGTTAGAGAGAGAAATTCTAATCATTTTGTGTAATTTATAAAGGATATTTCCACCGTCATTTTTTGATTCCATGAAATATCTTTTGGTTCACTTGCCATATGAGGCGAAAGTTGGAGGTCCTGTCCAATTTCGATGGATGTATTCATTTGAAATGTGACTTTTTCATTTTTTATACTTCGTTATCAAGGTATATAAAATTACTAATTTCATGACATATAAATTTTTAATACATTTTGTTTAATTACAATTAGATTCCTATATCATTTGAAGAAGAAAGTAAAAAATAAGACACGTATTGAAACCTCTATTGTCAATGCATATATTGTGGAGGAAGTAACAACGTTTGCATCATATTATTTTGAGCCTCACGTTCAGTGCAAGAGGCGGAGAGCAGAAAGAAATGATGAGAGTCCTATTAATCCCAATTTGAAATCATTCTCAATTTTTAACTATATTGGACAACCAAGTGGACCATTTAAGCGTAGATACTTAACTGGTCAAGAATGGCAGGCAGTCTACACATATATTTTACTGAACTGTTCAGAAGTGACGCCATATTTCAAGTAAGTATATATTTTCTATTTTATATATTTTTTTTTGTTATAAATTATTTGTGTTAAAATTTATTTCCTTTGATAGTAGAATTTTTCAAAACGTATATTCTTAACTTTTGAGACATGAGTTTGATCGTTTCTGCGATAAAGAATTTGCACCATGGTTCAAAAAATATATAAGTAGACTATAAATTATTTAAATATTTACTTTAAAACATATTTATTTGAATTAGGTCCATGATAATCAAGCTCAAGTTGAGCAAAAATTGTTAATTCATATGTTATGGGGTCCAAAATCAATGGTACGAACTTGACCAGTCTATTTATAAACGGGTATAATTTTCATACTAAAGAATATGGAATGGAGAAAACGACAATGAATAGTAGGGTTTGTGTTCAGTCATCCAATGATGGTGGAGGTCAAAATGATTTTTATGGTTTGTTGGATGAAATCGTAAAGGTAGAGTACCCTGGTTCAGCATTACGGGTTGTTTTATTTATGTGTCGCTGGTTTGACCCTGTCAAAGGGATAAAAGTGCATCCACAGTTTAATTTGGTTGAAATAAATTATAAGAAATTATATAAAAGATATGAACCATTTGTGTTAGCACAACAAGTGATTCAAGTATTTTATACTTCATATTCTAGTTTGAAACGTGACAAAATTGATTGATGGTGTTTATAAAACGAAAGCATGAAAAAAATTGAAGAACATTGAGAAGACAGCATATCAACAAGAGGAAGTTGCTAATACAGTTCAGACCGAGAAATATAATATTCCAACGTTACGAGATCCCAGCGGAGTAGTGATAGATGTGGATGCAAGTGAAATTCATGAAGAAGATGATGAATAATTTAATTTTGAGACAGATGATGAGGATGGGGATGAGGATGACGATGAGGACGTTGATGAAAATGATGTTGAAGAGTCTAATTTTGAGACAAATAATGAGGATGACAATGAAGATTTTGATTTTTTATGACGGGTAAGTTTTGTTCTCTTAATATAATAAAAATCGGATATTTATCTTGATATATGATAGTCTATTTTTTTTCGTGGGTAAGTTAGTCGACACATATAATTTGCAAATTTCATTACTCAATTTCTTGTCTATTTACTGAAATAATCTTAAATTTATATATTTAATTTGTTAATATACTATCTTTTTTTTCTATAAGTCATTAGAGAAGATTTCTTGACATATTGGTACCTTGTTTCATCGCATTTAATTTGTCAAATTAAATATGGTAAGTTTATTCATGTTCTTCATTATGCATATGATGAATATGCAATTTTTATTTTTTATTTTTGTTTAAAATATATTATGGTTGACAATTTTGACGTGGCAACCATAGACGAAATTTTGATGGAAATTCATGCTCTTCACCATCGCAGTCCGCTTCGGCACCTTCGCAATCTCATTCCCTTGTCGGCAATGTATCTTCGCCTCCCCCTTTTGTTGCATGCCCTTTGCATTCTCAACACATCGCTAATAATGTACCTTCGCCAGTCCCTTCGGTAGAACACTCATATGCAGATAGGGAAGACAATCGAGAGTTGATAGCCCATTACGGAGATTCGTAAGTACTAAATTTTAAAATTTCAGATGTGTTATTTATTTTATTTATAAAACAAATTCTTCTTTTAACTATCTTATTTATTTAACATTGTTTGTTTGAAACTTTATGATAGATTTACAAATTTTGTACATGTTATTCACAAGCTTAATAGAATAGTGAATAATTATTGGGGAGGCACTTCGATGACTTACACAAGCACTCCGGAAGAAACAAAAGAACTATGGTGGAACGAGTTCAAGATAAGTTATCCCAATCAGTTTATATATGAAATTAAGTTAATAGCTTTTTAAGTTATTGGTTTTTTTCCATTGTAGCAAGTATTCACTTGGGACAAGATTGAAGAGTTGGAAGTAAGAAGGATTTTCAAGAAAAAATATAGCGATCACATTCGACACGTTATAAATCATGCAAAGAGACACGTAAAAAAGTCTAACTGCATCACCGAGCAAAATTGAGGCAGAATTGTGAATTTTTGAGAATCGGAGGAAAGCATACGAAGGAGTGAGCAGAATAAAAAAAACCGAGTTTAGAATTTAGGGTAATCGTCTGCGACGTATGTAGGAGGCTCGATCAATATCGGTGAACATAGAAATAGATTGGTAATTTTATACAAACACTAATTTTTTTATCTAATTTAAACTATTTCATTATTTTTAACAGTGTTATTTTATTTTAGACCAAGGAAACGGGGACCGAGCCTTTATTCATAGATACTTTCACGCGCACATTTTAGAAAAATGACAAGAGTTGGAGTGGGTAGAGAGCTAGAGCAATTAATGTTTGTAATTTCAAATTTTCCAATTATTTAATGAACATTTTCAATATTGATTTGAACATATTATGTTGAACATATCATAACAATGTAGGAAGATGAATTCTTTAAGTTAGTCTCTCCCAAGTTTATTTTTATTGCTGACTTGATTTTTTGATTTCTAATGAATTACTTGCTAGAGATTCTCTTTTATTTTTTTTCATAAATTTCAACTTTTTCAATGTTAATATGAATGTTTATAATTTAGATTCTATATAGTCTCATGATTTATGTTACAATTTTTTTTTATTTTCCTTTATATATATATATCTAATCAAGATTATATGTGTTTGTATTATAATGTTATTGTAAATTTATTTTAATTTTTCTCATGACAATGTAGGAGAAATATGATGAACTATCACGCAGAAGTTTGAGTGCTAGTGATGATGCTGGCGGATCTGAGCCATCTGTTGATAATATGAATATATGGCTCGAGGTGACTGGTAGACCAAAAGAGGATAAAGTAGTTAGGCTAGATTCTTTGAGCAGAACAAACAAAATCGTTGGTTCATCTTCTTCTACCCCACCAGCAGTCAGGGTAGAAATAAATCAATTGAATCAAGAAGTGAGCCATTTGAAGGAGTTACTACTACAAAGAGATCAGGAATTCAATGAACTTCAAGCAAAGTACACGCAAGAAATGAACGAGGTCCGCACGTAGCAAATGTTAATCATGCAGCATCTTAGTTAGTCTCCGCTCCGAGTCTGATTCCCCCTTATATTTCTCCTACTGATAATGCTTGCGATGGTGATGAAGGTGATGATTTCTTCGATGATGATGATGATGATGGTGATGGTGGAGGTCATGCTTGAAATTGTGTATTGTTATTTTACTATTACATTTTGATATTTGTTACATTGATTTTTTTGGTTATGTATGGTTATTGATATTTTAATATTTAGTCTTGATGTTACTTTTATTTTTGATATTACTATTATGATTTCTTGTTAAATTTTTAACTTATTGATCTTATTGAATAGTTAGTTATAAGTATGACTATACATGGCTGAAATTTGATATTAAAAACGAGTTGGATGATTAATTGTTGATGAGATTGGGTGAGTAGGTATAAAAACAGGTTATATAGGAAAAAATGGTCCAAATATGCCAATAAAATTTATATTTGTTGTAAAATACATATTCGTCGCAATATTTGTCCCTGAAAACTATGCTCGTCGCAAATTTCATTGCTAAAATTGAATTGTAAATTTTGATTAATGACGAATTTTGCAACGAATAACATTCATCGCATATTTGTGACAAATTATTTTTTATTGGTAATTTGCGATAAATAACTTATTCATTGCAAAATTTGCAACAAATATTATTTCATCGCAAAATTTGCGACGAAAAAATATTCATCGCAAATGTTGAAACGAAATTTTTTTCGTCGCAAATCGGTGACGAAAAAAAATTTGTTGCAAAAGTTGCGACGAATATTTTGTCCTCATTGTTTGTCCTCATTGTTATCATGAATTGTTTTGAGATTGTTTGGACAACGAGTTTGATTATGGCCCTCCTTATGAGATTTACCACAATTCTAGATTTTTTTTAGGCTTTTGTTTTTTTGGCTCATGTCACCTTTCAGTTGTGCAATATCTAGATCCCTTATTCGATTTTCTAGACTAGCATCACTAGATAAGGTATGTTTGTTGGATAAACCACCTTGCATCAGCAGTGTTATATGCTGTGTTCAATTTGGCAACAATAGAGCACAATATTGGACTCTCTAAGACAAGTGCAGCATAACGAACACTTTCAGGCATTTGTTCCAATTTTCCAAGATTTGGTGATCCACCATTATAATTGATCTTCCTTGTCATTTTTGTCCAGCTCGGTAATATGATATTCTGTGAAATATCTGACAAGAGATATATGTTTAGAACATGAAATATATGTGTGATAAGGTAATCCATGGTCTTCAAGTACAAGAAACTGCAATTTGTGGATTTATCCAAAATTTTGAAGGTCAGACTAGTTAAACTTTCCATGAATTAATATTGTAAACAAACTATATATTGTGATATGCCCACTTTGCATTGTTGGTCTATAACAAATAGTCTAGGCTGCATGAAAGCAAAAATGAGGTAACAGAAACGATATGGGAAAATGACACTTCATAAGAATATAAGAAACGGAAAAGTAGGTAAACGCATAAATATAAAAAAAAATATATGTAAAAATTTTATATAAATATTAATTATTTTTTGAAAATAATAAAATAAATATTTTTTATAATAAAAATCTAAAATGATCAGATATATATTATTAATTATAAGACAAATAATATAAAAATTATAATTATAATTATAATTATAATTAAATAAATAAGTAATTCATTAAATATGAAAATTTTGAAAATATAAAACATATAAGAATTTTTTGTAAATATTAATTAATTTAGTGTATTAAAACATTTGAAAAACGGAAAACATTTTAGAAGTGGGAAAACATCAATATTGCGAAGTTTGTGTGCATCATATATCAATATCTCCTACAGGATCTACATTCTTTTTCAAAATGATAAAGGGCTCACCTTGTGCACAAAGTGTTCCCCGGCTTAGTGAGGGGGTAGGGGGAGGGTGGACATATATGTACGTAGTCTTCCCCTTGTATTTTTGCAAAGAGTCTGTTTCCACATTCTTTTTCAAAATGATACTTTTATTAAATACTTGTGGCATGGCTTTCAAAGGTACATAGCACAATTTGGAGAACTATTTCAAAGTTAAAACTCTCGTAATCAACCATCAACTCTGCATGCAAATGCTTGCAACTACACGTTCAAACTCTTATACCAGATCATGACATCTATGCCATTTATTTTTTATTGTCAACCCCTTTATATAAATATTCCTACCTTCACATCATTGCATATTTTGAAGCTCCACCTAAAAATGCCCATGGAGATATGCATGTACCCATGACTTATGCTTTTGGTATACCTCTTTGGCGTATTGGTTGTCCGTAAGATTAAACCAATCTACTAAACTACACCATGTCTCTTAAGAATAATCAAATAATTCAATCTATAACATATATTTTTTTGAATTCACTTAGAAATTCCTAACCATGAACATGCATGTTCACATTCCTCCTAATATGCAATGCACAAAGTCAATGTTTGATATATAGACTTACACTTCTAATGGCAAGGGATATTGTCACAATCTGTGATAATAGAGATTGATTGTATGCCCAATATGGAATGAAAAAAGATTGTAATAGCCATGTATAGGCGTCAACAGTTTCATTATCAAGAATGATCCAATTGAGAATGTATGTTTGGTGATGATTGTTAACACCTACTAAGATGATTAGTGGCATGTGGTATGCATTGGTTTTAAATTAGTGATAATAGCGTGAATATTTCTATTAATATTAACATTTTCTATCCCATCATTACGATAGTATTTAGATACGAAAATTATATTAGTATTAATATAACATTATATTAGTATTAATATGTCATGTTTCCTTCTTTGTTTAATGGATTGAGTATTAAAGACTCAATGCATGAGAGTTTCATACAGTCATGAAGTCCCAGTACATGGTCATAAGTTTATGAGTTTATCCATTTTAGGGGGGGTTAGATACTGATGTATCTAACCTTACATGCTTTTTTTTTAGGATTCCATTCTTTGTGAGGGTAGTCAAGAGTGACTAGTCCAAATTTCTTGAACCATGCCTATTCTTTGAACGATACCTAATAAGGATTCTTCTCTTACAGAAGTATGACAACCCAACGGAGCACCCGTTTTGCCCCACCAGAGGAATTAGATGAGCCGGAGGATTGTTCCTCGACTCGCATGCCACCACCGGCACCTACTCAGCCAGTTGCTCATGCTGAGACTCCCGTACCCACACTCGACGCCTTTCGGTAGGTGTATGAGTGGTACGCTTCGCATGGGGTCCAGATTCCGCCCCCACCACCTCCTACAGCAGCGCCAGCACCTGTCGCAGCGTCAGTTCCTTCGGCACCGGTTCCACCGCTGGTGGCCAGTCCTTTTATCTTGTCATTGCTTAGTGAGACCACATCGGCTACTCTTAGACGGGTACATGAGTTGACTCAGTTGGTTAAGGAGGCCCGTCAGCTGGGGTGCACTGATTTCACAGGGTTTGGTGATGCTGCGGCAGTCAAGTATTGGATCAACCGTACCCGCAGGATTTTGATCAAGTTGGGGATTGGAGAGGAGTTCTGCCTGAAAGTGACATAGCGATTATTAGAAGGAGAGGCCCTCTTATGGTGGGAGGCACTCACTGATGAGCTGACAGCGCCACTACGGTAGGACGACTTCCTTCGGGAGTTTGACCGCAGATTCTTCCCACTCTACTAGCAGGATCGGATGAGGTTAGAGTTGAGACGGCTTACACAGGGGTCCAGATCTGTCTCAGAGTATGAGACAGACATGCGGAGACTAGCCGCATTTGTACCGGATCTGGACACGCCTAAGTATTTGCGCTTCAAATTCGAAAACGGTCTTAGCCTCAGCATAAGAAGTACATGACTGTTACTCCACAGTTTACACTGGCGAGGTGATAGACTCTGCTTACCGCGCAGAGGCTTTGGTCCGCGTCGAGACTAGGCAGAGAGAGAACAGAGAGTTGAAGAGAAAAAAAGAGAAGTCTCATTCTGCATAGAACTCCAAGAGGGGCAGGGGATCCAGTTCACACAGAGACAGATTTAGATCTGGATCTTTTAATTTGGGACGAGGACAGTACTCCCAGGGGTTCAGACTACCCGTTCCGACTTACCCTGCACAATATACTATTCAGCGGCATCCTTATTATCGCAGGTGTAATAGGTCCCATTCGATAGTAGCTTGTTCAGTGTCGGTCACTTGCTTCCTCTATGGGAAGCCGGGACATATCAGGAGTTCTTGCCTTGAGTTAGGACGCGGAGGACAGAGTTCACAGAGCTGTACTAGTACTCCTCATATGGGTCAGTAGGGGCAGCTTACTCGGCCAGCATCTTCTCCTCCCAGGGTGACCACCAGGAGTAACACAGCGCAGACCCAGACACGACAGCAGCCTAGGGCTCAGGTCTGGTTTTATGCCATGACGTAGGAGGACGTCCAGGCAAACCCCGACATCATCATGGGTACTCCTCCTTCTGATCCTGTAGAATAGGATCTCTATTCGTAGTTCCATTTCTTTTGGGGATGTCAGCATTGTATCATGATAGTTGTATAGGTATTTTATGTTGTGTACCCTTTTATCGACATGATACTACTCTGACATCTTTGTACATTGAAGTTGTAAAAGTTTTAGAGGTTCAACTATTTTGACATATATATTTATACATATCAAATTTGAAATTATTCTAAATCTATGTGTATTTTGTTCAATGATAGGTACTCTACCTATCTTCGGAATAGATGTTCGTATCCTTATTGACACGAGGTTTAACTATTCGTATGTGAACGATCAATTCTCCCGACATTCTGACAGGCCGCTCTCACCTTTGGACGAGGAGATATTAGTCATCACTCCTCTGGGTGAACAGATTGTGCGCGGTAAAGTGTATAGAGAATGTGAGATCAAAGTTGGGGATACAGTACTGAAGGCAGATCGAATCCCTCTAGCCATGATTGATTTTGATGCCATCTTGGGGATGGATTGGCTACATATGCATCGGGTTTCAATTGACTGCTTTAAGAAGCAGGTGGAGTTTCGAAGGCCCAATCAGCCAGTGTTGATTTTTGAGGGCGAGAGGCGGGTTTTACCCCGCTGTGTCATTTCAGTTTTGGAGCCCAAACGCATGATTCACCGCGGGTGTGCAGCATATCTAGCTCACATCATAAACACCACTGTACAAGGACTGAGACTTGAGGATGTTCCAGTGGTACATGAGTTTACTGATGTTTTCCCCGAGAAGCTACCCGGATTACCACCGGTTTGGGAGTTCAACTTTGAGATCGATTTAGCTTCGGGGAATACCCCTATCTCTATGCCGCCATACAGGATGGCACCGACTGAGCTAAGAGAGCTCAAGGTCCAGCTGTAGGAGTTGCTGGATAAGGGGTTTATCCGTCCTAGCACGTCACCTTGGGGTGCTCTAGTACTATTTGTAAAGAAAAAGAATGACTCACTGAGATTGTATGTGGATTATAGGCAGTTTAATCGGGTGACTATGAAGAACAGATATCCACTGCCTCGCATAAATGATTTGTTTGATCAATTACAAGGTGTCCGAGTTTTCTCGAAGATTGATCTTCGATCGGGATATCATCAGTTGCGGATTAAGACTCAAGATGTGCCAATGACAGCTTTCCGCACTCGATAAGGGCACTATGAATTCCTTGTCATGCCATTTAGGCTGACTAATGCCCCAACTGCTTTCATGGACTTGATGAACAGAGTTTTTCATGACTATCTGAACCAGTTTGTCATAGTTTTCATAGACGATATACTGGTGTATTCGCGGAGTGACAAGGATCATGTTCAGCTTCTTCGTACTTTTTATAGATCCTCCGCGATAAGCAGCTGTATGTCAAATTCACAAAATGTGAATTTTGGCTAAGACAGGTTGGATTTTTGGGGCATGTCGTTTCTGCAGAGGGGATTTTTGTTGATCTGCAGAAGGTCAATGCCATTATGAGATGGGAGCAGCCACAGACAGTGATTGAGATCAGGAGTTTTCTTGGTTTGGCCGGGTATTACCGCAGATTTGTTGAGGGGTTTTCCCGGATAGCTGCACCATTGTCTAGATTGACGCGAAAGAGTGTCAAGTTTGTATGGGATAACCGTTGTGAGGTGAGTTTTTAGGAGCTCAAACAACAGTTGACTACAGCCCTAATTTTGGCGCTTCCCACCAGTAGTCGGGAGTACACAGTATACAGTGATGCTAGCTGACAAGGGTTGGGTTGTGTTTTGATGCAAAATGGTTGGGTGATCACCTACGCTTCTAGACGGTTAAAGAAACATGAGGTGAATTATCTGACAGACGATCTGGAGCTTGCGGCCATAATGTTCGCATTGAAGATATGGCGTCATTACTTGTACGGAGTGACTTGCTGGGTGTATACGGATCATAAAAGTCTGAAATATTTATTTACCCAGCGAAAACTTAACCTGAAACAGAGGAGATGGTTGGAGCTTCTCAAAGATTATGATCTTGTCATTGATTATCATCCAGGTAAGGCCAATGTGGTTGCTAATGCCTTGAGCCGGAAATCAGCTTCATCGTCTCAGGAGAACGATACGGCATACCTCACTTGTTTGATGGGACTCCGGGATTTGGGAGTCAGATTGGCTAGTGATGATCAGGGCACTCTGCTAACCAGGTTTGAGGTTAGGCTGATACTGTTGGACCGTATTAGGGAGCTTCAGGGCACTGATACTGAGCTCCAGGCTCTTACTGAGAGAGCCTGCAGAGGTGATATAGATAATTTTAAAATCTGTAGTGATGGACTTCTGACTTATCGAGATAGAGTGGCTATACCCGCCGATGAGGATCTCTGTAGGTCCATATTAGAGGAGGCATACTTCTCGACCTATGCCTTGCACCTGGGTAGTACAAAGATGTATCGAACTATTCGGGGCAGCTATTGGTGGCCAGGTATGAAGAGGGACATTGCGGAATTTGTAGCTAGATGTTTAGTCTGTCAGCAGGTGAAGGCTGAGCATCAGAGGGCAGCGGGTTTACTACAGCCTCTTCCCATTCCTGTATGGAAGTGGGAACATGTGACTATGGACTTTGTTATGGGATTACCGCGGACTCAGGCCAGATATGATGCCATTTGGGTGGTAGTCGATCGACAAACCAAGTCCGCCCATTTTATCCCGATGCGCAGCGACTCTCCATTGGATACATTGACACGTCTGTATATTGACGAAATAATCAGACTGTATGGAGTTCCCGTGTCCATAGTCTTATATAGAGATCCAAGATTCACTTCTCGATTTTGGCCCAAGCTGCAGAAAGCTTTGGGTACGCAGCTCAGTTTTAGCATAGCATATCACCCACAGACAGATGTTCAGTTGGAGAGGACCATTCAGACGCTCGAAGATTTGCTTCTGGCTTGTGTCATGGATTTTCGGGGTAGTTGGGACAGGCATTTACCGCTAGTGGAGTTTGCATATAATAATAGCTATCAGGCCAGTATCGGTATGCCACCCTATGAGGCACTCTACAGCAAGAAGTGTCGCACCCTATTGTGCTAGGATGAGGTAGGCGAGAGACACCTTATCAATGTTGAGTTAGTCGAGGAAACTAAGGAAAAGGTCAGGCTGATCTGTGAGCGGTTGAAAGCCGCCCAAGACAGACAGATGGCATATGCGGATCGGAGACGCCGGCCTTTAGAGTTTGAGGTAGGTGACATGGTGTTTTTGAGGATTTCTCCCTTGAGGGGACTCATTCGACATCGACAGCGGGGCAAATTGAGCCCCAGGTACATTGGCCCATTCCGTATCCTCAGTAAGGTTGGGAGCGTGGCATACAGACTAGAGCTACTGGACGAGTTATCTCGAATCTATGATATCTTCCATATATCAGTGTTGAGGAAGTACATCTTAGATCCTTCACATATTTTAGAGCCCCCACCTGTTGAGTTACGAGAGGACCTCAGTCTTTCAGTTCAGCCCGTGGCTATTCTAGATCAGCAAGTCAGGAAGTTGCGGAGCAAGGAAGTCTCGTTGGTCAGAGTCTTGTGGAAGAGTGACCAAGTCGAGGAGGAGACCTGGGAGCCCGAGGAGGCTATGAGGAGACAGTACCCTCATTTATTTGCTGTTTAGTCCTCTTTTAGTTTCGAGAACGAAACTTGTTTTTATGGGATTAGAAAATGTAACACTGAAACTGCGATGTCTGTAAGTTAATTATATAGAGAGAAATTTTATTTATTTAAATTGATTTTTGATTTTGGGGTATTTAAATTAAATTTTTGGTATATTTTAATTTGCCAAATTTGCAAATCAAAGTAAAACCCGCTTTTACAAAAAAAAAATTAAATTTTAGTGAAGTGTGGGTGTGAAGACATATATAAATACAAAAAAAAAGAAGAGAGAGAGGAAATGCTGCGTTTTGGAGTGAAACGCAGCACCTCCCCCCTTTTTCCCAATTAGGGTTGGAAACCCTAATTTTATTTCTCTCTCTCTCTCTCTTCCTCTTTCTCTCTCCCCAACTCTTCACCTCCCACGGCTGCCTTCTCCCTCCGCTGCGATCAGTTGCTCGCCCCGCCACCTCTCTCTACCGTGAGTAACCGCACCACCACCACCATCTTCTTCTTCTCTCTCTACCTCACTCACGGTCTCTCTCTCTCCGCTTCTCATTCTCTCTCTATCTCCCGCAATCTCTCTCCCTCTCAATTGCACTCCGCCGCGAACTTCCACGCACGCCACCACCACGAGCTTACCCTAGCCGCTGAAGCTCCTCCCCCCGCGAGCGCACCGTAGTGCAATCCTCCTTGCAAGAGCGTGAGCGCACCACAGCGTGTGCTTCCCCGCGCAAGCGCACCACAGCGCGAGCGCGCCTGCTCGGGAGCACGCCTGCGTACGAGCGCGCTCCTGCCCACTAACGCAACCCGCGAGCTCGCGACTGCAGTCTAGCTCGTGAGCGCACTGCCAGCCCGCGAGCCCACCAGCCTGCGAGCCCGTGAGCCCGAGAGTGTGCCAGCCCGCGAGCCCACTGCGGCCATGAAGCCCACTGCGGTCCGCAGCCCGCGATAGCCCGTGACAGCCCGTGAGTCTCTGCGTAGGTAACTGATTCAGGGTTTTGATTTTGTTCTAAGTGTTTATGACCTAACTAATAAATCTTGTTTTGATAGGGAGCATTGTAGATTTTGGAGTGATCGAGGAGACATTCGGATGAAAGTCTGCACTCCGAGAAAACCCTAGGTGAAAAAATTTTCTTACCCATTCTATTTATTTGAATGAATGTTAGGGTTAAGTTGAGAAATGAGGAGAAATGGTTGGAGTGCAAGCGCTGCGCACCCTGCACATGGGCGCTGCGTGCCCTGCACATGGGCGCTGCGTGCTGCACAGAGGAGCGTTGGGCTGTGAACCTGCTGGCCTTTGGGTGCGAACGAGAGATTTGATTGGTGTAAACCCTGTGCGGGATTGGTTGAGTATCAACACTTGAGTCTTGTAGACTTGTTGTATACATGAACAAAATATGAGGAATTAGGGTAGGGTTCTAAAGGATTCGAACTACCTGATTTACATATGTGTATTAGAAGTGATAGCCTATTTCCTATAATTGCGTAGATTTGAAACTTGTTGATTATATATATATATACATTCATAGGTGTTGAGTGTCTTGAATTAGGGGAACACTTTTCTTCGGTTTGGTATTATTGGGGAGTACGTCCCCCATACTGTGAGTGAGATTTATTTCAATGTCTTTGTTTAATATGTAAACTATGTTTTACAACATTTTGATAAAGGAGCATGATTTGTCGCGTGCTTGAAATATTTTGACTGGTTTTAGAATTGACTTTTTGTGAATCAATGGAGTATCCAAAAATTGGGTTGAATTATGAAATTATGCATCCATGTGGTTGAAATGTATAATGTGTCATTTTACGCTATATATTGTACTTGGTTTGTGAACCTGATTACGGCACATTCTTGATACGAGATTGATTTTGGCCTTGAGGGCTTTGATATGTATTGTTCCGTAGTCACGAAGGACACCGTAAGAGGCGCTTTGGTGGCATTCAGATATGCCTAGAACTGGGGTATCCCACGAGTTGTCTTGATTTTATTAACGACACGGTACTAGCCAGGTTGAACCCGAAAAGGTGGAGGATTTGGATACTCTCTCCAAGTCTAGCACTTGGACAAGGTCCGTCGCCAATGCCGGGGTAGAGAGCACTTTAAATAAATTTACATATAATACCCCCGGTGCGCCTGTCATAGGTCGAGGTAGACCTCTGCCAGGACACTTTCAGCTGGCAACTCTAAGATTTTTAATGACAGTGCTTTGGATGCATATTTGACTTGATAATGCGTGCAAATGATATATTATTGAAATGAAAAGCATGATGATTTGAAATATGATTTGTATACTTAGGCTTTGACACTCTAGTTTCACAATTCTTATTAGACGACTGCATTGATCCACTCACTCACTGAGTATTCTTTCCCTGAGTACTCACCCCTCATTTCCCTTCTTGTTTCAGAAATAGTATTTGGCAAGGAGCGTTACTTTAGGACGCTTAGTATTATTGGGAGATCTGGTTTGGATTTGAGTAGTCATTGTATATTTTCGCTATAATTTCGTAAGTTAAAAATTGTATTTATGAGATATATGTATTTTGAGATCTATAGATGACCATTGTGTAATTTTGGGATGACTGTACAAATATGGATATTTAAATTGAACTCTCATATCATTGCATAACACTTGCATTGAGGCAATTTCTATTTATTGTGTATGTTATTTGGGAATGTGTCATGTCCTAGAAGTATACTTTAGGACCGTTCGGTGCCACCTCTAAATCACAGGAGGGGCGACTGGCGGCTGTTCATGCCTCTGACAGGGGCATGGCAGTAGAGGTTTGTGTTAGGACTGTGAAAATTCATTTGTTAGCCTTGTGTTGTCTTGAATTAGCGGTATGGATGTGTTGGTATGATGTTGGGATTTGATTTATGTATTGTGAGGCCGGGTTGACCCTATTGTACAGGTAGCAGTTTGATTGCTATATGGGAGACCTCCGATATGTGGAGAGATTTTATCCAATTTTTTATAAAAATACAGCCGGCATTCAGGACAATGGGAGGCTGCTCATGATCCCGGTTTGGGGCGTAACACAGTGAGTAACAAACAAGTTGTACATAAAAAAGAATTATGTGGTGGATATATCAAACATATATATATTTCAATTTATTGTATCAATCCCGAGATCATTCAATAATAAATAGATTTTCCAATTTTCATGATTTGATTTCATATGCATCCAACCATTTCACATTTTCAAAGCTAGGACAACCAAAAATTGTTATTTCAAACAAAGGTCTACCATGACCAATGGTGGAACCAGTAAGGGTTTTAGTAATTTTAGTTTACAAATGCCCCATTCCTTCGCATTGGCTATAGTGTTTCATTGGTGGTGCAATCAACTACTCCATGCCCTTTAGATGGCATGTTATTTAATCATGAAAATATTGTCGCGCTCGACTACATACCATGTCTATTAACCCCACCATGTCACCCCATCGGGTTACCTGTGAAGGGAAACGACTATTCATTTTTTAGGGTTCAAGCTTTTCCCCTAAGCCAATCATTCACCATCTCGCAAAATTCATAAATCCAAGGTTTAAATTCCCAAATCAAATCTTACAATCAAAATTTGATAATCCAAATTCATGCTAGGGAAAACATAAATCTAGGTTGAAGAGAGAGATTACCTCTAGGGAAATCACAAATTTCATCTAAGACCAATCTTTGCCAAAACCCTAACTTTCTTTCTCTACAAAAATCTCAAATTTCAAATACTAAAATCAAATCCATGAGTAATGGAACTATACCCATGAAAATAATGAAAGATTTATTGTAATCCCGTGGTTGAATCGAGCCTTAAAAGTTGAGTCACAAAATCCCTAGATTTTTCCCCTTTGTGGAGCAAACTCTGAGTTCTTTTCCCAAATCTATCCTTACCCAAGGATAGACGATTTGGAAACTTGATGGAGTGGGTATCTAGTTGATTACAATAGAGATTGAGAGAAGGAGAGAGAATGGCAAGAGAGAGACGAAAAAGTAGAGGGAGAAAGAAGAAAGTAAGTCGGGAGAATGAAAGTAAAGGCTTTCTTTAAGCCTTTTTAATAATATGAGGTGAAATCTCCATCTTATCACTCATTATTTTTAAGTTTCAATCAAGCTTGGTTGTCCCTTTTCATTATTTCACTACGTTCCATGCTCATGATTCGACTTGTAAACAATTCAAGTTGACTTATATGTCAAATTCCTTCCAGGGTCAAGTCAACTTATGGTTTTGCAAGTCAACTTATGTGTCTTGTTTCTTATGCAATCAAGTCGAGTTGGATAGTGATTAAGTCAACCAAATTTCCACTTTGTGTAACCCTCAGGTCGACTCCACTTCTTACTAAGTCAACTTACTTATATTGTAGACATGTTTTTTGAGACTTATATCTGACAAGTTAACTTGCTTCAAAGCCAGTCGACTTATAAAGTCATGGTCTGGAAGCTCAAGTTGACTTGTCTTTGGACAAGTTGACTTGCTTAAATGTAGAGTTAAGAATTCTGAAACCTAAGTTTCTCAAGTCAATTTGGCATTTGATAAAGTCGACCTGATGAGTTCCATACTTAGCCAAAATTTCATTTCTGACTGAGTCGACTTATCATCAATAAATTGACCCCAAATAAATTTAATTATCCCAAATCATAAAAAAAAAAAACCTATTTTTCTCAATAAAACTTTATAAAACTTTCATTGATGAGTCAAATCAATTACTTAGCTAAAAATTTAATGAAAATTCTCTAACACTGAATTTTCAGTGTTACAACACTTAACTCCCCAAAAATAAATTTTCTCTTCGAAATTTAAATACCAAATCATACATCATATAAGTAGGGGTATTGTTTTCCCATTGACTCCTTGGGTTTCTCACTAAAGTAAGCAACGTGGTGACCTCCTTGATTAAGAACTTTACCTTTGCCAACAACAACGGCATCACCGATAGCCACAAGGACTTTAGAAGGGCTAGAAGTCTCAATTCAGTTGCCTTGGCTATTTTGACCTACAATACACAAGAATATCATATATGTACACCATAAAATTATCACCTAAGCACACCAAATATGAACTTCCATTTCGTAGGTGGTCCAAGTCCTTGCCTGCTTGTATTCTAATACTCTTTGAAATATTATATCAATTTGACAATTCCCCTTTTTTTTTTCTTTCTTCTGTCCACTTCCAACCACATTGTCAAATCTGGCTCTACCTCCACCAAAACCATCCATGGAAACAACATTAACAAAACCATCAAAGATCAATATAGTCTTAATTTCCAACATTCCTCATTTGGTGGATGTTTTTATATCTATGTATGATTTGTTTTAGTTCGACTATTTGTATTTTCCATCAAAAAACCATTCAAAGATATCTAAAACCCTAAGTCAAACTATTATAATATCATATTCTATAACAGGGTGTCAACAAAACTATTATAATATCCTACTCAAGAGACCCATTTCAAATTTCTCTAAAAACAATTTTCAAGAAAATTCAAGGAAATAAAAAGGGAGGTCCTCATTTTTAAGTATACAAACCATAGTCAAATCCTAAAACAATTAAACGCAGTAGGTTTCCAAAATAATTACATAGTTTGTCTCTATTGGGGTCTACTAATACCTTAAATTAAAAGAGAACTAGTATCCGAAGGAGTCTAACAAAACAAGTTTCTTGAAATCCGAGCATCCACTAGTCTCAACTAAGCATCCTCTGTAAAAAAAATAGAAATTAGAGGGGTAAGTATATACTATACCCAGTAAGTGACATACAAGTTGTAGATAAATAAAATTTATGTGGTAGATATATTAAACATATATATATTTCAAATCATGTATCAATCTCAAGATCATTCAATAACAAATAGATTTTCCAATTTTCATGATTTGATTTCATATGCATCTAATCATTTCACATTTGCAAACTTAGGGTAGCCAAAATCATTACTTCTAACAAAGGTCTACCATGATCAATATTGGAACCATCAAGAGTTTTAGTAATTTCAATTTACAAATGCTCCATTTTTTGGTATTGGCTATAGTGTTTCGTTGGTGGTGCAACCAACTGTCCCACGCCCTTTAGGCAACCTGTTATTCGATCATGAATGTATCGTCACACTTGACTGCATATCATGTCTATTAACCCTACCACGTTACCCAATCGGATCACGTAGTGAAGCAAAATAACGAGTCATTTTTCGGGGTTTAGGCTCTTCCCCCCAAGCCAATCATGCACCATCTCGCAAAATTCATAAATTCATTTCATGTACCATCAATTTAACAATCGTTCAATGGTATCAACATAACAATGTATTCCACATCAACAATTCAACATGGCCCATTTATATGTTCAAAGCATATAGAATGCATAGGGGTTCAAAAATTCAATTTTTGAAATATTCTATACCTTAAGTATATAAAATTGAGTTTCAAAAAAATCATTTAAAAAACTTAACAAAAAAATTTTTTCTTATTTAAGTACAAGTATGCAAAATACTCATCTCTTAGGAAAGTAATTGTTACCAATTTTTAATCCACAATGAAATTCAATTTCTACTTTGTCCCGAACACCTTAACCTAAGACAATAAGTATCAACTAATCACTTAATCACTTAATCACTTATGAGACTAGGGTGAATAAGTTTTCCCCAACATAACACAAACCCTAATTTTCAAAATCCATAAATTTATATTCTAATTCAATCAACCGCACACACTATTTGCATTAATGTATCATTTCTATTTACAAATTCCCCAAATCTCAACATTTGTAAACTCTATATTTAAATTCCCAAAACAAATCTTACAATCAAAATTTGATAATGCAAATTCATGCTAGGGAAAAAATAAATCTAGATTGAAAAGCAAGATTACCTCTAGGGAAGTTACAAATTTCACCTAAGACCAATCTTTGCCAAAACCGTAACTTTCTCTCTCTACAAAAATCCCAAATTTCAAACACTAAAATCAAATTCATGAATAATAGAACTAAACCCATGAAATTGATGAAAGATTTACCTTAATCCCATAGTTGAAACGAGCCTTAGAAGTTGAGTCACGAAAATCCTAGATTTTTTCCCTTTTTAGAGCAAACCCTAAGTTCTTTTCCCAAATCTATCCTTAGCTAAGGGTTTGGTTGATTTCAAGAGAGATTGAGAGAGGGAGAGAGAATGGCGGAAAGAGACAAGAGCGCAGAGGAGGAGAGAAGAGTGATTCGAGAGAGAAGAAAATTGAGTCAGGAGAATGAGAGTAAAGGTTTTCTTTAAGCCTTTTTAATAATATTAGGTTCGACTTATGTGTCTTGTTTCTATGGGATCAAGTCAACTTGGATAGTGATTAAGTTAACCCAATTTCCTCATTGTGTAATCCTTAAGTACTTATTTTGCGGACATGTTTTTTTACGCTTACATGTGACTAGTTGACTTGTTCTGAGTGCAAGTCGACTTATAGAGTCTAGAAGCTCAAGCCGACTTGTCTTTGGGCAAGTCAACTTGCTTAACTACAGGGTTAACAATTTTGAGACCTAAGTTCCTCAAGTCGGTTTGGCATTTACTTAGGTCGACTTGATGAGTTCCATACTTAGCTAAAATTTAATTTCTGAACTTTGAGTCGACTTATAAAAGAGTGAGTTGACTTCTCATCAATTAATTGACCCCAATTAAATTTTAATTTTCCTAAATCATCACGAAAACCTATTTTTGTCAACAAAACTTTAAAAGTCTTTCATTGATGAGTCAAAATCAATTACTTAACCAAAATTTTAATAAGAATTCTCTAACACTGAATTTTTGGTGTTATAACATTTAATCCCCTAAAAGGCAATTTAGTCCTTGAAATTTAAGTACCAAATCATATATCATATAAGTGGGGGCATTGTTTCCTCATTGACTCCTCCGGTTTCTCACTAAAGTAAGAGATGTTGTGACTGCCTTGATTAAGAACTTTGCCTATACTAGCACTAATGGTGTCACTGATAGCCACAAGGAGATTAGAAGGGCTAGAAGTCTCAATTCAGTTACCTTGGTTATTTTGACCTACTATACACAAGAATGTCATATAAGTGCAACACAAAATTATCACCTAAGCACACCACATATGAACTTCCCTTTAGTAGGTGGTCTAAGTCCTTGCCTGCTTGTATTCTAATTTTCTTTGAACTATTATATAAAATTGACAATTCCCAATATATATATATATATATATATATATATTTTTGCTTTCTTCTGTCCACTTCCAACTGCATTGTCAGATCTGGCTCAAGCTCTACCAAAACCATCCAAGGAAACAACTACCACAAAACAAATGCCCTATCCAAACAGATAAAACCCGTCTGTTAAACCCACTAAAACCGCTAGTAGAACCTTTTTCAACGGATGAACCTTCAGTTGGCTATATACTAGTTAAGATAGGTCTATCCCGATAGTTTCGGTCACCGTTGGAATAGGTTCTGAATTTATACTGACAGTTAAAAAGTATTGGTAAAATTTTCAAAAGTATTAATAAATGTTACTACCTTTTATCATCGGTTACTACAACCGTTAAGAAATGTTACTGCTATTTATCATCGGTTAGCACATATATTAGGAAATGTTACTACTTTTTATCATCGGTTACCACAACTGTTAAGAAATATTATTATTTTTTATCGTCAATTACCACAAGTGTTAAAAAATATTACTACCTTTTATAATTGGATACCATTGGTATTAGGAACTACCTTTTATCGTCGATTTCCACATATGTTAGTATAAGTTACGACTTGTATTATTGGTTACACAAGTGCTAGAAAATATTATTATTTTTTATCATCGATTAAATGTTATGGAAAATTACTATTGTTTATCGTCTATCAGAAAAGGGTTGGAAAAAGTTAAAGTCATTTATCATTGGTTAGTACATGTGTTGGTTATTGTTATTGTCTTGTATTATTGATTATCACAAGTGTTAAGAAATGTTACTCACTTTTATTGTCGATTATTACAGGTGTTAGAAGAAGTTACTATTGGTTATCATAAGTGTTAAGAAAATTACTACATAGAAAATGTTACTACTTACTATGTGTTACCACATGATATCAATAGTAATGGATAGAAAATATAACTATTCACTACGTGATCAATAGTAATGGATAGAAAATGTTACTACTTACTATGTGTTACCACATGATATCAATAGTAACGGTTTTTTTAAGATGGTGTAGATTTGAATTATTAAAAATAAAGAAATTACAAAAATAATGTAAACGTAAGAATGATTGATACATTGATTTCTAAGTATAATGACAGATACATATAAGACCAAAAAGAAAAATAAAAGATTGTATGTTCCACAACTATATGTTTTCTGAGATGTTTCAAACAAAAAATGTTCACTCATAAAAAATATTACCATCATCACAATTTGAAGGCATCTTTATCAACAATTCTTTGTGCAATCCCAACATTTGGATGATAATGAGTGAGTAGAGTCAGATATAATTGATCTGGATGGTATTAGTGAATGAGTGGAGTCAATGGTAGTAATGATGATAGTTGGATTTTATGTACACTTCTAGCATCTCATACTAGTGAGTGAGAAGTTTGGATGGGTTAGAAGATGAGAGCTTTCGAGTGAACGAGAACCTTTGATGGTGAAACTTCTCCCGTGTATGATTTATATAATATATCATGTTCACAAATAAATTTTCAAAACTTTTTCAAAATCCACCCATTTTTTCTGTTACGTTCTTTTTCCTGCCTCTTTTTTTATTACCCGTGTTATTCTTAATTCCTCACAATTTTTTATGAATGCGCTTGTTTTCCCACCTCAGTTTCAATAACCGCGTTGTTCTTAATTCCTCAATTTTTTGTACTTTTAATCAATACCGCCACTATTTTTTCAATTGAAAAAATCACTTACTACATTCATTTCATTTCATGTAATTTTTAATACTTATTATTTTACTATTACTATATTTACTACACAGCGCATTCCTGTACGGTCCCTACCATGAGCTCTGTGCTATTGTCCATTTGATTAATCACGTGACATTCAATATAAAGTTATTTATATTATTAATTTAAATAGTATAAAATTATTAATTTTATTAATTTAAATAATATAATGATATGAAATGAGTAATTTATATAATATAGTGTTATAATTTGAAATTATGACAATAGTATAATTAATTATGTTAGTATAATTATTTATTGTTGTATTAGTAGGTTTTTATCTAGATAGCACTAAGTTCTCTTCCATATTTATAATCATAAATAATTCCATACTCCACACAACTTCTACACACAAAACTTTCATACATGTATCATTACCATTTATTGAGACCACCTCCAACCCCACCTCAACCACTAATATTTCACATGTAATATTATTTAAAATTACTAATTATTTAAAATTACTAATAATCCTAACATAATATTGTTCAGCATTATTTACATTACTAGATAATTAATTAAGTTATTAAATTACGTAACGATAATTATGTTATTTAAATTAATATTGATAATGTGAGATTCAATGGTAAATTACAATGCCTTGCGCGTACCCGTCTACGCCCCTGTGCAATTGAGCCGCGTGGGCCCGTTCGTGCCCAGCACATGCAAGGCATGCACCACGTATGGCCCTCTTTTTTTGTTGCAAAAGATGTTAGCACGGGTTTGAACTTGCGACTTGAGACTTTGAACCAACATTGAATTTTCTTACTATTTAAATTCAACTTGATATATTCAAACCATCTATTATTTATTTGAATTATGTTTTGATGTATTTGAATTATATTTCATGTTGAATGAATGAATGAATTATGAGTTATTAATATTATATATTTTGTATAGATAAAAATTTGTGATTAAATATATAGATTTTTTAAATTATTAATATATTAGCAATGTTGTATAAACAAAAATAAGGAAATCAAGATATTGAAATCTGTTGCACTCCGAGTACTATTATCATGAAGTAACCACAGTACTGTATTACCACTAGTTAGTCGAAAACTGTTATCTTGAAATTAGCACACTTTTGTATTACTTCTAGTTAACTTACCACAATTTATTGTTACTTATCACCTATTATGACAACCCACCTCAAATTAAATAACAACATTCAAAATAATTTTTTAATTTATTTGAAACAATAATAATCTATATTAATAATCCTAACAATAATATATTAATAATGTTACTGTAAAGATAAAATTTTTACCATTATGCATAATGTTACCATACATTACCACATGTTACTAATAACCATATAATTATGCGCATTTGACTCCGGTGTCATGCAAACTAAGCATAAGTTATCACTACTTGTAATCTTACTACTTTTAGTTTATGACAAACTTATTACCTGCTATATCAATTTTACTACAATGTATAATAATATTACCAGCTTTACCACATACACACAATATTACCACTAGTTATCGCAAACTTATCATAACTTATCTCAACGCACCACGCTACCTATTATAGCAACTTACCATCTGTTATCCCAAATTATCACCAACTTACTACTATATATTACAAATAACAAATTTTTAAACCGTTCCAATACTCAGCATAGATGACATATATCGAGAATATTTTCAAACTGTCCTAAAAGACTGTCACATTTATTGACATAAATGATAACGGTGATAATTGAACATAGTTTTTAATGACTGTGCAATATTTGGGTTAGTATAAATATAGAACGTATGCAGACGGTATGATTAAGTGGACAAGAAAGATGAGTTATATAGAGAATATTTTCAAACCGTCCCTAAAGAGTACCACATTTACTTACCACAACTAATAACCATCATAATTGAATATCATTTTTACATATGGTTATATTATCTTTACTAGCAGTTGATAAACATTTCCCAACAGACAATTTATACCCATAAGAAAATGTATACGTTTCTCCATAATTTTGTTAAAATGGTCTCTATAGGGTATAAAAAATCGTCACTAAAAGTTACCAATAATAAATGTTACTGTTAGTATAGAGTTTTAATTTTTTAGTGAACATAAACAAAACCATCAAAGATCAATATAGTCTTAATTTCCAACATTGCTCATTTCGTGGATGTTGTGATATCTATGTATGATTTGTTTTAGCTCAATTATTTGTATTTTCCATCAAAAGCCATTCAAAGATATTTAAAATCCTATGTCCAACTATTTCTAATATCCTATTCTATAACAGGGTGTCAACAAAACCACATTTTCTTACTAATTATATAGTGATAAATTATGGAGGAGAAAGCATAAGTTGAGAGGGGAATGTTTCAAAATTTTAATTATTTTGTCATTATCAAAAAGGGAGAGATTATTGACATACTTAGATTTTGATGATGAGCAAAATAATTCAAAGAACATATGAACATTAGTTGACCAGCTTAGCATATAAATTCTTTAGCATGAAAATTAAGTCAGCATAATAGAAAGCATGCATTTAGTTGACCGAGTAAGTCACCCGGTCAACCAACCAAGAACTCGGTCCACCAACCAATGCTCGGTTGACCGACCATGCCATATGCAAGCTTACATAGTCGACTGACCAAGAGACTTGGTTGTATGACCAAGGATGTCCATGTTGATACAGCTGACCGTCCCATTTCCTTGGTCGATCGGCTCAACATTTGGAAGACTAACAGTCGACCAATCACAAATATCAGTCGACCATCCCTTGATTAAATTGACTAAACACATAAGACTGAATGTTTTGAAGTTAATCATCACTGTATATAAGATTGATAGCTTGATTTTAATTGCTTGGCGAATGCTAATGCCATATTATATAGTCCTTTGCCAAATGAGATCCTGTGCATAACACATGTGGTTTTTCAATTGGTTGATAATTACATATCTTACAGTTGCTTAATAATTTGACTTAGTCAAGGATATTGAAATGGTCATCTTTACAATCAACACATTTTTAAACTAAGGAACTTAAAAAGTTAGGAACAAACATAATACAGTCGATCGATTAACAAATCCAGTCAACTCTTGTTTATAACTCTCTAAACCCGGTTGAATAATAATTAAATTAGTCGACATAGAGTTAATCAGAGCTCAATCAACTTAAGCTGACTAATACTAAGTAGGTTATGTTTCAATCCTTTAACTAATAAAACATGCTTAACTTGGGTTGGAGACATACCTATGTCGCGAATGCTAATGATCCTTTCTTTTTAGTTGTCTCCAAAGATAACTTTGCCTCCATGCTGCTCCTCCAAGCAACTGAATCTAGTGGCATCCCTTGTCATGTGTTAGGAGTAGCCATTATCTAGGAACCAAGTGTTCTTGGATCATTCAGCTTTCAAGTAAGTATGTGCAAAAGAATGTTTAGCTCTTTGGTATCCAAATCTTTTTAGATCCAGCTTGGTTAGTCAAAACATTAGTCCTAGTTAATTCTTTTGGCACCCATTGCATGATGACCTTTCTTTGTGCATTGTTTCTAAACCCGCATACATTAGAGTTATGGCCTATTTTATGACATTGTGTGCGTTTCAGATTTTTCGTTAGCCTTTTATTTTTGCTTACACTGGTTTTCTTCATAAGTTTACATTGCTCAGCTTTGTGTCATATTTTCATACATGCATGGCATCTAATCTTGGCTTCGTTATCTCCTGAGCTAGGTACAAAGAAGCTGTAAAGCTTCTTCTGAGTTGTTACAGGGTCATATCCTATGCTTGTCTTGTCATAGACTACCCTTTGAGCTCTTAGCATTAAATCTAGTTTCTCCTAGCCATGTGAAAAATTATATAGCAGTGAGCTAAGTTACTTGTTTTGGTTCTTTTCTACTTCTAGCTCATGCTTTAGTTTTTCTATCTCATAAATTTTGTTTGCTTTACTAGCCTGTGCATTGTTCAGACTTAGCATCTCAGCTTTTAGGTTGTTTGTCTCTTTAGTAGTTTTCGGTTCAGTATGCATATTTTCTTTTTCCAACTTCAAATTTTCATGATCTGTCTTTAGTTTTTCATTTTCAAGCTTTAATTTGTTTCTCATTTCCTGAATTTTAGCAAATGCCTTCCTAAGTGATGAGTTCTTCTTAGTTATCTTCTTAAGATCTTTAAAGGATTCTAATTGTGTCTTATGCGATTCTTGTATAGATAATTTTTCTTTAGAATCTAAACAGTTAGAAGAGTCTGAGTAATAAAAGTACACAACTTCTTTCTGGCTCTCCTCCAATGTCATGAAACATATGTTGGCTTGCTTAGTCTCGGGTTCCTCTTCTACAGTGCTACTATCCTCATCACTGCAAGTAGCTAATGCCTTATTCTTCTTTCCCTTCTTATCCTTTCTTTTCAGCTCTCTTGAGTTGAGGACATTCTACCTTTATGTGCCCAACTTTCTTGCATTCATAGCATCGGACTTCTTCCTTCTTCTCTGACTTCTTGAATGCTACTTTGTCCTTGTTTCTTTTTCTTCTCATCATGAACCTCTTGAATTTCTGGATCAACAAAGGCATATCCTCCTCATCTTCTTCCTCACTATAGAGGTGCTTTCTTTACTATCTAACTTGAGAGCCACTATCTTTCCTTTGCTTTCATTTACTACTCCCTTTGTGTTTATTTCATTTCATGCATTATATGTAATCCCACCAATTGATCCATCGTAAGTGTTTATGAATTCTTCGACTGCTCAATTGCAATGATTTTAGGCTCCCAAGCCTTAGGCAAGCATCTCAGCACCTTGTCAACCATATCCTCAAGAGAAATTCCTTTTCCCAACAACCTTAGTTCCTTTGTTATCATGTTGAAGTGGGTCATCATTTCACGAATAGATTCTCCATCCTTCATTCTAAAGGCTTCATATTCCTACTTCAATATCCTCACTTTGTTCTTCCTTACTTGATCTGTTCCTTCATAGGTTGCTTTCGGCCTTTCCTAAATCTCTTTGACTATAATGCAAGATAAGACTTTGTTGTATTCACTGAGAGTCAATGCTAAGTATAGGAGGTTTACAGCTTTGCAGTTGGCCCGGTATGCTTTCTTATTTTTAGGTGTCGTATTTCATTTTGACGGGCACTCGAACACCATCTATCTCCTATGTAAGGAATTTAATTCCCTCTTCGATTATCTCCCAAACTTTTTCATCTTGTGCTATTATAAAATTTCACATCATCTACTTCCAATAATTGTAGTTGTTACTATTGAAGAATGGTGCTCTATTTATTTGCTACAAATGGTACACTATCCCCATTTAATACCATTTCTGATCTTTAGTATTGAAACTATTAAGTTTTTCTTAACACACCTGCTCTGATACTAATTGAAAAACTAAGATCTAATAACTGAGAGGGGAGGGGTGATTAGGTTGATTGGCAATTTGTGGTTTTTCAAAATCTTTACAGGAATTGCAGAAGGTAAAGAGAAGAATGCTCGACACAATGATTTATAGTTGTTCCACCAACCTTGATGTATATCCACTCCCAAACTACACATGAAGTTTCCAATCCATTATTTGATACACAAATAGTATAACTAACTAGGTTTTTAAGATCCTAGTTACACCCTACATGTGTTGCTCCTAGAACACTTACACTAAACTTCTAGGCTCTTGCAAACCTTAATCCTTTCTCACTCAACAATATAGCCCAGATCAAGAAGACCCTTTTTTTTTTATCTTTTACAAGATTATAAGAGAAAAGGAAGATACAAATTTGAGCCTAGATACTCTGATTAACACTTTTATAGCTCACAAATAAACAAAACCTTAAAATATGAAAACACAGAAGGCCGAGAATGTTAAATGCTCAATAAATGTTTACAATAGGTTCAAAAAAAATTATTTGGTCTTCAATAGTAGTTTTATTTATAGTATCTCAAGATATTCTGACCGTTGGAGTACATGAATGTCAAAAATAGCCATTTGGAGTTGTTGGGAGTTCATTAAATGCTCAAACTACTTTTTGGAAAACTAGCCGTTACGAACTACTTCTTCTATACTAGTTGACTGCCTTTTGAATTTTGCCTATGTTGTCTCATGAGTGAGTCGACTGCCTATACTCCTTGAGTTAATTACTTCGTGGTTTAGTTCAATGAATTATTTCAAATTTCAGTATTTCCTACTTCAAGTATTGGTACTCCTTACTGTGTTTGGCTACTTTCCTTTCAACACTTGGAGTAAGTTGAATGCCCCATCTATGCAAGTCAACTACTTCTATGGCTCAGATTTTGGACTTGAATAGTGTTGAGGATCTGTACTCATAAGTCTAAGGATTAATACTTATATTTTATGACCTATAGTAGTCGACTTCCTTACTCTAATGAGTTGACTTGGCACTTGAACTTGTTTCACTATATGTGCATTGTGCATATGTAGGATGGCTTAGTGCATGTAACATAGTGCTTTGGGCATTTGGCATGTGTCATATGGCATTATGCTCTAAGGTTGTTTATGTCCTTACACTACAAAACAAATGCACTATTCAGACGAACGAAAACCATTTGCTAAACATACTAAAACCGTCAGCAAAACTTTCTCTAATGGATACGCTTTCAATCAGCTATACACCAGTCGGGATAGATCTATCTCGATGGTTTTGATGACCGTTGGAGCATGTAATTGATTTATAATGACGGTTAGAAAAGTATTAGTAAAAATACTATCTTTTATCATCGGTTTCAAAATATCGGTAAAAATTATTGTCTTTTATCGTCGGTCATCACATGAGTTAGGAAATTTTACTATCTTTTATCGTCAGTTATCACAACCGTTAAAAAATGTTACTACTATTTATCATCGGTTACCATATATGTTAAGAAATGCTACTATCTTTTATCGTCGATTACCACTCAGTTATCATATTTAGTATAAGTTACTGTTTGTATTATCGGGTACCACAAGTAAGGAAAAATTACTGCTTTTATCGGTTGGAAAATGTTAGTATAAGTTACTATAGGTTACTACAAGGTTACTGTAGATTACTACATGTTACTGTCGGTTACCATGGTTACTGTCGATTACCACATGGTTACTAATCGTCATGGTTACTATTTTATACAGTCGGTTACACAAGCGTAAAAAAATTTTACTTTCTCTCTTTTATCATCATCTTAGATTAGAAATGTTATTCTTTTTTATTTTCTATTATTACAAATGTTAAAAAAAATTATTATTTTGGTTACCACTAAATTACTGTTCGTTATCAATGTTACCATATGATTACCACATAATATCAATAGTGACGGTTTTTTTTTTTTAAAAAAATGATAGGTAAATTAAAACACTAAAAAATAAAGAAATTACAAAAATAATATAAATATTATAAGAATTGTAATTGATACAAACTAAAATGATTGATATATATAAGACAAAAAAAAATAGAAAAAATATTACATGTCTTACAACTACATGTCTTCTAAGATGTTCCAAATCAAAAATGTTCGTTACAGTTTCTGAAGGCTTCTTTATCCATAATCACAATTTTTGAAGGTATCTTTATCCACAATCTTTCGTGACAATCTGTTCATTAAAAACCAATAGTAAAATAGTGAAATCATTATAAATAATAAATAGTAAATGTAAATAAAAATATTACTAGAGAAGTAAGTAAAGAGCGTTTCCTTTTTCTAAATCCAAAACATCTTGATAGTATTGATGTTTATATTTCTTCACAACTGTTCAAAATAAAAAATAAAAAATAAAATTTTAATATTAAATCTCAAATTAAAATAATAATAAGATGTTTATTTTTAAAACTTGAATAACATCTTGGAAGATTGAGTTTGTTCGATTGAACTTATTCTTTCTTGGAATAGTTGTAATTCTTCATACAATACTTATCCATTGTTCGTCAAATCTTTCAAATATCAAACGTAATTAACTTTTGATAAAACTTTGCAACATATGAATGAGAGGTTTAAATGGGTTAGGGGAGAAGAGTTTTCAAGGAAAGGATAGATAAATTTTGATTGTGCAACTTTCACCCACGTATGATTTATAATATATAATTTTTACAAACAAATTTTTAAAACTCCGCCATCACGCTTTTTCTCCCGTCTTTTTTTTCATTACGGCATTTTTTCTCCCACCTCTTTTTTCATTACTGTGTTTCTTAATTTTTCACATGTGTCTTTCATATGTATCTTGAAAAAATCATTTATAATTTTTACTACTTATTAATAAATACTTACTAACTAGTTATTATATTTGATTAATCAAAAATAATATATATTCTATATTCGATGATAATAAACTTATTAATATCATTAATTTAAAAAATGCAATGATATGAAATTAAAAATTTATATAATATAGTGTTATAGTTTTGAAAATTTATTGAGTATAATTTGAAAATATGACAATATAATGTAATTATATGTAATTGTGTAATTAATTATATTGATATAATTAATGAAGAACACTAAATGTTGCATCTATTGTATCGGTAGAAATTAAGTCTCAAATTCGATCACAATTTATAATTACAAAGCATAATCAGTAATGAATAAAAATTTAATCTTTCATAGACATTTCACAATTTTCATATACACAACTTTCACATATTACACACACACACACATACCACTCACTTCAACCGCTAATATTTCATGTGTAAAATTATTTAAAATTAGTGTAGTGCACTTCAATTTGGATATATTGGTTTTTTGACATTCTAAAAATAATTCATGAAACTTATTTTCATCCACATTAAATGCATAAAATGTTGGTTTATTACGATCATGTAAATTTGTAAATAATTATGTAAATTTGTGAATGAATCATACATGCCAAACATATCATGTTCAAAAAATTATCATAGAGTTGGATATATTAGATCCATATAAATTTTCATTACTCTCTTCATGAATACATTTATCTCCACTGGTGTATAGTGCATCTTTATCTTTTGTGAGTTTAATTTTATCTTGTTTTACCTTTTTTTTATTATTATATCATGAATTTTATTTCGTAATTTTTGTGTTTGATTTTCTTTATATTTTTATTTCTGTTAACATTGTTTACTACACTTATACCAATTGTACCACTTATTATAAAAATATAATTTGTTACCAGTTGTTACTATTTGTTACCACTTGTTACCATACATTATATTATGATACACTATCATTTGTTACCGATTGTTATTATTTGTTACCACTTGTTACCATACATTATACAATGATACACTATCACTTGTTACCTGTTATTATTATTTGTTACCTCTTGTTATCATGCATTATACCATGATACACTAAATAAAATAGAAGAAAAAATATAAAAATATAGAATGATTAGATAATGTGTAAACAAAATTACATTTTCTACGTTAAAATAAAAAACTTAAGATTTTAATCCATAAAAAAATATTTTAAAGTTTTCATTTGAGACAAGTCAAAAGTTGTAAGAGAATAATATCATATACAAAATTAGACAATAAACTTCACTAACAAGATTAACTAACAATAATATTTAAGAGAATAATATCAAGTTGTGTAACACTATCAACTAACAACATCCTTCCCTTGTGCATTAGTTGCATAGCGCAATCACTGTTTGCTCAATTACTATTGTTAACACTTAGGTGCCAAGACAAATTAATATTGTTAGGGGTCGAGATAAAATTTATATTGTACTAACAACATTATTAACATTATTTCGTACAACAATATTAACATTATTTTTTATAAATATATTGGATAGATATATTAATGTAATTAAATGATTATTAAAATAACCAATATTAAAAAATACACGTGTTGCCATGCCATATGCTTAGATTTATTACCCCTTGATTTATTCATTTGTTAATATAAAATAGTTTAAATTAATCCAAACTTTTTACTTCAATTTTGTGAAAGGCAGCACATTTTCAATGATAAGTTGGTTTGATTAATTTTGTCAAAACCATGATATCATCTTGTAATCATATTGTAATGAGACAATGAATTTTATATTTATATTATAGTAAACTGGTTGATTTCGTTAATATAAAAATAAATAAATTTAATGATTATGCTAATATATTTCTTCCATTTTGGTGCGCTCCACCAATATATTCCTCCCATTTTGGTGTGCGCTAGCACCCCTGGCGCGCAACTAAAGTTAAAGTGCTGGTTGCTCTGAAGAAAATTTCAAATTAGGTCGTTGGATAGAAAGTTGAGTTTTGAATAGGATACCCTGTACAAGTTATCTATTTTTTAATCACACAACTCTAGAAAAGACAAGTACTAGAATCAAACAAATAATTTGAAGTCGACTAGCCTTAAAGTAACATGAGTTAATCTATCCAACTGGCCTTAAAGTAACATGAGTTAATCTATCTCCTTGGCACCTCTCATCCAAATGTCTACATCCAACCACTTGCTTTCTTAGATATGCTTCAAGTAGGTAAGTCGACTTGCTACCCCAACAAAGTGGACTGGTGCCAACATTTATGCAATATGGTGAGTGGCATATGTCCTGCTTGAGTCGTGGCATGCATCTTGGCTTGTGGTGTGTATCACAACCCATGTCTCATGTGCAATGCCATATGCTGAGTGAGCTTAGTTAGCTAACATATGTGTATGGCCCTAGATCGCATGAGTTTGTCTGTGTATCAAGTGTGTAAGTCAATTTGAACTTATAGGTGATTGACTATAATGTGCCTTATTTTCATTTTGATTGTTATTATTTGACCGTTAGAATTTCAAAATTTTGTTCATTTAGTTAAGCTAACTGTGTGAGTCGACTAGATCTGTTGGGCCAGTCGACTAGTGCATTGTGCCAGGCTTAACTTAAACTTCTTTAGACTAAGCAAGTCGACTATATTCCTTAGTGAATTGCCTAACTATTTTGAATCACGCCCAAATCAATCCAAACTCCACTCAATTCAATTTTTCATTAGTTTAACACATTCTTTCCATCATAATCCACTTTAAGCTCATCATTTACTTATTATTAAAACTTATTTTGCCAACATTGTGGACAAGGCAATTACCTTGAAAAAGGTTGAAGGTTCTATTGAGATACATCACTGTGTATTATTATCTTATATTTTTTATTATAATTTGGCCTTATTTGAGATTTTCTATTCTTATATTTTACGAATTTGTGCAGACTTTTCAAACAGTTTTAGAAAAACCAGAAAAAGGAGATACTATTGATGATACATCAGTCAGATGTGGTGGTACCTCTTCATATGTTTTACAGCTAATTTTCATGATAGAATATTGTGAATAACCAAGTTTATGGGATATGGGTATGGATATATTTGAGGTATTATATACAAACTTGTTCTACTTAATCAAATAGTTGTTTGTGACTTCTTTATTTTTGTTGTTGAATTGAGTTTTGATGGATCTCTGTGGTTACATTATATGTATTTTTTGGTTGATGGATATTTGGAGTTATATTTCATATTTGTAATTGATTGTTGTTTCTTAGATATTTAAAGTATTGTTGATGGCTGTTGGAATTATTATATATGGATGAAGTGTGGATGAAATGTGAATTATAGATGGAGTAAATATTTTGCGGCCGATGGATATTGGATAAACAGTTTTTGAGTAGGTTTTTAGTATCATTTGTAAAGGAGTCAAACTTTCACCATAATACCAGCTCTTCCCGACATGTAGCACTAGAAAACGAAACTAAAATTGATGATGTTTACAAGAAAACACGTTGGTAAATGCTTCAACATTTACTGACGTTTTCTGTTTGGTAAATGTTGGCAATTCCCTAACCATTTCCCAACGTTTCAACACAAACATCGAGAAAATTGCACATATTCCTTACGTTTTAGTTGTACCAAACAACAGCAAAAGTGTTGTTTGCCGACATTTGGAAACGTCAGAAAGGTTGTACTTCCCAGACTTTCTTTAGTAAACATCGGGAAAATGCCCCATGATTTTTTCCTCGTTTGTTCCGATATTGATTCTATCACCCAACTCTTTTAACAACAGCTAAGAAATGTCGAGAACGAGCAAAAATCCGTTTGGAAAGGTGTATTTTTTTGTAGTATCCGGAGCTTGGAATTCACTTCTTGAACTAATTCTTTTGCATGAGATGGGAGTCTTCCCTAATTCCTCAGTCCTTTTCTTTGACTAATTAATTGAAGAGAAAAATACTTTAATTGATCCAATATTACTCTAATCTAGATTATAGTAGTCGACCACAAAAATTGATTATTTTTCAATTCTAAAATTTTTTATTTTTCTTGAAAATTTCATTTTTAATTTATTTCTTATCTTTATTCATATTAGTGGGATCAAAAAACAATACGCATACCATACCCTATTAATTTGTTTACACATAAGCTGAATGAGAGTATCATGTCATGCATGGTCTTTACTTGATCCTGGGATTTTATGGATCCAATATTTACTTCATGTCTTTGGCATTACTCATGTTTTGAAAACCAAAGTGTCGCTCTACATGGTTGTAAACCCTTCATTATCTATACGTTTGGACAAGGATCTATTTCATTATCTTCCTTGCAAGGATATTAACTTATTCTTCCCCTTGTTTTATTATTTTACCTAATAATTTTTTTTGCGTATTGGGACACTAGAGTAATAAACTCATTTAAATTCTTAATCGGGGTTGATTTAAAATGATATTATTCAAATAAATAATGAATTTTATGTTGATCAGCTGAGATGATTCTGTAATTAGAATTTTCACTCATGTTAGTAGAGAACTATATTTGTCCATTTTTTTTAACCATATGATCTCAAGGTTAATTAACGTAATATGGACATTTTGCTTTCTTGAAAAATATTTTCTTTATTTTTACATTTTAAGGAGACAATACTCACCCGTATTTGTCTCTGTTTTCAATGATAATGAAGTGAAAATTTACATCATTCTCTTGTCCAAAACTAAGAAAATCAAACACAAATAAAATTGAGTTTTGAAGAGATAAATTTGATGTAAGTTTACCTGTAGATTTCTTGTAGCCATGACAGTGACCTCCAAATTATTATACTACTCATACTGATGTTATGCATAATTTAGTTAATTATTATGAATATTTAAGATTTTATAAGTTATTGCTCTTCAATACTTTATAAGCTTATTAAATACATACGGTAAGTAATAAAGGGTGGGTAAATAAAAATTTCGATGAATTCAAAATTTTCTTCAATATTAATTACTAATTAGTAATTACTAAATATTATTGACTATTAATTATGCTTAGATTCAAAGTTCTTTAATTTTAATTTGAGGATTAAAAACTTAATTAATCTTTATTTTAAAAATAATTTTAAATTATTAGTTAAATTAGTTTGATTTTATTATAGCAGTGTCACGTCAATATCAAATTGATAATAATTTTAAATTATTTTCGATAAAAGTGAATTTGAATGGGTTATTTCTAAAATATTGGGAAAATGTTTTAAAATTATAAATATATAGTAGTTTTCTATTTCAAAATCCATGAATTCGATTTTGTCAAAATTGATTTCGAAAGTTGATTTTGACAAAATCGATTTCGGTTCTGCTAAGACATTCTATCAAAAAAGAAATTGATTTTAAAATTGGTTTCTCATGCACAAGACCAAAGTGGATTACTGCAAAAATAAAAATGAAGGGTCTGGATCTGAATGGATCCACTAAGTGGTGGGAAGAGATTATTCCTTAGCGCACCAGCCAAGAAGAATGATTGTGGGACCCTCTAATGACCAAAAGAATGGAGGGTTTTGTCGGATCTTTTATGAAAAAGATTAATAAAAAAAAAATAATTGGAATGAGAAGTGGAAAAGATCAAAGGGAAGCAATGATCAAAATGAGGGACACAAGGCAATGTGCAAGAGTCTAGCAAGTGTGTCTGGAGATATATATATTATAAAAAAAAAAAGCCCAAAAAGAAAAACGAGATATGTTCCCAAATGACCCGCAAAAAAAAATTTAAAATAACCCCGATAAAAAAAAATTTCTCCAAATAATCCGAATTTGTCACGTTTTTAAGACGCGACACACTGTATCGCGTCTCCAAAACGTGACAACCCAAAGTCCAGAGAGAGAGAGAGAGAGAGGGAGGGAGAGGAGTCCGCAGAGGGAATGGAGAGAGGGGAGGAGAGCGGTGGGAGAGAGAGGAGCTCGGCTGAGGGCGGCGGGGGGAAGGAGAGAGGGGAGGACCGCGGCGGGGTGCAGAGGGGGGAGGGAGGGAGAAAGAGAGGGGAGAGGGCCGCGGAGGGGGGAAGGAGAGAGAGAGAGGGAGGGCCGCGGGGGGCGCCCCCCGCGGTCCTCCCCTCTCTCTTTTCCCCCGCCGCCCCCGCCGCTCTCCTCCCCTCTCTCCCTCCCCCCGCGGACTCCTCTCCCTCCCTCCCTCTCTCTCTCTCTCTCTTTCTCTCTCTCTCTGGACTTTGGGTTGTCACGTCTTGGAGACGCGACACAGGACAAATTCGGGTTATTTGGGAAAATTTTTTTAGGTTGGGGTTGTTTTAAAAAAATTTTTTTTTGGGGTCATTTGGGAACATGTCTCAAGAAAAACACTTGTGTGGGGCTTTGTTTGGTTGAGAAGACAAGTGCAACTTCTATTATTGTTGTTGGGTCCTTTCTGTTTTTTGAAAAAAAAAACCAACTTTACTGAATCAATGTGACCGAATTTCTTCTTTATTGCAATGTCTTGTGAAGGGATCGTGAAGGGTTGATCTCAAACATTTTTCTCTTTTTCTTCTCTTTTCTTCTCTCTCTCACATTGAAGTATTTATACAGTGAGACCTAAAACTGAACATGACATTAGAGCAACGAATCGCAGCGTTCCACGTTTGAACCATAGTCGAATAGTCGAATCGTTATTAGACAAAAAAAAAAACAGATTAATTTAAATAAAATATTACTTAAATAATTGAAATAGAGTCAATAGTAGACTTTTAATAAATTGTGCGGGTTGTGGGTAGACTTTTAATAAATTGCGCGAGTCGCGATTCAATCGTATTAAATTCAATAACCATTTTCTCTTCTTTTTAGGGTTTGGAAGGTCACATCCTCCAAGTTGACCTCTCTCTCTCTCTCTCTCTCTCAAGATGAAATTATAAGCTATAGAATACTGATTATAACTTTTACCGGGTTTTCAAATTCCTAATTCTCCTTCTTATGAAATTGATATATATATTTATTGATAAAATATGTCCACGAAAATCTTTTATCAAATGTAAATATAATTTAAAATTTAAAATAAGAGTACCCACTAACTCCAAGAGGTCTCTTTCTCTCATTTTAACATATATAACTGGATGTCACATTATGGGTATATGAATTGATATTTGGATTTCTTCTTGTGAGAACATTATCAAGAGAGAGAAGTTGAGAGAGAGACAAGGACATATTATTCTAGAGTAAGAATATGATTGAGGGATTGAGGAATTGAGAAATTTTTAAATAAAAAAATTTCTCTCGGAGTTTGGATTGAGATAGCATGTCATATTAATAGTGGTTCAATTTTGTAATCATCATCCCAATCAAATGATCTATACGTAAAATTTTGTAGTTTACAAATTTTAGAAATCTATGCATTGGGTGTTTATCTAAAAATTCCTAGTATTTAATTCCAGTGAATTTTTTTACACTTCCCTTGCATGTTAATAGGTTTAACATTAATATCAAAGCGATCGTTAGAGTTATTTAAAAAAAATTTCAGAATCTTTTGGTTATAAAATATGTAGCGTAAAATTTAAGATTCGGATTATAAATAAATTTCATGAATTTGATGATACCATGAGAATATCCATGGCTCAAGGATCGTGAAAATAATTTTTGTTGAATTTTTTGAACACATTAAAACCATGAAAAGTTTGGTCAAAGTTTTTGACTCTACGAACACAAAACCATAGATCTATCGAGTTTCAAAAATGACAACGAAAAGCCAAAACTTTGAACACTTGATTCACCAAAATTAAGGTCTAAATCCAATTAAAATCAAGTCAAAGATAATTCGATGATATTTAATTACAATTTTCCAGTGAAAATAGGATGAAAATCAAACCAGAATTGCGTTTTACAGCGGTCGGGTCGTGAGAACCCAGTTGCAGGCTCGTCAGACAAAGGAGAACCGCCCTAGACCTGTAAGCACATGAATAACATGCGTAAGAAGACGCATGATGCAGAGAGGGAAGAGCGTGTGAAGTTCACGCATAGATAAGGCTTATAAACAACAGGGGTTGGTTTCCTAGTCGAGTTGACTCGGATCCGAGTCTGACCCACTCCGTGACCCGGGTTGGACCCACTCCATGCATGCAGGTGCGTGCGAGACGCGGTGAGTGTTCTGCGCATGCAGCAGCTTGCTGCCTTGCATGTGCAACAGCTTGCTTACAACGCGTCAAGGCACCTGGTTGTGTGCCACCAGTGCGTGGGACCTCCGGCTACGCGTCAGGTTGCTTTGGATTGGATTTTTTCCACTCTTCTGAGGGTCCCACGTCCATATTTATAACTTTTTGTGGGTTTTTATGTGCCGAATCCAAATCCAAATGATAAAATGCAATTCTGGGTTGTGATGTTTGATATTCGTTGATTCATACACTTGATTTAGGGTTTATATTCTATTCATTTAGGATTTATTGATTCGTATGGTGTATAAAACATGTGAGAATAAATATCAATAAGTCACTAAAATCTCTCTAGCTGCATTGAAGATTATGGAAATAGATCTTTGTATGGAAAATAAATTGAATAGTGACAATTGTGAGATTTTATATCGGAAGATTCAGTTTATTCTCAAGGAACACGATTTGATAAGATTTTGAGGCACGAGATGTGGGTCGTGAGGAGGGTACCACACTTTAGTATATATGGGATAAAAAAATCTATCGTGTGTAGAAGAAAATGATAGCCAAATTATGACAATCCTTATTAGTCACGTGCGTGATGACATAATGTTGTTCTATGAGCAGTATCCTACAAATATGTTGTTTTTGACTCGCCCTAAAAGAATATTATGGTGCTCTTTCAGTTCCTAAGGTGAGAATGTTGATTTATAAGTTTATAACTTATAAGAAAAAAATGATCATACAATGATACAACATTTGATATAAATGTCGAGTATAATTACCGAGTTAAGAAATGTAGACGAACCCATTCCGGATGAGATTCAGGTACTAGGTGTGATATAATATTTTACCTAATTTATGGGAGATCATGAAAACTTATCTCATACACGATGAGAGTATTCATACTATTGTTGATATGAGTAGACACAGTGAGCTCGAGGAGGAGCTCCTGGAGGCGAGTAGGCTACACTTGGGTCATGATTATGCAGTAGAGTCGAGGAAGGACTCCCATAGCACCTAAGGAATAGCATAAGTATGAGAAGAAGACTCGAGATTCAGGAAAGAAGAAATCATTCAAGAAATTTGACAACAAAGTACAAAAGCGGAAGAAAAAGAAATTTGATAAAACCAATGCGAAGTGCTATATTTGTGGTAGATTTGGTCATTTTGCTTGTGAATGTGACGAGAGGAAGGAATGTCATTCTTCTTTATGTGGTTTGAATTTTGTCTCATCTATTGTTGTATTCACTAATTTCTTTTCTTTGTGATTGAAAACTCAAGAATCGCAAACCACGTGGCTCGAGACAGGAGAGTAGAGTTACATCGAGTGAATCCTCAAATTATGAGGATTTACATGAGGGACGAAAAATTTGTCGTTGTCAGAGGGATTGACACTTGCAAGTTGCACAGTAGCCAGACTCTGTATTAATATGACATTCTTTATGCTCCGGTTATTCGATGAAATTTGATTTCAGTATTTTATGTAAAATTGCCTAAGATATACTTTGTAATATAGAAAATCATCTATTTTTATTAAATACGACAGTTGTTTGATCTGTTCTCGTTTTATCCATGATGGACTATATGCACCAGATGCTATTTCTGGCAATGGTATTCTTGTTATTCATCTATTGCATTTACATCTGTTGTGTAGATGATGATGTAAATGTGTGGCATACTAGATTTGGAGACATTAGGCAAGAGTAGTTGAACCGGTTAGTTGCGAGTGGTCTGTTGGACCCGCTAACCAAATTTGAGTTACCCATATATGAGTTTTTGCCTAACCAACAAAACTACAAGAAACCATTTGACAACACATTGAGAGCTGAGATTCTATTACAGTTGGTCTACTCTAATATCTATGGCCATATGAGCATGAGAGCTCGAAATGGAATTGTGTATTTCATTATATTTATAGATGATTACATGTGTTTCGATTATATCTATCTATTCTTGCACAAATTTGAGGCATTGGAATATTTCAAGAGATTTATTAGCGATGTTGAAAACAATTAAACTTGAGAGTGAACACTCTCAGAACTGATCAGGGCGCGAATATTTGTCAAAACTATTCAGAGAGCTCTCTTTCGAGAAAGGTATTACTAGATAGCTGATTATTCATATTACTTCTCAGTAAAATGGAGTAGCCAAGAAGAGGAATAGGATTTTGTTAGAGATAGTGAGATCTATGATGACATAGACCAATTTGTTCATCTTTTATTGGAGAGATGTTTTATTGACTGCAGCCTACATTCTCAACCGTATCTCATTAAGTCCGTAGTCAGTACCCCGTTTGAGATTTGGATAGGGAGATAGCATGACCTTTGGAGCCAAGAATAGGAATAAGACTTTGTTGGAGATAGTGAGATTTATGATGGTGAAAGCCCATTTGTTTATCCTTATTGGGAAGATATTTTATTAACTATAGTCTACATTCTCAACCATATCTCATTAAGGTTTGCAGTCAATAACCCATTTGAGTTTTAGATAGGGAGGTAGCTTGAATTTAGCCACTTGAGGTCATAAAATTGTGTTAAGTATGGTCACGATTTCTCGTATCCACATGACAAGTTAGACCCACGAGAAAAAAAATGTATCTTTATAAGATATTCAAAACACTCCATGTAGGTGACCATATGAACAATAATGTCACTGAGATTGAGTTTTGTGGTACCACATTCATTGAAAATGATTTCCCTATGAGAGGTGAAATCGATTAGGATTTTGCTTTCTATGAGATGAATGTGGCTCAGCTGAGCCCAACACAGGACTAAAGAACCAATTACAGATTTTAGTTCTAGTAGAAGCGATCCATTTAAAGGTGAAGAGGTTATCTCTCCTCATAGGAGTATAGAGAACGCATACTTAAATATCACTTCCCGATTAAGGGTAAGATTCTTATTATAACTCTTGAGGATGAGGATAATGAGAAATCTAAAGTAATCCTTGAGATTTTTGAGAGTTCTGCGAAAGATCGGTTATTGAAGGCCATAGATGAAAAAAATAAATTAATGAGAATCAATAGAGTCTGAAATTTAGTTGATTTGCCTAAGAGCATAAAGACAATTGGAAACAAGTAGGTTCTCAAGGTTAAGAGAAAGACCGACAGATCGGTAGAGAGGTAAAAGACCCGTCTAATAAGCAAGGGTTACATTTATACTAAGGGTGTGGACTACCGAGAATGTGTAGACTACCGAGAAGTTGTAGTCCAAATTTATCTCGATTTATTTACTTTTAGTAATTATCGTGAACATAGATTTGGAGTTATACCAAATAGACGCAAAAAATTGTCTTCCTTAATGGAAGTTTGGATGAGGAGATATACATAAAACAACCATCTGGATTCGTTCTAATAAGTTATGAGGAAAATGTTTGTCAACTTCGGAAATTAATATATGGCCTAAAACAGTCATCTAGACAGTGGTATCTAAGATTTCAAGAGAATGTGATATCTTATAGTTTTATAATGATCGAGAATCATTGTATTTATATGATATGTTCTGATGATTATTTTATGTTCATGTTCTTATATGTGGATAACATTTTGTTGACTTGGAATAACAGAGGGTATCTGGTGACCATTAAAACATGATTTTTGTTGAGTTTTGATATGAAGAGTATGGGTGAAACTTAGTTCATTCTCGAAATTAGGATTCATTGAGATTACTTAAGAATGATGTTGACTCTTTAATGAGAGTTCTATATTAGGAAGATTTTTGAACATTTCGAGATAAGCGATTGTAACTCAATAAATACTCCTATCGTTAAAGGTGAAAATCTGAGTTTTAAAATATGTCATAAAATTCAAGAAAAAAATAAGGGAGATGAGCAGAATCTCTTATATCAATAGAATGGGTAGTCTAGTGTATGTAATAAGGCGTACATGATTGGCTATTTGTTTATGTAGTCAATCTAGTGAGTAGGTATCGATCGAATTCTAGAAAAAATCACTGGAAAGTAGTGAAAAGAATTATGAGATATTTCAAAAGAATTACGGACCTCTCCTTGTATTGAAATAGATGATTTGTGTTTTATTGGGTATTCAGAAGCCGACTGGGGGTGACGATCTGGATAAATACAAACTGATATAAAGATTTACTATTTTACTCAATAATGGTGTCATATCTTAGAGAAGTAAGAAACAGATTGTGTATCTTTATCTACAATAGAAATTGAGTTTGTGGCATATTCAGTGTCAGTTTAGGAGAGTGTTTGGTTCTAGAAAATTTTGAATGACTTAGGAGTTGTGGCAGATAGTGGAAACCCAATGATAATTTATTATGATAATCAAACGGCCATTGCCAATAATTGAGATTCTAAATATTATGGTAAAACCAAACACATTGATACTAGATATCCTTTTATGAGAGATATTACCGAGAAGAGTGCTATGACGATTAAGTACATTTTTACACGCAATATGGTGGCTGGTTCATTCGCTAAACCTATTATGAAAGATTCCTTTGTGAGACATGGAATCATTGGGTTTAATGCATTTTGACATTTCTCGTTATATAATAATTTTGATACTTATTAATATATAACAAATGTGCATTATACAGTCACAAGTTTATTTCTTACATTTGTTTATTGTTATATATTTTGTAGTGAGTTATGATAAAAGATAAATCAGGTAGACGTGGTCAACTCTTCTACACGAGTAATCACTCCAGGTTTGAGTGAGTAGGGATGAGACAGATTCTAGGCGTAAGAGGCTTTGGGAATGGCTCTCTAAAACATAAATTGCCCTAATATGTATTCAGGATGAGATCATATGCGATATGATCGATATGGACGATATGGACATGTCCACATCCATGTTTCTAGTAAATAGCTAGGAGCTAGGTTTGAGATCTCATATATCACATGTGTTTAGTGATATCGTTTTTGAGATACTCTTTTTGAGATCTATAGATAAACTCTTATATGTAGATTGAGTTTTATATCTACACAGTATTAAAGAAATCTATATATACCCTTTTGAGAGATGAGAGAATAACACTATGATACATGTTTCATACTGCATGTGATCAGACGACCATGAGATAGTTTAAGCTATTATTTGAGATGATAGTGTGATTTTGATCCATGTTCCCCACTGTATGAGATCTGAGATCTATTAGGTGGAATCTGTATTGTACGCTTATTACTTTCGACTGTTTTTAGAAGTCTTGATTCAGTATTTACTATTTTAGTCTATTTACCTATCCTTAGAAGATAAATTAAGTTCTAAGGAGGCAGGTCTAGAAAAGAGTTGAATTGTGATTGATGGATTCGAGTTTGGAAAAAGGAAGATTAATCCATATTACATTGTTGTATATTTTTCACTGGTCAATCTATTATATTAATCCATATTTGGATTAAAATATAATAGCAAATACACAGTCAAACAAATAATTAAAGATCACTTTCAATGAGAAAAGTTACTCAATGGATGTAATTGTGTTAAGTTTGGATTACAGCGTGTTCTTCATGGTACTAATGGTGGCTTTTGGGTTATCCTAATAGATGTATCGAGAGATTTTTACTTACAGGTGTACTCGCTAGTTGCACGAAATCCAATCTTGTATGAAAGTCCGATAGGATGATGTGATAGATCGTATGAGTTGTGATTTTATGACGGATATAAAATGCTATTATGTGTAAATAGGAGATTTTGATAAAATAATATAATTTGAAATTTAAAATAAGAGTAGTTATTCCTATTAAACCACCCACTAACTCCAAAAGGTCTTATTCTCTCATTTTATCATATATGACTGCATGTCACATTATGGGTATGAGAATTGATCCTTGGATTTCTTCTTGTGAAAACAATGTTAAGAGAGAGAAGTTAAGAGAGAGATAAAAACATATTCTTTAGAGTGAGAATACGATTGAAGGATTGAGAAATTTTTAAGTAAAAAAATTTCTCCCATCACTTGATTGATTAGATTTTGAATTGAGTCGTCGTAATATAGTGATAGTGATTTGATTTTGTAATCATCATTCCGATCAAACGATCTGTACGAAAAATTTCATGGTTCACGGATTTTACAAACCTATGCATTGATGTATATATCCGAAAATTCCTCATATTTAATTCTTGTGAATTTTGTCATGCTTCCATTGCATGTTAATAAGTCGAACAATATTTATTTATTTTAAAAAATTAATTTTATATATTTTTAATTATTATTAAAATATTAACGGTTTGACCATGTTGATCCATGATTGAATCAATTAAATCATAATTTTAAAATTTATAAATCTATATGCAGTATGATTTTAATAACATTGTTAAAAGAGTTGCTCATAATTTAAAAAATTTTAACCTCAAGGATTATCTACCTATAAAATTTATTCCCATTTTATCTCCAATATTATCTTATAAATATTTTAACTTCCAATGGAGGGGGAAAAATGGTACAAACCGCTCACTCACATCTACATTTTACATGCTATTATTGTCATGATAGAAATTAAGCCAAACCCAACCAAAGGATATAAGTGAAGTCTGGTCAATATCTATCTGCAAAAGATAGAATGCAGAAGAAACAACACTTTAGACATACAAGGGCAGTATTCTGCAAAAGCCCATCCCCTATCTGTTAGTTCTGATCAAGGAATCCCAAACAAGTCACCCACCAGGAAAAGTCAATAATCAAACAAAGAAAAAAGAAAACCCCCATTATTTTTTGGGGGTCTTTCTTTCTACCAATTTCCTCCACCTAAAACTCCATTCCAAAACCCAGTAGAATCACCCCCACCACCTTGATCTCTATTGGTCTCATTGTGATCATCAGCATTAGTGGAGACAGACCTGAAGTCTTCGAAAGGAAACAAAAGCCTTCCACTATTCTCTTGAAGACCTTGAAGACCCATACCCACTTCCAATCTCATCAAGTGAAAAAGTAAGTGATGGCTTGAAATCTTGCACCAGAGGAAGACTTAGAAACCCACTTCTTTTTTATGAATATATTTTATTCTCTTCTATAATCCACTTTAGTCTTCTGAAATCGATCTTGACTTTGAAGTCAATTTTGTGAAAAACGACTTCAAAAAAGGTTATATTTTTATAATTTTAATTTTTTTTAATATTTTAAAAAATAACCCAGACAACGAGTCCATCTACATCTCGCATCAAATGTCTGATGAAAGGCTCACTTGTTCTGTGAAACTCTTTCATGGTCGTAAATGCTCGTCAAAAGCCATGATTCTTATCATGATTTTGTGGTTCGTGGGAAGCCAAGGCACAAGGATACACGTGAAAAATGATGGCGAAGAAGCAAGGGAGAGAATATTATTTATAAATTATGACATAATGTCGTATTATTGATTAAAAAAATTCTTTCATGGTATTATATATGTATTAATTCGACCATGAGGGATCACTCCAATAATTTTAAAGTAAAATTAATGTTATTTATCCATACTAAATAGCACCATTGTGGACTATTTGTACGGCTTTAAATTTTTTTCTTTTTTTAAATTTTTTTAACATAAAAAAAACTCAAAATAAAAAATTATATGAAAAAGAAGATCGGTGCGAATTAAATTATAACCCATTGAAGTAAAATCAATGTTATTTTTTTTTACATAGAAAAAATAAATCATTACGTCATCCTCAAACCCTTCAAAATACAATTTTCTTAAATTATCTCACCTCCAAAACATAAAAATAAAAAATAAAAGAAAAGAAAGATAAATCTATGCCTTTGTGGAATTTTCTTAGTCATCTCGCCTCATTAACTTGGAATACTCCAAACCAGCAAGATTTCCATAGCTTCGTGGAATTTTTCCATAGAAGAAATTCCCACCAAATTCCAAGTGCTTCACCTTCTTCAAGCTCAACACACCCATCGGAAGAAATGAAGTGAAATTGTTGTCATAAGCATCAAACACCTCCAAATTTGCACGGCTTGTGTAGTTCCAGTCACCATTAAACATGTTGCTGGAAAGGTCTGGTGATAGTTTGGAAGATGATTTTGAATATTCTAAATTGGTAGTCTAAATGTCATAATTGGTGTCCAAATGCGATTTCAATTTTATGCAATAAAACTTGGTAGACCTATGATGGAAGTGCTATGTTAAAATGGCTATAGGCTAGATCCCATGTCTCCAACTCATGTCACTTCCCACAATATAAGGGATGTTCCTAACATGGGCATGTGTGCATCGTGTTGGGCAAACCTCCAAAAAAATAGAGTAATAAAACAAGTACAATGGAATATTCACAAAGTAGACATCCAACTAACTAATAAAAATAATCCAATTTATTCAATTAGAAAAAATAAAACAAATATTGTAAAATAAAAATAAAGAAAAAGGAGCACACTAAATTTATATGGAAAACCTCCGATGTAGAGGAAAAAATTATGGGATAAATCGAATAAAAATTTATTTTGAGAAATAAACAGTTATAAATGATTAATATCTTAAACTTATGACCAAGGTTTAAGAGTCATAACAACAGGAAAGATTACAAATGATTGTACCTTTTTAGAAACCCACACATTAACATAAAAGAGAACCTGGTTGCTACTGTATTTATTCATCTCTCACCCCTTGCTTTTTGCATGAAGCAAGAGCCACCCTGCTTGACAGTGTTCTCCTTCAGCAACATAGTAGCAAAACCAAACTGCACTCTTTCTTGTTTAACCCCCCCCCCCCCAAAGAAGAAGCACATACACTCTTCTCTCTCACATGTAAGAACACAAAAGCAAGCCCAAAGCTTCTTTCACAAGCTTCCTCTTTTATTTTTAAGGCAACACCAAACACAAGGAAGCAAAATATTAAATGTTTTGAAAAACTCACTTTCATTGTTCAAAGCAAACCACCAAGAGACACAAAGGAAAATGTGGCTGGACAAAATGGATTTTAGGTGTGAGCCCAACAATCTCCCGCTCTAAACTCATTAGGAGTAGATGCACCATGCGTTTTGATCACTTGGACATCACCTTAGCGAAAGTGCTCAACTCGGCCAAAATGCTATAGAATTCAAGCTTTTCTCCAGGAATCACCTTGATAAACATTTCTGCGGTGTTCATGTTAGTGTGAATCTTCTTCAACTTCAAGATGCGATCTCAATCATGGAACGCAACCAGTAGTACCACCGCATATCAATATGCTTCGCACTTGCATGGTACATGGTATTCTTACTCAAATCCAAAAGACTTTGAATATCACAAAATACCACAAATTTCTTTTGGCTCACCCCCAATTTAAGAAGAAATCTTTTAAACCAAAGTATCTCCATACTTGCTTCAGTTGTTGCAAAATATTCAGCCTCTATAGTTAACAAGACAATACACTTTTACAGTTTAGACTACCAAGATACAGCTCCCTCATAAAAGTAAACAAGTACCCTAAAGTAGCTTTCCTACTATCACGATCACCTAGATGTTTTCATCATCAAATCCTTCTAGAGCTGGTTACTCACCGCCAAAACTCAAGGACGACCTCAAAGTGCCTCTCAAATAACAGAATATCCACTTCTCTACATCTTAGTGATCCTTTCATAGATTAGAAAGAAATATGCTCGCAACGCTAACTATATGAGTTATATCACCATGTGCAAACTATAAGATACATCAATGAACCAACTGCAGATGAGTAAGATGTAGCTGACATAGCATGCTTTTCTTCTTCAATTACAGGACAAGATTTCTTACTTAACTTGAAATGATTAGCAAGAGACATGCAGATCAACTTAGCGTACTGCATATTGAACTGCTTGAACACATGTTTAACATACTTTGACTGTGATAACCACAAATTTTCAGCTTTCCTGTTACTGATAATATCCATTCCCTAAATCTATTTAGCTAGATCTAAATCTTTTATTTCAAAGGATCTAGACAAATCATCTCACTATCTTGTCCCATGATTGACATATCATCAACATATAACAAGAGAATAATGAAGTTGTCATTATGGAATGATTTCACGTAGACATAATGATCTGCATCTGTTTTTTTAAAGGAATATTTGACAATAAAAGAATCAAACTTCTCATACAATTGCTTGGGAGTTTGTTTCAAACCATACAATCTCTTCTTCAATTTGCAAACTATGTGTTCCTTCCCCTTCACTTCAAAACCCTCTAGCTAGTTCATGTATATCTCTTCTTGCAAGTCACCATGCAAGAATGTAGTTTTAACATCAAGTTGTCAAACTCAAAATTCAAGCTTGCTATCAATCCCAGTACAACTTGAATGGAGTTCATCTTCACAACTGGAGCAAAAATCTCATCAAAGTCTATACCTTTTTTTTCTGAGGAAAGCCTTTCACCACCAAACAAGCTTTGTACCTCACTAGTTTTTCCTATCTTTCTTTAGCTTGAATACCCACTTGTTTTTTAGTAGCCTTTTACCCTTTGGAAACTCAACTAACTCATAAATGTTGTTTTTCTGCAAAGAGTCTACTTCTTCTTGCATAGCTTCCAACCACTGCTCCTTATCAGGAGTAGACTTGACATCTTGGAAACTCTTCAACTCTTCCTCATTAGTAAGCAAAATATACTCAAAACTAAGATATCTCATGGATGATCGATACTCTCTTGTAGATCTCCTAATCTGAGATCCTGTACTCTCTTGCAAAGGAGGTTGCTCCCCCTGCTCAGTGCCCACCGCATTTGGTTGTGAAACGTTATCACCGACATCTAATCCATCACTAAATGTGGTTGGCTCATCTATATTCCCAAGTTTTGTACCCTCTGTATCACCACCATCTATGGCATTTCTAGGTAGAACTATTGTTGGTGTCTTATCATTACACTCTCCAGTACTTCGTGAAGTCTTCACTTTCTTTTTAAAATCAACTATAGTCTCTTGCTTATGAAGAACCACATCTTTACTTCTAACAACCTTTCTTTGTTCTTGATCCCATAACCTGTAACCAAACTATTCATCACCATAACCAATAAACACATCAGGAGTGACTTTATTATCCAACTTTGCCTCTCCATACCCTCTCTAGAATGTCAAAATCCAAAGAAACTAATGGTAACATACGGATTAGGTGGCAAGCTATAGAAACTACTTCACCCCAAAAGGATTTCGACAATTTAGCCATTCTTAACATGGATTTGAATATCTCCATAATAGTGCGATTCATCCTCTCAGCTACACCATTGTTGGGTGTCCCAAATTTTGTCTTCTCATGCATTATCCCAAACTTTAAACAATAGGTTCTAAAATCATTAGAAGCGTACTATCTACCATTATCAGTATGAAGGCATTTCAAGGGTAGTCTTGTCATCCTTTCCACCATAGTGTGGAAACTTTGAAACTTATGCAAAACTTAACTTTTGTTTCTCAACAAAAATATTCACACCTTTCGTGAAGTATCATTAATAAACTGACAAAATATTTATTTCTACCAAGAGTCTCAACCTCCATGAATCCACAAATATTAGAATAAACTAATTAGATTTTGTTTTCTTTCCTCTTAAAAGGAATGCGGAAAGAAACTCTATGATATTTACCAAATAAACAATGATCACATGAGTTTAGAAAAATAACTTTGGCCAAAGGAATGAGGGACTATTTTGCCAAAAGCTACAACCTTTTCTCCCTTATGTGTCCTAGCAAATTATTCCACAAGTTTAGTGAACTATCATCCTCAACTATATTGACCTGCTCACAAAACACTGTCAGCCAAGTCTTGTGTTGAGATTAAAAGGTTTTGATAAAATCTAATCTCAAATAAGATTATTTTGGTTGATATACAAAATTATCCCCGATAACAGCGCCAAAAACTTGATGTGTGATTTTTAACTTACAAATTTAGGCAAGTATTATATATTAAACCTAGTCGAGTCCTATGTACAAAGATGAGATCAAGTGTCATTCCCATAAGAATATTTTACATTACCAAGTATGAATAAATATAATCTAAGTTAGATAGATCGAATCGAGATTACAAATATACTAAAGAAAACTAAAATCAAAACATGAAAACCCTAATCGATAAAAAATCATAAAATGATGGAAACACTAAAATGTTAAAAACCATATCCCTCATATGGATATTTAATAATTCAAGATAATTCCTTGCATCCGATAAGTCTGATACGTACCTTGAAAAGACATCAGTCTAAAAGATACAATTTCAAAGTTGAAGATCCCAACAACTAACCCCATCAATTGAATCAATTGGATTACAGACCCCAACCATCAGATGAAATGATACGCCACCTGCATATATTTGACCACCGACCCACATTAGATCAATTACACTAACATTTTTATAATATAACAATATATCAATCGTTATTATATTTCGTTACTATTATATTATTACTATATTACTATATATCACTACTATATCATACTATGTTAGTTATATGGTATGAAAAATTATATTATATTAATACTATATGTATACTATATTTAATCTATATATAATATATATAATGCCAAATTACATTGGCATCGACATGTGTTAATCTATATATATAATATTTATAATGTCAAATTATGACTAATAACAAATTACATATATAATATATAACAATTCATTATATATGATATTATAAATTAATTAATTATAAATATCAATCTTAACAACCCAGAAAATGTTTACATGCCATAACCCATAACCATAGCCCTATACAAATAAATAAAAAAGAAAAGTTTGTCATCTTGACAAGCCAATAGAGAAAATATACAAAAAAAAAAAAGAAAAGAAAAGAAAAGCTTGTCATCTTGACAAGCCAATAGAGAAAATGTTCAATGTTCATGTGTTCACAAAATCAATCCATAACCCATAGCCATATACAACTAAAAGTTCTTGAGGAATTCTCCCATGATAAACCCATACCTACCTATAGAACACAACAACAAAACATAAACACACATCCATTCAAATCTACTCAAATGTTCAAAAAATATTCTCAAAATTCTAAAAAAATCCTACATTCTGTTACTCTTCTCACCCTCTTACTCTTGTTCTTTGTTCTTACTCTCTCACCCTCTTACTCTTGTTCTTTGTTCTTACTCTTGCCGACAATACAACTCTCACTCTTTCACTCTTTCACTCGTTCTTTCTCACACTCTGTTACAATTCTCACCCTCTCTTACTCACACACAAACACATATAAAATTAAACAAATCTTCTCTCTCATAGACTCTCACAAACTCTCTCCTCAAACTCTCTCCTCGGCTCCTTTTCCTTTCCCTTCTTCTTCTTACCCCTTCTACAAATCAAATATTATTTTCACTTTTCACTCACAATTTCACTCACAAATGGCATACTTTCGAAAAGGTAAAGAAACTATGATGGAATTAGAAAAATAGAATAATAGGGAGTTTCCTTCTCTTAAAAAAACAAACTATTTTAGAAGTTATTTTTTCATCAAAACATTTCTAATGATCGCTTAATAAATTGGGATTTTCTACAGAATATAGGTTTTAAGCATGCAATTTATTTAAAAAAAAATCTGTCCTTCTTGGATTCTCGATCTAAGCAAAAAAAATTTATAACAATATAATGAGAATTTTTTACAATAATATAGAAGAAATTGATAATCAGGATTGTATAGTTATTGATAGTAAAATTACGTCATGTGTCTTTCAAAATTATTTGGATTGTAAAAAAATTGAAGTGAATCCAAGAATGATATGCAGAAAGGGTGGTCTTTAGCGGGTCAACTACGAAAAATGTCTCATATTTACAATGAGATACTAATAGATATTCATATAATATTTGATAATAATAGTTAAGAAACTTTTAGTACAAATGCGGCGGATTTTAATTTTCATGAAAGAATTCTTTACTTTCTAATCATACACGCTATTAAACCATGAGCAAATAATTATAAATCTATTACTTGAGATTATTTTTAGTTAATGGCTTATATTATTAAAAGAAAAAATCCAGATTTATATTTTTTGCTTTCTTACTTTATGATAATCACAAGAGTTTCTTCAAATTCAAATTTGTTTATTACAGTATGATTACCGATATTTTAAAAAGTCAAGGAATAAGTTTACAGAAGGAAAATAATGTGCAATTAAATATTAAACATAGTATAAAATGATAAAAGCTTTGGTAGAGTTTATTAAATTTATGCAAATAGTGTTTGGATGAATGTAAAAAAAAAAAAAAAGAGGTGTAGAATATAGATCAGAGCCGAAACATAAGCTAGAATCAAAAGCGAATAATGATACTGGGAATGAGAATGAAAATGTTAGGTAAAATGAACTTTTTGAATACATCAATTGTATGAAAACACAATTTATAGATAATATTGATAAGAAATTTGATGAAATTCAAAAGGAAGTGAGAGACGTTCGGAGGGAAGTGAGTGAATTGAGACATAGTTTTGGTGAATTCTAGCAACATAATGAAAAAAAACATAGAAAAATACTATTTGACTTGATGAATATGTTTGCTGATATAAAGGTGAATACTAATTTTATTTTGTGTATAAGAGACTATTTGCAAGTAACAGTCGATTGGACCTTCTTACTCTACTGCAACCGTCATTGAACTTAGACTATCTCATTCTTATCTGAACTCCTACATGTAAATCTCTACCTATCCATTTGCTGTGCATCCATTCGGTTCTCCTCTCAGGGTTTCATTTAGATCTCCTCCCAGAGGTAGGGATGATAATTCTTTTGACATTCATGACATTATCAGAGGAAATTCATCTCATGCTCCATCCTCTTCTCCTACAAGTGCAAGCGCATTCTCTTTTAGTGCGACTAAAGAAAAAATAAAAAAGTTTAGACTTAAAGTTAAATTTTTTTTATTGTAATTCCTACTAATTTTTTCTTTTTTTATTTTTTTTATTTCTTGTACTGTATTTACTTAATTATCTCTCATGTATCAATGATACGGTATATATATTATATATCCTTATTGTAATTCCCTACTATTTTTCCTTTTTTCTTTTTTCATTTTTCCCATTTTTTCCATTTCTTTAATTCATGTACATGAAATTTATGTTGATAAAACTGATTTTTTGAACGTTTATGAATTTTTATGGAATATTTATGATGGAAAGTCGAAACAGCGGTGCGGGCTATGGGCATGGGCAGCGCCCGCACATGCCAGCACGCAGGCAAGCGCAGGGCTACCGTGCACGTGCAAGCTACCGCGCATGCCCGAGCGGGTGCCTGTGCATGCTAGCACGCAAGCAAGCGTAGGACTACTGCCCATGTGCGCACGGACGCTTGCGCATGCCAACGTGCAGGCTTATAGGGGGCTACAATGCATGCCCGGGTGGGGCAACCGTGCATGCAAGCGCATACTCAGTCCACCCCACATGCAAGCGTATGCTCGGTTCACTACGCATGCCCACACAGCTCTACCATGCACGCAATACTATATTATTAATTTAAATTATTAATATTATTAATTTAAATGATATAATGATATGAAATTATTAATATTATTATTTAAAAATTGTAATGATATTAAATTAATAATTTATATAACATAGGGTTATGATATATTTTTGATTGTCAGTTACAAGATATAAATTATCAATCTGATATAATTTTATATAATATCAAAAAATTTAATTATCAATATTATATATAATTTATATGAATTATAAAAAACCATACCTAATAGCACACCACGAAACCTCTTGGCATGAGAAACAATTTTTGACGCCAATTTAATCAAATTTTTTTGGTACCAAAAACATTTTATTTCTTCACTTCTTTTGTTTTCTTTTTACTGCCGATTTAATTATATTTTTTGTGCCAATTTAATCATCTTTTTTTGGCATAAAAAATATCTTCTCGTATTTATTTCATTTATTTCTCTTTTTTCTACTCTCTTTGCCTTGCATGTTTATCTTGTTGGCTTATGCAATTCTCTCTTTATTTCATTTATTTCTCTCTCTCTTGGCTTTTGCAATTCTCTGTTTAATATGATGAATAAGATATAAATGTATTCTGAATCAAGAGTAAGTGATGAATATATTGGTAGGGTTAATGTATTTATTGAATTTGCATATCAAAATATTCAATCCATCGATAACAAGATATTATGTTTTTGTGTCAAATATTTCAACACATTGAGATTTTCTATACATACGGTCTTCAATCACTTATTACGTTATGGGTTTCAATATGGTTTTGATAAGTGGATATATCATGGAGACAGTAATGGAAAATCTATATGTCATGCATCCGATGTATCCAACTTACACTAATCTTTTTGATCATGATATGTTTGGTATGTTACATTATGCACTCACACTTTTATATCATACATCCAATGAACATGAACCAACTTCTCATGCATTTAATGTGGACGAATCAACTTTAGATAAATTTCATGAATTACTTCACAATGCCAAAAAATAGTATATTCAAAATCGAAATACACTATACTTACAATTATGGTACACCTATATCATTTAAAATGTTTATGTGGGTGGAGTGACAAATCTTTTTCATTACTATTAGTATTTTTAGGAGAATTGTTACCTGATGAAAATATATAATCAAATAGTTATCATGAAGTGAAAAAAAACTCTTTCAGATTTATGGTTGAGATATGAGAAAATACATATTTGTTTTAATGATTGTATGTTGTATTAAGAACATAAAGTTAAAGACGGTGCATGTTATTTGTGTGGTGCTGCTAGATGGAAACCAAATGCAAACGGAGATCAAGGAGGTCAAGATATTAATAAAAAAAGTTATAAAAATATTGGGATAGTTTCTTTTGATTTCTAGATTGCAAAGACTATTTACATGCTGCCAAACTGCTTTTTTCATGAGATGGCATCATGATAAGAGAACAAAAGATGGACTTCTAGGACACCCAACAGATTCTCCTACATGGAAGGAGTTTGATTCCCTATACCATAACTTCTCTTCTGACCCAAGAAATATTCGATTAAGGTTAGCAACAGATGGTTTCAATCCATTTAAAACAATGAACGTTTCACATAGTATTTGGCCAATACTCATGATACCATATTGTAACACCGAAAATTCGGTATTAGAAATGTTTTATAAATATCTTAATAATTATAAAATGAAATTTTAAATTTTATTGATTATTGATTTTGGAGTATTAAATTGAAATTTGGATATATATAAAATGTCGTGTCGGCGATTCGTAGCGAATCCTATTTAAAAAAAAAAGGGGGAGGAGGAGACGCAGTGTTTTGCCCCAAAGCCCTACGTCCCCTTAATTGGTAATTAGGGTTAGAAAACCCTAATTCTCTTCCCTTCTCTCTCCCTCTCTTCGCCTCTCTCGCTCTCTCTGTCTCCCGATTCTCTCTCTCCGCCACACTCCACCGCTCTCTCCCAACAGATCCTTCCTCTCGCGAGTGCGCCATCACCACCGCTTGCCACCTCTTGTCTCTCCCTCTCTAATTCTCTCACTCTCCCTTTCTCCCTCTCACTGACACTCTCTCTCTCTGCTCGGCTCCGCCTCCCTCCCGTGAGCACGGCCTTCTCGCGAGAGCGCTACAGTGCGAGCTTCCCCACGCGAGCGCGCCAAAGCACGCGACGTTCCGCGAGCACATGACTGCAGTCCAGCTCGCAAGCGCGCGCCTCAGCCCGTGATCCCGCGAGCCAGCGAGCCCGCGAGCCCACGACGGCCTACAAGCTCGCGACAGCCCACGAGCCCGCGACAGCCCACGATCTATTCTCTCCTTCGAGAGCTCTTCTGCGCGTGATCTATTCTCTCCTTTGAGAGCTCTTCTGCGCGTGGCCCCCTTGCTGCAATCCCAACTGAAGCCCAAACCGCAGTCATCAACCGACCCCCGAACCCTAGGTCGCGACTTCTTCACTACAGGTAACGGTTGTGTTGATTGTAGTTCTAGGGTTTGGTACCTAAAATTTGAGTTAATTGCTAACATAGTTTTAAATATGAAAATATTACAGGTTTTAAACCAATTCGACGGGCGAACGAAGGCTAGATTAGAGATTTGAGGAACCCTAGGTAAGAGAAATGCAATCACTTCAACATTTGAATTGATTTTGTCGAATTTATGTTGAATTTAGAATCAAAAGCTATATTCATATATATTCTGAAATTTGTTTAATTTGAGAAAAATTAAGAAAAATGAGAAATATTATAAATTCGATCATTTGTGAGCCAAATGATTCAAAATTGATGAAACGGGAATTTAGAAAGGAGATTGCGTAAATTCAGAGTTGTATTAAATTGGAAAGAAAAATTAAAAATCCCTTATTAGACTTTTGTTTGATATTGAATTGTGTTGATTTGATTAAGAAAATCTTTTTGGAGACTTGAGAAGTCAGATTGGATTTATTTTGAAAATATGGAGTGACCACCCTCCCTAAAAAAGTGAGTAAGACTCTAATCTCTTGCATGAAATAATAAAACTTTTTTCTGCCGTGTTTTTCATAAAACATGTTTTCGATATGTATGGACTCGACATATGATATTAAATTTCAAAACTTGTTTTGTGACATTTGGAGTGTCAAAAATTTATATTTCCGATAATTATGCATCCATGATTTGAAATGAAATGATATTATGTCATTATTTGAGAACCAGATATATTTTCTATTCTACCGTCGCATTGATATGGATTTGAAATGATTTGATGATTATATTGGCACACGGATTTAAAATATTTTGATGATCTGTATGGGCCGGGTACCCATTTGTGATGAGATGATCTGTATGGGTCGGGTGCCCACTTGTGATGAGATGATATTTTTTGATAAATTCCATAACTACGAAGGGCGTTTGTAAAGGCACCGGTTTGCCCGGATATACTTCTACAAGAGTTATCCGCAAACGTCATATGTCTAATGGCTATAGGCGTGGTTGGTTGAACCCACGTAAGGGAGAAGACGTGTGTGATGCCACCGTCTAGCACCGGGCGGGATCCTATACACGATGATGAGTTAGCCCTAGCGAACTTATGGCCAACGTCGGGGTAGAGAGTGACTTTTGAACTTTATGCTTAATAAAACTCTCGATGCGCCTGTCTTGGTTATGGTTGACCTCTGTCAGGACCATTTTTTATTTGCTCTAATAATACTCGATTTTGAATGGATACATATATGTTTGATATCGTGTAATTGGTTAAATGATTTCAAATTAATAAATGTATCATGTTTTACTATGAAATGTAAATTATTGTTACGAATAATGTTGTTTGACACTCCAATGGTTCACTCACACTATTTATGCTTGATATTAATCCGCTCACTTACTGGGTATCTTCTCTAATATTCACCCATCTCCTTACCTTTCTCAGACAGGATTACTATGATAGAGCGACATTATAGACTCTAAAGGTTTTTGTAGCATATTGGTGGTTCGGTATTCACGACGGTGAGATTTAATTCAAATAAAAATTTGAAGTCCTTATTTTATTTCGACCTGACAAGGTCATGATATTGAGATCCGTAGTTGGCCGTGTATATTTATATGGGATGACTATTTGTAGGGGTTGTGAGGTCGGTATTGGGGAGGCAGTGTTGGAGGCAGATCTGATTCCGCTCCCTATCATGGATTTTGATGCCATCTTAGGGATGGATTGATTGAGTTTACACCAAACTTCTGTGGATTGTTACACGAAAGAAGTTGAGTTTCGGGGGTCCAGGCAGCCACCGTTAGTATTCTGGGGCTAGAGACGAGTATTGCCCTACAGTATTATATCTGTTATGAAGGCCAGACGCTTGGTATGCCGTGGTTGTGCGGCTTTTTTGGTTTATATTGTCGACACCACCGTTGAGGGACTGAGACTTGAAGATGTCCCTGTGGTACAAGAGTTTCCAGATGTGTTCCTCGAGAAGTTTCCTAGATTACCACCAATTCGGGAGTTCGATTTCAAGATTGATATAGTGTTGGGGACCAATGTTATTTCTATTCCGCCATGCAGAATAGTGCCTACTGAACTGAAAGAGCTTAAGATTTAGTTGCAGAAACTTTTAGACAAGGGGTTTATACCCCCAAGCACGTCACCCTGGGGTGCTCCGGTGTTATTTGTAAAGAAGAAAGATGATATATTTTGACTTTCTGTGGATTACAGACAGTTGAACAAAACCACCATAAAAACAGATATCCCCTACCATGTATAGATGATTTGTTTGATCAGCTGCAGGGAGCTACGGTTTTCTCGAAAATTGTTCTCTGTTCGGGTTATCATCAGTTGAGGGTTTGGGCTGGAGATGTGCCCAAGACAGCCTTTCGTACTCGATACGACCACTATGAGTTTTTAGTCATGCCATTTAGGTTGATTAATACCCCAACTGTTTTTATAGATTTGAAGAACCGAGTCTTCCATGATTTCCTGGATCAGTTTGTCATCGTATTTATCGATGACATCTTGGTATATTCACGGAGTGATAAAGATCATGTTCAACACCTTCAGGTGGTATTATAGATACTCCGTGAGAAACAGTTATATGTCAAATTCTCGAAATGTGAGTTTTGGCTGAGACAGATAGGATTTTTGGGGCACATTATCTCCGCAAAAGGTATTTATGTTGATCCGTGAAAGATTGAGCCTATATTGAAGTGGGAGCAGCCACAGACAGTTATCGAGATCCGTAGTTTTCTTGATTTAGTCGGGTATTATCGTCGATTTGTAAAGGGATTTTCCCGGATAGCTGCTCTATTATCTAAATTGACCTGGAAGGGGTTCAAGTTTGTTTGTGATGACCATTGTGAGGCGAGTGTTCAGGAGTTCAAACAACGGTTGACATCTGCTTCTATTTTAGCTCTTTCCACTAACAGTTGGGAATATACAGTGTATAGTGATGCTAACCGACAGGGATTGGGTTGTGTTCTGATAAAGATAGTCGGGTTATTGCATATGCTTCTCAGCAGTTGAAGACGCATAAGTCGAACTACCCGATGCATGATCTTGAGTTGGCCGCCATAGTCTTTGTTTTGAAAATATGGCGACATTACTTATATGGAGTAACTTGTAGGGTATTTACAGATCACAAAGTTCTAAAATACTTGTTTACCCAGTGGGAGTTGAACCTCAGACAGAAGAGATGGTTGAAGTTATTGAAAGACTACGACCTTATCATTGATTACCATCCGGGAAAGGCAAATGTGGTGGCAGATGCATTGAGCCGAAAGTCATCATCCTCCTCTTCTCCCTCTATTATGACAGAGAGTGTTTACCTCTCTTGCTTGATGGGACTCCGTATACTCGGAGTCAATTTGACTAGTAATGATCAATGAGCACTACTAGCTCGATTTGAGGTGTAGCCGACTTTGCTTGATCGCATTAAAGAGTTTCAGAGGTCAGATGAGGAGCTCCAGAGTATTCTTGAGAAGATCAGCAGAGGCGAGAGTGGAGACTTCCGAGACCGCGATGACGGACTAGTTGTATACAGAGAGTGGGTTTACATTCCCATCACAACGATCTTCGTAGGGCTATTCTTGAGGAGGTTCATTCCTTCGCTTATACCTTGCATCCGAGCGGCACGAAAATGTATCAAACTATCTGAGATAGTCATTGGTGGCCCGGGATAAAAAGGGAGATCGTAGATTTTGTGGCTAAATGTTTAGTTTGCCAGCAGGTGAAAGCCGAACATTAACGGTCGATTGGTACATTACATCCCCTCCTCATTCCTAAGTGGAAGTGGGAACATATCACGATAGATTTTGTGATGGGACTGCCTCGGACTTCAGCACGGCATGACACTGTATGGTGACTGTAGATAGACTTATGAAGTCTGCACACTTCATTGCTATTCATGCCGATTTCTCTTTGGAAGTGTTAGCACGTCTCTATATCGACACTATTGTTAGACTTCATGGAGTACCTGTATCGATAGTGTCAAATAGAGATCCTAGATTCACATCTAGGTTTTGACTCAAATTACAGGAGGCAATGGGTACAAGGCTGAATTTTAGTACGGCCTATCATCCGCAAACAGATGGTCAGTCAGAGAAAACCATTCAGACCATTGAGAACATGCTGAGAACATGTGTGATGGATTGTCGGGGTAGTTGGGATTGGCACCTTCCACTAGTCGAATTTGCATATAATAATAGCTATCAGGCCAGTATAGGGATGCTCTCATATGAGGCACTGTATGGTAGGAAGTGTTGTATCCCGATATACTGGGATGAGATCGAAGAGCAACGTCTCAGCAGTATCGAGTTAATTGAGGAAACGAAGGATAAAGTTAAGGTTATCCATGAGCGGGTGAAAGCCGTCGAGGACAGACAGAAGGCATATGTCGATCATAGGCGGCGACCTCTTGAGTTTGTCGCTGGAGATATGGTTTTCTTGAGGATATCTCCTTGGAAGGGAGTTATACGGTTCAAGCAGCGGGGCAAGTTGAACCCCAGATATATTGGGCCCTTCTGTATCCTTGAGAAGGTCAGAAGTGTAGCATACAGATTGGAGCTATCAGATGAACTATCCCGTATTCATGACGTCTTCCATGTCTCGGTACTCAGGAAGTACTTGGCCGATCTTTCTCATGTACTTGAGCCTCTACCTGTTGAGTTACGAGAGGATTTTAGTCTTTCAGTTCAGCCCGTGACTATTCTGGATCGACAGATAAGAAAGTTGCGGAGCAAGAAAGTTTTATTGGTTAGAGTTTTGTGGAGGAGTGACTAGGTCGAAGAAGAGACCTGGGAGCTCGAGGAGACTATTAGGAGACAATACCCCTATTTGTTTACTGTTTAGATTTCTTTTAGTTTCGAGAACGAAACTTGTTTTTAGGGGGTTAAGTGTTGTAATACCGAAAATTTGGTATTAGAAATGTTCTATAAATATCTTAGTAATTATAAAAGGAAATTTTAAATTCTATTGATTATTAATTTTAGGATATTAAATTGAAATTTGGATATATATAAAATGTCGTGTCCGCGATTTATGGCGAATCCTATTTAAAAAAAGGGGGGGAGGAGGAGACGCAGCGTTTTGCCCCAAAGCGCTGCATCCCCTTAATTGGGAATTAGGGTTAGAAAACCCTAATTCTCTTCCCTTCTCTCTTCCTCTCTTTGCCTCTCTCGCTATCTCTCTCCCGATTCTTTCTCTCCGCCACCCTCTACTCTCCGCTGCTCCTTCCTCCCGCGAGCGCGCCATCACCGCCGCTTGCCACCTCTCGTCTCTCCCTCTCTACTTCTCTCACTCTCCCTTTCTCCCTCTTACTGTCGCTCTCTCTCTCTTCGGCTCCGCCTCCCTCTATCGCTCTCTCTCTCTTCGGTTCCACCTCCCTTCACCGCTCTCTCTCCACTGTTCCTCCCTCCTGCGAGCACAACCTTCCCGCGAGCGCGCCGCAGTACGATCTTCCCTGCGCAAGCGAGCCACAGCGTAAGAAGCGCACCACAGCGAGCGACCTTTCGCCAGCGCGTGACTGCAGTCCAACTCGCGAGCACACGCCAGGCCACGAGCCCACTAGCCCACAAGCCTGCGATGGCCCACGAGCCTACGACAGCCCACGAGCCCATGATAACCCGCGAGCCCGTGATCCGTTCTCTCCTTCAAGAGCTCTTTTGCGCGCGAACCCCCTTGCTGTAACTACAACTAAAACTCAAACTGTAGTCATCAACCGACCCCCGAACCCTAGCTCACAGCTTCTTCACTGCAGGTAACGACTGCGTTGGTTGTAGTTCTAGGGTTTGGTGCTTAAAATTTGATTTAGTTGCTAACATAGTTTTAAATGTGGAAATGTTATAGGTTTTAGACCAATTCGACCGGCGAACGAAAGCTAGGTTTGAGATTTGAGGAACCCAATGTGAGAGAAATGCAATCACTTCAACATTTGAATTAATTTTGTCGAATTTAGGTTGAATTTAGAATCGGAATGTATATTCATATAGATTCTGAAATATGTTTAATCCAAGGAAAATTAGGAAAAATGATAAATATTAGAAATTCGATCATTTGTGAGATAAATGATTCGAAATTGATGAAACGAGAATCTAGAAAGGAGATTGTATAAATTCAGGGTTGTATTAAATTGAAAAGAAAAATTAAAAATCTTTTATTAGGCTTTTGTTTGATATTGAATTGTGCTGATTTGATTAGGAAAATCTTTTTGAAAACTCGAGAAGTCAGATTGGATTTATTTTGAAAATAGAGAGTAACTACCCTTCCTAGAAAAGTGAGTGAAACTTTAATCTCTTACATAAAATAGTAAAACTTGTTTCTGTCGTGTTTTTCTTAAAACATGTTTTCGATATGCATGGACTCGACATATTAAATTAAATTTCAAAACTTGTTTTGTGACATTTGGAGTGTCGTAAATTTATATTTCTGATGATTATGTATCCATGGTTTGAAATGAAATGATATTATGCTATTATTTGAGAACCAAATAAGTTTTCTATTCTACCGTCATATTGACATGGATTTGAAATGATTTGATGATTGTATTAACACACGGATTTAAAATGTTTTGATGATTTGTATGGGCCGGGTGCCTACTTGTGATGAGATAATATTTTTTGATAAATTCCGTAGCTACGAAAGGTGTTTGTAGAGGCACCAGATCGCTCGGATACGCTTCTGCAGGAGGTATCCGCAAAAGTCATATGTCTAATGGTTATAGGCGCGGTTGGTTAAACCCACGTAAGGGGGAGGATGTGTGTGACGCCACTGTCTAGCACCAGACGGGGTCTTATACACTATAATGAGTTAGCTCCAGCGAACTCATGGCAACGTCGAGGTAGAGAGCGACTTTTGAACTTTATGCATAGTAAAACCCCCGATGCGTCTATTCTTGGTCATGGTTGACCTCTGCCAGAATCATTTTTGGTTTGCTTTAATAATACTTGATTTTGAATGGATACATATATGTTTGATATCGTGCGATTGGTTAAATAATTTCAAATTGCTAAACATATCATGTTTTACTATGAAATGTAAATTATTGTTACGAATAATGTTGTTTAACACTCAAATGGTTCATCCACACTATTTATACTTGATATTAATCCCCTCACTCACTGGGTATCTTCCCTGATACTCACCCCTCTCCTTATCTTCCTTAGATAGGATTATTATGATAGAGCGACGTTACAGGCTCTAGAGGTTTTCGTAGCATATTGGTGGATTCTGTATTCACGACGGTGAGCTTTAATTCAAATAAAAATTTGAAATTCTTATTTTATTTCGACCCTGCGAGGTCATGTTATTGAGATCCGTAGTTAGTCATATATATTTATATGGGAAGACTGTATAAATTATGAATATTGTTTGGGAAACTTCCACATTTTACTTGTATTGAGGCACCTGTAAATATTTAAAATTTTTTTTGGAAAATTGTTATACATCGTATAAACTTTAGGCTCACTCGGTGTAGTGGCTGCTCGTCTGCTAATAATTAAAAAGTCTTATATTATCCTAATTGTCTACTGTGGTTTGGTTCATTGTCTTGAGATCAAGATGACCATTTTATTTGATTGATAGGATGGTCGTGAATCATACAAGCCAAATTGTACTTAGAAGACCTCTAAAATATGAGAAGATTCTACCCAATTTTTTACAAAAATACAGTCAGCATCCAAGGTAACGGGCGGCTACTCACTCCCCCGGTTCGGGGTGTGACACATATAATATGTCTCCTTAATCGTGTATGAAGTTTACAAACTTCATACTCACATTACTTATTCTTGATCCTAGAATTTCTTGCGTCAAGATAAATATGTATATGCAACCATTGATGGAAGAATTAAAAGAATTGTAGAATGAAGGAGTAAATACTTATGATTATTTGATTGATGAAATATTTAAAATGCATGCAGCACTATACTTATCTGTCTGGATGGAGTACTAAAAGTTGATTTGTATATCCAATATGCAGATATAATACATGTTCTCAATGGTTACCAAAAGTATTGTTATATTGGATATCGAAGATGGTTTGAGTCAAATCATCCATTCAGTTATGATAAACATTCTTTTGATAGGACAGAGGAATTCGGAGTTGCTCCTAAAGAATCTAAAATCGATAAGTTACAAGAATTAGATAAGATTGACTTAATAAGTCCCAAAGACATGCATGGATGAGAAAAAAAACTTATTATTTCATTTGCCTTATTGGAAAAATGTTTTAATTAGACATAATATTGGCATGATGTACACTGAGAAAAATTGTTTTGATATAATTGTTAGTGCAATTCTTGAGAAAGAAGAAAATTCTAAATACAATTATAAGGTTAGCCTTGACCTTGAAGAGATGAGAATAAAAAGGATTTACATGTACGTAAATCAAACTCTATGAATATATTTTTGTCTAAAGTGTTACCAAATGACCTTGCAGGAGAAAGAAGGATTTCTCAAGGTTTTGAAGGAATTAAAACTTTCAGACGAATACTCTACTAACATCTCCAGATGTGTAAAATTGAAGCAGCGGAAGTTAATAGGTCTAAAGAGTTATGACTGTCATATTTTAATATAAGAGTTTATTTTCATAGCAATTCATGGATCACTCCCTGACAATATTAACTTTGTTATTATTAAAATTTTTAACATTTTTAAATATCTTTACTCTAAGATTCTTGACCCACAAGAACTTGAGCAATTGGAGGCATAAGTTTCACAAATTATGTGCGATTTTAAAAAGATTTTCCCTCATTTATTTTTTACCAGCATGATATACTTGATCGTATACTTAACAATTGAATGAAGGATTGATGGACCAATAACATATAGGCGGATGTATTTAGTTGAAAGATTTATTTTATTTTAATAACTTATTTAGCTCATTTTATTTAACATTCATATACATGTAAAGTAATATAATATATGTATATGTATATAGATACTTGTTTCAACTCAAATTCTATATAAATGATAGAGCACGGCCTGAAGGCTTCATCGCGAAAGAGTATATAGTAAATGAGTATTTACTATTTTGTTCAAGATATTTAGACTGTGTTGAAACAAGATTTAATCGTGTATTACAGAATGATGACAACTACATTGTATTTGGAGAAAATGAGTCCATTTTTACAACTATTAGAAAACCTTTGGAATAAGAATACGTACATATATTAAAAGACAAAAAAAAAAAAATATCTCAAATTTGTCTCGATGAGACATTATTACAGCAATACCATAGATATATATTAGTGGCTCGATTACTTCTTTTAAACTATAAGTATAAATTGTCATATATATATTTATGAATATTAAATTCTAATATTATATAATTATATATATTATTTCATATGAAGGAGCATATATAACATGTTTGAAAAGCAAATCGAGGGAAAATGTTAAACACTTTCCAAATTGATAAATTTCATAGTAAAGATTTCTCTAATTGATTTAGTTATCATGTGAGTATATCAAAATTTAATCTTTTTAATATTATTAATTTATTTTATTTACATGTTAAAGTATATCATTAGTTAATCTTTTTAGATTTCTTTTTCCAGCTTACAAATCAAAAATATCCCGTGGAGATTATAGATAAAATTAAATGGATTTCTCGTAAACCAGATCCATTGGTTAGAAATTACAATGGGTAGGTAATCAATGGATATCGATTTCATGTAAAAGATTGTGAGCAATGCCTTCATACTCAGAATTCAGGAGTAGTGGTAGTAGTGGATAATATTAGTTATGCAAGTGCGAGAGATAAAATGCTCATTCATGGTAAATTTAATTATTATGGAATGTTAAGATAAATTATTCAAGCAAACTATAATAAAATATATACATTTGTATTATTTCGGTGTGATTTGGTCGACCTACAATAAGAATGCAAGAAATACAGATTTGGTTTAATACTAGTGAATTTTTTCTATCTCAATTATATCAGTATTGATTTGTTAGATGATCCTTATGTGTTAGTGTCCTAAGCAAAGAAGGTATTTTATGCAGCCGATAAAAGATATAAAAGATAACTTGTTGTAAAGTATGTCAAAATTACAGATGAATTTGACATGGGTGATGAAATAATAACTCATCATCTCAATTCAGAAAGTAACCCCTCAAACAATCAGGTGTGGGTTCAGACTAATGTTGATGAAGATAAAGGAAATATATCAAAAGAGATGAATAATGATGATAATGTTGATAGAATAAGATACGATGCACATGGGTATGAAAATGTTATTTTGTTTACACATTATGCAATCATTGATTGTCTTCTCTATTTTTATATTTTTATTCGGTCTACTTTTATTCAGTGTATCATGTATAATGATATGACTATAACGTATGGTAACAAATGGTAATAAGTGATATTAATATAACAAGTGCTATAGTAAATGGTACCAAGTGCATTTTATGTCACAAAAATTACGTTTTGATATAAAAAATTAAGTGAAAATGAGATTTAATCAATTGCTTAATTAAGTTAAGCTACCAATGGCTAAGATGTAATACACAAATAAATCGCGAATACTCCGAATCGTTATAAAAACGTAATAATTGCAAGATAAAAAGTCGTAACAATATATGGGAAATAAAACATATGGGGAAAGTTAACAACTCCTAAAAATTGCATGAATTGCATGAAACGTAGTACGACATAACAACTCATAAAAAGTTCTAAAAATTGCATTAATAAATATATGTGAAAGTAATACATATGGAAACATGTGGGAAACAAAGAGATGTATTAATTATAATATGGTGACTAAAACAATAATCAAAGTGTGTAAGGAAAAAAGAGAGGGTAAAAAGGCGGGTAAAATAATAATGCGTTCCAAAAATTGTAAATATTGTGTAATGAAAAAACAAGTGAAAAAAATTTATAATGAAAAATGGCACGGAAAAAGAAAAGGGTTTTTGAAATTTTATTTTCAAAATTTGTTTATGAAAATGATGATCTGAGATGATATGTCACTTGATAAATAGAAATTATTGTAACCGTTGGATTGATATGTCTACTATTGGATTAATGAAAGTGCAAAAAATTTGTAAAAAAATTGAGATTATTTTGAAATACAAATAATATAATAATACCAGTTTAACATTACTATATAATATGTATTACTATAAATTACATTATCGATTCGACCAGTTTAGGTTAATTTAAGTAAATGACTGATCTACTTTCATAATACAAAATTATTATAATTATGATTATCAATATTAATTGAAATAATATAATTTTTAATAATATAATATTTGTATAATAATAATGTAGTTATTATTAATATTATATTACTATAATATAATATTAGTATGTTATATAATTTAATTAATTATCAAATAATTTAAATAATGTTAGATGTTAAATATTATATTTCATGTTAAAGTGGTTTAAATATTAGTGATTTTAAATAATTATTAATTTTAAATAATGTTACTCGGTGGAGTTAGATTTAGTTTGGTTGGATTATGATAGGGTAGTAATGGGTATTAATCATATTAATCTCAACATGATTCATCTTCAACAGTTGGAAAGACGTCTCTTCAATTTTCTCCTAACATTAGTTAAATTTTATATAATTTTATTAGTTTTTATCATTATGAATATAAATAAATTTATTAGTAATTTAAATAATTTAAATAATATTCCTAATTATTTAAATATTTTAGAGTTTGATACAGATGCAATGCAATGTAATGTGATTTATGAAATTGACAAACGAATTCATTTAGATTGCCTTCCTTTTCCAATAACATAATAAAATAATAATAAATGTAATATCATAATTAATTATACCAACATAATTAATTATATTATTACATTTCATAATTTCAAATTATAATATTATATTATCTATTCAATGAATTTTTAGAAATGTAATATTATATAATATAAATTACTAATTTATATATATTACGAATGGTTATAAACTACTAATTTATATATATCATGGCATGTGCACGGGGGCGCACGCATGCTTATGCACACATGCCCACCTCTACCACAGTGGACATGTGCACCGCTCGGGTGAAGTCACATTCTCAGTTATAAAATTTAAAATATGAATTAAGTATAATGATGGATTATATAGTGTAATTAATATTATTAATTTAAATAATATAATGGTATAAAATTAAATTATGGTATAGTATGTATTATATGTATTGATATACAAGTTACATGAAATATAAGTGGTAGTAATAATATAAAAATATAGTAATTGAATTTTTGAACAACATATAATATAATGTGTAATAAAACAAATATGAAACAATAAAAAAAGTGGTAAAGAATAAAAAGTGGGTAAAGATAAAAAATATATAAAAAATTTATTTGTGAAAAAAAATAGGATGTGCACAATACCGTGCACGCATAGTCCACTGCACATGCACACGTACACAGTGCCACTACTACATGCGTACCGCCTAGTCCATTATTGAGCAAAGTCATATTTCTCAATTATAAAAAATTTAATATGAATTAAGAACAATGATTGTATAATTAATATTTTAAATTTAAATATTATAATGATATGAAATTAAAACATATGTATACAATGTAATATAGTAACAATGTTATAGTAATATGAGATAACAATTGTGTGCTAATGAATAAAATAAAAACACAAACAAAAACACAAAAACACAAAACTGATGATGTAACAATTAAAAAATCGGTAAATGAGGATGATCACATTTTTTTTTATTTTGAATATTTTAAATAAAAGATAATCACATTTTTTTTTAATAAAAGTTGGGTTCTACTGGGTATTGAAACATTTTAAAATTTTCTAATTTTTGATCAATTTGGGACGAATTAAATAAATGATGAGTATTGTAGCTGACAATGAAAAATCACAATCATCTAAAAAACTACTTGAGTCTGAAAAATCCCAAACATTCCAAGATGCTACACCAAGTTTGGTTTAAAAACAGATCATTTTATTGTTAGATAATTAATAATTATCCATTTCTAATTTTTTATTTTGAACAATTGTCAAGAAATGTAGTGATCCAATATTTTGTCAAGATATTTGAGATTTAATAAAAGAAAAACGCATAATGGTTGAAATGAATGAATTAAATCAATCTATAGGAGTCGATGGTATAATCTTTACCAGATTCATTGTCTCTATACTCAAAGTGCATTCGATTGCTCTAATAAATTATAGAATTTGGCGTAATATGCCAACAGAGTATAAAGAAAGCATGTGAAAATTTGTACAGATATTTAATTTTATTAGTAAATTGTACAATCATATAAATAGAAATTAATATATTTAATTTTATTTTTTACATATTTGAATTGTAGTCAAAGATTACTGTTAAACCACTCAGAGATGATACTAAGAAATGAGTTATTGGAAATTTGTGTGACAAATTGAAGAGTTTTAAAAATACTCAAAAATCAAAGTGGTTCGATAATTCACTTGAAATAGATGAAAATATAAAGAGAATGGAAGATGAAAAGGGTTGATCTAAATCAGTATAAGAATCTTGTTAATTTCTGGTTGAGTGATAAAGGGAATGTACAAGTTAACAATTTTTCTTAGTATTGGTATTGACTTGTATTCTAATACATTCACTTCTATTCTAATACTCTGTGTTAGGAAATTAGTAAAATAAATTCAAAATATCACGCAAAGTTGACAAATCTACATTATTATGATATAAATCATTTGTCAAGCTCATACATGAGAAGGTATAACAATTCATATTTTATTTTACTTGTAATTAATTTTACTACATAATATTTCAAATACTTTAAAATGGAACCATTTTTATTATTACAGATGATACAATTTGAAACGATATCTTGTGGAGCTAAACTTTATATTACAAGTAAAATCTGATCAGACGACAGTTAGTTTCTATAAAAATATCAGAAATTGTGGTATTGATGATTATTTTTATATAATTCTAATTGATATATTTATGGATATTCACGTTTGATTCATTTATTTCTCATAAGAAATGATGAAAAGTGGAATTGAGACTATTAAGAGTGAAAAATTGCAAGTAGAAAATTTGAGTTTATCTTGAAAAAGTGATATCATATGTAAAGTTAAAGTGACTGATGTGAGGAAAAGAATCGGATTGTGGGAAAAGTTATAATTTTGTCACAACGTATGCATTCAATCAAATATGAGAACGAAAATATGACTATTATGATAGAACGATTAATGGAACAAAATCATAATTTTACTAATTTGATGAGCAATGTTCTTATGCATGTTGTTATATATGTTGGAAGTGGATAGCAATATGAATTAATGAATATGGTCAATGAAGAATGGCTTATTGCTGGTGTTCAGATATGAATGTCATTTCTCAAGTTTTCATCGCAATCTTACTAATTTCACTTTTGTCGTTGAATAATAATCAAATTATTTGTTTTGTTAGATTTCTCTAATACCAAATGTTGGGAGTGGACATAGAAACCAACTATCATTATCATCATCACCCAACTCTATCCCAAAAGATAATATTTTTATTTACAACTATTTTTTTATAATATGTCATTATATTATATTTATTTCACTACATATTTTTATGAATAGGTTGACATGAAAGTTTATGCTGGAACTGTAATTTCAAATTATGATAGTAATATTTTTTATAATCAAAGTGAAATATTTTTGGCATGAGTATCTCAGAATCAGAAGATATGCAGTTGTGGGATATGCAACTTTTTTTTTTGGTTATCGTATTAATGTATCAATCATTCTCATTAATATGAGAATTATAGTTATATTATTTTAATAATTTCTTTATTTTATAGTTTTTAACATTTCCTAACATTTCTAACATTTTGATAACCAATGATAAAAATGGAGTAATCTTTCCAATCACTTGCAGTAAGTGAAGATGATAAAAGACAATACATTTCCTAACATTTATAGTAACTGACGATGATGCATAAAAGATAATAATTTTTTCTAACTATTTTTCTAATCAAACCAAGACAGAGTAATTTTTCTAATAGTTCTGTAACCATTGATAAAATAGTAACATTTTTTGACATTTATAGTAATCAATAATACAAAATATTAACTTATACTAACATAAGACACTTATAATAACTAATAATAAAGGTAATAATTTATACTAACATATATTGTAACCTAAAACTTATAGTAACCGATGATACAAGTAGTAATTTATACTAACATATGTCATAACCGACGATAAAAGTTATTTCCTAACCCTTTTCTAGTAGACAATAAAAGTAGTAACATTTCTTGATATTTGTGATAACCGATAATACAAGATAGTAATTTATACTAACATGTGTGTTAACCAACGATAAAAATTAATAGTATTTCCTAACTCTTTTCTAACATACGATAAAAGAGAGTATATTTTCTAACACTTGTAGTAACCAACAATATAAGACATTAACTGATATTAACACATATAATAACTGATGATAAATAATTAAAACTTTTCTAAATGCTTTTTCTTACCGACGTGGTAACGACGATAAAACCTAATAACATTTCCTAATACTTGTGTAATCCATGATAAAAGCGCATCTCGTAACATTTGTGTATCCGATGATAAAAGATAGTAATATTTCCTAACATAAATGGTTAATGACGATAAATAACAGTAACAATTCCTAACAGTTATGTGACTAATGATAAAGACAGTAATATTGACTAACAGTTATGATAACCGACGATAAAAAAAGTAATTATATTTTCTAACATATACAGTTATCAACAATTAATAGCAATACGAATTCTTAACAGTTATAGTGACTAATAATAAATGTAATAATATTTTCTAACATATGTGGTAACCGACAATAAAATATAATTACTTTTATCAACAATTTTTGCAACTAATAATAACAAATAGTAATTTTTACTAACACTTTTCTACCATCTATATAGATCCGGAACATACTCCAACGGTGATCAAAACTGTCAGGATAGACTTATCTTGACTGATATATAACCAACTAAAGGTATATCCATTTGAAAATGTTGTGTCAATGGTTTAATTAAGTTTAATAGATGATTTTCGTCCGTCTCGATAGGGTATTTGTTTTATAGCGAATAATTTAACGAATTTATAATTCTAGTGGAAGGATTAGAAACTCTCCTCTTGCAAGATTAATTTAAGTTTGTCCATGGGATCATTGCCCATGGGAGCTTTGCTTATGAGAGGTCAGTTTGTGAGAAATATGCTTACTCTATTATATAATTTTTCCACCTATCCTAATAAAAGAATTAAAACACAGACACAAATATAACAATGAAAGAATTAAACCTTATAGAAGATTTTATTTAATCATATTCATTGAATCCTCCAAAAGTTGTTAATCTCTTCCTTGACTATTGTATTTATAGTTTTGATGAAGAGATAATTATTGGAGATAATTTAATGCACAAATATAGCCATTGAGGTGGTTAGATGTTCAATTTAATGTTCGAATAGCTTTTCTAAACAACTAATATGTACTCATAGAGATCAACTTCCTTTTACTTTGAGTCGACTAATATTTGAATTTTATTTTGTTTTGTGTTTATTCAAGTTGACTATCTCTATGTATTGAATCGACTGCCTTTTAAGTTTGTTTAGATATTTATGCTTGGAATCTCATATATGTTGGCTTATCCATCTCTTCAGGTCAACTAATACTTTTTTATTTTTAAGCATTTTCACCGTGGGATATGAGGTCGACTTGTGCTTTATATCAAATCGACTTAATCTTCAATCTACTTAAATGCATTTCCTGTGGAGCTTGTGCAGGTCGACCTTCCAATGCTTTAGGTCGACTTAGCCTTAATTATACTTAAGCCATTTTTGGTTCATGCCTCATGCAAGTCAATTTGGACTTGTTGATGAGTTAACTTGTACTTGCTCCTGCTTAAGTGTATATGCATTGTGGTACATGTAGATCGGTTTGGTATCTATACTAGGTTGACATAGTGAAACTTGACTTAGTGTGTATGTCATTTAGCAACAGTACGAGTTGGTTTACTAATGCATGTAAGTCGACTAGTGGAGCGTTATGTGAAGTCCTAGTTCTATGCAAATCGACTTGGTTAAGAGTGCGAGTCGACTTGAACTAGTGTCCCTTGAGATATTCTATGTTCTATACATATCTAGATTGCCTTAACAAGTTTCCTAGGTCGACTTAAGGTTGAGTACATCTGAAATATTTTAACTCTAGGATATGTGAGTCGACTTGAGATAGAGTGCGAATTGACTCAGCCTATTGTCCTTTGAGATTTTCAATATCTACTCATGTATAGGTTGACTTCTTGACTTTTCTTAGTCAACTTGGGTCTAAGCTCACTTAAGATATTTTAAATTTAGACAATGTAGACCGACTTGAAGCAATGACCAGGTTGACTTAGCCTAGCAGGTGACTTATGCTCTATGTTCTAACCCGTGCCACGGTATGTGTCATGGCTTGTGCTAAGTATCAGATTTCTCTAAATCGTGAATGTATGGGTCGACTTGATATAACATGTTAGTTGACTTGGCCTAGTGCATGACTTTAGTTCCAAGGTCTGGCACATGGCTTCACATGTGCTATGGTGTTGCACCTTTAGGCACATGAGGCGTGTAGCGCGTGAGCCATGCATGAGTAGTTGGAGCACAATCAACGGAGGGAGGATTTGGTGAATGAGATATTGCATCTAGAATAGGATGGAGCTAGAATCAGGAGTATACGCACAGCATGTAGGAGAAGCACTTAAACAAGCATAGGGGTGCACATGAGCTGATGCATGGTGAAGCCAAGGGGCATGGGCAACTTGGTGCATCCAAGGGAGTTTGGATGTTCTGTTTAGAGTAAAGTGCAACATTTCGAAGGGTGATTTAGAGGAGAGAATCAAGAAAATGACGTAGGAGTTAGCTTGACATTAGGTGTCATTTGGTGGGAGATACAAACAACTGTGAGCAATTATGATTATTTGAGAAAAATAACTCAAACAATCAATAAATCATAAAAAATGGTTTGTGAATATTGAAAATGGTGAAGTTTCATTAAGATTAGTTAGGACAATATTGTTGTCACAACTGGCAATGAAGGAGTTAACTACTCAGGGAGACAAGTCGACTTGTGAACCTATCAAGTCGACTTGTGAAACATATCAAGTCGACTTAGGGACTTTCATAGGTCAACCTATGAAGATGCAATTCATTCTGTACGTGTGGCACATGTGGCATAACGATTATGAATGTTTAAGAAAGATACAAGTGAAAATTTGAATTCTGATACAAGTGAAAATTGGAGGAATGTCTTAGAGTCATTCAAATGTTATCTTAAATGGAGTCATTCGGCAGTTTGCTCAATTCAAATGGGAGAATAAGACAATGACACGTGGCTCTTTAGATAAGTCGACTTGTGATTTTGGATAGGTCAACTTGATCATTAGATATAACTTAGTCTTATTTCATTGAGAGTTTTGTGGGCTAACTAGTGTCCTTAGGTGAGTCGACTTGACTTGCCTACTGTATAAATTCAGTCTGCTTATGCCATAAAGTAAGTCGACTTGAGTTTTCCTTGAGTCGATTAGTTTAACAATCTATTTATATTTAGAGTTGATTCAACATTTAGTGAGTCGACTTGTCTTATGAATGATTTGACTTGCTTATGTGTGAGATTAAGTTATATATTTTTAATCATTCTCAAATATATTCTAATTTCTTTCAAATTAATCTTTTATTAATTTAAACTATTTTACTTATCATTTAACTTAAAATTTACTTATTATTTGTTAATCATCAAAATTCATTTTGCCAATAGACGTCATATGGTGTCATATGTATCCTTCGAGAATATCTACCTTTTGCTATATTAACACATATGTTAAATGTGTGATTTTAAATATTTTATGAATATTTATCCAAATTCTCTAGAATTTATAACAATCGTTGCATTTTTATATTTGAATTTATTTTTTTATTTTTAAGACTTTAATTTTATAATTATAGTTTTGATTTTAAAAAAATTAAAATTTTTTTTAGATCACATTAGTATTTTAACTTAATTTAGTATTTTTTTTTAATTTTAGGTTATTAATAATTCTTAATTTTATTTTATAAATTAAGGAATAGTTTTTAGGATTTTACATCTAGCTAATTTTAATTTCTTTATTATTAATTATTGACTTGATTTTGTAATAGGTTTAGTGTTAAAAATTTGGTTAAATAAGTTAGATAATTAGAATTAAGTAATATTAATCATAAATTAATTAATGTTCATAGTATCTTTTTTTGGTACTATACCAATCGGTATTTGAAAATATATTTTGACTAATCCGATTTGAAATTTACAGTGGCCTATTTAAGGGGTTATTCTCTCAACGTAATATTTTTTTATACCAAAATCACGAGTCGAATTCAAAAATTTGATTAAGCGATCTTACACTAAATCACATTAAATCAACTGTCCGTTAGCGTGTTCATAATATCGACAACCTTACTCAATAGTACTTTAATCAACTCCACCGTCAACAATTCCATTCTCATAGGAGTCTATATCCAAATCTCTCCTTTGTTAAATCAAATGAAAATAGATCTAAAAATTATGTAAAAAGTAAATCGGCAATTCTAGACTTATTTAAAATGAAAATAAGCTCTTCGTTATTCCAAATTTGGAATTTTATTTTAATTGAAGTCATAGGAAAATAAATTTAGCTTAATTGAAATAAATTTTACAAATCAACATTTAAAACTTTCTAATTCTTACAAAAACCAAAGTTCGTCGGATCATCAAAAATCATTTCAATGAATTATATTCATTTTTCAATTAAATATAGTAGTTTATTTGCATGACTAGTCCATCCACAGTTGCTATACATACCCATAAGCCTTAACCAAGATTTGAATCACCGCACTTTATGCTTCAAGTAAACACAAACAAGAACGAATAACTTCATGCAAGAAGGGAACCGAATGAGGCATCGAAATTTCTTAATATACAATGTTTTTGATCAATGCTAACACTAGCTCTATTGATATATTAGGGTAGTGAATATCTCCTCAGAAGCATTTGGGCATTTATTTGTCCCAAAATATATGCATGCACTGAATTGTAAAGAGAAGATGTTCATGTTTTTCACATCCTTAATTTAGCAAAGATTATAATATTGTTTTATATTCAACCGTAACTAAACCATATATTATGAAGTTAATCCAAATTTGCACCAATCGACCAATATCGAAATTAGCAAAACCAAGACACAATCAGAGAACCCACAATCTAATTTGAGTAAAAGAAAGTTGATCTAATTGGGGGCAAGTACGCGAACACTTGAAGTGCTCGAGAACCCTAATTTTCAATTTTTTCAGAATTTCAATTCCAAACAATATCTAAAATCCATATTATAATTGGGAAGTAAGTTTTGCTGGTATGTAATTTTTAATTGGAATTTGATATTAAATAATGTAAAATTAAATTTAAAACCTAAAATTTTTTACTTTCCAGAGAGAGAGAGAGCATAAAGCACATAACCCTACAAAACTGAATCGAATTTTGTCTTTCAAAAAACAAAGAGCTCTCAATGGCCCAAGACAACAAAGACGTTTGTTGTTTTGCTTTCCCACTTTCCTTGGTTTTCTTTTTCCTTTTTCCCCCCCTAATGTTCCAAACCGTATCAAGAAAAAAATAAAAAAACATATTTGATTTAACAAGAAAAGTCATGAGTTGTGAGCAATTTCAACCATTATATCTTTATCCATTTAACGATATGAGATTTGGTGCAAGTGTTTTGTACTTACAACTGTGTCAAATTTATAGAGAGCAGTAGATATTAATTCACAAAATAAATTCAATATTTATTTGTCACAACTACTATTTTGTAATTGACCAATTCATAATCTAACTTCTCTATAAAATATTAAAATAGTTGTTGCTTTTTATTCTCTATTCTTCCTCGTCTTATACAAATTACCAACTCCTATTTTGAACTCTAACTCCATCTAATTCGAAAGTCTCTTACCTTTTTGTCCTTTTTAATAATTTGTTTATTTGTTTACGGTATAAGTCGCCAATTAGGTAAGAGTAAAATTGTAATTTAATCTAATCATTTTAATCAAAGAATTTTAAAATTCCAAGCGGAGGAAACTACTCCCTTTGGCCTCATTATGCATTTGCCCTTCGACGGTGACAATGGAGATGACTATTTGAGGGCTTAGATCTGATTTAAAAATGTATTAAAGAAAATTTTGATTAAAATTTAATAAATCTTAAAAATTAGAATTAGATTTTGTATTTAAGATAAATATTGTATAAATTAAATGATGCTCGACCAATCTTTCATGTGGATAATAATTCTTACAAGGAATCAAGTGTCAGCAAATCTTAGTTAAAAAATAAAATAAAAAAAAATTTATGAGTTTATTTTTAAACTAATTTTAGATAAAAAGTCTTGATCGACTGCATTAATATCATACGGAGTACCTTTTTCTTTTTCTTACATTCTGTGCTTGCTATAACTTTTTTTTTTTTTATTATTTTTTTTTTATTATGTTTTGAACATCGTCTGGTATCTGGAGTTTAGTCCCGACCGTTGTAATGTGACTCTTTTCGGAAGGTAAATCTTCCAACGGAGAATGCTCCATACACATGAGAGCCCGATACTCTCGACGAGAGTCAAATCTCGATCATGTTTAATGGTACTTAATCCTATATCCAATTAAGTTAACCCACATTAATAGTGTTTAGTATAACCGTGTATTTTAAGATAAAAAATAATTTAAAATTGACTATAAAATAAAAATTATTTTAAGTTTTAACCCTTACTATAATTTTTTTGGATATATGTAGAGGTTTGAATATGAACTTATTATATGTGAAGGGAGTAGATGTCATTTGAGTCGAACTTCATCGGCACCATTACTATAATTTTGCTGCGAAGTGTAGCCTGTCCATGAAAGCTTGTGGGCTATTTAGGTCCAAACCCATCGAAAATGGCAGCAAGGCTTGTCGGGCGGGGCGATGCTCTAGGCCTTTCCCTGTCCATGAGGGGGTTTTATTTGAATGCTGAATATGGAAGTTCACCCGAAACCTGAAACCCGAAACCCGAAACCCGAAACCCGAAACCCGAAACCCGAAACCCGAAACCCGAAACGTTACTGCCTCGAATATTTTTGCATTTGTGTCAAAAGGCTGACATTCAACTGAGAGATTGAACGATGGTGTCGTTGGGTTTTGAGAATAGGATGAGTCTCGGCATATCTTTGTCAACAATGGCCACGACCGCGAAGCTCATGTGCATTGTTCTATTCTTGCTCCATCTTCATCCCTCCCGCTCTGGTCAGTTCTTCTTTCACTTTTGTATCTTTTGCTGCATATTGGATACGAAATTTGATTCTGTGATTCAACTGTTGCCAAAGTCAACGACAAGTCAAAATGGAAATGGAAATGGAAATTCACAATTTAAATTGGGTTTTGGATTAATTGAAGTACGGATCATATCTTAGATTGAGGGCTATCAATATCAAAGGAGTGATTGAATAATTGGGTTACACACACAAACCTAAATAGGTTTAATGACCCAAAATCGCCCTCTAGAGTTTCAAAATGAACATGCCATTTTCTGTTCCAGTATCTGGTAAAGAGTAATGTACCCATTAATTGCCGGGGGACATTTTTTGACCAAATTATCAATACGTTTTTGTTTTTCTTTGTGTATTTATTCTTGGATAGAACCTGGTACGTGTGCTGTGTGGTTTGTCCGAATTTCATGTCCAGTGGGTTTAACTATGTATAACTAAAGGCTAGTGGTTGATGTTCACACTGTTATTGTAAAAAGAAAAAATTAGAGGGACAAAATAGCAGCCCATATACCGTAGTGGTCCCTGGGTTCCTGTCCAAGCAGTAGATGAGAGGTTTGAGTTTCCCTCTCCTCTCATGTGATGACCAGAAAATACATGCACAGGTTTAGATAGAAAAATATTTCTTGGCATGAAGGAATTCCAATCGCACTTGGCTTGAACTTTTTACTTCTAAAGCTGCAATACATGGGGATTCATCTTAATTTCTTACACTGCTTCACATTTTTGTTGGTGACGGATCTTGCGCACCGGTGACCTTTGTGCTGCGTTCTATGCCATATAAGATCACATTATAATATAATTATTATGGTGTCTAGAGGCTTTACCTGGGAGAGTTTAAGAGCTTAACAATTTATGTTTTTGTTTAGCAAACCATACACGATATGTTGTTCAAATTCAACAAGTTTTATATTCAGTTATTAGATCTTCTTTTGAAAATATGTAGGGCCTGTGTCAGGACAGATAGGCCCCTTGGAATCTGTGCCTGAACTTGAGAAAGCAATGTATATAACTCTCGATGGATATCCCTGTGTACGACTTCTAAATCTCTCAGGGGAAATTGGCTGCGCTAGTAAGTCTATTCACCAATTTGCATTATTTTAACCTGGCTACACCTTCTCAAACGATCTAGTTTTCTTTCTTAATTAATGTTTGCCGGACCCCTTTTCTGATTTACAATGTTGAGCTTTTGGTCTCAGATCCAGGACGTGACAAGGTTGTTGCTCCAATTGTAAAGTTTGACAATGCCCTGGAGCTGGAACAAGCCTCTACTGTTCTAGTGCCACAAGATAAAATCCAGAGTTTCTTTACTAGGCAAGTTCCAATCTCTCTCTCACTCTCTCTCTCCTCCCTTTCATTCAAAATTTGTCTTAAATCTAATAAGGATGTGTGAATTTTGTGATTTATGAATCAGTTGTAAAGACAAAATAATATATTATAATTCTTCCCCAATGACGTTTGTTTGTTAGAAAATGGATTTACTGTGTTGTGGCCTCTCAAGGATCTACTTTATGATTTTTTATGGTTTATTCAAGAAGTAAATTATTAGATTATTCTAATTGGTTTGTTTCCTAAGTTTTCCTTGTTTTTATTCTTTTGCAGATTGAGACCCTACTGATGAACTAAAAATCTAATCATTGAATTCAAGTACTGAAAAGTAAATAGCCTAGAGTATAAACATATGAAAATTAGAATAAGGGGCTTAGTTTAAAAATTTTGACCATTGACAGTTTGGAATGGCATAATATATGTATTTTGATTGGAGCAATAATAAAAATATTTTCCTCATTTGGCAATAAGCTATTAATTTCATGATTATTCATAAAGAAAATTGAAAATTTTGGTAGTCCTGATTTGTGTCATTGGTGATGCTTAATAATGAAAATTTAGCATCAAGCCGGCTTTCATTATTAAACTAGTTATCAAACACCACTTATATTTTAAAGGTTTTTCCTTTTACCTCTATTTGAGATATTGTTTTCTCGGTGCTAAAATCTTGTATTTCATCCTCTGTTCACTTAATTTATGGTACTATGCTACAAATATAGTGTAAAACAGAAGTACTATCTCCAAGAAAACTTTCAAAATCACATTGTTTTTTTGGTACTTTTGTGGTAAACTTTGTGTTTCACCAAAGTGGCAAAAACAACATCTCGCTAAGGTGATCCTATGAATTAAGGGGCCTTGCAATTTCAGTGAGAGCAATCCTTTGAATCCAAGGTAAATTCGGGAGGCCATGTTTGATATATATCTTATAAAGAGGCAGGCATGAGCTTTATAGGCATACGGTAAAGAAAATTATTTTTTTTTCTGAGAATGATGTTATTGTGCCTTAAAAGTTATATTTGATGAATCATGATAAATGTCATCCTTTATTTGCTGGCATGGAGAAATTTCACTTAGCAAAAAGAAAAAGAAGTCATGGAGAAATTTAGGATGCAACTAGAAGTAAGTAATAAGCATCCTTTCTAATTTTTAACTGTTGAGTATAATCCAGACCTATGGAATAGCACCATTTTTGACTAGTGGTGTTGATATATTGTGGTGGCAACATCATTTGTATCTGCATGGTGGACTAAATCATAATTATTATGGTATTTGAATAGGCACAGTAATAGAGGAGAAAGTTTTCAGAAATGCACCTTTGAGCATTTCTTTCTTTCTTTCTGTTTTTTTTGATGAATACCTTTGAACATTTCTTATGGGCCCACTTCTAAAGTTTGAAAGGATGACTACTTGTTCTACTGACGAAGAAGACAAGGTTAATTATTTGATGTAATTTAACTAGATAGAGCTGTTGACACACCTGTTTCCTTTGTTTGTGCAAGATCCTGGAGTTGATTATTTCTCATCCTTGGAGTTGTGTTCATTCTTCTCCTGGTGTTTAATTATTACCTTAGTGTATTTCTTTAATTTATGTTGGATGAAAACATCAGATGTAGATTCTTCTTCCTTTTCTTCCTTCTTCATTTATTTATTTTTTGCTAATTGATGTTCTGAAGTGGAATCATAAATCACTTTAGATGATTTTAAGGACTGTCTCTGCAAAAATTGGATTTCTGATATGATACATGATGACACCTGAAGGAAAAACTAAAGATCCCACGAAAACTAGCCATTTCTGCATTTATTAGAACGAAACATCTTCTTGATAAATTGTTAGTGTAAATGCCATCTGAAATGATACTGGTGATTATGTAGTTTTTGAGATGATGCTGATGTTGTACCTGATTGAGGCTTGCACTATCAAGTTGCTGTTTCTTCCATAGCTCACTTTCTGTCTGTATATACTTTTATTATCTCAAGGCTTCTCCAAGGACAGTACTTTTTAAGGTGGAAAAATCTATCTTTAGGTCTTGACAAAAATAAAAAATATTTTGTTTTTAAATTCTTTCAATTGTTGCTTGTTCTTCTATGTACATTGTTACTATCTTAGTAGTATTTCCTATCTAAACTCTTCACTAAAAGGATATTTCATAATATTTAAATTTAAATTTTTATTTGTGAATCCGATTTTGCAGTTCTTTTCTGGTGGCCAAACATGTAGTCTATGAGGTTTCATTATAATTGTCTCTGTTCTAGCAAGGCTGTTGCAATTAGTTGTAGAGATGATTCATGTGGTTATTTACCCATTAACGTGCTTTAAGGTTAAGGAGATATACTTTTTCTTGTTCATTTTGCCATTTTTTTAGTGACATTGTCTATTGATGTAAAGTTAATCTTTTTCTGTTTCAGATTGTCAAAGGACTCCAAATTTGCAATGAACATTGGTGGTGTTTTGGTTGAATCTAAAACTGAACTTCAGAAAGAATCCGATGGTAAAAGGAATGCTGTTTATATTTCATTTTTGGCCTGCAGAAGCTATAAGTTAGAGAAGGGTATGTTTTATGTGGCACATAATAATACCTTGTTTTAGTTGTAGGATTTTCTCCTGTTGAAAAGTTTCCACAAGCTGAATTTGCTCCATATGAACGCACCAGCTATGAGTGGAATCCAAATGTACGTTTTGAATTCAGACCCTTCTCTTTTCTTCTTGAAGTCTCATGTAACAGATTTTCCTTTCCTCTTATGCGATTGCTTACCAAAATTATGCCCTTTTTGATGTGCCAAACCTTGGGCCACATCCTAGTCATGACTAGTGTCAAAACTAATTACTTAAATTTTTTTTCCCTCAATCCTTTATTACAATAGTATCTAACTTATGTGGAGTAATTAGAGTGAATAACTTGGTTCCTATTTTAGCAACCGCGTAGAAGTTGGCGGTTCATGGGTCACACTTGTAATGCTTTTTGAAATGCTATTGCACTTCTTCACACGGATTTATCTCTGTATATATTTGTATTTTAGCCAAAAAAAAAAGTAGGTTGCTATTTTGTTTTATGGAGGTGTATTGTTACTTGGAATTTGGAGTCCTGTTTAATGCTTGATGACCTGAATTTGGATTTGTGTAAGATGAAACAATTAACTAGATGAAAGTTGTAGTTACTCCTCGGGACATTTGTGGTAGGAGGGGAAGGGGTCAAAATATCATTTCATTGAATTTTCACCCCTTTTTAAGTGTTTTTGGCTAATAATTTTTGCTTCCTAAAATTTAAGGTGGGTAAATGTTGTTGGGTAAAGGTCAAAATGGAAAATTAATATTTTTCTCTCTTTTTTGGACTTCTTTCTTATGTCTTTCTCTTTCTCTCTCTCTCTCTCTAAAAGAGTGTAATATGTAAAAGTTATTAGAGAAAAATTTGTTAAAGATGAAAATTTTCCTTATTCAACTACACTAGGGGAAATAATAATTTTTATGGGAGTAAGTATTATCCCCCAAATTGTTATTCAGAGTTTTCAAAGGCTTTTAGTCACATCACTCATAAAAGCTATAATAATTTTTCTTTGTTGTGCAGGGATTTGGCATTATAAGAAAACCTTACCATTTTCCTGTTTTCTTACTCTCTCCTAGTGATACATTGACCTTGCAAGAGGTACACATTATTATTATTTTTTCCTGCAAATTTTCCCTTCGGCATAATTTTTTTAACTGTAACCATTGTTAATTCTGGTGCTATTGATCCATCTCCAGTCATAGTGAGCATCATCTTTGCAATGTTATTGGCTTTAATTGATCATAAGTAACAGAATTATTTGTTCTAGTTGACACAAAAAAGGGAGAAATGATTGAAGAACTGATGCGAGGTCCACGAGGACAAATAGTCATGGCCGACCATACTCATTATTGTAATTGCAAACCAAGACTTGTAAATCATGACTCGCACCCCTGTTTTCTGCTGTCATATCATCCTTGTGATGATTTGAGAGGAAAAATTTTTATTGTACCATCCACATTGTGATGCAAAAATTTGACCAAGGGATAGTTAAATGTTGGCTTCAGGCTGTTGTTGCTAACTGGTTCAGGGCCAGTAGATGAAAATGGGTAGAGATAAACAGATGGTGGAACCAAAAACTAGGAGAAGAAAAAGCAAGACCCAGCACTGAGAGGGAGAATTTAGGTCTCTGTAGTTAGTTCTTCTCCTTTCGTTAATGGTTTTACTATCTAGTGTGAAGGTGTATCTCAGCTATCTTTTCCTTTATATTTAATGTGCATTACATTGTGATTAGTTATTTGGGGGGGGAGGGATTCTTTCAGTTGCTTTGGATTGCTAGCTATTGCTTCTGTGTGATTATTGTTTAGATTTTCTAGGACATGGGCTATTTGTTTGGGTAAAGCTTCAAAAGGAAGCTCCCTAGAAAGTGTTAGTGCTATGTTCTTATTATCATCTTGCTAATGCACAGGCGCAAGTCAGGCTCTTGTACAGACAAAAAGATAAGATTAGTAGGTCACCATGACCAATGAAGTAATCCACAGTTTTTTTTTGGGGGGGGGAGGGATAAAGATTATAATTTTTTAGGGAACAAAAAACATTTTAAAGGATTTTAATGGCAATTTTCAGACCTTTCCTGACCTTTTTTTTTGACTTTTACGGCAAATCTTTTGAAATGCTACTAAAAGTTTACATAGTTCAAAAATTCCCCAAAATTTCAAGGGGTGGGGGAATTTCCCCCCTCCCCCCTGCTCCCTGCCCTTGCCAGTGAAGTAATCTGTTGGAACCAAAGTCTCTCCTGTCAGGCAGACATCCTCAATTTATCAGCCTTCACACTGTGCTATGGGCACTTTGGGGTGGTGGTTGGGGATTGATTTTGTTCTCTCCCGCAAAATTGGCATGGATTTATGAATTTCCAAGGTTTCATGATGACCTAATGTACATGCAGGTTGCCCTGAAGAATGCAAAAAAGGGGCAGCCAGATGCAGTAGATGTGGCTGAGTTCAATCTGGTGATGCAGGTAGAGCTTCGGTGTACAATACAAGTATCTTAACCATGTAGTCTGTATCACCTTTCTTAGCTGTGTGCAGCATACATCCTCTTGACCTTTGTGTATTTGCATATTGTTAGACAACAAAAGCGGGAACTCATAATTCAGAATCTTGTTTGAAAGAATGGACATGCCTCCCATTAGGTGGATACAGGTATGCTCCTGAGATTTTCATTTTTGTTTACTTTTTATTTCTGTGATAATTTTGTATGTATACCTTGCTCATTAGGACAGTGACACTGGGCTGACATGAAAGCTGACTGGAATGTTATATGTTTTGATTCAGTCTTAAGTTTCGATTTTGATAAGAAGTCTGATGTCTATGATTTTTGCATAAACAAATTCAAGTCTTATCTGCTATGGTAGGGATTTATCTTGCTGCAGACCTGCTTGGGTCCTCGAATTTTCAAGATAGGCTTTGAACACATCCTTTTAGATTCTGCCTAGGCTACTGCACCTAAGGAGGAGAGATTTGCTTGATTTTCTTATGGTAATACTTGCTGGTTTTCAGCTTAAAGGTTGTTTCCTGAGTTTGGTCTGCATATGTTTTGGCTTTAAACATTAACAAATTAGTCACCGGTTTAAATGATTTTTCCTACATTTATTTTCTTGTCCCACACTGACTCCTTCCAACGATCCAGGTAATCGTCATCAATTACAAATAGTTGATATTCAACTAATCTTAAGATGTTAAGGTTATGTTTGGAAAGTCCTCCGGAAATCTCTTCGTGGAGCAGAAGCTGTTTTTCCTTTGAGGTGTTTGTGTACATGATCATAAAAAGTACTCTCTTCTATAACGTGGAGTCAAACAGCTGGTCAACTAACACATTTATCCAAAACTTCTACTGTAATTATCCCTTTTTGTCCAAAGAAATTTGTAAATCAGCTTCTTGTCTATGTGGTCTATGATGAAATGACTGGTATTGGTAGCAAGGGCAAGATGGGGAACTTGGTCGACTCAGAATTACTGATGCTTCATATTTCCTCCATCTGGTGGCTATGGCATAGGACCTTGTGCCCATCTTTCCCACTTCCCCAACTAACTCAAAAAAAACAAAAAGGATAAGAATTTAATAATCAACAGAAAGGTAAATTATGTTTCATACCGATAAAAAAGAAGAATTTCATAATGTCAGTTGGTAGTTCACATTATGTTTTTTAAATTATTATTTGTTTATGGAGATTCTTTTAACTGAAAGGATATGAACCATAAGGCAATATAGACTCTTATCCTGAACAAGTTTGTACCATTTAGAGATTATGCATGTAGATACTGGACTAAACTGTGTGAAAGTGCAGTAGTAGCAGGCCACAATGTTGTGCTATCAATGTTATAAATGCACTCTATATGACAATTTCATATTGCTTAGTTTGACATGGTATAGAATAGGGCCAAGCTGTCACGATTTTGCTTAATTTTGAAGATGAAATGTTTATCTTCTAAACCAAAAGTTGAAGTCCTGTACATCCATGAACATACTTTAAACTTTTAAGCATCCAATCTCTGAAGGGCAGTGTCTGGTCTTCGCTTCCACCAATTAATATATCATCCTCAAAAGACTTCAAGCCCATCATTTTGGCGGTGGCAGCTATGGATTCGGCTTCATTTTTCCGTGATAAAAGCCTTGGTGCAGATTCTTCTATATCTGTAAGTTGAAAGACGCAACTGAAATTTTCTGATGGCTCATTCATCACAACTGTTAAAGCATCCTCAGCATTTACTAGAACTAATATTGTTCAATGCTGAAAAGGGATTGATAGCTCTTCTGGCAGCAGTTGATGCTCTTTCACATGTTGAACATCTAAGTGACCTCAGTAAACAGGTAAAAATCCAATTACTGTTTTCTGTTTACATTTTTGAATTTATTGTGTGTAGGCATCTTACTATCTGCTTTTTTGTGTGTTGGGGGCCGGGGGTTTGGGGATGCCTGGGGTGTTTACGTTCATTTGGTAATACCTTCTATGCTTTTATAAAGACCTTCTGGACAAGAGGCGAAAGAAATGAAGAAGAAATACAAAATTACAAGGATTATGTCATAGCAATGTGAAAATAATGTTGATCAGTTGGTCTAAAGTAAGACTTCTTGAAATTGACTCATAATGAGAATCAAAATTAGAGAATGGCCTGTACAGCTCAATTGGTTTGCTTGGTGAAATTTTCCCTCAGAAGCCTAAAAGTTTTGAGTTTTGTAAAAGCAAATAGTAGGATTGGTCTTTTTATTGGCTCAACTCCTTTTTGAACCTCAACTATGGCCGACACCCACATTTGCTCCTGACGTTTAGGAAAAGCTCTTAAGATACCTTTCCTATGCAAAAGGTATCACTTTTGTACCTCCGTTAGTCAAGCCTACAATAAGAGGAAAACAAAAAAATTAAAAGTTCGAAGTTAATTCATTGTTTGCTTAATTTTTTTTTTGATTTTTTTTAATGTTAAAAATTTTGCTAATTTGGTTAGGTCTTGTTTATCTTGTTGCTGCATTTGCATGTTTATTTAAATTTTTTTTGAGTATAGTAGGAGGTTTCAAACTTCATTTTTCCAACTACCTTTTTGTTGGCATAACAAGAAAAGAATTGGATAATTGAGTGAGAAGATAAAAAATGGTAAAAGAGACAAAGAAGATTGGGAAACCAAAACCTAAGCTTCCCAAAACACAATTTCTTCAATCTGAATCTTGCGTTGATGATTTGGAGCATTAGATCTTTCAAGATCCTTCATCAAAATATCAAACACGAAAAGAGATTGAAGCACTAAAAAGAGAGAAACACCCAAGACCCAGAAAAACAAAGGGAGAAAATCACCCCTTGGATCCTTAATTGTTCAACCTTAGTCATCTATCAATCTCAAATCCCACAAAGTGGGTAATTTCCCAAATGCTGAATTTTGTCATTGAAAAACCAGCCTGGTACTGTAAGTTTTCAATCAATTCTGAGATGCTTGTTGGTCTGTTTTGTGGTCGTTTCAGGATTGAAAATTAATTTGGGGAAATGTGAACTGATTTCTCTTGATGATGGTGTTAATAGCCAGGGCTGGTGGAGGTAGCAGGTTGTCGTCTTGGTTCCCTTCTGATCACTTGTTTGGATCCTCTACTTGGAATGCAGGCTAACGAGGTTGTTTTGTGGATTCCTATTATGGAAAGGTTTGAGAAGCATTTGGCAGAATGACGGGGCTGTTATCGTTCAAAAGGGCTGTTGATAGCTTTTAATAAGGCACCGATGGGAAAGGGGTTGGTGGTGGTTTATGATCGAGCAGGACTTTTTACGGTGGAAAGTGGTGATGGCTGGATTTGAAGAGGAGGGTTTTGGGTGGAAAATCAAGTTTACTAGGGTTCCCTATGGTGTAGGAATTTGGAAGTGGATTAGTAAGGGCTGGACAAAGTTTTTTCCCTTTGTTCAGATTAGAGTTGGAAAGGGAGATTGGGTTCTATTTTGCCAGGATGTTTGATGTGGTTAATCGATATGGAGGGCTCAATTTCTTGGTATCTATAGACTGGCTCATTTGAAGGAGGGTATGGTTGGTAATTGTTTCAATGTGCTGGATGATGGTTCTTTACATGGGATGTTTTTTTGCGCAATGTGAATGATTGGGAGTTGCCAAGGGTGTTTGAGTTCTTTGCTTTTTTATGGCATTAGAAATTAGATGTTACAACAATCGATTCTGTTTGGTGTAGGGGGCAGAAGGATGGACAGTTTACTCTGAAGTCCTTTTTCTCTCTTTTATAGGCTGGAGTTATTGGAGTTGGATACTCTTATTTTCCTTGGAGAGGGATTTGGATGGTAAAGGCTCCCCTCCGGGTTTCTTTTTTTCAGGTGGGAGGTAGTGTGGGAGAATATTTTTGCTTTGGATAAGTTGCAGAAGAGGGGACATGTTATTGTAAATAGATGTTTTGTGTGCGAATCTGAAATTGAGTCCGTTCGTCATCTTCTATTGCGTTGCTCATGTGTAAGGGAGTTGTAGAATATGGTGTTGGTTTTTTTGTCTGTTCTTGTGTGGTGGCAAGAAGTATTGAAGATGAACTTTGGATTTGGTCATATCTACCTATGCATAAGGCAAAGAAACATCTTTTGGCATTGATTCCTTTGTCTATTTTTTGGCTAGTTTAGGAAGAATGAAATTTTAAGACTTTGAGGCTAGAGAAAGCTCTTTACATCAACTAAAAGTTAAGCTTCCTTTTCTTTTTATATTTTTAGAGACTTTATGGACCTGGATGTAGTATTTTATTTTATTTTTGATTTGCATTGAGTTTCTACTTTTGTGATTTCCTTTTGGGTGGTTTCCCCTTGAAACCCTTAATACAACTTTTCAAAAAAGTTTTCAATCAAATCTGAGTAACAATTGAACTTAATCTTTTCTCTTTCCTAAACCAGCCCAGTACCATGAGATTTTGATCTAATGCTTTTGAGAATTGATATAAGTTTCCAATTGAGTACAGGCAAAAAATCGAGCCAAATCTCATCTCTTTTGTATTCATAAATTTGTTTCGGCGCTTGGATCGGACAATTGGTTAATTATTTTGTTCACAGGATTGATGAGAAACGAGAGTGGGTGAGATAGTGACTGGAAATAATAGCTAGAAGTTGAGCAAAACTCATTTTCACCTTGCACAATGTCATGAATAATTGCCAATTTCACACAAACCCATGCATACACGTAAATCATAAAAGAATGCAGTAAATACTAGATTTTAAATATGCAAATAAAATGATTATATCAATACAGAGCTATAACATTCAAGTTAGATCCCTAAGGAATGTGAAAAGCGCTACCTTCTTATGGTCAACACCATGGAATGATGGAATGTTCTTTGGAATGTCAAGGATTAGATAAGAAAATGTGCATGCTTTTCTAGCATGGTGTCAAGGCACCTTTCTGCCTTTGAACTTCCATAATTCCTAAAGAATCATAATTATACTCCTTTCCACCAACTACCTTTAGTTGGAGAACCGAAATTCTGAAGTTGAGTCTCTCATGTTGTCCATAACCAGAATGAATATAGACGCCTTGAAGCAGGGGAGGCAGTCTTTCAAAGCTCTCTCCCAGTCAAAGTGTTGTTTTATAAATTGTAAGACTAGTGAATCTAGAGCCACTTGCTTTAACACTGTTATGTAGCTGTGTGTAACAGATGGGTTTTAGTATCTACTACAAGCATTGAGTTTGTATGTACAAATTATATGTTTGTGATAAATTTTAGAATCTTTAGGTGTAGGAAAGATGTTGGTTCTTTGTGGAAGAGTGCATAGCAGCAATTCTTTGGTTTGGAAAGAATGCAAATATAAGAAATGGCTCACTCATCAAATTAACCTTGCAGTAAGGGGCTTCCACCTCTGTCACTGAGTTGCTGCTCTTGATGTCTTACTCGTAAAGTTAATGATGATTCTGAACAGCAAGCCATCCACTTGGTCCCATTGGGTTTGGTTGTATTTCCTTCTAAGTCCATCACCCTCCATTCGCCATCCTAACTCTTTCTTGGAAGCCATTCGAAGGATTCTATTGTTGCACCACCCTACATCATTTCCTTCTTCTTCTACTCCTCCAATTTTCTGTTTTTTTTTTTTTATACCTTAAACAATTGTCCTAATATGAGATATTCAACACAATTTTCTATCAGTGTCCATTATTTACGCTTTGCAACTTGAAGGAAAATAAAATTAAGAGAAGAAGTTAATCTTTTTATCCAGCTACTCTTGTCTTGGTAATTGTTGGTCTTTTATAAGGAAAAAGGAAGCTCTTTTATGCCATTTCAGATCGTTGGCAGAGCCATAGTTTTTGTTAAGCTTTTTGTTTATGGTTACAGTACAGTGGTGGCTAATTTTTAAAATTTTTTTCTTAGTGAGTTTCTTTTATTTGGAATTTCATAATTTTGGGCCTTTTCTTTTTCTTTTGAAAGAACACAGTTGGTGTCTATAAAGGGGCAGAATCCAGCCAAATGTGAAAATGTGAAAAGAATGGTCAAATGTTAGTTTTCGTTGCAGCCACTTTAACAATTTGAATTAGTGAGTCATGTTATGCCTGCGGCCATCTCTTTTCCTTTTTGGATCAAACAAAGGCATGGTGTTTTTTTTTTATGGACTATTCATCGTCTGATCTGGATACTCATGGGAATAAATGGAATTGTCAGATGTCCCTAGTCTGTTGATCTAGAGTCACTTTTGTTATTCAACAACCTCTTACTAAGAGAATCATATCACCTGTTCTTTATGTTCATATTTTTCTCTTGCATTTTTGGCTGGATCTACATGTTTCAGATGCAATTTTGATAAGATCTACGATCGACTGGCTTCTTTTACCTCATACTAGGGCATTTTGTTAGTGTTATGGTGCCTACGCCATGTTAACACTTGCAATTTGAGTTACCATTGGGGTGGGAAGACCAAAAATTTTCCAAATTGGATGATGAATGTTTGGTATTGAAAGAGTTAGATATGTATGCTGCTAGATCAAACCCGTGCAATGTTTCATGTCTATGATGATTTTGCTGGAGTTCCTACCTCCGTGTTCATCTTCAAAATGTGCTTCTGATTCCATTGATCATTGTTTCCAATTGCAGCTTGTCTTCCTCGTTTTCACCGGAGAGGCTTGGGGTTACCTTGGCAGCAGGAGATTTCTTTCTGAGCTTGAGCTACACACAGATGCTGTTCTTGGCATTAACAGCACATTAATTGATATGGTACATATCTACCTTTCTGATAGTTGGGTGCATGATAATGAATTCTTCAAGTCTTCCCACTTCCCATTTGGAGGAGTTATCAAAATCTTGACAAGTATGGCTTTCTTTTTAGTCTAAATCCACAAGCCATGTCCTGTTGATTTGTGTTGGAGATTGACCTCGAGTTCCAACTAGCTTGTGCTTTAACTCAAGGCTTTTGTTTTGACACGAAATGTTTCTCAGAGGGTCATTTTTTATTTTCTCTTTCCCTTTTCTTTTTCTGGCTGTTCTCTGTGGGGCAGCTTAATTAACACCTAAGTAAGACTTCTGTTCACAGTGAAAATGCAAGATGTATTAGACGAAGCACCAAGGAGTACAATCTTATAACCTATAAAAGAAGCAAGAAATTTACAAAAATACCTACATGCTCAAAAGAAACAAAGAACTGAGCATGGGCTTCCAATTGAAGTCTTAAACCAGAACTTCTGAAGAAATGTAAGAAGGGTCTAGACGGTAAAAGTTAATGCTGTGTTATTGACTGCACGCCTGTTCTACCCTCTAGCACAAATCTCTTTCGGATCAATATGAAATGCTAAAGAGTGGAAACGTAAGATAACATTCTCCATTACCATAATGACATCTATCAAAATTCAAAAATTAAAAAAAAGGAAGAAAGAAGTCTTCGCGTAAGCTGATGGTAAGAACTTACTCACAATGCCGTGCCTGAAACTGATTGGAATTGAGCTTCTAGCTAACCTCAAAGTGCTTGTTTGAATAAAATTTCAGAATTCTAAAAGGCATTTGGATGTGTTTTAGTTCCCTTAGATGTTCAGAGTTTGGTGTTTCTGTTATGTCCGTTTCGCGGATTGAGCAAATTTAAAGTTAAGACACAGTTCTAGCTTCTGAGAAATGAAAATAAGCCGCATTTCTTTGAGATTCTTTTTACTCCTGTACTAGAAAGTGTAAGTACATCCTGTCTCTGTCAGATATATTAGTTTTCGATCTACTTGAGCCAATTAAACATGAACGAAGGTATTCTCATATTAGTAACAGTGAAGGAGACTGAAACATGACCTGGTAGATCAGAGTCAAAGACTCAAGTCTCTCCCCCCCACCAAGTTAAAATGCGAACTTGGCGTCTGATAGGTTGATTTGATTTTTGAATCTAGCATTGTTAGGCATGATAGTATGCAGTATGTTGATTTTAATATTATGCCAGAATTTTTGGAGCGAAATTTTTATATAACACAACAGAATTATGGTTCACCATTGCTAAATTGCACAGCATTAAGTTAATGTTGCATGCTTGTGTTAGTTGTGAAATGGTGCACCAATAATGAGTTGTTATCCAGTACAAGTAAACCATTTCTGTTTTCTATACATTTTGGGTCTTGCTAATTTTACACAACATCGCTGTCGTGCCTTGTTTCACTGTGATGGAACACTCATGCAGGTAATGGAAATTGGATCCATGGGAAAGGGCTTTCATCAGGGAACTAAATCAATTTTTGCTCACGCCACTGGGGTGAGAACTAGATTCTTCCCTTTTGTTCTAGCTATGAATTTTTTATTTGTTTCTAAAAATTATAATTCTGCTATCTCATTATTTTCTTTCTGATGGTAATTATTTTCTTTTATTTGTGCTTTTAACCTGTGTCAATATGTTCAACATCTGCGCTCATCTTTTCTAGTTAAGCTTGCATGAAAATATGTGCTCTCTATGTAGGCTTTAGTTTGCTTAATCTTGAGATCAAGTTGGAGTAAATTAATGTTGGTTAACATTATTGGGGACAGTAGATGAAAACTCCTTTGTTAAATCATCTCCTTGAATGAGTTATATATTAATAATTTCATAAGTGTGGTCATTCCTTGCTCTTGGGATGCAGCTGATGCACTGCATATTGCCTTCTTTGAATTAAATTACCTTTGGAATTTGAGCATATTAGTTCTGCACCAGTTTTGAGGCATTTTTATTTTGAGAAAGCAATGAAAATCATTTTATATTTTTGGCATGAGAAATTGGTGGATCCATTTTGACCTGGAATTTCTGGATTCAATTTACAAAATGTATTCTCTTGGCTTTCATGTTTAGGTTGTGACTGTCCATAGCTAACCTTCCCCAGACCTGCAGTGCCAGCAGCCTAGTGCACTGGGATGCCCCCCCTCTCTCTCTGTCTCTCTGTCTGTCTGTCTGTCTGTCTGTCTGTTACACACACACAACATTATGTGTGTGTGCAGATACATAGAGATTCAAACAACACAAATATACTAAAAGGCCTGAAATGAGTGCTCTTCAAACTACTCAGGAGTCATTGGTCACAAAAAGAATCAGGAAATTGTAGTGGACATTTAAGCATCCATTTTAACTACAAAACTTATATATGTGCACTCTGAAACCTACAAGTGGACTCCCGATGATAACCTTTTCCAATCATTTGTTTCTGCCCCCTTTAGAAGCTGTGCTCATGCGCATGATACCTTTATTTTTAAAAAAAAAAGTTGGTGATTGTATCCTCTCCTTCATATTCATTGTACTATTCTGTTTTCTCTCTCCATTCTTTGGCTACTATCAGTTCTGCCACATGTTCCCTCTCCTTCATGAACAAATTGGTAAAAAAATACAAATTGTGATTGGTTTCTACATAAAATATTGCTGCTTTTCTCCTTCCGAATTGCTTTTAGCATTTCAAAACTACCAAGGTTCTTATCCTTTTCTACCTGCAAGCGGATGCAATAAAGGGGTGCAATGTTCATTTGAATGATATTTCTTAGGTGTTTGGTAAAAGAAATGGAAATGTAGCTGTGAAAAGTAATTGTTGAATTTCAGGAGTGAATTAATTAAATTGTGGAATTTATAAAAGGAACAATTACACATGAAGGTTATAAACTTTGGAGCAATGCGCAATCAAAAACATAAACTTTAATTTGTTTATATGAGAAGATCAATTTTAAATTTTTCTTCAATTAAAGACATCTGTTAAATATCTCTGCTGTAGGTTAATAATATATCTACTGTAGGATAATGATGTTACTTTTAAATGAAAAGATACCAACTTGGCAGTGAGTGGGAAGTTATTTTTTTTTAATAATTTTTAAAAGACATTAAAAAAATAAATAAGGAAAGAAAACCATTTAGGTGCTGTTTCTTTGCGTTACAATTTTTTGAGAATAAATGATGGCCACAAATGTGATCAGAAATGGAAGACAGAACGATTTGCCATTTCATCTTATTACCAAGTCGATTTGCACAAATTCTGGTGAGATTGGATGAGGTTGGCAGCTAAGGTGTTTTGTAGGGTGGGTTAGTGTTTCTGTTTGGACTTAGAGATGGAATATATGATATTTCTACTTTCCTTATCTACTGTCACGATAGTCTGGTGCTTGTGCACTTCCATTGCCAACCATTTTTATCGTTGTTATGTGTAATTGTCCCTTATAAAATGTTTCGCAGAACATTTCTGGATTCAATTTGACTAGTCAATGCAATACCCAAACTTTTACAATTCACACAATTGATTACCGTTCTTCTCTCTGTTCTATTTAACAAAGCAAATATATAAAATATGTTAAAAATAAATTTAAATTTCATTATAAATTTTACTATGACTACTTTGTATTGAATAGATATTAAATTAAACTCTTTTATTTAAGAATGTAGACAATCAAAATACTTTGATAGAAAAAAATAAACACATCAAAGCTGACTGCTTCTATCGGTATGAATTTAGTTATTAATAGGAAGAAGATGAAGGTTTCATTTTTAATGCATACCAAAAGTTCTATCATTTTATAAAATGGAGTTAAAAAGATAAAATATTAAATAATAAGTTGCACGAAAAAAAATAAAATCTATTTTTCTAAAGGGCAATAGGATGTTTTGAATAGATTCTTTTGTCCAAAAAAAAAAAAACAATTATTGGATCTTTTTACTTAATACATTAGGCCAAGGCCTTTTAGTTTAAAATTTGATATGTGAACTATGTTTTGAAGTGCCAAGGATTTCTCATTTTAAGGTGCTAGATTGCTTATTTGTAGTGTTTGTATTGTAACTATGTTTTAGCATAGCACATTCATAGAAAATGACAAGAATATGTTTGAATGTTATTTGGTCATATAGTATATCTTATTTCTTGGAACCTTCCATATCTTCAATATGCATTGTCACTCATGCTTAGTCCATATCCATGTTTCATAAATGTTCTTGCACAAATTTGACTTTAAATGCATGTAGTAGTTGCATCCTATATTGGTTTTTCCTGATTGGGCCATTTTGACGTAAAAAATTGGAAACCCATGCATGGTTTTGAAGTGTGGTTGGTATCAAATGCGGAATTTATGCATTGATATGTGTTGAAATTTTATTCAGAGCGTCAGTTGGAATCCTGGCATACATCCATATGAGGCATGGAGACCACACAACATAAGTTGTTGGTATTCAGGAGTACGACTTTTAGCAAGAGGACTTTAAATCTATAATATTAAGTCTTCATTCATTAAACTGTTCTTCAATTCCCCCTCTTCAGGGGATCCATCTTTATCCCTTAGTTTTGGAGTGTGGGTAATCAAGCAAGGCTCTAGTACTCTTCTACTTGGACAATAGAAATGTTGCAAAGATCATGTTTCGAAGGTTTGTAAAGCAAGGGAGATCCAAATCACTTTCTGATTTCAATTTCATGTGCTGTGAAAATCCCTCACCAAAAACCTTAAACATGTGTATATAAATTATGATTGCAAGAAGGGAAGGGATTCTAAGAGAATATAAGGAGGGTGGAGGAGCTAGCATGTGGTTTTTCTTTTCAGGAGACATCTTTGTGGAGAAGATCCGAAGCTTTATGGCTTAAACAGGAGATGGAAATCTTAAATGTTTTCAAAGTGGAGATCGGCATTAAATGTGATTATGGACTAAGGGTAATTTAATCAGTTTAATGGGGATTGAAGGAGAGGTATTTGTAAAGACTCGGTATGAAGGTGGTAATTGTGAGTATTATGAGGTTCTTTGCCAATAGCGTGTGAGCAAAGAACTAGGTTGGATGATATAATGTTTGACAAGATTAATAGAGCTTTGGCAGGCTGGTGTTGGAGGCTGTTCTCTAAAGAAAAGCTAGTGGAGGCTTCAAAAGAGTTTTGGGGGAATAAAGCCATTGAGGTCAATGATTAACCTTTTCAAAGCTAATTGGGAGGTCTTGAAACATATCTTAGTGATGTTTCTTCATGACTTTCATGCTTTTGGAGTTTAACAGTCACACTTTCCCAGTTCTTTTGCCCAAGTCAACGGGAACCAAAAGCATAGAGAACTTTAGGGCTGCAATCTTGGTGGTGGTATATATAAGCTGCTACTCATTAGATTGAGAGTGTGGATAAGTTGAAAAGTGTTGGCATGAGTTCTTTAAGGTCAGTTAATAAGTGCAGTTTTCATTGCAAATGAGGTGGTGGACACGAAAAGGAGAGAGGGTCAAGTGCTTGATTCAATTTAGATATGAAGAACAGCTGTTACAGTGTTTGCTGGGAGTTCTTGTTCAGGTGAGTTGGAGAATGTGGATCAAAAAGTGTATTTCCTCATAAATCTTTTCCTTTCCAGTGAATGGGACTTGGCATTTTTCTGATCGAGTGGGATGAAAGAGGGAATTCCATAGCACCTCTTGTTCCTTTTGGTAACAGAAGTGTTCATGCAGGTCCACAAATCGCAGTCTTTTGGCTGGTTGTAAGGTTGGGGGAAGGGTGAATCTTTAATTTGATTTCTCACCTTATGTTGCATATACACTGGTGATTTTGTGATGCTGATGTGAAGCAAGTGCTCTACCTTATATCTCATATTCTTAAATGAGATTCTGGCCATAAGTTTATAATGGAGGTCAGCTCATTGCTGATATTTGGGTTATAGAATAGGAAGCCTGGTTGCCAGTTGGAGCCAATTATTGAAGTATAGCTCCTTTGGATGAGGGTAGTGGAGAAGTTCACAGAGAAGCTGGTTGTTTAGAATGACACTAATATGTGTTTGTTCCTTTTTCTGAGGAGGGGGTATGCAGAGCAAGAAATCGAACCTTCTCTTTTATTTTACATCCTTGTTTTACAATTCCTTGCTCAGTAGCTAACATAATTTTATTCTTTTTATTATTTATTTATTTATTTTTTATAGCACAGTAGTGTTTGACAGTATCTAAAGGAGATTTGTGGCGTAACATGAGGAAATTGCAAGTTTAGCGTGGTATGATTGGAAGCTATTAGCGATCTTATTCAATCAGAAGGGGTTGGACTGGAGGATAGATCCTTGATGAGTATAACATGGTTGTCTTAAGCAAGTGACTGGAGGCTTATGGTTGAAAGGGATTAATTGTGGAGAGTGGTGGTTGAAGTTAAAAATGGAATGCCATATTGGTTACTGAACCAGGATTCTTTCATGTTCTTGCAAAGTTGCTGCATGGAAAGCTGACAAAATAGGTTTGGAGGCATTTTATCACATTTTTCATGTATAGTTTGAAAAGGAACCGGTTTTCCTTTTCCTTCCCCCTCCCCCTCAAAGGCCCTTCTCCAGGAGCTATTTGATATCACTAGGTATATGGAGACCTTGGTGAGCTCGACAGACTCTTTTCTTGAGAATGATCCCAGGATTGAAAGGCAAGTTTTAATGTTGTGTTCCTTTCACAAATTCAATGAAATGATTACAAAATTCCTACACTTTGTTTAAAATCTGCCTTTCTTTGATTAAATTATGGGATTTCGAAATGTGTTGCGACTATTAAATCCCACAAACCAATGAATTCTGAAATACCACAAAAAGTAGTGGATTTAACAAATCTCATGTTAGCTACTCTAATTATTTCCTAAAATGGAAAACATTTTGTTCAGGAATAATACAAATTTAAATTTAATTATAATCAATTTAAAAATGTATTTTAAACTGCTAATTACTTGAATTCAAAATTCACATTTTGATAGAATATGAAATTGTTAAAATTATGAGAAGATTGACATGATTTGTTAAATCACTTAAAATCATGAGAAGAACACAACTTTATGGAACTTTTTCAGATGTTGGAACTGTACTAGATGGGTGGAAGGGAGCTTTTCTTACTTTAGGAGATCTTATCACACTTAACCTTGTGCCTTGGTCTAATGTTTCTTTGTACTTCTTTCCCTTTTTAGGATTTTTGTTGGGATCATAGCTAAGATAGAGAAGTTGGTGAGAGATCCCCTTCGATTCAATAGTGGTTTGGCAAAGGAGTGTTTGGTGAGTTGGGATCAGGTTTTAAAACTAGAATGTGAAGGTGGCTTGGATTTTGGTAATATCTAGAAACATTTTTTTTTGGCAAGTAAATGATTTTTGAGATTTACATTAGAACCCAATGTCTTATGGCATAAGGTCATAAAGAGTAAGTATGGTTATCATCAGAATGGATCGGTGGGAATGCTAGAGTTGGGGTTTCTCATTGTAGTTGTTGGAAATTCATCTCTCATCTATATCATTCATTTTTGTTTTGTTTTTTTTTTTCTTGGGAGAATGAGTGGACTGGGGATGTGCCTTTGTTCGTGTCTTTTCCTTATCTTTATAAATTATCTAGCCTTTGCTTTTCTCCTATAAAGGAATTTTATAATTGGGAGGGTCACACGATCTCTTGGAATTTTCATTTTCTAAGAAATGTTGATAATAGAGAAGTTGTTGAGTTTTCTTCTTTGATTTCTCTTTTATAGAGAAATAAGCTTTCTTACCATGTTCTGGATACAAGGATTTGGAATCTTGATAATTCAGGTGCCTTTTCATGCAAATTTTTATTTCATCATCTTATTAATCTTCTCTGGCACACTTTCCTTGTTTTTTTTTTAAATAATTTATTTGAAACTTAAGATTCATACCAAGGTTAAGGTTTTTATTTTGTCCAAGGTGTTTAATAAGATTAATACTAATTTACTTCAAAAGAGGAGATGGTATAAAGCTATCTCTCCAAATTTATGTGTCCTGAGTTATGACAGCTTGGAGAGTGGAGATTACTGATTTCTAAATTGTTTAGTTGCAAGGGAAGTATGGAACCGCTTGTTTGTTGTTTGTGGCAATGTATGGATAAGCCCTAGGATTCTCCCTCATTTTTCTTTTTCATAAAATTTATGGATTTTTTGAGGAAAGAAGGATGCTCAATGGCTACAGAAATGCATACTCCTGGCTATTTTTTTGGTGTATTTGGAGAGAACAAAATGTAAGAATTTTCAAATGATCCCTCTTTTCTTTGGGATAAGACTGTTTTCTATACTTCTTTGTGGCCTCACCCATATTGTGTCTTGAGTAAGTATAGAAAATTTAAGAAGGGATTGGAGAGGAGTGTTGCATTAATTTTTCTGTTTTTCTTTTTGTAATATTTGTTCCATGAGGCGTGGAAATAGCCTCTTTGCAAAAAATGCAAGGGGAAGGCTGTATACATTTACCCCCACCCTCCCCTTCTAAGCCGGGGAGCATTTTGTGCACCAGGTGAGCCCTTTGTAATATTTGTTCCTAAGGATCTCTCTTTCGGGGCCCTTGTACATTTGTCTTACCACTAATATATATATATATACATATATTTCCTTTTCAATTAGAAAGAAAAATTCTGCCCCTCCTAAAGTTGCTTCTCTTGGTTTGGAGGTCAATGGGCTAAGATATTAATCAGGTTAACTTTCAAAATAGGTAGTTACACTTTGTAATACGGAAGTAAAGAACATGAATCATCTCAAATAAGATTGCCATTGGCATTACACTTTGCAGAAGTTGGCTCTTTCTCTGGACATCTTTGAATTGTGTGCACAGCCTGTTCAGAGCATTGAGGGTTATGTGGTGTTGTAAATTGAAGAGAAAACTTACCGGGAATGCTTTACCTGATAGTGATCCATGATTTGAATTGCTTGATCCCTTCAATGATACAAATATTAAAATGAGGAACCTAAACTTAATAAAGCTTTGAAAATTTTGATAAAATACAACTAACATAAATGAAAAGAAATTTTTAATCCAAAGAGCAATTATAATATTCAATGCTTGTTTTTCTTTCGTTTATTTATTTTAATAGTGTTTAAAATTCATTTTACATATTGATGTAGCCTAGACACATTAGCAAGTGCATTAGTTCAACTAATACACTAATGAGTATCATTTCCCACTTGTTTGAATAAATTCAATAACTTAATTGATCTAACTTAACATGGTTTTTGAGCATAAAACATTTTAGACTTGGTAAATGACTAAAAGTGCAAAGAAATTTTAAAGCAATTGAAATTAAACAGTTGAGGAAATTAACACAAAAATAAATAACGAATTCATAAAGACTTGATGTGCCTTCACTGGTATGACAATGAGATTGGTGATAAGTGATTAGAAAACTATGATTTTCATGAGATGGTAGAATTCCGACAGCTTAGCTATTATGAAAGGTTTCTACCTATCAATCCTGAATCCTTGTAAACATAGCTATTCGATACAGTCTCTAGTCTTGTTACTCAAACTTATGATGCATTAAGCTTTATCAAATCAATTTTCAGTACAATGTGCATCTTTTGTTTTCACTTCAACTAACAATAAGACTCAACTTATACCCTTTTCAATTTTACTGATTAATTTGTATGTTATGCTATGACATAAAGATTTATTTTCAATTAAATCCTAATCGACAAAATGGTACACTAGATTTTTCGGCAGTAACATGTTTTAATCAAACAAAATACAATGAGCATTCATTGACACAATAGCAACAGAGTCAGTAGCATAATCTCTCCATTCAAATTTTCAGATTCAGATTCGCAAAACAGGTTACTTTCTAAGCATTGGGTTCAATTTCAACTCCCTAACACAATTAAATTTACTGCATACCAGATGAAATTAGACACAAATCCATAATAGCATTCATTGAACAATCAAAACCAAGAAATTTGAAACAGAAATAAACAATTAGACCTATTCCAAGATGCTTTCGACTATCTCTTCTTCAAGTCCACTTGATTCCTTGGCAGTAAGACATTCTGGAATGTCTCTTTCTGCTCTTTTCTTCTTTTTCTAATCTGTTCTGTTTTTTGCTCTGTTTCTGCTCTCTCTTTTTCGGTTCTCTGCTTTTTCTGTCTGCTGTTCTTTTTCTGTTCTGTGCTTTTGTAACTTATGTGTGCAGCAGCTGCAGCTCTCCATTTGTGTGCCGCAATCTTTTCGTGCCACTCTTCTATTTTTTTTTCCTTCTCAGGGCAGCTTCCTCTGTTTCTATTTTTGATTTCCTCTGGACGGCTGCTTCTTTTTCTCTTCTTCTGATCAGCCTTTTTCTTTTTATATGAAGTGTTGCACCTCCTGTCCAAGACCCAAGGCGAATCTCATGTCGTTTATGAACCCTTCTGCTTGGACTATCTTATGTTACTTTACTCCCCATCCTCATCTCAGTCTAGTAAAATTAGGAATAGCTCTGCAATCTTTAGTGTCACGGTCAAAACATGAAAGTTGTCGCCCTATGTGTTAACTAACCATAGGCTTAGGAATCAGGTCAATCCAAGATGTATGGTACAAGTTATGTGATTTTTACTGAACCATGTTCTGACAGGAAGAGCAAAAGTAACACAAAAATAGCCCAACAGGTTGGCCTATCTCTCTCCTTTGCCCAAAATGCTTATTTAAAAATCCTGCTTTACATTCAAAACTTATCCAAAAGGCCTGCAAAAATATTAAACCAATTGAGTAGCATTTTAAGGCAAAATTATGGATAAAATCACTATAAATTCTATCAAATTTCACTATCAATTTAGTATAAACTTAAGATTTATCACATATACTCATCTTTTGAAGCTATAAATAAAAATAATTTAGAGGAAAGCAAACAATCATAAAAAATATTAGTCTAAGCATTTAGAAAGCACGGATACAGATATGAACATGACTTGTGAATTGAATGTGGAGATACAGAAAATTTCCAGAAACTAGGATAAACGGATGCGAGAGATACTGTATTTTCTGTCTTTAGATTTTTATTAATACTATTTTGTTCAAAATATCATTTTATTTCTGAAATTATAATCAATTTCTGGAAGCTAGGATAAAGGGGTACGAGTGATACTATATTTTCTATCTTTAAATTTTTATTAACCCTATTTTGTTCAAAATATCATTTTTTTTAAATTAAAAATAATCTCAAATCTAGAGATGAAGTAGACAGTGATAAGAATATCGAGTACAACATGGTTATAGCCATATGATAATTTCTCGAAAACTAGAATTAAACAATAAAATTAAAATATTTATATTAAATAATTTTTACTTTATTATTATGTAATTTTTATTTATAAAAAAGCTTAGGTTAGCAAATTAGTATTTAAATATTTAAAGTGGGTGTTAATAGTGGGAATAACAATTGTGCTTTCCTCATTCACATAATGTTTAATCATCTAATATAAAAATAAATTATAATTATCATTAGTGAATTGTTGCAATAAAAATTAATGTAAAGTGTCGATCAAGGGTGCAACAACTATTCCAAAGGTTTCCATAAGTATCATCAAGTATCCAGTATTTCAAAAAATAATTAAAAATAAATATGCCATATGGAGTATCCAACATGTATTCTGTGCGTATCTGCGAGTATTATATCCAAGAAGTTTGGTCGTGGAATTTATTTTGAAGCATCTGTGCTTCCTAGTTAAGCATGTAAACTTACCCTGCGTACCACATGGTGGAATGCAGTACACCAGATTTTTCGTGTCCAGCTGGTCCATTACATCTAGGTAACATTTAACACTTTAGCTATTTTTTTGGTCAGTGAGGAGGGAATGAAACAACGCAGTTTTTTTTTGGGCTGTATAACTTTTGCTTTTTTCTTTTTTCTTATTCTTTTTATCATGTTGATTTAGGTGATCTCTAGATCTTGTTTTGCTTTAGGTTGTACAAGGAACACCTTCCCATATTTGCCATGAGTTGGTGCATTTGAGTGTGAAGGAATGCTTTGGTTATTAAAAAAGAAAAATTGTCTTGTGTAGGCAACTAGTAAGGGACAGAATCATTTCTTATTGTCAGTGTGGTATTCTTCAGTCGGCATTAGGGATCGTCCTTGCTCTGTTGGAAAACTCAGCTGACTATATTGTTTTATTCCTCTTCATTAGTTGTACTTTTCTTGGGAAACTGCTTATTCCTCCAGATTATATATAGGATGGTGATAACAATCACCAGAGGCTCAGCTAGCTATCTTTTTTTTCTCCTGCTGCTGTTGCAACATTGTTTCATCATGTGTTTAAGGGCGGCCACTAGGGGCAAGCATGCATATGCAAGTGTGCATATCGATTTTCATGAAAAAGATCATTGAGTTTGTAAATAGATTTTATGGGAACAAAAGTAGAATTAAACATGACTTTTGGGCACTCAAAAACCTATAAGTTGATTGTGACACATTTATTATTGTTGTCTTCAAAAGATACAGACATAGAAGGATAGATGACATTCTTCGCAGTGCAAATTAATTGATGTTGAGTTTATTTGTACGTATTTTAACGGAGCATTGCTTTCATAGTTTTGTCAATGTTCATCTGCACGTTATGCTAGTTTGATCGAAAATTGGACTGTTGGTTGCTATTACAGGCTTCATCTGCCAAGACTGAAGCTCTGAATGCCATAAACCGTGCTCGGGATTCACTTGGATCTGAAAGTATTAAAATCTTGCAAGCTAGCAATTCAAACCCTGGTGTACCTCCATCATCACTTATGACATTCCTGAGAAAGGTGAGAAAATGAAGAACATTTTTACCCCAAGAAAAGGAGATAAACATCTCTGTTTTATTTCTGTTACTAGCATTTCTACCCCTTTCTATATACTAATTTTCAAAGTCATATCTTTTTATAGTTATTCATGATAATTGAAATTGTCATATATACCTTGTCAATAACAAGAGAATGAGGCATTTCTTGGAAGAAACAATAAAAGATTGAAGGATGAATGGAAAAGTTATGTATAGATAATTCTACTCTTGGTAAATACATTAGGCATCAAAGACATCTGCTGAGAACCCCAAGAAGCTTGGGATGAAATTAATTTGCATAAAAGTTTTTGAGCACTACTTTCTAATTGTTTGCACCCGAAGACCACAGAGAATGCATAAGCCAAATTTTCCCTCTTACTGTTGCAGAGATCCTGAATTAATGCTCAGTTCTTGGGCACACTGTACTAATTCCAAGTCCAAAAGCTCTCAGTTTCTTTAACTACTTAAAAGCTGCAAATATCTGCTTGATTCTATGTCCCATTGTTGTTAGAGTTCAAGCTTTGTCAGGCTTCCCTTTAAATTATTGTTCGTGTGGAGGGAGTGCAATAGGAGTGTTGAAAAGCCCTTAGTGTTGTTGACCAGTTGCTAAAAATTCTTTATTTCTGGATTTGTCCGAATCTTTTGCTTGACTGGAGGTTGTCGATTCAGAGATGTGCTGTAAGCTTTATGCTTCTGGTGCTTATTATTTAATATATTGCTTTGTGTATTTTATATATATAAGTGTTATTGAAGATTTTGGTGCAAATTAGAATCATGACCCAAGTACTACAGCCTTTTGAATATGGTCCACCATTGAGAATGGGTGAAACTAATGAGATGAATTTGGTGGTGTAAAATAATTTGCAAGAGCAATATCTAATATTTAGACTAGTATGAGTTCCAAATTTCTCTTATGGTTTAAGCCGAGAACAAAGGTCTTCATTTGGGGCATTATATTCTCAACAGTATAGTAAAGTTGGATAGAAGAGGTGTAACTAGATTCCTGGTCTTGGTTCAGCTAAGAATCATGTAGGAAATAAATGCCTTTACCAGCTAAGAACCATGTCTGCTCCTTGTAAAAGAAGCATTACCAGTGACCATATCCTACGCCATTTTCTTTCATTTCTCTACCATCTCCCCACACATGGCTATTTACATCCCTTTTTTCGCCTAATTTCTCAGTATTTTAAAATAGTCCATTATGTGTTTTCCATAATAGAATTCATGTCCTTGGTGAACTCATGATAGTACTGCTTTAGTTAAATGAGATTAGTGTTCTCTGGTGGTAAGACCATTACTGTAGTTGTTACAAAAGACAAATAAATAAGAATAAGACCAGCATTATAATGAATTGCATTTCTTGAAATATTATGCAACCTTGGATGTTACTGCATCCAGTGGGTATGAGAAAGCTCTGTTAGTAAGACCATATTAAGTCCACTGGCCAAACCTAGCTCAAATTGCTTTAGGCCCATTTCTTTAGTTAGCTGAAAGTTTGGATATCTCAATGTCCTGGAAGTCCAGTAATGACCTTGAAACTAAATCAGTCGTTTAAAGACACTAACATAATCATTTTGCACTCACCTTGGACACTCCATATTCCACTATTCATTATTCATTGATAGCACATATTTGCCACCTGCCACCACTTCAGCTGATATAATTCACCTATTCATTTCATAGCCTTGGTTGTGTGTTGACTTTGAACAGCCAGTCCATTCCCGTACTTGAAACCAAAATTTTTCTTTGCTTCCATGAATTTATTACATTCGTTATGTGAAAATATTGAGTTGGTGGGCACCCTTGATAGTATAAAAGTGAAATGTGGAGTATTGTACGGATCTAACACCATTTAAAAAAAATTTTTAAAATAACACACCTGGAAAAATATATCCAAAAATAACTCACCTATGTCGAGTCTTCAAGACTCGACATGCACTGTTCATACATATCGAGTCTTGAAGACTCGACATATTTTAAAAAAGAGGCATGTTGAGAGTTCAACTCTTGACATGCGTCTACATTTTGCACATTACATACGGACCCTATTAACAACAATTCAATTTACAACACAGTGCAAACACCAAAACAATGCAATTTACAAGCTCCAAACTCCAAAATATTATTCACAACCAATCTTTGAGCTCATAACCATATTCAAATACAATACAACCCAAACCTCACAACAACCTAATTTTCAAACTCCAAACTCCAAAGTTTTTTTCCCAACCAATCTTCAAAACAGATATACAACACAGCCCAAACATCAGAACACATCATCAACAAATCCCAAAAAACGAAAAAAACTAAATGAAGTACAATTAACAGAATAAATAAATAAATAAATTTTCATTAATTTAAAAAAAGTTACATATCACAAAAAATAAATTTCAATGTCGTCATTTTCTTCTAGTATACTATCGAAGGTCTAAAGCTACTCTACTATCTGTAGAATTATCGCAAGATAATAATCCCATATCATTTATTTGTGTGATCTGGGAGGGGCCTACATCCTGCTGGTGGGGGTCGGAGAAAACAGGCGGGGACACGTGATACATTGGTGGTGCATCATCTCTCACACCCTGTGTCAGTCCCTCATCCGTAAAACTATCGGGACGAACTCCCACTCTGAGGAGCCCCCAGAGTGAAAATCTGAGGGAAGTCATCAAAGATAAGGGTGTAGAAAGATGAAGACTCATTGTAGGTAGTCGAAGGTCCTACAACGTCGTCCGACTGTTGAAAGCGTGACGGTGACGTATGATCAGACGAGAGTGGAGGTCTCCTACGCCGTCCTCTCCCTCATCGTCGTCCATGTGCTCGGCCTGCATCACCACCATCCGTGCCACCTCTATCGGGTCCTCTGAAAAGATGTGTCATATCATCTGCTAGAACCGAGATGGCTGAATCAGCAAGTCCGCGGCTGTCGACACTGAGGCTGTCTCATATCTCGTGCAAAGTATCCCACTACATGAAATAATGTTAAAATTAGTGTAAATAACAAATTAAATTCATATAAGGAGAATGAGATAGATGAAAACTTACCACATAAGTCAAAGAAGCTCCCTGACAACTGACAGTAGTTGGAGAGGGATGAAAATAAATCCTCAGAGTACGGGACCCAAGTGACTTGATCGACCGTCTGCCTATTGAGTGTCTCCCTGTTTACAGAAACGACGTGTGTAGGGAACATAGTCACATCAAAGTCAGCGTGCCACTGCAAAGCGAGTGGACCATCCCCATTTACGTGCAAACCTGGTCGAATAGGAGCCATATAAGGAAGCCGCTCCCACCTCCAAAGTTCTAGCAAAATTAGCGCACCACCAATCTCACGTGACTATGAGTGCGTGGCTATACACAACTATCTATATAGATATGCCAAACACGCAGATGCCCAACTATATCCACCTAACAACTCTAAGTCCCTAAATTTAACTACAAGTAATAAATTTAATATAATTTTCAATTAAAACCCTAAATTAAAATTTTAACAAAATAACAAACAATTAACTAAATTTATCAAAAAACATTCTAATTTAATTTAACTACAAATAATAAATTTAACTAAATTTACTTATTCATACATTTATCAAAAAATCCTAAACTCTAATTTTATCCCAAATTTAAAAAACTCTAATCCCTAAATTAAGATTAATTTCCAACAAACCTAAACCCTAAATATCTAATCACATCTTTACAAAATTTAGTTCAATCAACAAAGAACACATCAATTTAACAATGTACATCAAAATTTAACCAATATAAACATATAAAATTTCAAAAATCACAGAGGACAAACAAAAATTTACCTTCGCCAAATTTCACGTGTAGAACTTCCAAAAGCTCTGGATCGCGGTCAGTTCACTTCCATGAGGTTGCAGATCTCCTCGGCTGTTGCAGAACGTGCGCACAATGGGAGAGAAGGCATTCGTCTGCGGCGGAGCAAAGGAGAGGCAGAAGGGAAGAAGGAAAGAGAAAGAAAAGGAAGAAAAGAAAGAAGGGGCATGGGGGGGTATATTGCGAACATGTCGAGAGTTGAACTCTCGACATGCCTCTTTTTTAAAATATGTCGAGTCTTGAATACTTGACATAGGTGGGTTATTTTTGGATATATTTTCCCGGGTGTATTGTTTTAAATATATTTTTTTTAAAATGGTGTTAGATCCATACAAAGCTCTGAAATGTGCCTTACTGCTACAAGCCAGTTTCGGTGCAGCAAGTCCATTGTGTTCATGTTTGGTTCTCACTTATCCCATGCGATCAGTTTAACAACTGAGTTACTCCTATGTTTCGCTGCATGCCCAGGATTACCAAAGCTGTTTTTGACAAAAATTGGGAGCTTGCACTTTTTCTATTAATATGCATTGGCTTTTTCTATTAATATGCATCTTGATACATATTCTATCACCTAATTGCCATCCCCGCTCCCGCCGGGGGAGGGGGGGGTGGGAGGGATATGGTCCATATTTAAGATTATGCTATATTTCTCCTAATGGATCAGGTTTAAAACAGGAAACTAAGTTCCTAAGTGAAGTTAGGAGGAAACTCTTGGGTCTTTTAAATTAATTGCATTTACCATCCTTTGACATGCTTCCAAAGGGTTGGGCATAGGATGAGAGAAATGATTGATTATAAAAAGACAGTGATGGAACTCTTTTTAGCTTTTCTGGCAAATAAAGTCACATTTTTAGATTGTTGGGGGGATCTAAAACCATAGTGCAAGGCTGCTGGAGTTACTTGTTGCAAATGTATTAATAAAAGAAAAGAAAAATAACAAGAATTTGCTAGGCTGATAGTTGATAGCATACAAAAAACTGTATTTATCTAGTGAATATGCCATAAAAAAAACCCAGTTGTCAAATAATGTGGCAGCAAAACTTTTTTGGAACTTGAATCTCTAAAATCTGGCATGGTAATAACTTTGCGTTTTTTGGCAGGACCCAAAGACACCTGGCATCATTTTAGAAGATTTTGATAGCATCTTCACTAACAAGTTCTATCATAGTCATCTTGATGATTTCTGTGAGTTCCATTTAATTTTTTTGACAATTGAAAATGAAGATCTCTTTGATTCTTTTTATGGTTTTCTGACAATATTTTACTCTCTGCAGCCAATATTAATTCTTCATCTATCATAGTGGCTGCTTCTATTGTTGCCCGCTCACTATATATCCTTGCTCATCAGAGCAAGGATTTGAGTACATCAGCTCTCAGTGCTATAAATGTTAATGCTTCTTTGATTGAAGAACTTATTGATTGTTTAGTAAAGTGTGAACCAGGCCTCTCTTGCTCACTTGTCAGGAGCTATATCTCACCCAGAAATGCATGCCCGGGCAACTACGTAGGTGTAGTATTGGGGGAACCATCCTCTACACCACCTCCTGAATATGTGACTGATATTTCCCGCTTTGTATGGAACTTTCTTGCGGAAAGAACTTCTAGGCCCCACGAGAATGCTACTTCTGCTTGCCCAGATGATTGTAGCAATACTGGTGAAGTTTGTATCAAAACAGAAACAGATGGAAAGGGAGTATGTGTTACTTCCACAACCCGGTAATTGACTGAACCTGTTATGATGGCAGAAATTTCAATTTTCTTCATTGAATGGGTACCAATTTAGGCATTCTCAAACGAAAATTTTCCATCATTGGCTGCTGATTCCACCTTGCCTTCGCCTCATTTAGCGCCTCATTTAGTGCCTCATTTAGCTTTAGGATGTCTGGACTGACCTATGTATAAATTTTCTTCTGCTAGTTTAGTTCCATTAGTTGCACGGAGTTTTAATTTTTTGCTAGTCCACTAAATTATGATGGACTACCGAATGTAAATCTAATGAGATCCAAGAGCTGAGAATAATTTGGTTTGAAAAATTTTCCTTGACCTGGCCATATGAATGACATCGTAGCATTGTTGTTGACAAATTTTATTCCCCCACTTAATTTGCCCCTACCACCATAAGATAAGAAGTATCAGTCACTCATGGCTGCCATGCATATTATCTATGCTGTCGAATAGCTGACTCAGCAACTTTGGTTCCCCCCCCCCCTCGCCTCAAAAAAAAGGAAAGCCTAGAGTGGCTGAATGAGGTCAGTTAGATCCCCTTAAAATTTCCCGTATTGCAGTTGATGGTTATAATCTAGCGCTTAGGGGTGGTTGATTTTGGCTATTGTGCTTGCTCCCAGTAATACTAACACGTGGTGCTAAAATATTTCAGGTATGTTCCAGCATATTCAACACGTCTTAAATATGAATCTGAAAGATGGAACGTATTGCCCTCTGATTCGTCTGATCCCATGGGGATGGTAGATCCTGTGTGGACAGAGAGTAATTGGGATGTAATAACCTTGCGGTTGTATGCGGTCAAAGATGCAGCTTATGATCGGCTGGTCCTTCTTGGGGGTTGTACCTTGACAGTCATAGCTTATATTGCCACTGTCCTCACTGGATCCTTCATAACAAAGACCCTTAAGCAGGATTGATCAGAGCGGATAGACAGACCATTGAAGCGACGCCGAGTGATAACAGATTCAATTGAATGGCTCAATACTTTATAAATACCAGTCATATGAACTCGAGTGGATATTGAACCAGAAAAATTGTATGGGCTAGCTTCATATTTAATTTTATATAGAAGTATCGAATACAAGTCAGCGGTTTTTACTTAGAACCGATAATAGAACTCTGATGAAGCTGCTTTGTAGAAGTGCGAATATGACCAAGGGTGATGGCTCAAATGGTCATTTAAATGACCGGAAGCCCTTACCAATATTTTGGGGTCTTGGTTTTGAATCTCATTCTTCTCAAGGAAAAAGAAAAAAAAAAATTGTGAACACCATTAGTATCAGTGATGAAAGGAATCTATTTCCTGTAATTCAGTATAAAAACATCAACTTGGGCAGATCTATATTTCTTATTATGTTCACTGTACACAGGAAAGGTGAATGTTTGTAACGTGATTTCGGGCGTAGGATCTTAAGGTACCTTGTCGAGGCCATTGCAACTTGCTACATTTAGGCAACTTATAACTAGAGGGGATTAGCGACACTGAAAGCATTTCACTTTATTTAGGTTGTGTTTAGAACCAAGTGAATTTTATAAAAAAGTTTTGGAGTTCAATTCCTTTTCTTTGTTCTGTTGCTTGGGTAGAATACAAGAGAAACACTATGGAATCCAATTTAAATTCCATAAATATGAGAATTTGTAAATCAGTAATAAAAAAAAAAAGAAAATTTTGAAAGAAACCTACCAAAGTTCGTAGATTGTAGATTGAACATAATAATTCCACCACTGGAACTGGCCTTTACAAACTCGAAGCCCATTTATGCTATGAGTTTTTTTTTCCATATTATTATTATTTTTTAAATAAGTACAAAAATGTCACTAAATTTCTTGGGGGAAGTCTTTGCATATAAAAAATAAAATAAAGTTCAGGCACGGTTTGTACTCGACTGGGGAGACATTTTTACATTTTTATCTCGTTTTTGTGGCAACATGTAATTGCATGGAACTAGATTTAATCGTCTTTTATTTCTAAGCCCTACTTATTGGGATTATATACTAATTTTCCACTGGCTTTCGTTATTTTGGATGGCCAAAAGATTATATATCGATTTCTCTGTTTTAGTATAATGTTTAATTTAGTTATTCAGATGGATAAACGTTTTTTCATATCATTGGTACGAGAACACACCTCCAGAAAAACCAAAAAAAATCCGATTATACAGTTTATCACATTTTCATATTTTTAAATTCATAATTTGCATAGGTTTATGTGTGTATGCACTTGTGCAATGATGTAATCTGCACACTACAATTAGCCATGACCTTAGGGCTTGGCAGAAACCTAGGGTCGGCTTTTATGTTGGCCTAACAAATATTTTAAGTTAACAGAAAAGTCGGAGGCAAAAGCAAGGCTAGTTTTTTTTTTTTTTTTTTGGTATCATGGTTAGGTCACCAATCCAGTATCTGAAATTTCACCCCGACTAATCTGGATCGACCGCTTGCAGGGCCCAATTAAGGGGGTAGCTCTCCCATAACTGATTTTTCCGTTCCCATGGAGGATCAAATCACTATGGTTAAAGGGTATCAATTCCTGAACTAACTGAGTCATCAGATGCGGATAAACAAAACTAGTTTGAGACAGAAAAAATGGCTGAGATTTAGGAAAAATCAAGAGAGTTAGAATGTCTGAAGTTGCAGCAAAAAAGTTGAAAATTCTCCAAAAAAGAAAAATCATTTATGAAAATTCCATTCAAAATGTTCAAAAAATATCCTTTTTTGTCTTGTCCAAAAAATGCCTTAAGCCTCATTTCTTTTTGGCTTTTTCTGTGTAATTTCAAAATATCCAACACCATTCAAGCCAGACCACACAAATCTTATAAAAAGGGGAAAAAAAATCAAAAAAGAAAAATAAAAAAGAGAGAGAAGTAGAACAAACTTCTTCTTCTTCTTCTTCTATTAGCCTCTTCCTGTTTTCTCTTCGTCACCGGCCACCATCACAAATTCTCGAGTGCATTAATTACTCATATAATAGAGTGGTGAAGTAGAGATTGGTTCATCAATGTCTGATAATTCAGTTATTTCGGGGACTGACACCTCTTAATCATGGTCGGGAGTTCGATCCCCATGGAAACGGAAAAATCAGTGCTGGGAGATTTGCCCATTCAATTAGGTCCTACAAGAGATCGATCCAGATTAGTTAGGGTGAAACCCCAAATACTGAATTGGTAACTTAACCATGATACCAAAAAAAGAAGAAGTAGAGATTGGTTCCACATGAATTGCTAACTGATTCTAATTTAGCTAATTACTTGTAACATCTAGAAGAGGAATTTTTATAATAATGTATCTAATTAACTAAAACCTACCTTCTAATTATAAATGTATAAATTAATAAAAAATTAAAGTAGAAAAGATAAAGTATTACCCGCGCTGTATTCCCTATGTTTTTTGTTTTCTAAAGATTAAGTGTTGATATTTTCTTCTTAGAGGTGGCAGCGAGTTACCTTAGATGCATCCAATTGTATTTCTAAGCAATCGCACGTGTTATGCACTAAATAAACATTATGCATTCATCATGCATCGATTAACAATGGGTCTCATTTGGTTTGCACTTGAAAATCAGACTCAGAATAAAAAATCTTACAAATGAGAATTGAAATCGAAATTCAATATCTCTTATTTTGTTTAAATTTTGAAATAGATAGATTATCATTGTTGATATTTGGTTTGTATATATTTCAGAATCAGAATCATATAATTATCAATTTTATCTCTTATTTAAAAAAATACTTCTTGAAAAAAAAATATTTAATAAAAAATAGGTTTTTCATGATAAAAAATATTTGATAAACATTTTTTATAATAAAAAATATTTAATATTTCCAGTGACCGACACAAATTGACTATCAAATTTTGCTGACTCTTGAGTATGGACACTAGGAGGAGAGAGAATATTGCTCTAGTCGTGTTGGCTGTGAGTATGAAGACCCAATTTTGCCCAAGTTCCACTCGTCAATTCGGTCATCTATTCGGCTGTTGATTTCAGCATTGAAGAATTGGTCATCATCGCTTCTAGTGTTGAGTTCTTCAATTTCACTGCTGCTTGGAGTAATCACCATGAGTTTTCATTGATTTCATTTTTCGCATTCGTCAATCCATCATCAATAGTTCTATCAGTGTAGATTTCATCTCTCGTATTCGAATTCTCATCATCCTCGAATCACGATCCATGTCACTGAAGATTTTGTCAATTTTTGACTACAATCGTCTACAGTCACCATCTGAAATTGACCACCGCTAATGCTTGTTGTGTGCCGAGTTTGTCTAGAAGTTGATCGTTGGCGATGATCAAAGTTTGAATGGCGGTGTTTCAAGTTCTCCTTCCTCACCTTGATTGTGAAGGGCAAAAAGTGGGCATAAAATTTCACTACAAAATTAAAGTCATTGTCAGCAATCTTTAGTGGCGGGTTTTTATACCCTATAGAAATACTTTTGATGAAACCATCAAGAAATGCATACATTTTTCTATGGTATAAATTATCCATTGTGAATATTTATCATCTGTTTATAAAAGCGAGTTCAATTATGATGGTTATTACTTGTGATAAGTAAATATGATAATTTTTAGGAACAGTTTGAAAACATTCTTTATATCATTCATCTTTACTCTACTTAATCATACCGTTTGTATAGGTTCTGTATCTATGCTAACCCATATATTGTACCGTCTTGAAAAACTATATTTAATTCTGACGGTTATCACTTATGCTCAATAAATGTGACAATTTTTTAGAGACGATTTGAAAACAGTTCTATATGACTCTTTTTTACTGTCTACTTAATCATACCGTTTGTATAAATTCTAACTCTATACTAATCAATATATTTCAACGTCTGTAAATGCCATTTACCGACTACAACTTAGCCTTTAGTGACAGTTAGGAAGGAGTCTTTACATGAGTTTTCTTTACCGACCGTTAAACCATACCGTCTATATAAGGCCTATACCTATGTTAACCTATAAATTCCACCGTCAGCGATATTCAATTAGGACAATTATCAGTTGTCATCAGTAAATGTAACACTCTTTTAGGAATGATTTGAAAATAGTCTCTATATATGACTCTTTTTTACCGACTGTCGGCTATAACTATGCTAACCCATAAATTCTGACTGCTATCACTTTTTATCAATAAATGCGTTAACCTTTAGGAATAATTTAAAAATAGACTCTATATAGGTAATTTATATTATCTGTATAAGTCTATAACTATACTGACTCATATACTGTATCGTTTGTAAATGCTATATACTATTCTAAGGTTATTAGTTTTTATCGGTAAATATGGTATTCTTTAGGCATTATTTGAAAAAAGTTTGTATATATGCCATCTATACTGAGTATTGAGACGATTTAAAAATTTAACAGTTAAGGTCATTTGTGATATGTGGTGGTAAGTTGCAATAACAGGGATATGGTGTGTTGATATAATAGATGGTAATTTTGTGATAAGTTGTGATAACTAGTGATAATATAGTATATGTAGCAATGTTGTTATACATGTAACATGTACTAAATTGCCACTTACAGGTGGTAAAGTACGGTAATGGACTGTAAAGTTAGTAATATTTTATACATTAGAGTTGTGATATCTAGTGGTAATAATAGATAATAAATCAGCGATAAAATAAAAGGTGATAAGATTGCGAGTAAGCTTGCGAAACAAATGGTGTAAATTAGTGATAACTTACGGTTAGTTTGCTTGGTAATATTATTATATACCGGAGTGAAATACTGTAATCTTTTATATAATTATATAGTTGCTAGTAACATGTTATAATATATGGTAACACTATACACAATGGTAAATGGTAAGCATTTTACCCCTTATAGCAACATTATTAATACATATTATTATTAAAATTATTAATATAAATTATTATTGTTTCTAATAAATTAAAAAAAATTATTTTGAATGAAATTGTTATCATACATTATAGGAATCTGGTAATTTATACTATCCACGGGGAATTTATACTATCCATTACAAAGACTCTATGTGTAATTTATATTATCCCCTAAATCATACCGTCTCTATAAATCTATGATTATGTTAACTCATATATTGTATCATTTGTAAATACTTGTCAGTAAATTTGGTACTCTTTAGGGAGTATTTGAAAGTAATTCTATATGTGCCACCTATATCAAACCCTACCATACGGTTTAAAAATTTAAGGGTTAAGAGATCAAACCATTTGCGATATCTGACAGTAAGTTGCAATAATTGGAGATAATTTAGGATAATAGGTAATGAGTTGTTATAATAAGTGGTAAGTTCGCAATAACATATGGTAATTTTGTGATAAATTGTAATAAGTTTATGATAACTAGTCGTAATATAGTGTGGTAATTTTATGATAATAGTGCTTGGCAATAGATTTCAATCTCCTGATTTCTTTTTTTTTTTCTTTATACTTAAACATTGCTTCATAGCTTTATTTGGTAACAAACCGTATAGTATAACATATGATTAAATATATGAATCGAGTCATTAAAATTTACACTTCAGTCGCATTTACATGCTCGAACCCAAGTTTTCGATTGACCTGGTCGTAATGAGCTGATAGTTTCTTTTTACTTAATTCTACTTGGATTTCTCATCTTTTTTCTTTATTTTTTTTTTCTTTCCATTTTTCCAATTGTACTTGAACTTGTACTTAATTCTTTCTTCTTTGTTTTTCCAATTTGTATGATGTACTATATATGGAATTTATTTATTCAAAATTGCTTATGTATATATGGAATTTATTTGTGTAACTCAAGCATAGGCCTACCGTGCAAGCAAGCGTAAGGCACAGGCATGCGTGGTCCACCGCATTGCTCGTGTGGCTCTACCGTGCAGGCAAGCACGGGGCATGAGCATGCGCGGTCCCCTCGCGTTGCCTGCATGGCTCTACCACATAGGCAAAAGCAGGGCGCGTGCATGCCTACGTGGCTCTACCATGCAGGCAAGTACGGTTCCACCGCGTTGCCCGTGCGGCTCTACTGCGCAAGCAAGTACAGGGCGCGGGCATGTGTGGTCCCCCACGCTGCCTTCTAGGCTATATCACTTAGGCAAGCGCGGTGCCCCCGTGCTACCCACATGGCTTTACTGGCAGGCAAGCACTGTCCCTTACCACGCATCCTATCTTGAGCACGATATTATTAATTTAAATTATTAATATTATTAATTTAAATAATATAATGATATGAAATTAGTAATTTATGTAATATAGTGTTATAATATATTTTTGATTATTAGATAATATAGTATTATAATATGAAATTATGACAATAATATATTAATTATCAATATTATATAATTTTATATAAAGTAAAAAAAAACAACTAATAATATTAATATTAAAATGTCTAATTTATAACATTTACCACATTTTTACATTTAGACAATTTAAACAATGACCTCTCTTTTTGGTGCCAAAAATAAATTTCTTCTTTTAGCACGAATTTAATCAAATTGCAACATCAAAACATTTTATTTCTTTATTCAGCGCCAAATTAATCATCTTTTAGCGCCAATTTAATCATCTTTTTTTTAACACCAAAAACATTTTTCTACTCTATTTGCTTTGTGTATTTATTTCATTTATTTTTCTGTTGGCTTCTGCAAATATTCCTCTATTGGCTTGTACAAAATATTTGCATTTGTAAATATGATGGACAAGTTATGGATGTATTCTAAATTGATTGGTGGAGTTAATTCATTTCTTGAATTTGCATATGCAAATATTCAATCCATCGATGGTAAGATTTATTGTCCTTGTGTTAAATGGTATAATATATTGAGATTTTCTATACATATGGTATTCAATCACTTTGTTATGTAATGGATTTCAATATGGCAATGATAAGTGGATATATCATGGAGAAACTATTGAAAAATCTATATTTCATACATCCAATGTATCCACTAAATCCAAGCTAGATGATCTTTCGAATAGTAATGATAATCTTTTTGACCATAACATATTTGGCATGTTACATGATGGATTACACATTTATATGATACATCTAACATACACGAACCAACTTGTTATTCATGTAATGTAGATAAACCAACTTCAAATAAGTTTCATGAATTACTTAAAAATGTCAAAAAACCAGTATATCCAAATTCGAAAAACACTATGCTTACAACTATTGTTCACTTATACCATTTATAGTGCTTGTGTAACACCGACCCTCAGTATATCTTATGGTGTATTCCAGTTCATGTATATATATATATATATATATATATATATATATATATATATATATATTTCCACGACTACGTTCAGTAAGAAATTTTTCAATAAAACGACCCAAGAAATTTATCGGTAAAAATATAAACTTGGGTCAGTTTGACTCAAAGAGACTCAATAACCTTAGTTCCACATTTAATAAATTTAAAAAGTCTAAAATGAGATTTTGGGTCTAGTGTGTAATTATGAAAAATTTTGGGAGTCAAATTAGATTTTTTATAAGTTAAAAGACTTGTTAGCAATTAACAAAAACTTAAAAGGAAATGTGATAAGTGTATTATTTTAAAACAATGCATTAAACAAGTGTGAGAGTGAGGAGGACAAGTGTTGACCCAAATTGAGAGGAGAAAGGTAAGGTGGGCCAATGAAAACACATGCACATGAAAACCAATCAAAACACATGCAAATTGGCAAAATGATCCTATGGTTTAGAATAAATTTGAGACTTGATCCTAGGGTGGTGAGTTAATAACACAAGCATAAAGGAAGATGACCATAGAATGCTTGTTCATTCTTCCTAAACCGTGAGAACAAGGTAAGAAGAGAGGAAGACCAAGAAAGTTGAGGTAAGAAATTTTATTCTGTCCCATTTTAATTTTTATTTCTGTCCGTGACTTTACCATTGTTTTGATACATCTTATAGTCTGAATTGGAAAATTCTCTAGTTAAGTAAATTGTAGAACAAGGTCTTATCTTTCTAAGGAGATAAGAACCACCTTAAGCTGATATCTGTACCAAAAGTTATGATACTTTTCCTAAAATGCGACATAAAGTTGTTTTGTTTTGGAACATAAAAACAGTATGCAAAAACGACCCTTTTTCAGTCATATTTTAAAGCGACTCAAAGCATAAACATTGTAGGTATCACCCTTGCCTACAACATGTAAAACGTTTAGTCAATTTGCACAAGGGAATCAAAAGTTATACCTTTTTTTCTAAAAACGTTTTAACTGAAACCTTGTTTCCAATTGAAACCCGATAGTTCTGATCATGAATTATTTCAACCCCTTTCTCGGCATAATTGAGTAAAACTTAAAACATGAAAGTTGTAGATTTATGGCTTAGGTATAACATGTTTAAATTTCATTAAGTTTGAATGAGTAGGGTGAAAGGTATAGTTTCTGCACAAAAATAGGACAAAATCTAAATATAGAACGCGACAGAAACAAAATGAGTATTTTTAGAAATTTTGTCACAAGATTTTGAGAAAATGTATAACATTAAAGTTATAGGGCCTGACATTTCCTACAACATATCAAAACTTCGCTTAATTTCGAGCTGTGTGCAAAGAGCTAAGTCATTTCTACCATGCAAGGACATAGGCTTTGTGAGCATGGGCGCCAGGCAATGGGCCGACATGGGCGCGACATGAGCACGATGTCCGTGCAGTGATTTTGACCGGACCAAACTTTAGAAAATTTGATATTTTTGTACAAATACACTTAGGGATTTATTTACCCTAGAACTTGGCCCTAAATTAAGAAATTGTTAAGTGTAATTTATTAAATATATTTTCCTATAATGACATATGTGTGCATATATGATCATTGTAGTGACGTGATTGGTGATCGATTCAAGGGAGTTTCATTTGCTGTTATAGTGGTATTGAGGGGAGTGATCTACCCCCATACTGTGAGTGGGATTTTGATATCTACTATTGATTGACAAATCATGTTTTACCGACTTTCAAATGAAATGATTTCTATACGTGTGAAAACTGAGTTTTTGGATTTTCATAAGTATATATACATATTTTTGTGACCATTGGAGTGTCCCAACTGCTGATTTTATTTATATGCATCCATGAATTTGATAACTGGATATTGTGTCATTTTTTTTGACATATTGACATGTTTTAATGTTTCCACTGTATTGGTATATGATTTTAAATGGATTTACATATACTGTACTATTTGGGCTGTACGCCCGGCCGACGTTATGATACGATGCATGGGGCTGTATGCCTGACTGACGTGATGATGTGATGCATGGGGCTACGTGCCCAGCCGACTTGATGATATGGTGATATGCTTCCTATAGCAGTCCGTAACTACGAAGGACATTTGGTAGAGGCACCCCTTGTGCCCGAATATGCTTTGGGTGGAGGTATCCGCCAAATTGTCATGTGTATGGTTGTCCCAAGTTGACCCTCATTAGGGAGAACGTTAGTTTACCTCTGTCTAGTACTGGGCAGGGCATCATACACGGCCGACTATTTATAGATATATATATATTGTTATTATTATTTACAGGATAGTTGGAGTAGTCTGTAACCAACATTAGAGTAGAGAGCCATTATTTGATATTTGCATTGTGAAAACCCCTAATGCGCCAGTTCTTGGTCGAGGTAGACTATTGTCAGGGTTGTTTGTTCGGTCAGCTCTACATATGTGATTTGATACATGGATGGATGCATATATTATTTTTTGATGCGTGCCTTGAGCTATATTAAAATTGTACGCTGTTTTTCGCACACTTGATATTGTATTACATGCCTTGACACTCCAAGTTCACACTTGATAGTGATAGCACGATATCAATCCCCTCATTTACTGAGTATTCTCCCATAGATACTCACCCCTCACTTTCCCTTTCACAGGTATAGTCTTGGATCGAGGGAATGGTAGAGACTTGATTTCGTTGGACTTATATTGGAGACTCGGCTGGGGTATGGTTACCCGTTTCTTCCGCTGTATTCAATTTGAGGTTATCATATTATTTTGGAGTATTTATTTTGACCATTGTACTTATTTGCTTGGGGATGACTGCATATTACTATTGACGCATGTAAATGGTAACTCTCATCTTGGGTTTACATATTTATGCATTTGAGGCACATTGAGATATTTTACTTTTATTACTTGGGAACTCATGTGATTTTGTAAACTGATTTGGACATATGTGTTTTTAGCCTTATGATGCCTCGATGTCAAGGAGGGTTGTGCCCGTGCATTGAGGTGTTGCGGCAGTTGCTCACGTGCTCGGCCTGGGGGTGGGTCGGGGCATGACAGCTTGTGTGGATGGATCAAGTGCATTCTGTCTCACAAAATATAGTTGTTAACAAGTGCATGCTATCTCACAAAAATTAGGTTTTAATTAGATTTTGATGATAAAAATTTGAAAACTGGATTTGAAAATAGTCAGTTACAAAGAACAAACAAGATAACAAGTAGTAAAAATTGCATGAAATGTAATAACAGTAAGTTAACAAGTTTTAAAAATTATATGAAATATAGTAAGTGATTTTTTGAATAATATAAATAACACATATGGGAAAGATATGAGAAAGAAACGGGGTGGGTATTAAGTATGAAAAAATGTGAGAAATTAAGAATAATGCGGGTGTGTGATGAAAAAAGAGGTTGGAAAGGAGTAAAACTATGGAAAAATGTGGAAAAAAATGTGTAATGAAAAGGTGTGCAAAAATTTAGGTTTTGAAAATTTGTTTGTGAAAATGACGGTCAAATGACATTAGTGATTGGATTAATTAGTGATATATCCAAGTTTACCCAGCCATTGGATTAATGAAATATGATTTATTAGACCACATGTAAAAGATTTGGGATTGGTTTTGTGCCATTGGCATTGCTTTTGAGATACAAATGTATCATTTTCTAATAATATAATAATATCAATCTTACATTACAATATATTATTATATGTATTACTATAAGTTGTATTATCTAATACAGCGGAGCTTTGTAGTTCATCATTCAACCATTGAATCAAGTGACATCCTCACAATATAAGATTATGATTATCAATATTAATTTAAATAATGTAAGTATCAATATTATCATGTTTCATAATTTAATTAATTATCTAGTAATTTAAATAATATTACATGTGAAATATTACGAAGGAACAATGACAGTTGAGAAGTTAATACACGTGGAATTTGATGAAAATGATGATTTAAATAAGAAAAGTTTTGATTATGATGAACCTATTGAACTTATCAAAGAATCAGATTCCGCAAAAACTGAAAATGCTCAAAAGGAAGAACCCAAGTTTGAGGAAGGAACAAAAGAAGGAAAAAAATCATCAAGAATAGGAAATGAGATATCCCTCTATTAGAAAAAGTGTAAACCTAGAAAATATAATAGGGAGTGCAAGCTCAAGTGTTAGAACTAGATCAGCATTACAAATTTAATGCAAATATGTAGCATTCACTTCTTAAATAAAATCCAAAAACACGATGGAACCTTTAGGAGATGAGAATTGGATTATGGCAATGCAAAAGGAATTAAATCAATTTAAAAGAAATAAAATTTGAAACTTATTCTTTAGATCAAATGATCAATCTATTGTAGGAACTAAGTGGGTGTTTAGAAATAAGTTTAATAAACATGGCACAATTACAATGAACAAAGCAAAACTAGTAACTAAAAGATACAACCAAGAGGAAAGAATTGATTATGATGAAATGTATACTCCCATGACTAAATTAGAGGTTATTAGAATATTTTTTAGCATTTGCTTGCATCATGAACTTTAAACTGTTTTTAATGAAAGTTAAAAGTGCTTTTCTCAATGGATTCATCAATGAAACAGTATTTGTTGAACAACCCTAAGGTTTCGAAGTTCCTAAACATCCAAACTACATATTCAAATAAACAAAAGCATTAAATAGACTTAAGCAAACTCCTAGAGTTTGATATGAAAGATTAAGCAAATTCCTGAAAAAAATGATTTCAAAAGAGGGAAAGTGGACACCACCTTATTTATAAAGAAGAAGAACAATGTTCTATTGGTAGTGCAGATCTATGTTGATGATATAATTTTTGGAGGGACTAGTAAAAGTATATGTCAAGAATTTACAGAAAAAATACAAACTGAATTCGAAATGAGTATGATTGGTGAATTGAATTACTTTCTGGGTTTGCAAATTAAGCAATGTGAGAAAGGGATATTTACAGATCAATCAAAATTTACAAGAAAACTCATCAAGAAATTTGAATTTGGAGATTCCAAGGGAAATGCTAGTCCAATGAGAATGAGTGCCAAAATTGATAAAGATGAGAAAGGAAAACCCATATGTCAAAAATCATATAGAAGTATGATAGGATCCTTTCATTATCTAACTGCCTCTAGACCTGATATACAGTACAGTGTATGTCTCTATGGCAGATTCTAGTCAGATCTAAAAGAATCTCATTTAGTTGTAGTAAAAAACATTTTTAGATACCTCAAAGAAACCACAAACTTAGGCCTATAATATGATCAGAACTCAAATTTTCATCTGCATGACTTCTTGGATGCGGACTATGTAGGCTGTAAAATGGATAGAAAAATAGTAGTCATATTTGTCAATTCTTCAGATCTTGGGCTAGTTGAAAAATTGTAGACCCATGTCTTAGCTTTCCAAAGAAGTAAGGATCACCTCAATCCGATCCCCATGTCAAAAGTTATAGCCATTCTACTGAAACTCGTCAGAGGGTCATCCATTTTCTAATACTAAAAACAGAAGCATTGCACAACCCTTTTCCAACCCTTGTTTGCAAAATCTCAAAGAAGAAAGGTTGTAGATCTCCCTCTTATCCATGTACGATGACAAAGTCAGCCAATGCAGCCAAGGGAATCAAGAGTTATACAAAATCTCCCAAAACTGTGCATAAACGATTATGTTTCTTGACCAAAACTGAAAAGAGATTTTTGTGGTCAATTTCAGACCCATTCTAGGTAAGATTGGAAGAAACCCAAAACATGAAAAATGTAAGGTTTTGGGTCTTCTAGGTACTGTAAAAAGTTCAGGTAATTTGGAGTTCTTTGTTAAACGTTGTGATGGTTGAGTTAAAAATTAGTCAAAACAGACTTCTGAAATATAATGTGGGAAAGATGGTGCTATTTTAGGGACTTGCACTAGGAATCTGAGAAAGTGTCCAACTAAGAAGTTGTAGCCTTGTGTCATACCTACAACATAGTCAAACATCAGAATTTAGCATGAATAGATTGTGAGACAAGGGAAATTTGCTAAAACAGGACAGAATGGAGAGTGAGATTTAAATTGGTTTGAAAATGTGGATTTTAAGGAATCTTCCACTAAGATTTTGGATATAAGTTCAACACGAAAAGTGTGAGTTTTTATGTGAGTCAGCCATAGAAATTGAAATTTCCCAAATTCTGATTCCGGTTGAAGAACTTGTGGTCAATTCCCTAAAATGGCGCAAGAATAGAACTTACCCTAGATTTGTCTATAACTAGGGTTGCATCACATTTACATTATTATATACGAATCATATGATCTCTTAAGTGACACATATTCTATATTATATTTATAGAGCCTCGTTGGTGATATTGAGGGGAACATATTTTTGTGTGTGGATCGAGATTCGTACTAGGAGTGGCGTACTCTCCCGCATACCGTGAGTAAGATTTATTATATTATGTGTCTGATGCACAATATCATGTCTTAAAATATTTTTTGATGCAAGCATGATTTAATGAATATGTGATGTGAAATTTTCAATGATTTATGAAATAATTTTGTGAATTCATGGAGTATCCCGAAACATCTTTATACGTATTATATATGCATCCAAACGAGTTTTAATATACGTAACCGCGCTATCGTATTTGATTTATACATGTTTTATGAAATCATTCTTGTGGAAATGATTGAAATTACTTGAGAAATGTGGTATGGCACGTGATTGATTTGATAATGATATTTTACATGGGCCGAGGGCCCTAGCATGTGATAATGATAACTTTGTGATGGGTAAATCCTATTTCGTAGCTACAAAAAATGCATGTGTAGGGTGATCCATACTTGCACCCAATATGCTTCTGCGGAAGGTATCTCACATGACATCAGAAAATGGTAAATGTATTGTGATTCGACATGGTACTAGTCAGGTTGAACCCATAAGGGAGAGGGCTATGGTGCGCCGTAGTCTAGCACCTGATGAGATCCGTCGCCAACGTCAGGGTAGAGAGCTTTTCTAACCTGTTGCATACAAAACCCTCGATGCGCCTATCATTGGTTGCAGTTGACCCTTGCCAGGATTGATTTTGGCACGCTCTATTCTAGTATGATTTGATGACATTGATGCATATATATTTGAAATGTATGTGAAAAGAATGATTTATGAAAAATGGAGTATTTTACATGATTTCCTACAATATGTGGTATTATTGAGAACTTTGATACTCTATTTTTTACCGACTCATTGAACACATGATATATTCTCTCTCACTCACTGGGTATCTTCCTTGATACTCACACCTCATTTCCTGTTGTGTACAGAGATAGCTATAGTGAGACGCATTGAGACTTATCAGCACACGAGGCTTTTGATTGGAGATTGAAACTGTTGATTAGGTACTTAATATGATATTGGGAAGGATTTGCCAATGAAAGTGTATATTAGTTTATTGAGTTTGTAGATAGACCATTGTGTATAAAAATGGATGACTGTATGGAAATTTTTGTGTACCTTATTGAAACTCTCAATTCTATTCTATTGCATTGAGGCATGAAATATACTATTGTGTACGTTTATTTTGGGAAACGTGTCATGTTTAGAAGTGTCCTTTAGGTTCGTTCGGTGCCATTTCTAAATCACAGGAGGGGCAACTGGCGACTGTCCATGCCTTTGATGGGAGCATGGCAATAGAGGTCTGTGGTTAAGACTGATAATATTTTGTGATAGCCTTACGTTATCCTGGTTTGTACGGTATAGATTGAATGGTATTATATAAATGTGATTGAATTGTTGTGAGGCCATGTTGGCCCATTTATTTAAGTGGTTAGATGATCATTTGATATACAGGTTGATTTGTACATGGGAAACCTCCAAAAAATGGGGAGATTCTATCCTTTTTTTTTATAGCCGGCACCCAGGACAACGGGTGGCTGCTCACGATCCCGGTTTGGGACGTGACAGGTTGAATTTTTATATCACCAATGGCATCAAAAGTTACCTTTTAGTAATCATTTTGTCACATCATGTACATATTTGAGCAATGAGGTTTTCATGGAAAAAGCATCGTTATTGAACTCTGATTAGATATCCACCTTTGCACTACGAAATTCTCTCTCACTATCTTGTTTAATATACTAATTTTTTTTTATACTACAAAAAGTGTAATAATTTTTTGAGATTTTTTTATCAAAATAATCTCATCATAATTCATTAAAGATAGATTTTTTTGTTAGTGTAGAAGGTAAATCATTTTTTGTTAGTATATATATATACAATGACTGTAATTAAAATTATTTACATTTAACACTAATATATTTATTCGGTGTCCATATAAAAACTATGAGACCACAAAATTTCAAGATACGGTAAAGGTTTCATGATGCGTTATTACAATTAGATTTACCATAGGGAACCGTTGTTAATGGCTGAATAAAGAAGTGAGGAGTTGTTGTACTAAGGGAACGGTGGTGCTCCAATTACAAGCAATTGAACCTGTATCAAAGAATTGTTGCTATTGTTGTTGCTAATAACTTGATTTCACTGTGGGATTGTACAATTTCACCATGGAACAAAGCATGTACTAGTCCTCTTCCAATACTTGAAGAGGCAGAACCTAGTAGCATAGCGAACAACGATAATTAGTAGTTACATCTTGCCAATCAGTTTATGGACATGCTACATGCTATTGATGAACCTTTGTGGGAAGATGTGAAAATAATATGATGTTATCAATGATGGTGTAATTGTTAAACATCAATATTGAATACAACTACACAAAGGCTAGTATCAACATGATAATGAAACTCATGATTGAGGGGTTGCCACCTAACCATTAATTAACAACAAATTATTATAGTATGAAGAAATTAGTCCAAGAGATAAGGCTTCCTGTTCAATGGATAGGCATTTGTATGCAAGGTTGTATGCTATTTTAGAAGAATGTTACAAAGTTACAAAATTATAAGTTCTGTGGTATGCCAAGGTACAAAGTAGGAAAGAAGCAGCTAACGCTATTCAAGGAGATGTTTATCTCCTAGTAACACTAAGATTGCAAAGTTTTTATCAATCTAAAGTAACAATAGAGCACAATGCCACTCATATTACAAAACTTGAAGTAATATCTCATATTGCAAGCATATAACCACGTAACATCTAAAGGACTTTGTGTATATGGCTTCATTTTCGTTGGTCTATCTAGAAAGAATTATTCATGTTGGCTTGTTATCTTGACTCTTTACAATTTGGCTCCCAACATCATGAATGTTTTTTGATGCTTGTTGTACCAGGCCCACAAAATTTGAGAAATTGCTTGACAACAACATGCAACTGTTGAGAGAGGTGTTACAAATGTAATGAAGTCTTGGGTTGAACATATGATGCAACCATTCGACATGGATTTCTAATGAGGATTGTGCTTGTTTAGATAATAAGTGACTTCCCTACGTGTGGAATGCTATCTAGATGAATTACAATTAGACTTTTTATTATGTCCAACATGTATGGAGAGGTCGAAAGCCTTTCACTTATGTATGATAAGAAAGTAACACATGTTGACAATCATAGATAGTTTTTTGCTTGCAGATCACCCCGTTAGAGCAAATACACAACAATTGATCACCTTTTTAGAGCAAATACACAACAATTTATCAAAGGATGGGTTGAGACAGATGATTTACCACTTAGGATGATGGCAGATACACAACAATTTATCAACGGACTAGTTGAGACAATGATCCACCATTGAGGATGAAGAGCTAGGTGGCATGGGAGCATGATGCCTATTTACCTATAGTAACTAAAGACCTACAAGGCACAATCATAGGATTTTGAATAAATCATAGGTGGACTAGACAAAGTATATTTTGAGACTTACCATATTGGAGGAATAATCTTGTTCATCACCACATCGACCTAATATTGCAACCAACGTCGTTGATATTGTTCTAGAAGTTCCCAATTAGACAAAGGTAACCTAAATACAAGAAAATATTTATATTGTTTTTGCCTTTGTCATTCACCGACAATACATTCGACAAGTATAGACCCAAGACCTAAAGCCATTTACCTCTTGAGTAGGGACCAAAAGTGTGAAGTTTGTGATTGGCTCAAAAATATGAGATTTTTGGATGAATATGCTTTAGATATTAGAAGATGTGTTGATACGAATAAACGTAAAATCTCCAATAGCTAGAAAACTAGTTGTTTGAATTCTCCTAGCTATTGGACTCTCCAACGGCTTGGAGAGGCTCTTTTCTTCCCTCTCTCTCTAACAGCTAGTATGGGGTCCTCTCTTTGTAAATTGGACCCTCTACTCTCTTATTTTGTAAGCAAGGAAGAAATATCTTCTCTTTTGTGTGGAACAATCTTCTCTACTTCTCTCTCTCTTGTATAGGGCAATTGTCCCATTTCTTTTGTAATGCTTATTTCATAAATTCAAAATAGGATTTCTCTTGTTCTTTTCATTGTTATTGTTGTAAGATATCAAAAATTTCAACATGGTATCAGATCGACTTTCAATCCCTTCTTTAAAGTCGGTTGATCCTTTTCCTTAAATAAATCCTTTTCATTCCTAACCATTTTTCTCCATTCTTCTCAACTCCTCAAATTACTTCCATGGGTTGCTCATGTTAAGAGGTATCTAAATTCAAGAAGTCTCTTGAATCATATTACAATAGACCCTCTTGAGGAGATGGACCAAACTTATGAAGAGTAGAAGATAAAGGATGATCAAGTGTTTATCCAACTATCAAGTTCTATGGATCAAATCCATAGAACAATGGTCAGTTATGCTCCCACCTCTAGGGCCCTTTGGGATTAAATGCATAGTCTCTATGGACAAGAGACAATTCTGGGGAGATTTTTGAGTAAAAAGGCAAATCACAAACATTGAAAAGAAAAAGAAGGCTCTTTCCCAACTATTCGGCCAATATAATGACATCTAGAATAAGTTTGAGTCATTGAGGCAAACCACTACTGACCTCAGCATACTTCAAGTATTGGTATCCCTATGTTTTTCAGTGTAAATTATATTTTGAAAAGTTTAATTTTCAAAGGGAAATTATGAAAAAGTTTTTTAAAAAATAAAACATAATTTAAGGGGATTTTATGGATTAAAACTCAAAACATTTTAGCTGGTGTTTTAAAAGAAATTTTATCATAGAAGGGGGAGATTGTTGACTTATTGATTTTGATGATTAATAAAACTAAGTTTTAATTTCCTAAAAATGAAGCAAGAGTACGAAAAAGCTAAAGGAGAATGGGATTCAATGACTTAATCTACTAATGAGGCTACTTTTGGTGTAGAAAGGATATGAATAAGTATAAGGCAAAATTACAAATGAAGGAGTGACCAAAACCCTTGATAGTGATAAGGATAATCGAGTCAACCAAACTAGTGACAAGGATAATCAAGCCAACCAAACACTTTGTGTCTATGAACTTGATGCTCTCAGGTTTCTGAAGCAGAACTATCTGTTAACTGAAGAACTTCAACTTAGTCAGTTAGGAGTTCTCAAGTTTGAATTCTAACAAGTCTACCAACCAAGTAGGATAACTCTATTGATCAAGTCACTCCAACAATCAAAATCCAAAAGTTGCAAATAGACATTGTAGCTCATTTAATAAGCTCAACCAGCTCCAACTTCTCTCTTTTCCTTTAAGTGTATAAATACAACCATAAAGGTCTCAAGATAAATGAGAACATTGATTGCTAAGCCTACCTCTTGCTATTTATTACTCCCATTATCATGCTTATGTGCTATTGAGCTTTGTTGAGTATACTTCTTGAAGTGCACTTTATTTCTTTGTACATGTCTTGTTGTAATTCTCTATTGTGAGAATGTTTGAGTTAAAAAAGGTTTCTTTCACCTTATAATTATATCTACTCAATAAAATGGTTAGATTGAGAGGAAGTGTTCGAGTAAATACATGTAAAGGTTAGATTAGCACCTTGGAAAGTAAGTGACTTGTACTAATTGTTTTGATTAGTAGATTCTAAACTCTAGGTTAAGCTAGGAGTGGTGTATACAAAGAAGGATGGAACCATTATAAATCATTGTGTCCAAGTTATTCCTTTTTGCTAAAACTCCACCAAATTCATCATACCTTCTTACCATTTACAAAAGAGAATAAAAGAACCAATCCACCCCATCATTTGGTTCATGTTAAGTAATTTTCAATTTTTATAATTTACAAAAAGGATGAGCAGCTAAATGAACAACAATAGCTCCAACATGGAGTATAAGACACAGTCAAGTATTTGATAGTACCTTATCGAGATAGGTAATCTCATTATTTGTTTCTATAATTACATTTTGTAGTTTGTGATACAATTTTGTTTTTGGCACTTTTTTTTATATTAACTTTCATAATTCTAGCTATGTTATTTAGAAAATAAATAAGATAGCTGTAGCTAATTAGATAGGTGAATATTATAATTGGATCTCTCACACCTGTTGCTAAGCAAATGACTAAGGAATCGTTTAAGGTAATTTAAATTTCTAATTTTTATTGTAGTATGGTATAGCCATTTCTTTTTCATTATTTTTCATAATTCTAAAGTCATAACTTAGTCTGAGAAGAACAATAACAAAGACTAAATTTCGTCGAATTTCCGGTGCAAAGAGAACATCATGTAAGATTAGGGTTTGGCCACTTCGTATCTCCAGTTTGCAAGTACCAATTCCTTTGACTTCTACCCTTGTATTATTCCTACGTATATCCATCTTGCACTAGGAGGAACTCGACGAAAGTCTATGAATGTTTCTTGATCTCTCGTCACATGGTCTGTTGCTCCCGAGTCTATAATCCACACAGGATAAGTTTCATAAAGTAAAATAGTGTTAGAGACATATATAACACTTAGAGAAACGTTACAGGGTGCTACATTTTTCGGCTCAAGGCATTCTCGAGCGAAATGACCAAGAGCTTTGCAATTGTAGCACTTCAGTTTGCTCTTATCCTTCTTTTTTGCAAAACCGCTTGTGCTTGTTCTTGTGGTTGGAATTGTTCTTCTTAGACCCTTTCGCGATTTCCTTCCATTTCTTGCCCTTGTGTTTAAAGCCCGAAACTTTCTGGGAACTAGACTCAACTACAAAGGCATTAGAAATCAATTTTGCAGCACCAAGCCGCTCATCTTCAAGTTCTACATGGTGAGCAGTATCAACGAAAGTTTTAATGCTATCATTGTGAATCAGATTGACCTTCAAGTGCTTCCACTGGTCTGGAAGGGATCGGATTAAAGTTTGAACCTGCTGCTCATCAGATAAAACATGACCTGCTGTTTTCAATTCCCTTATCATGTTTGACATGGTTCTTAAGTGTAGTTTGATACTGTGATTAGATTTCTTTCTGTACGTGTCAAACTTAATAGTCAACTGCCTCAGACGGGTCATACTGGTACCTCCATACTTCTCTCTGAGATACACCCATATGTCATGAGTAGTAGGGAATTGCTCATATTCATGTATGAGATCATCAACTACAGAACAAACTAGGATGCCACGTGTAATGGAATTTTTCTTCTTCCATGCCTAGTAAGCTTCTTGATCTCTTCTCTGTTGAGTAGTGTTTCCAATTCCAGGGTCTTGTATGATATGGTTGATACCCTCTAATGCATCTTGCTCTTCCAGCACATACCATATCTTATGGCACCAAATGTCGTAATTGTCGTCATTAAACTTATCACCTTTATTTAAATCTACTATTATTGATTTCGATGTCATGGTCTGGGTTTTCAAAGAGAGATAATTATAAGTATTCATACTCATTCATTCATATAATTTTGTGCATGAAATCTAATAAATTTATCATAAACGAATATAAGGTATAAACTCGAAAAATCACTAAGTTCCCAATCATTATCCATCATCCAAATGTTTGATTATCATAAATTTGATTTCAAAGTAGCAAAATCCTTTAAGTTTTAGGTAAAAATTACATAAATTCTACCAACCTAAAAAACTCCCACTAAAATCATGTGAATTTAGAACATATCTCTTTACATGCTCGCATAAATATACAAATATGCACATTCTTGATATATATTTAAAGAGAGAAACGTTACATCATATATACATGGCATTGTTCTCATCACAATACATAACTATGCATAAAGAAAAGAAGAAAAAAATATATATATAGAATCAAATTTCTTTTTTCTTTTCTTTCTTATCTTCCATATACATGTGAGTAATCATATTAACCATCCCAATTGAAAATCTATCTCTCGAAGTGAATCTCCTAATAGCTTGGGGTGTAGAGCCATTGATTTTTAGAGACAACGCCTTTTTCATTTTAATCTCTCTTTCCCTAGCTCTCCACATCTTAAGCAGTTTTAGTGTGAAATCTTTGAGGTAGAGCCACTTATTATCTTCTATTATTTTGTCAGCCATTCCAACCAAATGATTAGGGAGGGAATTCCTTATAATCTTAATCTCGGTTTCGTCGCCTCTGAACCAGTGACCCAAACGCCGAAATTCATAACGTTTTCGACTCATAACCCATAGATGTTGCGGCAAAGTGTGCGTTGCTTTCATCTTATAATGCAACATCATATACAGTTTTGCCAAACGTTTCAGAGTCCTCTCGTCTCTACATCTCCCCCGGAGTGGTGCAAGAATACGTCTGATTCTCACTATATCCCTAAAATGGGGTAAATATTAGATTGGACATGAAGCCAATCAATAAATTTTAAAATACCATTTATAATCATTATACTCAATCATTCAATGCATTTATATTAAAAAAACTTTTCACATATAAATTAATGAGCATAAAATCAAACGGACATTGAAAAATTTAATTTAGGTAGCCAAAATTATTAAATTATTTTCTTAATATATGAAAAACTTTTCAAAAAATTTTGAAATGGAAAAATAATTTTTCTTTAATTATTACGGATTTTTCAATTTAAAATAAAAAAATATTTTTCATCTTAGAAAAATAATTAAAAAATTATAAAAAAATCAAACATACGCTGTCGGAAGGCGTCTCTCACGCACCCTCACGCACCGCAGGGATGCCCCGATGCGTGGCCCACGCGCCCACTTGTCGCGGCAGCGCGTGGCCTCCATACGCCTCCTTCCTGGCGGTTGCTTCTCCCCAAATTTTGGCTACCCTCCCATTTTTGGATGTTCTGATTCTATTGGTGGTCTTAGTTTTCTGATCAGAGATCTAGAACTCGTTGTTTGAGGCACACACATCTAGGGCTGAGAGTGGGATTGTACTGACATCACTATTGACATCATTGTTCGTCTTCTTCATGCAGAAAATTTTTTTCTACACTTCATGCAGAGTGGGATTGTACTGACATCATGGAACTTTGCATATCAATTCCTAACATAATGGGTACTCTACCTTTTAAATTTCAAAGCATTTCGTGGTCTATAATCAAAGTTACCATTTTCAATTTTTTGAAAAAATGGAACTGGAATATACATCAAAAAAATAGGAAACACCCTAAATCATGCTCTGATACCAATGAAAGCATTCTTTGATGCAATTACAGTTAAATAAATATTTAATATCCCAAGATTTAGGGTCGGATCACTAATCTTTTCAATTTACGGGTCTGAAAAATGTCACCAATGGATCAATCTCCTTTTTGTTCACAATCTAGGAGTCTTTTTGATAAAAAGAAATTGTATATGGTGTAGATCTTTTTCTTCCTAACAATGTGCTTATTCTCTCACAACCTTTAATGTGCATAATGGATGGTTAAGGGAGTTAGGAGTTGGTTTTTCTCTTAAAAAACCACTCCCTCCCTTCTCTTCTTTTGAAATTCAAATAGATTAAGGGAATGGGTTTGAGTCAAACCCACATGGATGACTCGACCCAGCACCTATAACTTATAGCTTTCTTTTTTACTGGTGATGTTCTTCATTTTAACAGGAATACGGACTCCATCTATCTCTTCTATTAGGAATTCAATCCCTTCTTCAATGATTCCCCATGCTATTTCATCTTAAGCAATGATGAAATTTTGTATCCTCTACTTTCGGTAAGTGTCATTGTTGTCGTTGAAGAACGGTGCTCTATCTGTTGAGCATGCTTCAAATGGTGCACTACCTTCAGTTTTAGTTGTCTAGATCTTTTGTGCTGAACCTATTAGGCTCTTTTCTAACACAGCCAATCTGATACCAATTATAGAAATTAGGTTTGACATTCTAAAATAGAGAGGTGAATAGATTGTTGTGTCCTTTTAACCAATTTCAAAAGATTTTATAGAAAATTTAAGTACATGAAAGAAAAGAACAAAGTTCCCAAATTTATAATGATTCAATCAACTTGGTGTACATCCACTCTCAAATTTCACCTGAAGTTTCTATATCACTATTTGTATCACTATTTAGTTCTTAAACAATACAGACAACTAGGTTTCGCAGGTACTGGTTCACGTCTCAAGTGTTACAACCTTAATACTCCTATTTTCACACTGCTACAACACTTACACTGTCTTCACAGAATCATTGTGATTTGATTAAGAAGAACATCTTCTCCATAATCAATTAGAAGATTTAGAATTAAAATAATGAATACAGCTATGACACTCTTTGGTTTGATTTTTGCTTTGTAGCTTATACAAAAATACAATAGTAAAATTGTAAAGAATATAGACTTAAATGTGTTTTTCAGAATATTTAGCAGATGGAAAGATCAAAGTTGTGCAACTTCTTTTCTTTCAAAGATTTGGCAAAGTATTTATAATCTCATCTACTATTTTGAGCTAGAGAACCGTTGTGGTTGGTGAGTATTTGAACGTTAGTCATTAATGTAACAATAAATGCCTTCAACTACTTATTTGCTTTTCTATAGAAGTGATTATTAAAAACAATATGTAGACCAATATAAGTGTTCTGTCAACTGTTCATTAATGTAACAATAAATTTTGTTCCTATGCTGTTGAAGTTTCTCTTGCTTAGTCAACAAATGGTCTTATTATGAAGTTACTTCTTTGACTAGCTTGTTCTTTTAGTCGAATGTGTTTAATTTAATATGTCTTGTTAGTCCACAACATTAGAAACTTAGTCGACTATCATTAGACCATTTATAAGTTATGTCGACTAATATGTCGGGTTAGCTAACTAATATTTGAATTTCGACATACTTCTGTCAACTATATTTGGTTATTAGTCGACAGTTGTTCTATTTTAGCCAAAAGCTTTACTGTATTAGTTGACAATAGTTTTTTGATGTTCCCTAAGTGCAAGCTTATTTTCAGCTTGTGTCAACTAAGTATGTGTCACGCCCCAAACCAGGGTCATGAGCAGCCGCCTATTGCCCTGAATGCCGCCTGTATTTCTACAGAAAATTGGGTAGAATCTCCTCATAAATCGGAGATTTTCCATGTATAAATAAAACTGTATAATTTTAAAACATCCTGTAACTAAAATAAAATGGTCATCCCGATCTCGCAACAACCCACAAACTATAGCATGACATCCAGTACAATGCCAGGTTAAGTAAATTTCTAATAATGCTAGCCACAGACCTTTACTATCATTCTCAACTAGAGCAAGAGCAGCCGCCACACTGAACGGGCCTAAATTTATACAAATATACAACAAATTTTCCAAGTAGAAAGTTTAAAACGCTTACAGATGGCTCAATGCAAGTAAAATGAACCAAAGCGAGAGTTATGCACACAACTGCCCATAAGTTATACAGTCATCCCATAATATACACGGCTAACTACGGATCTCAATATCAGGACTGTGTAGGGTCGAAACAAAGTACAAAATTCATATTTCAAATTTAACTTAAACCTCACCGTCGTATATACCAAATCTCAGGGTATGCTGTCAAAACCTCTAGAGCCTGAAATGTTGCTCTATCATAAAAATCCAGTCTAAGGAAGGAAAAGAGAGGGGTGAGTATCATGGGAAGATACCCGGTGAGTGAGAGGATTAATCTCAAGTACAAATAGTGTAGGTGAACATTGGAGTGTTAAATAGTATCATTCATAAACAATAATTCAAGTTTTTACAGTAAATCATGGTATGTTCAATAAAGTGAACTCATTTATTCAATCACACGGTATCATACATATGTGCATCCATTCGAAATCAAGTAATATCAGAGCAAGCAAAAAATGATCCTAGCAAAGGTCAACCATGATCAAGGACAGACGCATCGGGGGTTTTATTATGCAAAGAGTTTTCAAAGTAGCTCTCTACCCCGACGTTGGCCATAAGTTCACTGGGGCTAGCTAATCATCATTTATAGTACCCTGCCCGGTGCTAGACAGTTACGTCACACACGTCCTCCCCCATCGTGCGTTCAACCGACCGCGCCTATAGCCATTAGAATCAATGACATTTGCGGATACCTCCTGCAGAAGCGTATCCGGGTAACCCATACCTTTACAAACGCCCTTCGTAGCTACGGAATCATCAATGTCATCATCATGCTATCACAAGGGCACAACGTCCCACAGGTAAGATTCATATCATTGCATAACTAGTGAGCATCTAACCCACGTAGTTCATCGAAAACATTTCAAATTCGTGTGCCAATACATTCATCAAATCATTTCAAATCCAAGCCAATACGATGGCAAAATAGAAAACATATCTAGTTCTCAAATAATGGCACAATATCATTTCATTTCAAACATGGATGCATAGTTATTAGAAACATAAATTTACGACACTCCAAATGTCACAAAATAAGTTTTGAAATTTAATATCACACGTCGAGTCAATGCATATCGAAAGCATGTTTTATTGAAAATACGACAGAAACAAGTTTTACTATTTCATGCAAGAGATTAGAGTTCCACTCACATTTGTAGGAAGGGTAGTCACTCCCTATTTTTAAAAATAATCCAATCTGATTCCTCGAGTCTCCAAAAAGATCAACCTAGTCAGATAATCACAACTACAATTTATGAATACACTCTAATGTCATCAGTTGTATTTCATTTATAAACATTTTATAATGAGAAAGGTTGTATCAACCCTTGAACTCAAATCCTAATTCCGACTATTTTCATGCATAGGTTAATTTAAACTCCAAGGGAAAACTATTCAAATCAACTTAATTTGATTCTATCATCTGAACAATCCCATTTCATATAAAAGCTTACACTTAACCTAATTTATCACATACAATGTTATTTAAACACTTAGTCAGAATCAAAACCCTAAGTCAGTTACCTTTATAGAGGTTCGTGGGCTGTCACGGGCTCACGGGCCGTCTCGGGCCTTCGTGGGCTCGCAGCTACAGTGGGCTCGCAGGTCAGCAGCCCAGCTTGCTGGCTGCAGTAGGCTTCACGGGCCACAGTGGGCTCGCGGGTCAGCAGTGGGCTCGCGGGTTAGCAGTGGACTTTGCGGCCTGGCAGATTGGCGAGCTCGCAGGCTGGCGTGCTCACGGGCCGGAGTGTTCATGAGCTGGAGCATGCGCCCGCATGTTGGACTACAGTTGATAGCTCATGGGTCGCGCACTGATGGGCTGGAGCGCGCTCGTGCGCAAGTGCGCTCCTGAGCAGGCGCACGCTCGCGCTCGCGCGGTAGAGCGCTCTGTCAGTCACACTGTAGCGCTCATGTTGTGGCGCGCTCGTGCTCATGCAGGGAGGATCATGCTGCAGGCTGGCGCTCACGAGCTAAGGCACACGCTCGCGCGGGGAGGATCGCTTTGCAGGCTGGCGCTCATGAGCTGAGGCGCACGCTCGCACGAGGAGGATCGCGCTCACGAGGAGGCTGCGGTCGCAGGGAGGGAGCAGCGGTGGAGAGAGGGAGAAGGGGCAGAGAGAGGAAGGTAAGGCGGCCATGGGAAGGAGAAGAGGCGGAGAGAGAGAAAGAGAGAAAAAGGGATTAGGGCTAAAAGCCCTAATCCAATTTTGGGTGGGGGTTACTGTGTTTTGCCTCAAAACGCAGCACTCTGCTGGCCCTTTTTTTTTCTCTAATCATTATTTTTATTTTTATTATATATATATATATATATATATATATTCATTTTACCCTAATTTTCATGGATACGACAATAATTTAAATATACCAAAAATTCAAATTAAATACCCCAAAATCAAAAATCAGTATAAATAAATAAAATTTCTCGTACAAAAATATGGTATCACAGAGTCAGCGTTACAGTATGTTACATAGTCGAAAGTCTCAATATATTAGTTAGTTAATGTATGTTTTAAATCAAAGTGAGCATACTAAACTTAATCTTGTGTTGACTAATTTTGCTTGCCTAGTCAAAAGTTCTAAAACATAAATCGGTTATTATGTATTTCGACAAAGCAGTTGCAAACTAATCTCAAGTGTGCATCGACCAATAGGTTTAGTTGACTAAAGTTACATGTTTGTCGACTTTGTTTAGATATTTGAGTTTATTGGTAAGTTTCTCATCTCCTTTCTATATTTAATTGACAACCTAGTTCTTTAGTGTCTCATTAGTTGACAGATTCCTTTTGTCTATCGACTAAAATTCCCTTTTGGCTCTTAAGTCTCTAGCCGACACCTCCTGGTCATTAGTCGACACTTTTGACAACAAGAAACTTTCTAAGTATGTAGCATTTAGTCAACACCCCTTTATAGATTAGTCAACTAGATTGTTAGTTGTTAACATTATTTTAGTTGACACGTTTATGTGTTAGTCAACTATTGTGCCATAGTCTAAAAGTTTTCTAAGTTTGGAGACTATTAGTTGACGTCTCCTATGCATCAGTCGACAAACTTGTTAGAGCTTAAAATGTTTTTCTAAGTATAGAGATTTTTAGTCACGTATTCATAAAATTAGTCGACTATTTATGTTATTCAGAGCTCTTTTAGTTGATAGGACTTGAGGGTCAGTCAGCTATATTAGTCTTTATGCTGATGTTTCGTGGACTTGGTCGACTACCACAATAGTTTAGTCAGCTAGCATATATCATCCTAAGATTATGTGTCAACTAATGAACAGAGTTAGTCAAAGGTCTTTCCTTTAGTTAAGCTATTCTATTAACTAATCCATGACATTTGTTGACAGCTCTAAAGATCAAATTACTTTTATCTTTCAGTCATGTTTTCTTAACCTTTTCCTTACTAATTTAATATGTTTGGCTCATCATGAAAACATATATGCAACAATATACTTCTCACACAGATAATAGGATACCTAATTTTGACTATTCAATCTATACAATATTTTAGGAGTGATTACAATCTCTATGCCTCTTATATTGCTCTTGAATATTCATTTTTGGCTATGGTTTCCTGTAGTTATCTCCGTCTCAAATACATTGTTAGACTTGCCTTTGGTTTCTCCTATGTTGTTGTAGAACAAGCTTACAAATCTTTGTAGCAGGTAGTGTTTGGGTGAATAACGCTATTGAGGCATGATTCTCTAATATAATCACCTTATGGGAACTCTATGCTATCAAAAAATTTCCAATCTATCAGCCGATCAACCTAGAGTGATTGGTACTTCTATAGCAAAAGATTTCTTCAAAGAACTTACTCTTGACTAGGGATTGGAAATCATCATCATTGAAGTTGGAAGGGTTCTTGGTTCATGGCATCTTGGCTACTAACTTATGGTTTTTTTTAGAGAGAGAGAGGTTTTGGCAAAGAAAAGAAGTCTTTTAGCCAACTATGGGTTAGGTTTAGTATATATAGTGTTACATATTAGGTTATCGCAAGTCAACTTAAGGGGTGAACAAGTCGACTCCTCAAGTTTTGAATTACCTAGTATATACTTTCTAAACTACTATAAGTCAACTTGTAATATAAACAAGTCAACTCGTTAGGTCCACAAGTCAACTAATAATGGAGGATAAGTCGACTTAAAGTTCTGAAAATCATTCTAAACCTAGAGTTCTAAGTGCAAGTTGCTTATATAAAGGATAAGTGGACTCGAAACTTGAAAGTTTTAGATTTTGAGCTACCACTTGTCAACTTGTGACTCTCACAAGTTGACTTGTTATGTCCTTAAAGAAATCCAAAACCTTGAGTTATGAAAATGTCAACATGCTTCTTTCAAAGTACACTATTACCGTCATCTGGTTGAACACAAGTCGACTTATACCTTTTTACAAGTCAATTTGTCATTCTCAGATTTTTATTTTCATGCACAGACAAGTAAGGATCAAGCAAACATGTCATATTAATCATTCAAGGATTATTCTTCATAATCCATCATTTCTAATTTCCTCCTTAAGATATAAAATCTATTTTTATCTAGAGATTTAGTAAAAATATTTGTTATTTGTTTCTCTGTTTTAATATACTCAAGAATGATATCATTCTTCAATATATGATTTCTAATTAAATGATATCTCACTTCTATATGTTGGCTTCTAGAATGATGAAGTGGATTTTTTATTAGATTGATTGCACTAGCTTTATTAAATCTTATGTATATATAGTCTAAATTTAATCCATAATCTTTTATCTGATACTTTATCTATAGGATTTGGACACAACACTAACTAGCTGCAATATATTCAGTCTCAGTAGTGGAAGTGATAACACTATTCTATTTCTTAGATGACCAAGATAATAATAAACATCCAAAGAATTAGCATTTGGCACTGTACTTTTTCTATCTAATTTACACCCTGCAAAGTCTACATCTAACTAACTATGCAATTGAAAAGGGAATTCCTATCATACCACAATCCTAAGTTACATGTGCATTTTAGATATTTAAAAATCATTTTCCCTATTGCTAGATGTGATTCCTCAAAATTGGATTAAAGACTGGCATATAGGCAAACATTGTATAAAATACTAGGCCTCGATGTAGTTAAGTACAGTAGTGAGTGTCACGCCCTGACCTACTCCCGAGCCAGGCATGCAACAAGCCCGCCGCGGCACCAGATGCGCGGGCACCACATCCCGTACATCAAAGCACCGTAAGGCTGTCAACATTCACATAATCTAAGTTTCCAAATCACAGAGATCCCCAAGTGATAAAAATAATACATGTATGCCTCAATGTAAATTAAAACGAGTGAGAGTTAACCTTATACAGACCAGAAGAATTATAAATACAGTCATCCCAATTTAAACAAATACAATGGTCATCCTAACTTCCTCAAGATGAAACAAAAACCTCAATATATAGCGGAAGAGCGGGTAGTCATACCCCGGCCCAGTAGTCTCCAAAAAATATCTAATACAACAATGCGCACAAATCTCTCAGTCCGAGTCTACCCCTATAGGAGGGAAATGTGAGGGGTGAATACCGTAGAGAGGGGGGTTGATACTCAGCAAGTCGGGGGGATGACATGCTACAATTAATTTTTTGATGAATTAGGAGTGTCAAAATTATGTCCCAATAAATCCATAGTATGCAAAAAAAATATTATGACATCTCAATAAACTATTCACGGCATACGTATCAAATCAAATATGCATCCAGTATGTATGTCCGTTATATCATGTAGAGCCGGCCGAAAATATCCCGGCGAGGGCCAACCATGGCCAAGAATGGGTAATGTTGGGGGTTTTCACAGTGCAAGTAATAAAATAAGGCTTTCTACCCCAACGTTGGCCACAGACTACTCCAACTAGCCTATATATATATATATATATATATATATATATATATCGTACACATATCAAGGATCAAGCATGTATGGAAACCCACCGGTGCTAGACCTACCAAGGTCCTCCTCGGAGTGGTTCAACCGATGACTGTCAATACAATATGTATGACAATCTGGCAGATACCCCCAGCAGAGGCGTATCCGGGCACAACAGGTGCCTCTACCAAATGTCCTTTGTAGTTACGGAATGCCATAGGAAGCATATCATCATCATCACAGTATCCACAAGGGCACCCAGCCCAAATCACATATCTCGAGCCAAATCATCAAGCCCTATCATGTCAAAAGCATGTGCCAATATGCAATGGAAGCATAAAATCATGTGGGATATATCGAAGTGCGGCACAATCATCAAGTATCAAAATTATGGATACATATCGATATAACAAGTTAGGACACTCCACATATCACAAAACATTTTCATAAATACAGGAGAATAGGTCAATCATACCATTTTAAATCATGCTTTTGAAAGCTTTTTAAAACATGGTATCAATTAAAAGTAGATGTCAAGTCTCACTCACTGTTAGGGGAGGATAACGCACTCCCCAATATTTCCACAAAGCGTAAATCAAGTGTCCCCTCCATTCAACTCAAATAACTCTTAGGGAGACAAACAGTCTGCAGATTTTTAACTTACGCAGTCATGGAAAACAGACTATAACTTTGGATATACCAATCCAAATCAGATTATGCTTATCTCATTTTAAAGCTAAGGGATAGCGCTATAACTTTCATTTTGCACACTTCCTCAGATTCAATTCACAGAATTCCCGGTAAGCCTCATTTTATTACAGCCATATTTAAGTTTCAGATTCTGTCCAATTTTTGTGCAGAAGCTATAACTTTCATCGTACTCATCAAAGTCTAATGACATTTTAACATGTTATAGCTTAGATGTAGATCTACAACTTTCATGTTTTGAGTTTTATTCAAATATGTCTGGAAGGGGTTGAACAAAATTCATGAACAAGACAGATACGTTTTAGTGAAACATACAGTTTCTGTCAACACAGTTTTAAGGAAAATTGTATAACTTTCAATTTCCTCATGCGAAATGGCTGAACTTTATATATGTTATAGGCAACGCATATATCTATAACTTTCATGTTTCGTGTTTCTTCAAACTAAGACTGGAGAGTAGTCGTTTTTACTCGCTACTGTCAAGGTTTGAAACAGGATGCTTCTATGTCGAGTTTCAGGAAAAGTACCATAACTTTTGGCACAGACATCGGAATTTAGTGATTCTTACCTCGTTGGAAAGATAAGACTTAGATCTACAATTCATATAGCTATCACATTTTCAAATTCTGGCTCTAAGATGCCTTAAAACAGAGATGAAGTCACGGACAGAAATAACGTTTAAAGTGAGACAGGATAAAATTTCTTACCTCACTTTCTTTGTCTTCCTCTCTTGCTTCTCTCCTTGTTCTCACGAATTTGGGAAGAATGAACAAGCATTCTAAGGCCTTCTTCTTTTATTATTGTGTTAATAACTCACCACCCTAGGATCAAATCTCCAATTAATCTAAACCATAGAATCATTTTGACTATTGCATGTGTTTTGATTGGTTTTTTTTTTGTGCATGTGTTCTCATTGTCCCACCTTGCCTTTCTCATCTCCATTTGGCCAACACTTGTCCTCCTCACTATAACAGTTGTTCAATACAAGAATACACTTGTCACATTTCATTTAAATTTTGTTAATTGCTAATAAGTCCTTTGACTTATAAAAATTCTAATTTGACCTCTAAAATTTTCATAATTACACACTAAGCCCAAAATCTTATATTAGACCTAATTAAATTTATTTAATATGAAATTAAGGTTTTGAATCTCTTTGAGTCAAAATTGATCCGATTTGTATTTTACCGTCAAATATCATTTTTTTGTGAAGATTCATGAACGTAGTAATAGAAATATCATATATATATATATATATATATGAAATGGAATTCACTACAGAATACACCGAGGGTTTGTGTTACATTTTCCTAACCCCCTAAAAACAAGTTTCATCCCTGAAACTAAAAAAAAAACATATAGGGAAAGGAAAATTACTCAGTAAATAGATGAGGGTACTATCCCCTTATAGTCTCCTCAGGCTCCTAAGTCTCCTCCTCGACTTGGTCGTTACTTAGTAAACTCAGGTCCTCCCGTAGCTCAACTGGTGGAGGTTCTAAAACATGAGAAGGGTCAGGTATATATCTCCTAAGCACCGAGACATGGAACACATCGTGAATACGTGCCAACTCCTCTGGCAGGTCCAATCTGTATGCCACACTTCCGATCCTCTTAAGAATACGGAAGGGCCCAATATACCTGGGGCTCAGCTTGCCCCGCTGCCTGAAACGGATCACCCCTTTCTAGGGTGGGATCCTCAAGAATACCATGTCTCCCTCTTGAAACTCCAGTGGTCACTGCCTACGGTCTGCATACGCCCTCTGTCGATCTTGGGCGGCTCTCATCCTCTGTCGGATGATCTTGACCTTCTCCCTCATCTCTTTAACAAGCTCCACACTGCTGAGATGCCTCTCACTGACCTCGTCCCAACATAAAGGTGTGCGGCATCGCCTCCCATACAATGCCTCGTATGGAGGCATCCCGATACTCGCCTGGTAGCTGTTATTATATGCAAACTCTACAAGTGGTAAATGCCGATCCCATCTACCATGAAAATCAATAACAGAAGCCTGAAGCATATCCTCAAGTGTCTGAATCTTACGCTCTGACTGGCCATCTGTCTGAGGATGATAGGCTATACTAAAGTTCAGTCTAGTACCCAATGCCTCCTGCAAACTGGGCCAGAACCTAGACGTAAACCTGGGGTCCTTATCTGAAACAATCGACATAGACACCCCGTGAAGTCATACTATGGTGTCCATATAGAGACATACCAGTACCTCCAAGGAGTAGTCACCACGGATGGGGATAAAGTGTATAGATTTTGTGAGTCGTTCGACAATCACCCAAATCGCATCATGTTGCGTGAAAGTTCTCGGTAACCCCATCACGAAATCTATAGTAATATGTTCCCACTTTCACTCAGGAATGGGAAGTGGTTGTAAAATACCTGTTGGTTTCTGGTGCTCAGCCTTCACCTGCTGGCACACCAAGCACCGTGCTACAAACTCTGCCATCTCCCGCTTCATGCCCGACCACCAATAACTATCTCTGATGGTGCGGTACATCTTTGTACCCTCGGGATACATAGCATAAGCCGAAGAGTGTGCCTCCTCAAGGATAGCACGTCAAAGCTCAACATCAGCTGGAATACACACTCTGTCTCTGAACACCACGAGTCCATCAGTACGGACTCGGAAATCCCCACCCTCTCCTCGGCGAATCCGATCGTGAATAGCCTGGTGCTCTACATCTGTACCCTAAAGCTCTCTGATGCGGTCAAGTAGTGTAGGCCGTACTTCAAATCTGGCTAACAGTGTACCCTGCTCATCGCCAGCCAAGCTAATTCCCAAAGCTCGGAGTCCTACCAAGCAGGAGATGTAAGCTCTCTCTGCTGCCTGAGAAGTGGTAGAAGAAGATGACTTCCGGCCCGAGGCATCTACTACTACATTTGCCTTGCCTGGATGATAGTCAATAACCAAGTCGTAGTCCTTCAGCAGCTCTAACCATCTTCTTTGTCTCAGGTTTAGCTTTTTCTGAGTAAATAAATACTTTAAACTCTTATGGTCTGTGAAGACCCTGCAAGTAACTCCATATAAGTAATGTCGCCATATTTTCAGTGCGAAGACTATGACTGCCAGCTCTAGATCGTGAGTAGGGTAGTTCACCTCATGCTTCTTCAACTGTCTTGAAGCATAGGCAATCACCCGTCCATCCTGCATCAATACACAACCCAACCCCTACCGGCTGGCATCACTATACACAATATGCTCCCTACCGTTGGTAGGGAGAGCCAAGATAGGTGCCGACGTCAGTCGTTGTTTGAGCTCCTGAAAGCTCTCCTCACAGCGGTCATCCCAACAAAACTTGACGTCTTTCCTCGTCAATCGGGAGAGTGCAGCAGCAATCTTCGAGAAACCCTCTACGAATCGTCTGTAATAACCAACAAGTCCAAGAAAACTCCAGATCTCAGTAATGGTCTGTGGCTGCTCCCACCTCAATATGGCCTCTACTTTCTACGGATCAACAAAATCCCTTTCGCGGAAACAATGTGGCCCAGAAATCCAATCTCCTTTAGCCAAAATTCACACTTGGTGAATTTGGCATATAACTGCTGCTCACGGAGAGTTTGTAAGACCACCCTCAGGTGTTGTACATGCTCATCATCACTCCGTGAGTATACCAAAATATCATCAATAAAGACGACAACGAAACGATCCAAATAGTTATGGAAAACCCGGTTCATCAAATCCATAAAAGCCACTGTAGCATTAGTCAATCCAAACGGTATCACTAAAAACTCAAAGTAACCATAGCTAGTGCGGAATGCAGTCTTGGGCACGTCCTCGGCCCGAATCCGTAACTCATGATAACCAGACAACAAATCGATCTTCGAAAAGACCCGTGCACCCTAAAGCTGATCAAATAGGTCATCAATACGTGGCAGAGGATACCGGTTCTTGACAGTCACCTTATTCAACTGCCGATAATCCATGCACAGTCGTAGGGTCCCATCCTTTTTCTTCACAAACAATACCGGAGCACCCCAGGCGAAGTGCTCGGACAGATAAAGCCCTTGTCTAGTAATTCCTGTAACTGGACCTTGAGCTCTCTCAGCTCAGCTGGCGCTATTCTATATGATGGAATAGATATAGGGGCAGCTCCCGGAACTATGTCGATCTCAAAGTCAAACTCCTGAGCCGGTAGAAGGCCAGGTAGCTCCTCAGGGAAAACATCTGCAAACTCCTGTACTACATGGACATCCTCATTCCTTGGTCCCTTCACAGTAGTATCCATAACATGGGCCAAGTACGCCGTGCAGCCTTGGCGTATTAACCTCTTGGCATCCATTACCGAAATAACACAGCAAGGCAATCCTCTCCTCTCACCAAAAAATCTCAAAGCAAGCCCCTCTAATCTTCGAAACTCGACCTCCTTAGTAAAACAATCAACGGAGGCTCTGTGTCTGCTCAGCCAATCCATGCCAAGGATGGCATCAATATCGGTCAGGTCCAAAGGGATCAAATCTGCCTCAAGTACGGTGTTTCCAATCATGACCTCTATCCCTCTATAGACTGAATCTCTCAAGAACTGTTCACCAAGAGGAGTGAAAACCAATATCTCCTTTCCAAGTGGCGTCAAAGGCTTACCCATCAGGTGGGCAAAGGACGTTCTCACATACGAGTAGTTTGACCCGGTATCGATAAGGACACGGGCGTCGACTCCATAAATCCTCATAGTTCCTAAATGTGGAGAAAGTAAAGAGATCATTTTAAATAAAGGTGGTAATAGATACTCATCATATATATCTCAAAAGTATATATATCTCAAAAGTAGGTACAGCCAACATAGTCAAGCCTCTAAGGCTTTGGCTTATGATGAGTCTCAAAATAAAAGTACAGGGGAAATCTCTAAGTGTGTGAGTTAGAAAGGGGAGTATCGATAATGATATCGGGGTTCGTCTGCGCATCCTCCTGTGTCATCGAGTACACTCGAGTCTAAGCCCTCAGCGGCTGCCGCGATGGTCCCGATGCCATACTACTCCCAACTATTGCTTGTGGGGCTATGCGGATAGAGTGTGCCAGTGCTCCCTGCTGTCCCCCTTGTGGAGCACTCGACTGAATAGAAATTGTCGGACCCCCTGCTCCAAGATCAGGGCACTGGCTCTTGATGTGCCATTATCTCCCATACTGGAAGCAAGTCACTATCACCCCGCAAGCTCCGAAGGGGTGATGTCTGCTGCATCGACGACAAAAAGTGTGTCGTCGGGCTGTAGTCTGAGTGAAGGCACTCAGGGCTGGTGCTCTTAAACCCTGGGACTGCGATCCCTACCTCTGGGAAGGGTCCCCGCAAAACCCTGAGGTTCTCCCTTTCTTCGAACTCTGGCCCCAGAAAACTCGGGCCTCTTCCTCCTCTGCTCCCTCCTCTCTCTCTGTCGTCCCTCAGCATGGACGATCTCCTCAGCCCGGAGTGCTGAGTCTACTATCTCTGGCAATGAGAAGTTAGGGGTCACCGTCATATACCTCCGGACGTTCAAGTTGAGGCCATCCTCAAACTTCAACCTCAACTAACTGGGTGTGGCTAGGTCCGAAACAAAAGCGGCCAATCTCCTTAACTCGGCCTCATGCTCGGTCACAGTCCGAGTCCCCTGCCGCAAGTGGTGGAACTCCATCCTCTTCCTGTTCTGCTGGAATGCTGAAAAATATCTGCGGTTGAACTCCCGCAGAAAGTCCTCCCAACTCCTGGGCTCCGCTGCATCATCACAAACTGCCTCCCACCACGAGAGGGCATCTCCATCCAATAATCTCTCGGCTACTCGGAGTCTGAACTACTCACTCAAGCCAAGGTCTGTCAACACTCGGCAGGTGGGGTTGATCCAGTGCTTCGCAGTAGTGGAATCACCCACCCAGAGAACTCGGTACAGCCTAGCTATCTCACCTCCTTCACGAGCTGGGTGAGCTCGTGAATCCGTCTCAACGTCGAAGAAGTACTGTCACTGGGTCTAGAAATTACAGATGGACCAACAACCGGTGGAGGCTCTGGTGCGACTGGTCGTGCCATGGCCGTAGGGTTGGCTTAGCCATCGGTGGTGGTGGTGGTGGTGGCATCTGAATACCGTGGGCAGCGTACCACTCGAACACCTGTCGGTAGGCGTCCAACGGTGGCAGTGGTGGTAGATCTGCAGCTGTAGTGGTCGATGGTGTAGGCACTGAAGGAGAACCGTGTGAGGAAGACACGTCCTCTGGTACACTAGGGGGCTCAGTAGGTAAGAAGTGGGTACCTCGCCTAGTCGTCATATTTCTGCGAGGAAAAATGCACTAATCAGGCAGATATATAAGAATTAGGGTTAGTTATGGAATAACTAACCCTCTAAAAGAAATCAACTTGGCATCGGAACCAATGGATAAGGTATGCTAGGTTAGATATGATCTGTATCCAACCCTCTAAAAATGGATAAACTCATCTACCTATGGCCATGTACTGGGGAATGACTGTACAGTAACTTTCACATGCATTGAGGACTTTCAAAATCAGATTTACCTGGGGATATATATATTTTTTTTAAATCAGTTTCTCAACTTAGCTCTAACCAAGAGCTCTGATACCAACCGAGGTCTGTCACGCCCTGACCCACTCCCGAGCCAGGCATGCAACTAGCCCGCCGCGGCACCCAGATGCACGGGCACCACATCCCGTACATCGAAACACCGTAAGACTATCAACATTCACATAATCCAAGTTTCCAAATCACAGAGATCCCCAAGTGATAAAAATAATACATGTATGCCTCAATGTAAATTAAAACGAGTGAGAGTTAACCTTATACAGACCAGAAGAATTTTAAATACAGTCATCCTAATTTAAACAAATACAATGGTCATCCGAACTTCCTCAAGATGAAACAATAACCTCAATATATAGTGGAAGAGCGGGTAGTCATACCCCGGCCAGTAGTCTCCAAAGAATATCTGATACAACAATGCGCATAAATCTCTCAGTCCAAGTCTACCCCTGTAGGAGGGAAAAGTGAGGGGTGAGTACCGTAGAGAGGGGGGTTGGTACTAGCAAGTCGGGGGGATGACATGCTACAATTAATTTTTGGATGAATTAGGAGTGCCAAAATTATGTCCCAATAAATCCATAGTATGTAAAAAAAAATATTATGACATCTTAATAAATCATTCACGGCATACGTATCAAATCAAATATGCATCCAGTATGTATGTCCGTTATATCATATAGAACCGGCCGAAAATATCCCGGCAAGGGCCAACCATGGCCAAGGACAGGCAACGTTGGGGGTTTTCACAATGCAAGTAATAAAATAAGGCTCTCTATCCCAACGTTAGTCACAGACTACTCCAACTAGCCTGTATATATATATATCGTACACGTATCAAGGATCAAGCGTGTATAGAAACCCGCCGGTGCTAGACCTACCAAGGTCCTCACGGGAGTAGTTCAACCGATGACTGTCCATACAATATGTATGACAATCTGACGGATACCCCCTGCAAAGGCATATCCGGGCACAACAGGTGCCTCTACCAAATATCCTTCATAGTTACGGAATGCCATAGGAAGCATATCATCATCATCACAATATCCACAGGGGCATCCAGCCCAAATCACATATCTCAAGCCAAATCATCAAGCCCTATCATGTCAAAAGCATGTGCCAATATGCAATGGAAGCATAAAATCATGTGGGATATATCGAAGTGCGGCACAATCATCAAGTATCAAAATTATGGATACATATCGATATAACAAGTTAGGACACTCCACATATCACAAAACATTTTCATAAATACAGGAGAATAGGTCAATCATACCATTTTAAATCATACTTTTGAAAGCTTTTTAAAACACGGTATCAATTAAAAGTAGATGTCAAGTCTCACTCACTGTTAGAGGAGGATAACACACTCCCCAATATTTCCACAAAGCATAAATCAAGTGTCCCCTCCGTTCAACTAAAATAACTCTTAGGGAGACAAACAGTTTGCAGATTTTTAACCTGCGCAGTCATGAAAAATAAACTATAACTTTGGCTATACCAATCCAAATCAGATGATTCTTATCTCATTTAAAGCTAAGGGATAGCACTATAACTATTCATTTTGCACACTTCCTCAGATTCAAATCACAGAATTCCTGGTAAGCCTCATTTTGTTACAGCCATATTTAGGTTTCAAATTCTGTCTAGTTTTTGTGCAGAAGCTATAACTTTCATCGTACTCACCAAAGTCTAATGAAATTTTAACATGTTATAGCTAAGATGTAGATCTACAAATTTCGTGTTTTGCGTTTTATCCAAATATGTCTGGAAGGGGTTGAACAAAATTCATGAACAGGACAGATACGTTTTAGTGAAACATACAGTTTCTGTCAACACTGTTTTAAGGAAAATTGTATAACTTTCAATTTTCTCATGCGAAATGGCTGAAATGTTTATATATTTTAGGTAAGGCATATATCTATAACTTTCATGTTTTGTATTTCTTCAAACTAAGACTGGAGAGGTCGTTTTTCCTCAAGACTGTCAAGGTTTGAAACAGGATGCTTCTATGTCGAGTTTCAGGAAACGTGTCATAACTTTTGGCACAGGCATCGTAATTTGGTGATTCTTACCTCGTTGGAAAGATAAGACTTAGATATACAATTCATATAACTATCACATTTTCAAATTCTGGCTCTAAGATGCCTTAAAATAGAGATAAAATCATGGACAGAAATAAAATTTAAAGTGAGACAGGATAAAATTTCTTATCTCACTTTCTTTGTCTTCCTCTCTTGCTTCTCTCCTTGTTCTCACGAATTTGGGAAGAATGAACAAGCATTCTAAGGCCTTCTTCTTTTATTATTGTGTTAATAACTCACCGCCCTAGGATCAAATCTCCAATTAATCTAAACCATAGGATCATTTTAATTATTGCATGTGTTTTGATTGGTTTTTTTTTTGTGCATGTGTTCTCATTGGCCCACCTTGCCTCATCTCCATTTGGCCAACACTTGTCCTCCTCACTATAACACTTCTTCAATACAAGAATACACTTGTCACATTTCATTTAAGTTTTGTTAATTGCTAATAAGTCCTTTGACTTATAAAAATTCTAATTTGACCCCTAAAATTTTCATAATTACACACTAGGCCCAAAATCTTATATTAAACCTAATTAAATTTATTTAATGTGAAATTAAGGTTTTGAATCTCTTTGAGTCAAAATTGATCTGATTTGTATTTTACCATCAAATATCATTTTTTTTGTGAAAATTCATGAACGTAATAATAGAAACATCATATATATATATATATATATATGAAATGGAATTCACTATAGAATACACCGAGGGTCGGTGTTACAGTGAGCCTATCATACTCCTATAAAATTTTGAGAACACTGATTTTCCTTCCTAATCTTTGTCTGGCTTTACTAAGGTGCTTATTGGAGTTGCATTTCTTTTGGTTTCACCTGGTCCAAATTTCTTAATGAACTCTTTAGTAAATTTAGATTGAATAATAAAGATTCTTTTTTTCAATTTGTTTTATTTCCAATCCTATGAAACAATTTAACTCTCCTATCATTCTCATTTCAAACTTAGCATACATGATCTTAGCAAATTCTTGGTAAAGATTTTTATTTGTTGCTTCAAATTTTATGTCATCTACATAGATTTATATTGTTAAGATTTTTTTTTTCCTTTTCTCTTAATGAATAAGATTGTATCAACCTTGCCTTGCCTATTTCAAATTCATTTTCTATTAAGAAATTGTTAAGTTTTTCATACTAAGCTCTTAGAACTTGTTTCAGACTATATAAAATTTTGGACAATTTAAACACATGGTCTGAATGTTTTGGATCTTCAAATCCAAAGAGTTACTCTCCAAACACTATTTTACTAACCAAACCATTTAGGAATGCACTTTTCACATCCATTTGGTATAATTTGAACTTTATGGAACAGGAGAAGACAAGTAGCATTCTAATCACTTCTAACCTTTCTATAGGGACATATGTCTTGTCAATGTCTATTCCTTCGTCTTGACTATTCACTTGATTCCTAGTAATGGTTCCATACTCATCTATATTGTTCCTATATAACTATTTAGTTCCTACAACTTAGTGTTCTTTTGGTCTAGAAACTAAATCATAGACTATATTTCTTTCAAATTGATTTAGTTTTTCTTGAATTGCTAGTACTCAGTTTTCATCCTTTAAGACCTGATCTATATTCTCAGACTTTAATTGGGAGAAAAATGCAATATATTCACATTTGATTTTAAAGAACAGATCTCACCATCACTCCAAAACCTAAGTTTCCTAATATGTTTTTTTCATTTACACTTTTTCTTAGAGTTAGGAATCTAACTTCTTTAGGTTCATTATTTTTGTCCTCTTCTTTATTTTCTCATTCTTTATTTTTTGAATAATTATCTAAATCTTGTTCTTCTATTTTGTTCTTAATATTTTGACCTATTATTTCATCTATATTTTCATCATTAAAACATACATATTTCTTACTTGAAGACTTACTCTCATCAAATTAAACATGGATGGGTTTCTCAAACATCATAGTTCTCTTTATTGTGAATTCTACAAACCTTGTTATTGGTTGAATATTCAAAAAAGATACCCACATCACTCATAGTGTCAAATTTTACTGCAGATTTTTTTTCAATTATTCAATACAAAGTATTTATATCCAAATACATGAAAATATCATATGTTAGGCTTTCTCCCTTCATAAAATTCATAAGATATTTTCTTTAATTTTGACTTCATTAATACTCTATTTGATATATCGCGATTTGTATTCACAGTTTCTATCCAAAAATATCTAGTCAAGTTATTTTCACAAAATATTGTCCTAGCCATTTGCTCTAAACTTCTATTCTTCCTTTCCATAACACCATTCTGTTGTGGAGTTTAAAGGGCTGAGAAGTTATTGTCAATTCCATTCTCATCACAGAAATCCTGCATCAATCTACTTTTAAACTCCTTTCCATAATAACTTCTTATCCTAGAGATTATGCAACCTTTCTCATTTTGTACTTTCTTACATAATTTGATAAAATTAATACTAGCCTCTTCTTTCTTAACTAAGAAAAGAACCCAACCGTATCTACAATAGTCATCTATTATCACAAAGATATAATGCTTTCCTCCTAAACTCTGGGTTCTAGTTAGTCCAAATAAATTTATGTGCATTAATTTTAGAGGTCTACTAGTTGAAACTAAGTTTTTAGGTTTGAAAGATGTTCTAGCATGTTTCTCTTTCATACAAATATCACATAATTTATCTTTCTTAAATTTCATTTTTGATAATCCTTTAACTATTGCTTTTCTTACTAGTTTTGAAATTAAATCTATACTTGTATGTCCCAATCTTCTATACCATAGATATACATTTTCATGACTTACTACCATTAGACATGCTTCATCAACCCTCCTATGTTATCAAGATTAATTATATAGATATTCCTTTGCCTATTACCTGTAAATTTTACTTCATTGTTTTCTTTGTTAATTATTAAATAAGCAATAAAATCAAAAGTTATCATATATCCTTTATCACACAATTGATTAATACTAAGTAAATTATGTTTTAACTCTTAACATGTAAAACATGCTCAATTTGGGTTGAGAACTTACTTATACTTTCTATGTCAATGATTCTGTCTTTAGAGTTATCTCCAAAGACAATCTTATCTCCTTTCTTTTCTTGTAAAATACTGAATTTTATGTAATCTCCCTTCATATGTTTGGAGCACCCACTATTTAGGAACCAAGTGTTCCTATGAGTTTTGGCCTTCAGGCATGTCTGCACAAAAGTTCAATGAAGTCTTTGCCTTTGGTATCCATACTTTTTTGGGTTTGGCATTGTCAGTGTTGACTAAAACTTTTGGAATCCATTGTAATTTTATTTTAGCCAATGAATTATTCCTAAACTAGAATTTATTTATATCATGACCATGCTTAAAACAGTAAGTGCATTTGAGATAAATTGTTGGTTTTTTAATTTTTTTTTGCTTCCTAAACTTGCAATGATATGTAGTGTGTCCAATTTTCATGCAATTAAGACACCTTATGTCTGATGTAACATTCTTTGAACTAGAAACAAAAAGTATATAATTTCTTTAGAGTTTCTGTAGGATTATATCCTAGTCTTACTTTATCAAACACAACTCTTTGTATCCTTAGAATAGCATCCAATTTTTCTTGATATTTAACAAATTTTATTAATAGTGAGTTCAACTTCTTGTTCTTTTTCCTTTTGTTGCTCAAGTTCATTTGTTAGATCTTTTTTATCTTTCTTATCTTTTTTATTGCATACATTCAAATTTTCATTCTTTATATTTTCAATTTTAGTTTTCATTTATTTACCTTTTCAATTTCCTTTTCAATTTTGGAATGCAAGTTATTCTTTTCTTCTTTCAATGTATCATTTTGATTCTTTATTTTCTCATTTTCTACTTTTAATCTATTTATTTCTTCTTCCATATTAGTCATCATTTTGTTTAATATGGAGTCTTTGTGCTTTAATTTCTTAAGTTTTTTAACTGCTTCCATCAAGATTTCATGCATTTCATTCATAAACAATTCATTATGGGAAGAATTAGAGGAATCAGAATAAGAAGAAGAGCATACCGCGTCGTGCTTCTCCTCCAATGCCATGAAGTAGAGATTAGCATGTTTCTGTTCATTCTCTTCATCACTCAAGCTGTTGTTCTCATTACTCCATGTTTCTAGAGCTTTCTTCTGTCTCTTCTTTTCTTGCTTTTATTCATTCTTGAGCAGTGGATAGTTAACCTTTATGTGGCCAGACTTCTTGCATTCATAACATTTGATTTCTTCCTTCTTATCAAGTTTTCTTAATTTCCTTTCTCCCCCTTGTACTTCTTTCTCATCGAAAATCTTTTAAACTTTCAGATAAGAAGTGCCATGTCCTTATCATCCTTACTAAATCTATCATCTTCAATGTTAGCCTTAAGAGCTACTGTTTTTTTTTTCTTCATTGTCTACTCCTTTAGAATTTATTTTCATCTCATAAGCTATTAGTGATCTTACCAACTAATCTATTGTTAGAGTTTCTAAGTTCTTAGACTTCTCTATGCTATGACTTTTGCTTCCTATGATTTGGGCATGCACCTATGGATTTTATCTATCATGTCCTCCTGAATAATACCTTTTTCTAGTAATCTAATCTCGTTTGTGATGGTGTTAAATTTAATGATCATATCTCTAACTATTTTTCCATCTTTCATTTTAAAAGTTTCGTCCACCTATTTTAGTATCCTAACTTTGTTCTTTCTAACTTGATTGGTCCCCTTATAAGTGGCCTCTAATCTCTCCCAAATTTTCTTAGCAATTATGCAATAAAAGATTCTAGTATATTTGTTTAGACTCAAAGCTAGATAAAGTAGATTGACTGCCTTACATTTGCTCTATAAGCCATCTTTTCTTCCGTAGTCATGTTCTTCATCTTTACTGGAACCTTTACTCCATCAACTTCCTTATTTAGGAATTCGATTCCTCTTCTATGATTACGCAGGCTGTTTTATCCTGGGTTAGATGAAGTTTCTCATTCGCTACTTCTAGTAGCTATAGTTGTTGCTATTAAAAAATGGTACTCTATTGGTTGAGCAGGTTTCAAATAGGATGCTATCACCATTGAGTACCATTTCCAAATCAATACTTTTGAGATCTCTAAACCCTTCACCAAGAGACTTGCTCTGATACCAAATGAAGAATACATTGTTAACAACCCAGAGGATGAATAGGTTATTTTCAGCATTTTTATATTTTTTTGGGTTTTGAGAAAGTTTTGAAAGAGAGGAGAGAGGAAGATTGTTCACTCAAGATTTATAATGGTTCTACCATCTTTGGTGTACATCCACTCTTAGCCTACACTTGGATATTTAATCCAACATTTTCTAAAAATAGTACAACACCCAACTTGCTTACCCAGGTACTATTCGAACCTTACAATCTTTCTCTAAAACACTTTTCACTATACAGGAGCTAGTAATCCTAACATATTTCATTCGAAGCATTTAAGCTCAAGCCAAAAGAACCCTATCTTATGGTCTCTTACAAAGATTTAGAAGTGAAACAAATATACAATAAATGTACAATAAATGAAGCTTTAACTTTAGATTAATCGTCAAACACACAATACAACACAAAAAATAAATAAATAAATAAAACTCTGAAGAAGTTATTTAGATTGTTGTTGCTTAATTTGTATTTGATCTTCAAAAGTTGTTTTCTTCTCTTCAAAATGTTTTATTTAAAGTGGTTAAGATGAAATAGCCATTGAACCTCATTAAATGCTCTACAGATATATGTTGAAAGTTGTTGAGCTTCATTTAATGTTCAACAACCTTTCTAATCAACTAGCCATTACATACATTGAGTCGACTATTTCTTTCTTCTGGTCAACTTATGATTTGTCCTCTGTCACGTCTTGGCGAGTGTAAGTCAACTTCATATGCATATCAAGTCGACTTGTACTCCATTCTACTTAAGTATTTTTACATTATTGCTTATGCAAGTCGACTTGTACATGCTTCAAATTTACTTTGTTTCAATCTATTTAAGTTATTTTTCACTTTGTTGATTGTGCAAGTTGACTTGTATATGCTTTAGGTCAACTTGAGTTTTTGATGGTATTTAAGCTTTTCCCTGTAATGCTTGCATGCAGGTCAACTAGCAAATTTGTTTGGTCAACTTGTTATCTACTTAAGTAGTTTTTACTATAAGACTCATGCAAATTGACTTGTTTTAACTTTAGGTTAACTAGTGCAAGTATTCTATGAAGTCTTGTGAAAAACAACTTAAAAGGATAGGTTGTATAGCACTTTTCCATGGTTTGGGAATTTTTTAGTTTATTGAGAAAAGTGGTGAGATGGAGTTGAAGACTGGTGAGAAAATAGAACACACAAGAATTTTATAGTGGTTTTACCACATTCAGTATACGTCTACTCCTAAATAATTACTGGATTTTCACTATTTCTTTCAAATAGCACAACTCATCTGCTTTCAAGTACAAGTAAAGGCTTTATAGGTATTTCCTCATGAAACACTTAACAACCTCCTTCAAGTTGTTTCTCTTTCTAAACCCTAGATTAAGAGGATTCTCTCTAGTCCTTGAACTTTAAGTACAGGAGAATAAGAAATGTTATATTAAATAAAGCTATTACATCAAATGTATCAAATTTGAAACTCACAGAAGAAATTTTGCATAATTAAGAAAAATAGCAAGTATCATCAAAGAATTGAAGATATTCAAAAGGTTCTTTTTTATCATTCGCTTCGCTTCTATATTTATTGAAGATTCTAAGGAGTCGTTACGGTAGATGCAAATTTGAATAATCTTCATTAATGCTTTAACCAATACATTGAATCTTCTTATTGAATGCTTTACAATTTTTCATTGAATGCTCTCAACCATTGCTCTGTACAACCAATAAAAATATTTTTTTTTGCTTATCTGTATATTGCCGACATAGCCAATAAGAGGACTTACTTTTGCTACATAAGATGAACGTAAAGTTCAAATGTGTCTAAAAGGTTTTCTACTAATGACATGATTTTCAGATGCTTAAGTTGATAAGCAAGCTTAAGTTGAGTGATTTCTTGCTAATTCTATCTTCTAAAGATGTACCAAGTCCAAGTGTTAACTGATATAAATTATAAGTCGATTGAGTTTAGAGAGTTTTAAGCAAGTGTCGATTGGTTTTGTTTATCGGTCCCTAACTTCCTATTGACTGCTCTAATTTCTAAGTCGACCATATTAGTCTTAGCTTAAAAATATGTCGACCGTCATATAGACTTGGTCGACCATTACTTTCAATGTGTCAACTGTTATAAGGACTTGGTCAACCATTTTAATATTGCCTAGTTCAAATAACTGTATTGTATATATCTATATGCAATTTGACTTATATATATTGACTGAAAATTTAAATATGTTGATTGAGGCTAGGCTATACATAGGATGAATTGGCAATTAACTACTTAATATGGTATTGGTCAATCAATGCTAAGGAATGGACAATCAAATGGTCACATGATCAGTCAACCAATGGTTTTTATCAGTTGACCGAGGGTCATCCAAAGAGTTTGGATAGTCGACCAGTAGTCTAGACAGTCGACCAGTAGTCTAGACAGTCGATTTGTTCCGGATGGTTAAGCATGGTCGATCAACAATTAAGCTTGGTAGGTTGACAGTTAAGCTTGGACAGTCAACCATGTGCTTTGATCGGTCGACTGGTCAATTAGGACTGTCAACCATGTGCTTTCTATATGCTAGGATTTGTCGACTGAATGTTGGGATAGTCGACTGATGTTTACACTAAGTCAACTGTTTCCTACTTCTAAATTAAGGTCTGTCAACTCATATATGTTGAGTTGACTATATTAGTCCTAGTTAAGTTCCAAATATGTTCTTTGAATTATTTTACTTATCATCAAAATCTAAGTATGCCAACATCTTGGTTCAAGTAAGTTGACTCATGCATTTGTCAAGTCAAATTATGCATTGATTAACTTAAGCATTTTTAGTTTATTGCTTATGTAGATCGACCTATGCTCTACCTAGGCTAACTTGTGCTTAATGTTATTCAAGCTCATCACTATTCTTAGTTCATGCAGGTCGACCTATATCACTCATAGGTCGATTTAAGCTTGAACTTTCTTTCAATTTCCTTAGTTCCAATTTATGCAGGTTGATTTGTATCATGTAATGAGTCCATTTGTTGTAGAGTTTAGCTTAAACTTTAAATCCTAGCTTGTGTTTATGAGTTAACTAAGTCAACTTGTTTTACTTTCTACAAATATTTTTAGATGTTGGTGTGGCATGCCGATTTGTGATTTCATCAAGTCAACTTGAGGTTTGTATAGGTTGACTTAATCTAATTTCTGATAATTAGAATTTTATACTTTTTGTAGGTTGACTTATACTCAAACTTAGATTTTATTTTCTATTTGTTCTCCTAGTCAACTTGTCACCTATGTGAATTGACTTATTTCATATACGAGTTGTTTTGTTAAGGTCTACAACTTGGTTAAATGATTTTGCACAGTTTCAGACTCTTAAATTTGTTCTAAATTAATTTTTCATCAATTTAACCTTCTTATGCTTACCATCGAAATATATTTTTCCCACAAAAATTTTGTGACCAAAAGGTTTCCTCAATTTGAAATTAGTTCTCTATATCTTTCAGTTTAGATTTAGAGAACTTTCCTTAAATTTTCCACAAAAAAAAAAATCAAGTCAAGTATATTGTAAGTTACGTAATGGCATTCCAAAAAAAAAGGCAAAATGTCTCCATTTTTTTACCAAGTTAAAAGGATAACCCTCAAAAAAATAAATAACAAACTAAATTAATACGTTATTTTTAGTTGAAGAAAAAATAAATTTACTTTTTAGCGATAAAAAACTCAGAACTAGTGCATTTAAGAGTAAATTTAAATTAAATTGATTTTTTAGAGAAAAAATAATGAAAATATATTATTTTAATATCACGTATTAATAATAATACAAATTATTTTAATAGTCAAAAATAAATTTTTTGCTTTAACTATTCTAAGTTGGATTTTAACGTGGAAAATTTTACCAATCATTAAAGTTAATGCCAAAAAGAGAAAAATATTACCTAAAAATCATTTATCCTTTATTCTTTTCCCCAAAGCTCTTCCCCCTTAATCCTTTTCCCATGTAAAAAATGCCGCCCAAGGGTTTTCCTTCAACTTTTTACCAAAATATTGCAATTTTGGTTTAAAATTATTAAAATGACGTAGTTTTCTTTTTCTTCCAAATATATTGATGTCGGCTTTGGAGAATGCGACATCGGTCTTGCACTTCTAGAACGCTACACTATTCTTTTTTCTAAAAAAAAAAAATTGCTTTAGATGTCACGATTTGGGATCACATGTAGTCGCAATCACAGATTATGACATCAACGTGTTAAGAGAAAAACCCCGAGTTCTTTTCTCATTTTCTCCTTTGATTGCCTTACTTAGTCTCTCTCAAGCAATAGAACCCTAAAAAAAAAAGAACCCTCATTCTCTCCTTTGCTATGACACCAATGAAGTCTCAAGAGCTTAAATTGCTTTCGTTTGGCTTTAAAGTCTCGACCAAAGTCCACATTTGGTCTCATTCCACACCGATAGTTCTAAGGGTTGTTCTTCATTCAGTTTTTTTTCCTGTTTCTTTGAATCTAGGGTTTGGTAAGATTGTTGATAATCTTTTCATGTAGATATAACACCGATTTTCGGTAACTATGTATCATGTATCACTTTTCATGGTTCTATATATATTAACATCTTTTTGGGACATCTAAAATGAAATTTTAATTATCTATTTATTTATTTTGAAATTTCGGCTTAAAATCGTTAAAATCGAAAATTTTATCAGTAAATTGAAAATCTTCTCAGCAAGCGCTAGTAAGGTCTAAAGAAGTCAAAAATGGTTAAGAAAAGGTCTACACACTTAAATAAAAATATTTAAATAAAATTTCACATTTTTAAGGAATTTCGAACAAAATTTCATAAGGACCAAAAATACAAATTGTTAAAAGTTAGGGGTCTAAATGCAATTAAGGAAAAATTGAGGGACTAATTTGTAAACCACTCAAAGGTAGACAATTGGAGCCAAATGATTGGTCAAGAGGGCAGCAAGGTTGGTTAGTGGTCACGTAACATTGTTCCACATTCAAGAAAATTCATTGGATGGAAATTTATGCATGAAATTTAATAAGAATATCTTGTGCTAGCTTGTAACACCTCTCCCCTTGATATGGACATCCAACAAGACACTTAATGGAGTGCATGGAGTTTGCTCGAATCAGCAATTGCATGGTTTAAGTGCTAAGACAACTCGAAGGTTGAGATGATGTATGGAATAATCTAATGGTCAATGATATTTTGCTAGATTTATAAAAGAACTTGCTTAGAAAAAGAATTGATTCATTTTCTTCATTCAAACCCCCCTTACACAAAATTTGTAGACTCCATTTCCATTTTGAGTTCAACCATAGAGGCAAAGAGGTAAGAACATTTTTGGGAATTCTTGAATTTGAATTGAAAATATAAAAGTGTTGTATAGAAATTCATGTTGATGGTGATTTGATTTTGCTAAGGTGGTATAAAATTCAAACATTCAAAGGGGGTGCTAGTGTTTATTTTTAACAAGAGATTTTACAAAAGATGTAACATATATTAACTTGTATAAAAATTTGATTACTTGATGAGTAGTTACAATGGTATCCATACTAGCATGCTACATATTGATTTTTAGATTGACTCTTGTATAGTATTCTTATGATATCTCATTTTGTAGAAATAAAAAATATAAGTCATTTATTTCTCTAAACTAGACTTCCTAAGATTTAAAATGGTATATTATATGAAGCATTTCATAAAGGAATCTATTTTTGGTGATTTTTGGAATTTTAGCATGTTTCACCAACTTTGTTTCATATTCTATGTACGACCAGAATATTGTGTAAATTGTTGAGGTATCTTTTGTACGGAATTTGGAGAAACTTTAAACATGAAAATTTTATGTCTCTATCTTATCTTTAAGTTGAGATAAAGCTCAATTGCATTGGAGTTGTATGCAGAACGTTATGGTATTTTTACTAAAACTGTGCAGAAGTAGTTTTAAAACTGAAACTGAGATGAAATTGGAATTTTGTAAACTTATACATTTACAATCTGAGGATGGTATAAACTAGATGTCTCTATCTTATCTTTAATTTGAAATAAAGCTCAATTGCATTGGAGTTGTATATAGAACGTTATGGTATTTTTACTAAAACTATGTAGAAATAGTTTTAAAACTGAAACTGAGATGAAATTGGAATTTTATAAACTTATACATTTACAATTTGAGGATGGTATAAACTAGAAAGTTTTAGATCTATATTTTATCTTCAATTTGAGATAAGAATCACTTAAATTGGAGAAGTACACAGGGAGATATGGAAATTCTCCCAAAACTGTACAGATTTGATTTTAGGAACTTAGATTGAAAAAGTTATAAAATTTTCTAAATTCGTGTGTTCAGAATTTGAAGTTGGTCTGAACACAAACATTAACGATATATGTCTTAGCTTTAAGAGACAATTTGAATCATTCGAATCTGATCAAAAGTTTTAAAGATATCATGATTTTACTAAACCTGTGCGTGATAGGTTTTGTACGAATTTTTATCTAAGTATGGAATTTGAGATTTAATCTTATTTCTATATGCATCTTGTAATCCGACGATATGATATTATCGAAGTAATTGAATTGATGAATGATACATATTGTTTAACTTAGGTGTAGAATTACGCTTTCGTACGAGGGATGACTCGTTCGAGAAACGATGATAATTATGGGGAGTGGCGAACCCTCCCCAGTCGAGATAAGTAGGACGAATTATTTCTGAATTTAAATGAAAAATAGTTTGATCATGATTTTTATAAATAAATTTTGAAATGTGATTTAGAAATGGTTTAGTGTTTGTGGCATGTCCTGAATTAAGATTATGTGAAAATTGTATCCTGATATTATGATGACTGATAGTGCCATGATTTTCTTTTACGAGTAAAAATTTATAAATAATGACATGTGGTACATGTGTATGATTATGGATGATACATAGTAACTATAGCACACTCCCTATAACGGTATTGAGTGTTTACCCGACGGGGTAATATGGTGGGATAACACGAGAGTAGGGGTTTGAGCCCCCTGACTCTGGCTAACGGATCCAATAGACGAGAACCCGTGAGGACCATGTCAACACCAAAGGAATGGGGTTAAAAAAAAGTATATGCGTTCATTTTTATAATATTGTGGTGACCTCTTGGTGAATTTTATCCTAATTATGCCAAACTATGGGTACAATACATTCTATTACCGATTGACACCCAATGATGCATGATTGTGATAAGAATGAATATTATGTTGAATGATACAATATGTTACAAATGAATATAAATTTGAAAATGACTATTTGACTTGCCACTCTCACAAATTCATTTATTGTCATTATATAGTTCTTGTACCGTACTCACTAAATATGTAGATTATACTCACCCTCTCATATTTAAAATTTTCAACTTATACTTCACTTGATTTATTTTGGGGTACTAATCTATGAGTTCTATTGAGAGACGCTACTGGGTAAGTATTCATGCACATCTTTATTTATGATTGGACTGTACATATAAATATTATATATAAATTAGAGGCAAATGTTTTAAAGAAAGTTTCTAAAAATTTTCTTTTTCAAAAGTTTCTAAAAATTTTCTTTTTCAAAACTTTCACTGCATGATTAACTTAGGATATCAAGTAGGGTCTTAATATTGGTTAAGTACTTAGCCTTGCCTTGCCTCGATGTGCGAGTAGGGTATACCCGTGCCTCGAGAAGTCGCGACGGTCTGTTTGCGTGCTCAACCTATGGGTCGGGGGGTGACAGATTTAGGTGGTATCATAGCACTAAGTTCTATATTTACTCTATTTCGCTTCTAGTATTTGTAAAATATTTTTCAAAGAGCTTATAATTTGCCTCCTATGGTTCTATAACATCAATCCTTATTAGGGGATTAGGTTGGCACCTAACTCTTTGTTTTTCTACTCTTAAGTACTAAGCGTGGTCCTTTATATAGAACTATGCATCCTCGAGAACGACCAGGGCGTACCACCGAGACCCCGCTCGAGGCCGCATTATTGTCTCAAGCACCTCAGGACCCTTCTACTAGAGAAGTACCCCCACCGTTGTCCACACTCAGGGAGATGATAGGTGGGTAGATGGACCAACAAAACCAGATGAGAGCACTACCTGCACCAGCGGTTGAGACTCTACCTGTACCCGCAGTAGCACCAATGCCCTCTCTTACGCTAACGACTACGTTGACTACTCAACAGATAACAGATGTCTCCACCTTGCTGAAAGAGGCTAGGAGTCTAGGGTATGAGTCCTTCACTGGGACCCACGACCCCAAAGTGGCTCAAATGAATCAAAGAGGCTGTGGAGGATATGGGAGTTGAGGATAGACTCGAGTTAATAATAACAGTCAGACTATTAGAGGATGACGCCCTTGACTGGTGGGATGGTGTCAAGGATAGAGCGGATGAGCCGCTGACCTGGGATGACTTTTTGAGGAAGTTTGATTCCCAGTATTACACGATGATCATCCGTGACATGAAATGGTGAGAGTTCCTAGAGTTGAAGCAAGGGCAGAATTTTGTGTCAGAGTACGAGACTGAGTTCTACAGACTGGCGGTATTTTTCTTAAAGTTAGTGGCGACTGAGGAGACCAGGAGATTCAAGTTTGAACATGAACTAAACCTCTCCATCAGAGACCGGATAACAGTCTCTAAGGAGGATACATATGCTAGAGTTCTACAATGGGCACTGAGGGTATAGCAGAATATCAAAGAGCAGAACAGACTCTGCGAGCAGCAAGACCAAAGGAAGAGGCCTGGATTTGAGCAGGGACAAAGCTCCAAGATGAACAGAGGCCAAGATTCATATAGTAACAGCCTATTCCTATTCCTGAATGGAAGTGGGAACATATTACCATGGACTTTGTAATGGGTCTTCCACGAACTTTGGCATGACATGACGCTATCTGGGTGATCATAGACAGACTCATCAAGGGGATACCCTCAGTGGAATTTGAATTCGTGCTAACTCAAGTGGCAAGTCCTATGCAGACCGTAGGCGGCGACCTCTAGAGTTCACTGTGAGAGACATGGTATTCTTGAGGATATCTCTCTTGAAAGGAGTCATTCGATTTTGGTAGCGGAGGAAGTTGAGCCCCAGGTATATTGGGCCCTTCCATATCCTTGAGAGAGTCGGAAGTGTGGCATATAAATTGGAGCTACCAGCAGACCTATCACATATTCATGATGTATTCCATGTCTCAGTATTTAAGAGATATCCAATGGTGGGAATGGGATGAGAAAAAGGTGAAAATATTTGGGGCCATCGGATCAAGTTGTTAGGGGACAAAACATTTAATGGAAACCTTGAATTGTGTGGTGTGAGAAGACAAAAAGCCAAATTGTGTGGCTTGTTCATTCCGTTTGCTTGCCAAACCGTAAGAGCCAAGGAAGAAACACAAGAAGCTCTCTATTGTCCTTCCTCATAGCCGTGAACTATTAAAGTAAAATCTCTAAATCTTTCTACATATTACCCAAATTTTATTTTATAGATCTTTTCCATACATCTTGAGTTACAACATATCTAAATTTGGGACAAAAATGAGGAGGTTTGGTGGATGAACATAGGGTAGCCGAGAAGGAGACATTAGAAATTTTGGAATTTATGAAATTTGGGTATTCTGACCTTGTAGTGGTATTTTAACCATAACACTTTCTACACAAAGGCAAATTGAGTGAAATGTTTATACATAAAACAAGACACTCATAGCTTTAAAATGATATAAGAACTGTTGCATTCTGAGTAGAGATGGATTTTTATGATTTTTTTTAGTTAGGTATTGTACAGAATCATGTCTTATTCTATTTCTGTTATGCTCTGCTTCTACCTTGGAATTTATTCTGATTTTGAGTGCCTTCTGGTTTGAATTAGCGTGTGCCCTAGAGATTTATAGCTCTAGATCTTATCTTTCTAACAAGATAAGAATCACCTTAATCCGACTCTTATATCAAAAGTTATGATAGTTCTCCCAAAACTATGCAAATTTTCTCTCTATTTCAATCCCAGATCAACAGCCTTCTTTGTGACCTATTTCAACCCCTTCTGGACAGAATTAAGAACCCCTCTCAACATGAAATTTGTAGTTCTGTCTCATATCTTTAAAATGAGATAAGAATCATGTCATTCAAAGTTGTGTAGTGAAAGTTATGGCCATTTTCCTATGACTGCAAATTGTGGTGTGTGCAGAATTTTAGATTTAAGCTTGTGGACTATTTTGGTGCAATGATGAATGTGAATGGATGTATTTGAGGTCAAGAGTGTGAAGGGTATGTGTGTGATCATGAATGCCTTGTATATGTGTATATGAGGTGTGTTTGTGTGATATATGTGTGCTGGAATTTGAGTGTAAAATTTCATGTATGTGGTGTTTGTATGTGCAACCATGAGAAAACAAGTATGTGAGTCCGAGAGTGCCTAGGCAAACCTTAGTAGTTTTCCGTGATTTTTGATGGATAGCTTGTAGATATCCTAAATTATAACATGTTAAAAATTTGGGATCATTTGAAGTTAGTTTGATAGGGAAACTAATAGCAAAATCGGGACAGCAAAATCTGAAAATTTGGAAATTTTGGAAACTCCCATGGGGCAGTGAGTTTCCTTGGACTGGCAGCCATAGTTGCCCTTGGTCGTTTTCAATAAACTTTTGCAGAGACCTTACACACATCCTGAGGACCAACATATCCAAAATTGAGGTCATTTGGAGCCCATCTGCTTAGTGAACCACTAAGAGAACTAAACTAGCTAAGGAATGATTCAATTTCTGACCTTGGGATGCAAAACCAATGCAGTTTCTATCTTGCTGCAATACTACAACAAAACCAACTTTAGAAAAAAATTTAGCACAAGAAAATGAAGGGACTTATCAAGAAAAACCATGGGATCAATGGAGAAAAAATTGGACTTAGCCGGGTGGGAAATCAGACAAAAAAAATGGCTAGGAAATGAGAGTAGGTTAGATTTTGACAATGCACTATTCTATCCTGTTTTGCGACAATAAGTTTGCCTCTAAGTGCAACCCCCTTTCTTGATAGATCTGGATTTTATGCCAGTTATATGAAATGTAGATCTATGTCTTATGTTTCCAACAAAAAAAGAATCGCCTCAATTTGACCCATGTGTCAAAAGTTACAGCCATTCTTCTGAAACTCGACAGAGGGTCACCCATTCTCCAACACCAAAAACAGTAATATTGCACGACTCCCTTCCAGCCCTTGTTTGCAAAACCTCAAAAAAGAAAAGTTGTATATCTCCCTCTTAGCTACCTATTGTGAATATTTCATCAAATTTGCATGAAGGAATCAAACGTTATACAAAATCGCCCAAACTTATGCAGAAAGGATTCTGATTTTTGGCCAAAACTGAACACAGAGGTTGGTGGTCCATTTCAGACCCCTTCTAAGCATAATTGGGGAAATCCAAAACATGAAAAATGTAGGGTTATATTTTTTCTAAATACTGTAAAAGGTTTAGGAACTTTAGAGTTGTGTGTTAAAAGTTGTGAGGGCTGTACTAAAATTGGTCAGAACAGACTTCAGAAACGTAATATGGGCAAAATGATGCTATTTCATGGACTTGCACTAGGAATCTGAGAAAGTGCCCAACTAGGAAGTTGTAGCCTATGTCTTAGCTACAACATAGTCAAACATCAGAGTATTTACATGCGTAGATGGTGAAATATGAGAAATTTACTAAAACATGACAAAATAAAAAAGTGAGAGTTGGATTGGTTTAAAAATGTGAACTTTAAGGAATCTTCCACTGAAATTTTGGAGATAAGTTCAACACGAAAAGTGTGAGTTTTATGTGAGCCAACCATAGAAATTGGAATTTTCTAATTCCAACCCCGGTTGAGGAACTTGTGGTCGATTCTCGAGAATAATGAGAGCTTAGATTTTGAAAAAAAACCCTAGATTTGTTTATAACTAGAGTTGCATCACATTTACATCATCATATACGCATCATATAACCTCTTAAGTGACACATGTTCTACATTATGTTTATAGAGTCTCGTCGGTGATATTAAGGGGAGTATTTTTATGTGTCTCGAGATTCGTATCGGCAGTAGCATACCCTCTCGTATACTATAAGTGGAATTTATTATATTATATGTCTAATACACAATATCATATTTTAAAATGTTTTCTAATATAAGTATGATTTAATGAATATGTGATGTGAAATTTTCAGTGAATTATGAAATGTTTTTGTGAATTCATGGAGTATCCACAAACATGTTTATACATGTTGTATATGCATCCAAACGAGTTTTAACATACGAAACAGTGCCATTGTATTTGATTTATACATGTTTTATGAAATCATTATTGTGGAAATGATTGACATTGTTTGAGAAATGTGGCATGGTACGTGATTGATTTGATTATGATATTTTACAGGGGCCGAGGGCACTAACATGTAATGATGATAACTTTGTGATGGGTAATCTCATTCCATAGCTACGAAGGATGCATGTGTAGGGTGATCCATATTTATACCCGATACGTTTCTACGAAAGGTATCCCATATGACATCAGAGAAATGGTAAATGTATTGTGATTCGACACGGTACTAGTCAGATTGAACCCATAAGGGGGAGGGCTATGGTACACCGTAGTCTAGCACCTGATGAGGTATGTCGCCAACGTCGAGGTAGAGAGCTTTTCTAACCTATTGCATACAAAACCCTCGATGCACCTATCATCAGTCACGGTCGACCCTTGCCAGGACCGATTTTGGCACGCTCTATTCTAGCATGATTTGATGACATAGATACATATATATTTGAAATGTATATGAAAAGAATGATTTATGATAAATTAAGCATTATACACGATTTCTTATAATATATGGAATTATTGAGAACTTTGATATTCTAATTTTTACCGACACACTGAACACATGATATATACCCTCTCACTCACTGGGTATCTTCCTTGATACTCATCCTTCATTTTCTGTTGTGTACAGAGATAGCTATAGTTGACGCGTTGAGACTTATCAGCGCACGAAGCTTTTGTTGGAGATCGAGACTATTGATTAGGTACTCGATATGATATTAGGAAGGATTTGCCAATAAAATTGTATATTTATGTATTGGGATTGTAGATAGACCATTGTGCATAAAAAGGGATGGTTGTATGTAAATTTATGTGTATCTTATTGAAACTCTCAATTCTATTATATTGCATTGAGACATGATTTGTACTATTGTGTATATTTACTTTGGGAAACGTGTCATGTTCTAGAAGTGTCCTCTAACTTCGCTCGGTGCCACCTCTAAATCACAGAAGGTGTAACTGATGACTGTTCATGCCTTTGATGAGGGCATGGTAGTAGAGGTCTGGTGTAGGACTGTTGTTAGCCTTACGTTATCCTGCATGGTTGACAGGGTTTGGATGATCTGAAGAGATTGTTGATTGTAGCCAGACTGGCCTATGTATATAGATATGTGACAGGTCGATATATGATATTTGATAGACTTCCGACTTATGGGGAGGTTCTGCTCGTTTGGTTATAAAAAGTCAACATTCGGGATAACGGGCGGCTATTCACGGTTTCGGTTCGGGGTGTGACAGTTCGGTTGGTATCAAAGCTCTAGGTTGAGAGCTGTATTTCTAAGTAAGATGTTTCCCAAGTATGAATGTATTTAATGTCCTCAATGCATGAAAGTTTCATATAGTCATATATATATCCCTGCATATGGTCTTAGGAATTGAGTTCATCTAGTTTAAGGGGTAATTACTACCCTAATTCTTGAAACATATCTTATGGAGAACTCTTTTTGCAGAATTCTGCTGCCTAGATGCTGTAGATCAGGGGACGCGAAGCTAGACTCGCGCCACCTGAGACTCCTCTAGCACCGGATACTTTGAGGGAACCTGAGACTCTTAGGGTACCTGGGGATGCTTCCTTATCACGGGTGCCTACACTAGTACCACCCTAGCCGATGACTACGGCAGGGATTCCACCACCACTAGAGGCTTTGAGGTAGTGGCAGGAGTGGTATAGTCAGTATGGTGTGCAGATGCCACGACCACCTCCACCTACAGCCACACCTATACCCACGGCAGCACCTATCCAAAGGCACCGGAGCCCCCACCGGTGGCCGAGCCCTCAACAGTTTCAGGTCTGAGTGAGACCACTTCTATGACTCTAAGGCGAGTTCACGAGTTAACACAGTTAGTGAAGGAGGCACATCAGCTCGATTGTGTAGATTTTTTAGGATCCGATGATGCTACGACAGTAAAGCATTGGATCAACCACATTCGCAGGATTCTTACAGATCTGAGGTTGAGTGAGGACCTCAGATTTGGTGTTGCCGAGAGGTTATTAGACAGAGATGCTCTCACTTGGTGGGAGACTATACAAGATGAGGCTACAGGGCCTTTATAGTGGGAGGTTTTTCTACGAGAGTTTGACCATAGATAATTCTCGAATTTCCAGCAGGATCGTTTAAGAGCTGAGTTCCTGCATTTGAGACAGGGACTAGATCTGCTGTTGAGTATGAGGCAGAACTCAAGAGGATAGCTGCCTTAGTCCCCGACATAGCTACACCACAGCGCTGGGGTTCAAGTTTGAGGACAGCCTCAGCTTGTATATTCGACGCTGCATGACTGTGACTCCCAGTTTCACCCTCTCAGAGGTGATTAGTTCATCTCATCGCGCAGAGGAGATAGTCTGCGCTGAGGCTAGGTAGAGAGAGGGTAGGGAGCAGAAAAGGAAGAGGACTAGGTCACATTTCAGACAGACCTCTAGGAGAGGCAGAGGTTTTGGCTCGTATAGAGGCACTTCTGGGTTTTGACCACAGAGTTTGGGGCAGGGACCTCGTCACCAGGGGTTCAGACCACCCATTCCCAGTGCCTCTATACAGTATACGGCGCAGCAGCCAACTCCTTGCCGCAAATGTAGCCGTTTCCATTCCGAACCTTGCGGAGGCCCGATCACATGCTTCTAGTGTGGGAAGCCAGGTCATATCAGGAGTGCGTGCCCTGATCTGGGTTTCAAAGGTCAAGCAACGCAGAGCCATACTAGTGCACCACGCACGGGACAGCAAGGAGTACCAGCTTATTCAGCACATACAGCTCCACAAATGGCCACCGGGAGCAATACCATGCAGACTCAATCGCGTCAGCAACCTAAAGCTTAAGCTCGCATGTACACGATGACTCCGGAAGATGCTCAGGCAAACCCAGATGTAGTTACGGGTAACCCTCCCACAGATCCAGCAGTATAGGATCTATATTGTATTGTATTTTCTTTTGATATCATGTATGTCATGATACTCGTGTACAGTTATGACATGTTAAAACCTTAGAGGCTTGACTACTTTGATGTACATATATATTTTGATATATATATATATATTCAGTTTTCTCGGATTCTAAATTTTGTTTAACTCTTTTTGTCATTAGGTACCATGCATATATTTGGTATCGACGCTCGTGTTCTCATAGACACAGGGTCGAACTACTCATATGTGAGCGATTCCTTCGCTAGACACTCTGATAGGCTTATCTCACCACTTGATGATGAGATATTGGTCATCACTCCTCTTGGTGAGCAGATTGTCCGGGATTCAGTATATCGTGGCTGCGAGGTCAGGATAGAGGATACCGTGTTAAAGGCAGACTTGATTCCTCTCAGTATGACCAACTTTGATGCCATCCTAGGGATGGACTGGTTGAGTACAAACCGGGCTTCAATTGATTGCTTTACAAAAAGAGTTGAGTTCAGGAAACCCAGGCAGCCACCATTGGTTTTTACGGGAGATAGGCTGGTATTACCCCGCTGTGTTATTTCTGTTATCAAGGCCAGACGATTGGTGCACCATGGAGGTACGGCATATCTGGCCCACGTTATTGATACCACCATGCAGGGCCCACAGCTTGAGAAGGTCTTGGTGGTACAGAAGTTTCTGGATGTATTTTCCAAGGAATTACCTAGATTACCACCAATCCTGAAGTTTGATTTTGAGATTGATGTAGTTGGACAACTTCGATTTCTATGGCACCATATAGGATAGCGCCAGCCAAGTTGAAGGAGCTGAAAGTTCAACTGCAAGAACTATTAGACCAGAGATTTATCCGTCCTAGCACGTCACCGTGGGGTGCACCGGTGTTGTTTGTGAAAAAGAAGGACGGCACGTTTCAGTTGTGTATGGATTATAGATAGCTGAACAAAGTTACCATTAAGAAGCAGTACCCACTACCATGTATTAATGATTTCTTTGATCAGTTACAGGGTGCCAGGGTATTTTCGAAGATAAATCTCCGGTCGGGTTACCATCAGCTACGGATTAGGGTCGAGAATGTGCCTAAGATGGCTTTCCGCACTCGATACAAATATTATGAGTTTTTAGTCATGCCGTTTGGGCTTACTAACATCCATGCCGCATTTATAGATCTTATGAACCGAGTTTTCTACTATTATTTAGACTAGTTCGTTATTGTTTTTATTGATGATATCTTAGTCTACTCGTAAAGTGATGATGAGCATGCTCAGCACCTTAGGGTAATTCTGTAGACTTTTCGTGAGAGACAGCTTTATGCCAAGTTCACCAAGTATGAATTTTGGCCACGACAAATTGGTTTTCTTAGCTACATAGTTTCTGCAAAGGGTATCTTTGTTGATCCGTAGAAAGTTGAGGCTATATTGAGATGGGAGCAACCACAGACAGTGACATAAATCAGGAGTTTTTTTTGTCTAGCCAGGTATTACCGCAGATTTGTAGAGGGATTTTCCCGAATTACTGCTCCATTATCTAGATTGATGTGGAAGGACGTCAGATTTATATGGGATAACCGTTGTGAGGTGAGCTTTCAAGAGCTCAAACAGCGGTTGACGTCCATTCCGAGTCTAGCCCTTCCCACGAGTAGTCAGGAGTATGTGGTGTACAGTGACACCAACAAGCAGGGATTGGGCTGTGTTGATGCAGGATGGTAGAGTTATCGCCTATAATTCTCGACAGCTAAAGAAGCATGAGGTGAACTATCCTACGCACGATTTGGAGTTCGCGGCCATAGTCTTTGCGCTAAAGATATGGCGCCACTATCTATATGGGGTCACATACAGGGTGTTATAGATAACAAGAGCCTGAAGTATCTGTTCCCTCAGTAAGAGCTGAATTTGAGGCAACGAAGATGGTTAGAGCTACTAAAGGATTATGACCTCATCATTGACTATCATCCGGGCAAGGCTAATATAGTGGCTGATGCCTTGAGCCGAAAGTCATCTTCTTCTTCTCAGACTACCGAGAGTACTTATCTCTCGTGTTTATTGGGACTCCAAGTTTTGGGAGTCAGGTTGGCTAGTGATGATCAGGGAGCCATACTAGCTAGATTTGAGGTTCGGTTGAGTTTGTTCGACCGTATCAGGGAGCTTCAGCAGAGTGATCAGGAGCTCCGAGGTATTTATGAGAAAGCCAGCAAAGGTGATATCGATGACTTTAGAGTCCGCAGGAGTGGACTGTTGGCTTTCTGAGATTGGGTATATGTACTAGCAGATAGTAATCTCCACAAAGTTATTCTTGAGGAGGCCCATTCATCTGCCTATACTTTTCATCCCGGCAGTACTAAAATGTACCGCACCATCAGAGACAGTTATTGGTAGTCGGGTATGAAACGGGAGATTACGGAGTTTATTGTTCGTTGCCTTGTATGTCAGTGGGTAAAGGCCGAGCACCAGCGTCCAGCTGGCACTTTACAGCCCCTTCCCATCCCTAAGTGGAAGTAGGAGCATATCACGATAGATTTCGTAGTGGGGTTACCACGGACTTCGGCACAGCATGATGCAATCTGGGTGATAGTTGATTGACTTACTAAGTCCGCACACTTCATCCTGATCAGGAGTGATTACTCACTTGAGGCGTTGGTACTCCTCTATATTGATACGATTGTGAGATTTCATGGGATTCCAATGTCGATAGTATCAAATCGAGACCCTAAATTTACATTCCGTTTTTTACCCAGTCTACTGGAGGCTTTGGGTACTAGACTGAGTTTCAGCAAAGCGTATCACCCCCAAACAGATGGTCAGTCAGAGAGGACCATTCAGACTTTAGAGGACATGCTTATGGCATGTGTTATAGATTTCTGGGGGAGTTGAGATTGGTATATTCCATTAGTGGAGTTCGCCTATAATAATAGCTATCAGGCGAGCAATGGTATGCCACCTTATGAGGTATGTATGGGAGGAAATATCGTACCCCATTGTACTGGGATGAGATTGGTGAGCGGCGACTCACCAATGTTGAGCTGGTAGAGGAGATGAAGGAGAAAGTGAGGTTTATCTGTATGTAGATGAAAGCCACTCAGGATAAATAGAAATCCTATGCAGACTGTAGGCGGCGACCTCTAGAATTCACTGTGGGAGACATGGTATTCTTGAGGATATCTCCCTTGAAGGGAGTCATTCGATTTGGGCAGCGGGGGAAGTTGAGCCCCAGGTATATTGGGCCCTTCCATATCCTTGAAAGGGTTGAAAATGTAGCGTATAAATTGGAGCTACCAGCAGACCTATCGCGTATTCATGATATATTCCATATCTCAGTACTTAGGAGATATCAGCTAGATCCCTTACACATTTTAAAGGCTTCACTAGTTGAGCTTCGAGAGGACTTAAACTTACCTGTTCAGCCTATGGCTATTCTGAATCGATAGGTCAGAAAGCTACGGAGCAAAGAGGTTCCTCTTGTTAGAGTTTCGTAGAGGAGTGACCAGGTCGAGGAGGAGACTTAGGAGCCCGAGGAAACTATGAGGAGACAGTACCCCCACTTATTTACTGTATAGTTTTCTTTTAGTTTTGAGGACGAAACTTGTTTTTAGGAGGTTAGAAAATGTAACACTGATACTCGGTGTACTGTTTATTGTGCTCATCATTATTCCATATATGATATATTTTCATTTTCATATAGAGAAAAGTCACTCAGAACTTTTTCCGATTTATAATGCCCTTGAAAATTTTTGGCGAGATTGTCGGGAACTAAAATTTTCCCCTCCATGCCATTTTAAAACCTAGGCGTGCAATTATCATCGGAGGTGAAAATTTGTTCTCACCGAAAAAAAAATTAGGCCTAATATGGGATTTTGGACCTAATGTGAAATTTTGAGAGTTTTTTGGGCCAATTTAGAATTTTTACAAGTCAATGGACTTATTTACAATTTACATGAATTTGGAAATAATTTAAATAAATGTATTCTTCCAAAACATAATTCAACAAGTATTTGTGGATGGTAGAATGTGACATGGGAGAGAGAGAGAGAGAGAGAATTTCTTGACTTTTGGGGACTTAATCCAATGGTGGGAATGGGATGAGAAAAATGTGAAAATGCTTGGGGCCATTGGATCAAGTAGTTAGGGGACAAAACATTTAATGGAAACCTTGGATTGTGTGGTGTCGAAGACAAAAAGCCAAATTGTGTGGCTTGTTCATTCCATTTGCTTGCCAAACCGTAAGAGCCAAGGAAAAAACACAAGAAGCTCTCTATTGTTCTTCCTCATAACCGTGGACTCCTAAGGTAAGATCTCCGAATCATTGTACATATTACCCAAATTTTATTTTACATATCTTTTCCATACATCTTGAGTTACAACATATCTAAATTTGGGATAAAAATGAGGAGGTTTGGTAGATGAACATAGGGCAGCTGAGAAGGAGACTTAAGAAATTCTAGAATTTCTTAAATTTGGGTATTCTGCCCTTGTAGTGGTATTTTAGCCATAACACTTTCTATACAAAGGCAAATTGAGTAAAATATTTACACATGAAACTAGACATTCATAGCTTCAAAATGAGATAAGAACCGTTGCATTCTGAGTAGAGATGGATTTTTATGATTTTTTTAAGTTAGGTATTCTGCAGAATCATGTCATGTTCTATTTCTATTCTGCCCTGCTTCTGCCTTAGAATTTATTCTGATTTTGAGATGCCTTCCAGTCTGAATTAGCTTGAGCTCTAGTTATGTGATTTGTAGCTCTAGATCTTATCTTTCTAAGGAGATAAAAATCACCTTAATCTGACTCTTATATCAAACGTTATGACAGTTCTCCCAAAACTATGCAAATTTTCACTCTGTTTTCGGTCCCAGATCAACAGCCTTATTTGTGACCTATTTCAACCCCTGTCTGGATAGAATTAAGAAACCCTCTCAAATGAAGGTCGTAGTGCTGTCTCTTATCTTTAAAATGAGATAAGAATCATGTGATTCGGAGTTGTGTAATGAAGTTATGGTCATTTTCCCATGACAGTGCAAATTGTGGTGTGTGCAGAATTTTAGATTTAAGCTTGTGGACTATTTTGGTGCAAAGATGGATGTGAATGGATGTATTTGAGGTCAAGAGTGTGAAGGGTATGTGTGTGAATATGAATGCCTTGTATACGTGTATATGAGGTGTGTTTATGTGATATATGTGTGCTGGAATTTGAGTGTAAAATTTTATATATGTGGTGTTTGTGTGTGCAACCATGAGAAGACAAGTATGTGAGTCCGAGACTACCTAGGCAAACCTTAGTAGTTTTCCATGATTTTTTATGGATAGTTTGTAAACATCCTAAACTATAACATGTTAAAAATTTGGGGTCATTTGAAGTTAGTTTGATAAGGAAACCAATAGCAAAACCGGGACAGCCAAAATCTAAAAATTTGGAAATTTTGGAAATGCCTATGGGGCAGTAAGTTTCCTTGGACCGGCAGCCATAGTTTTGCCCTGGTCTTTTTCAATAAAATTTTGTAGAGCCTTGCACACATCCTAAGGACCAACATATCCAAAATTGAGGTCATTTGGAGCCCATCTGCTTAGTGAACCACTAAGAAAACTGAACTAGCTAAGGAATGATTCAATTTCTGACCTTGGGATGCAAAACCAATGCAGTTTCTACCTTACTGCATTACTACAACAAAACCAACTTCAGAATAAGATTTAGCACAAAAAAATAAAGGGATCCATCAAGAAAAACTGTAGGGTCAATGGAGAAAAAATTGGACTTAGCCGGGTTGGAAATCGAACAAAAAAAATGGCTAGGAAAAGAGAGTAGGTTAGATTTTGAAAAGGCACTGTTCTACCCTGTTTTGCGGTAGTAAGTTTACCTCTGAGCGCAGCCCCCTTTTTTGGTAGAAGTGGATTTTGTGCCAGTTATATGAAATATAGAACCATGTCTTATATTTCCAACGAAATAAGAATCGCCTCAATCCGACCCCTGTGTCAAAAGTTACAGCCATTTTTCTGAAACTCAACAGAGGGTTACCCATTCTCCAACACCAAAAATAGTAACATTGCACGACTCCCTTCCAGCCCTTATTTACAAAACATTGTAGTTCTCCCTCTTAGCCACCTACTATGAAATGTTCAGCCAATTTGCAAGAGGGAATCAAAAGTTATACAAAATCTCCCAAAACTATGCAGAAAGGATTCTGTTTCTCAGTCAAAACTGAATAAAGATGTTGGTGGTCCATTTTAGACCCCTTCTAGGCATAATTGAGAGAAATCCAAACCATGAAAAATGTAGGGTTATGTTTCTTCTAAATACTGTAAAAAAGTTCAGGAAATTTAGAGTTGTGTGTTAAAGGTTGTGAGGGTTGTACTAAAATTGGTCAGAACAGACTTCTGAAACGTAATGTGGGCAAAATGGTGCTATTTCATGGATTTGCACTAGGAATCCGAGAAAGTACTCAACTAGGAAGTTGTATCCCTGTGTCTTAGATACAACATAGTCAAAAATCAGAGTGTTTACATGAGTAGATGGTGAAATATAAGACATTTGCTAAAATAGGACAAAATAAAAAGTGAGAGTTGGATTAGTTTAAAAATGTGAACTTTAAGGAATCTTCCACCGAGATTTTGGAAATAAGTTCAACACGAAAAGTGTGAGTTTTATGTGAGCCAACCATAAAAATTGAAATTTTCCAATTCCAACCCCGATTGAGGAACTTGTGGTCAATTCTCGAGAATGATGGGAGCTTAGATTTTGAAAAAAAAAAACCTTAGGTTTGTCTATAACTAGGGTTGCATCACATTTACATCATCATATACGCATCATATTACCTCTTAAGTGACACATGTTCTATATTATGTTTATAGAGTCTCGTCAGTGATATTGAGGGGAGCATTTTTATATGTCTCGAGATTCATATCGGGAGTGGCATACCCTCCCGTATACTGTGAATGGGATTTATTATTTATATCTCTGATGTATAATATCATGTTTTAAAATGTTTTCTGACGCAAACAAGATTTAATGAATATATGATGTGAAATTTTCAATGAATTATGAAATATTTTTTGTAAATTCATGGAATATCCACAAATATGTTTATACGTATTGTATTTGCATCCAAACGAGTTTTAACATACGAAACCGTGCCATTGCATTTGATTTATACATGTTTTATGAAATTATCCTTGTGGAAATGATTGACATTGTTTGAGAAATGTGGCATGGCACGTAATTGATTTGATGATGATAGTTTACATGGACCGAGAGCCCTGGCATATGATGATGATAACTTTGTGATGGGTAAATCTCATTCCGTAGCTACGAAGGATGCATGTGTAGGGTGATCTATATTTGCACCCGATACGCTTCTGCGAAAGGTATTCCACATGACATCGGAAAATGGTAAATGTATTGTGATTCGACACGTACTGGTTAGGTTGAACCATAAGAGGGAGGACTATGGTACGCCGTAGTCTAGCACCCGATGAGATCCGTCGCCAATGTCGGGGTAGAGAGCTTTTCTAAACTATTGCATACAAAACCCCCGATGCGCCTATCATTGGTCACGGTCAACCTTTATCTGGACCGATTTTGGCACACTCTATTCTAGCATGATTTGATGACATGGATACATATATGTTTGAAATGTATGTGAAAAGAATGATTTATGATAAATTGAGTATTATACACGATTTCTTATAATATATAGAATTATTAAGAATTTTGATACTCTATTTTTAACCGACACATTGAACACATGATATATACCCTCTCACTCATTGGGTATCTTCCTTGATACTCACCATTCATTTCCTATTGTATACAAAGATAGCTATAGTGGGTTGAGACTTATCAGTGTACGAGTCTTTTGTTGAAGATTGAGGCTGTTGATTAAGTACTCAATATGATATTGGGAAGGATTTGCCGATGAAATTGTATATTTGTATATTGGGATTGTAGATAGACCATTGTATATAAAAAGGGATGGTTGTTTGTAAATTTATGTGAATCTTATTGAAACTCTCAATTCTATTCTATTGCAATGAGGTATGATTTGTACTATTGTGTACATTTATTTTGGGAAACTTGTCATGTTCTAGAAGTGTTCTTTAGGTTCGTTCAGTGCCACCTCTAAATCACAGGAGGAGTAACCGGCGACTGTTCATGCCTTTGATGGGAGCATGGAGTAGAGGTCTGGTGTAAGATTGTTGTTAGCCTTACGTTATCCTGCATAGTTGACAGGGATTTGATGATCTGAGGAGATTGTTGATTGTGGTCGGGCTGGCCTATGTATATACATATGTGACAGGTCGATATATGGTATTTGATAGACTTTCGACTTATGGGGAAATTCTGCTGGTTTGGTTATAGAAAGTCAACATCCAGGATAACAGGCGGCTGTTCACGGCTCCGGTTCGGAGTGTGACAAAATTGGTAATATTGTATTAGTATAATGCGTTATTAAGATTGTAATTCTATCTTAGAATTAGTGCAATAGTTGTTAATATTGTTTTGATTATTGTTGTAATTGATAGCAGAAAGGAAGATGGGTGACAACCATGTAAGGCTAATACTTTATTGAGCAAGTAAAATTGATGGAGTTAAAAATGAGTATCGATATAGTATAAAGCCTAAATCAAGTGTTGTGGTTGAGAGCACTGTTCGATGGCAGCAATTTTCAAAAATTTTTCATCGCAGAACTAGGATTGATTTTAGACAATTCAAACTGAATGTAGCATATAGATATTCTTTTTGCTCTGGTCAATCTCTTATTTATTATGTATTACCAATGGAGGACAATGAATTTTTACCAGAGGTATTGTAACTACTAAAATATATTCTGGGTTTGATGTCAATTAAACCATTCTTAGAGCAAGAACAAATTGTGAGTGCACCTGTTGGTCTACCCATAGTGGGTTCCTCAAGTTAGGCAGAGAAAATGAACCAAACATCCCAAGTAACTCATCTGGGACTCAAAGTTATCCTAATGTGATGGCTGATTTTGGAGGGTGTGACAAATTTTGGTTTTTACGCACAAATATTAAGAAGTAGGAATATTAGAGATGAATGGCTCCAATAAGGGGCATTCATTTCAGATGATGTTACTTTCACTGCTCCTTATGAATTAGTTATGTCTATCGCAAATGAGTATAGGGAATCCATTACTAGTAGGCCCTATGAAGGGCAGGAGACAAATGCTATAGAAGCATTTGATATTAAGGAATCATAGTGTGAAACTGATGATATGCAAAATCCTATAGATGAAGAAAATTGGGTTGATAAAAAGGAAGATGAAATATCATTCTTATACACCATAGGTGAAGGGGTCTAGAGGCTTTCTATAGATTATGTTTACTACCTTTATCGTATTATTTTTTATTTCTCTCTACTTTACTTGTATAACTCCACCTACTTTGTTTTATTTTTAAACAGTTGGGTTGTTTCTCATAACTATATACATATGGGTCAACTTATTTTTCATACTTATTGGGATCAAATTGACCATATGAAAGAGAATGGGCGAGCTTAAATTTCATTTTGGACATTGCTAATCATTTCTATTACTAAGAATCAAACTAAAACTATTTTTCTTCTTTTTTTCTTTTAGGTTGTCTAACTTGGAGGCATTGGCCACATATTGTCTTGTTGGATATGATATACGTCGTGCCTTTATTCCACCAATCTGTTTCGAGGTTCTCAAGTTTGATTTTCCTGAGAAGGTTATGAGAGTTCGTTTTCTAGCAAGGTATTCTTTTACCCATGCAAACCGACTTGGAGCTATACCGTACTAATCAATATAGGAGAGTTAGATGAGATTGAATTAGGATACATGTAGTATTTTTACAGTTGTGGACTAACTGTCAATATCATAATGCTGATATAGATGAGTGTTTTGATGATATCATGACTACATGTGACTATATGATATGGTATTACCATATCACCTGTATATACATTGGCAATTCTGCATATTTATTATTGATAGGGTTTTCAGCCAATAGCAATATAGATGGAGATTCTCATAAGTTAAAAGAGATTTATCATTTAATATTACTTTTACTGTTTTTATAATATATTTTTCTTATAATTCTGATAGTATCTGATAGTTTTAATTTTAAGAGCATCTACTTAGTAGTATCTGATAGTATCTAATATCCTTACTATAGAAGGAATAGATTCTCAAATTGGATACATCAGAGATAAGTCATGGTGTACACTTGAGTTGGTTGGACATGTACCACCTTGAAGATCATCTTTTCACTTCCATGTAGAGAGATCCTACTAAGTCAAAAGTCCTATCTACTTCTCGTACTACAGGTGACTATTACCACATCTTAATTTTTACCAATAGCCCCATTATCGATATTTTGATAATACTAGGACGGTTGCAGCCGCATTCTCCAATAGTGATGAGAGTATATAGCCATATAGTAATCATATGCTTCCGCTTGGTAGATCCACTCATATTCCCACTAAACTTCAGCCGCGACGAAATGGTGGACAACCTCGTTGCGGGATTTAGTATAGGTTAAGTGTATTATATTTAAATTTTATAAACTATAATTTCTATTTCTATTTATAATATTTTGTTAATATAATTTATTATAATTTCTCTCCTTATACGCTTTCACCATCTTTTTCACTGGAATTTTTAGACGTATTGTGTTGTTTGGGGATGTGCATATTGTTTTGTAGGTGTTGAAGGTTTTGGAAATGTTGTATATCTTGGAGAAATTGGTTGAAATTGTTTCGGAGCTGTGTAAGAGGATTTGGAGTAAAATCGGTTGAAGTCGGATGGTGTGAGAGATGATATCACGATTGGAGAATACGACACCGTTGTTGCGGTCCCAAAATGCGATAACAATGTCGCACTCCAAAAACACAACGCAAATGTTGTGTTTTTAGAGCACAACTTCATGGATTTCCTTTTAACAAAAAAATAATTGAAAAACAGTGATATTATGTTCTTCGAACGTGACATAAATGTATTTGGATAGAAAATTATGTCATTTTAATAATTTTAAACCAAAATTATAATATTTTGATAAAAGCCCAGTTTTTCTTCCTCTCTTAAAAAATAAATAAATAACAAAAAGAAGCTATTGTTCACAAGGAGGGAGGAAGAATTTTTGCTTTAGGGGTTAAAATAAAAATAAAATTTAATACAAATATTAAACATATATTAGGCAAACCAATAATAATTCATTTAAATTAGTCTTTTTGTTCTTTCAAAATATTAAAATCGCTTAATGTATAACACTGAACATTTTAGCAATTTTACTCTCAATACGTACGACTAGATAGTGAAATATAATAACAATATTCTCAAATAGGTTTTTGAATATATATATATTTTTTTCAGCTGTTCAGCTATAAATTAAATAATTGATGAGATATTTGAGTACCTTGTACCACCAGCAATTTAATCACTTTTTATAATTTTGACACAGACACATGTAAATTTTTTATGTGTATTATATTAATCAAGTTTACTTTAATTCTATTTTTATATAAAAAATGAGAGAGAGACACAAAGCGAGAGGTGTTTATAGAAATATTTAAATGGTAAAAAATTCTTTTTAAAGTATTTTTTTGAGATTGAAATATAATATTTGAATTTTTATGATTAAATATATTTTTACGATTTTTATTGTCATTGTATTAAAAAAAAAAAGAAAAAGGAAAGAGAGAGAGAAAAATGATAAGAACAAAAAGAACAAAATTAAGTAATGTCAAATTTAGAAAAGAAAAGGAAGGCAAACCATGTCTCATAAAACGTGGGGAGATACCTTATCAGATCATCGTTTGGAAAAGGACAGCGCGAGGAGATACTAACGCTTAGGAAATCAAATTGATTAAATTAACTTTATAGGATGATCTTCTCTCTATGCGTCATTTGCTGCTCACGTGTAATTTAAATCTTGTCCACTAAATAAAGGCTCAACAAGTGTAATTTAAAAAATTTTTAAATCTTGTTTTAAGGGCCAAAGAAAATTAGAATTGATATTATTCCCGTTTTGATTCTTCATTTTCAATTAGAAACTCATTCTTGTTAACATTTATGCCACTGTTCATACGTTTCCACATATGTTAAAAATATTCTTGGAGGATACATATGAAACCATTATGTTGACATTTTTTATTATTATTGACATCTTTATATACATGTTTATGTTTAAGTTATGAAATCTCAGATATTATAATATATCAATACTCTTTCATAATATATTGACATATCATATATTTGGAAAAGTATTTAACTAGTTTGACTTTAGGATTTTTCTTTTATATTCGTACTCCAACTTATATAAGTACATTTTTTATTTAATGTATTAAACACATAATAAAATGTAAAAAACTTTATCACTCGCTCATTGTCTCTCTTTTTTCTTCATAGTATTAGAACTATCTTTTTTAAAAATAAAAAATAAAAAAGAAGCCAGCAAAAATAATTTTAGGGTTTTATATAGGTAAAAAATCTTTATTTTTCCTAAATCCTTATTTTTTTCACTACATATCTCAGTTTCCGGCCAAAGTAGCCTCCACACACACCGTCCTTACACCCATGTGCCGCCAATCCAACAACTTCGAATCAGACATCTGAGCACATCACTATGTTCGACATACTCTATATTATCGATCGTACAAATCTCAACCTCATCCCACCATGCATGCGCTACCACGAGTCACCCTATCACTATTAGAAAATAAGGTATCAGTGATAGAAATATCCGTTTCTAATGATTATTAACGACAGAAATTTTCTGTCGCTGAAAATCTTATCACTAAATATTAATGATGGAAAACTATTAGTCGCTAATTTTTTCGATAAATTAACGATAAAAATTTTCCGTCATTGATTTCAAATAATATATAAAACAATATATAATCCGCTAGCGCTCGTGCCTGCCCGCCCATCCACACATGCCCTGCCTTCTTTTTCTTTTGTTCCGAAAAGTGTCAACACAAGGACTCAAACCTAGGCATGCAAGAAGACTTTGAGTTGTGACAACCACTATACAACAATGTTATATGTGAAATAATATAAAATACTAATTTGTTATAAAATAATTAAATAATAAAATTCTAATTTAAAATAAAATAATAAAATATTTTAAAAAATAAAATAATATTATTCTTTTAAAAAATAAAATCGAATGCTAATTTAAAATATGATAAAATAATAAATAATATAAAATAAAATAAAAACAAAAAATAAAAATAAAAATATAATATAATATAAAATACTAATTAAAAAAATAATTAAAAATCAGCGATGGATTAGCGACAGAAAATTTCTGTCACTATAGATTTACTTTCTGAAATCAATGACGGAAAATTTTCGTCACTAAAATTCTATCACTAATCCGTCATTGATCTCCCAGTGATGTTAACTTTTTTTTTATTTTATAACGTCTGATATTAATCTGTCATTGATTTCTCATTATTTTTTATAGATATTTTTTCATCACTAATTTTTTTCACTGATACCCTGTTTTCTTATAGTGTAAGTTTCATGAATAGCCATTAATTCCATATAATAGCTTCTTTTCGGGGGCCATTCTTTGATGTTTTTATTGCACAATCAAAGTTCTGGTACAATATTACTATATATCACATTAATCTATGTCACACATCACAACAATGGTAAGAAGACTCTCATATGGCCAGCCACGTGTCATCACGTGCCGAATTCTATTTTGGAAAAAGTTGCATTCTAGAGATTAAAGAAGCACAAAACAACATCGTTTTGCAATCCATCTCTCAAGTCTCTAACACTTGTCGCATCTTAACTGATCAAATCTCATCCAACCAGCACCCTAGTCATCAACACATCAACTGACACATCAACTGTCACATCATAAACCTGGGCCCACATACCACATCAACTACTTTGTTAAACGTCCACTTTAGTTGTCACGTCATTTGCCATATCAGATGTCTGACTCACTTTCTGCCATGTTAGACATCCACGTGGCCTCTCATGTCACAGATACCACATCAGCACCCATGCTGCGTCACTATTTACACCATGTTCTAGTTTAGAGGTTTGGTTCAACAATTGACTAGATTTTGACAATCAGATTCACCCATTTTGTAGCTGGTTTCTTCACCAACTAGAATGGTTCCTAAAGTTTTTATGTGACTTGAATCCATTTTTAGATCAATTTTGACAAATTCTAACACTATAAATAGATTCTTTTCATTTTTGGTATTTAACAAATGTTATTATTACATATTTTTACACAATAAATGTCCCAAACTTCTTTCAAATCTTGCCTTATCAGCCATTTCAAAGATCAATTACAAATAATCAATCAAGATATTGCATTTATTATAAAAGCTATGGTTGTCACCACTCTAAATGCAGAATAAGGGTTAGATAGGTCTTTAGACATTAGACTTCTAGATAAGCTAATTTTTTTTTAAGTTCTCTCACAATCGGCGTACCCCTCCTGTTGCTATCACTAAGGGTCCACAAGAGAGCACATCTCTCAAGTTTTCCTTACTACATCTTCCAAAACTTTTTCAACAACTTCAATCATATTCTGGTACTCAGTGTTCTCTCATTTAGTTTGTCCAATCAAGTATCCCCCTTTTATGGTACTTTGATTTTGCATGTCATAATCGCATGTCGTAATGACATGACATCTAATGCATCTATATTTGACTCTTCTACTATTTCTCCTCCCTCTCATGTGGTTCATGAAGCTGATAATTCCACCATGCATGTTCAAATTATAAACACCGTCAAAACATGTAATTTATCTTTGTTGAATACTTTTATTATCCTTCAACTATCCATAAATCTCATATATATTGGACAATTATATGTGTCACGCCTTGACTTACCCTAGGCCGAGCACGCAACAACCGTCGCGGCACCTCGATACATGAGCACAACGTCCCGCATATCGAGACACCGTAAAGCTAATAACAACATCCAATCTAATTTTCACAGACCAAATCAATTCACAAGTTATCGCAATATGCCTCATTGCATCAATATATCGAATCAAATGAGAGTTATCATTTTCACAAGTCAACATAAGTATAATACAGTCATCTCAGGTATATAAATATAATGGTCAACTAAATACTCCAAATATAACAATAACCTCAAATGATTATCGCGAAAGAGTGGATAACCGTACCCAAGCTCACTATCTCCAAAATGCCCAACGAAATCAAAACTCTACTAGCTCTCAGTTCAAGTGGGATGGTACTCAGCAAGTAAAGGGATTGACATCGTACTATTAATATCGGTGTGAACTTGGAGTGTCAAAGTATAAGGTAATAATATCCACAGTATGCAAACTGATCATATTATTTCAAAACCATATATCATACGTACATATCAAAAATCAAGATATGTATCCAATATTTACATCAATGTCATGAAGAGCCGGCCAATGAAATATTTCCGGTAAGGATCTACCTCGACTAGTGACGAGTACATTGGGGATTTTCATAATGCAGTATGTAAAAATAATAGCTCTCTACCCCAATATTGGCCGCAAATTGATCCAACAAGCCCGTAAATATAACAAGTATAATCATCAACATAAATCCAACATTTTGGGAATAGTTCTGGCCAAAACGTATCTGGATACAATAAGTGCCTCTGCCAAATGTCCTTCATAGTTACGGAACATTGCTATACAGTGGGGAAATGGGGGGCACCAAATCCAAAGCGTGGAATCATCACAGGGCGTCCAACCCAATCACATGTTCAAATCCAGGTTATATAAAATCGTGTGTCAATAGATATGAAAATCATATAAATATCACATGTTAAGAACAAGTGGCACAATATCATTTGTGAAGATGTATGGATGCATATCAAACAAGTCAAGTAATTGGGACACTTCAATGGTCACAAATATATGTGTAAAGCATATATGAAAATCCGAAAACTCAGTTTATCACACATTTGAAATCGTGCTATAAAATGTATTTAAAACAAAATTTTCCAATCAGTAGCAGATGTCAAAGTCCCACTCATAGTTTGGGAGAGGGTAACGTACTCCCCAATATTACCACGAATCGTAAATCAAGTGTTCCTCTCGTTCAAATCAAATAACTCTTATAAAAAAATCAATCTGCAGATTTTCAAATCTATGCAGTCATGGGAAATAAACTATAACCTTTTCCACAAAACTCCATTCCAAGCGAAATTGTGACATGTTATAGGTAACTTCATGACCTATAACTTTCATTTTATACACTTTCTCAAATTCACATCACAGAATTCCCAGAAATCCTCACTTTGTTTCAATCGCATTCCAATTTTAGCTTCTATTCAATTTTTGTGCAGAAACTATAACTTTTATTTTACTTATCAAAACTTAATGAAATTTTAACATGTCATTCGCAAGACATAGATCTACAATTTTCATGTGTTGAGTTTCACTCAATTATGCCGATAAAGGGTGAAATAAATTATGATCAGAACAGACAGTTTTTAGTTGGAAACAAAATTTCTGCCAACATACCTTTAGGAAAAACAATATAACTTTTGATTCTTTCGTGCGTTTTAGCTAAAATTGTAATATGTGGTAGAAAGATAGCTACAACTTTTATATTTTGAGTTTCTCCAAAATAGAATTGGAAATGGTTCGTTTGTACACACTGATTTTATAGTTCGTAACAGAACAATTTTCTGTCATTCTTCAGGAAAAATGCCATAACTTTTGTCACAACTATCTGATTAAGATGGTTCTTATCTCGTTGGAAAGATAAGACTTGGATCTACAATTTACTTAATTAGAGCATTTTCAAATTCTAACCGTAAGATATCTTAAAATAAAGGTGAATTCACGAACAGAAATAAAATCTAAAGCAAGACAAAACAGAAAATTTACCTCAATTTCTTTGCCTTCCAAAACTCCTCCTAGATTGGACTCACTCATTTTCACTCTTGGCTCTTGAAGAAATAAAGAAAGCACCACATTTTCCTCTCTTCTTCCTCTCACTCACATCCACTTCATGGTTCAACAAATGAAGGGGTTGAAATCTTTTAATTTTTACAAGCACACTTCATTTCTCAAAAGTCAAGATTTGTACATCATCAACATATCTCAATAAATGGTTGCTTTTTCATTCCATACCACACCATGCTTTGGCATAAAGTGCTTGTCCAATTTGTTGTCTACCATCTTATTGTATTGAAATCCCTATCTTTTGAGAAATTGCTTCTAAATTCTTGTTAATTACAAATTGAGTCCTTAGACTTATAAAAATTATAAATTGATCCCAAAAATTCTCAAAATTATACACTAGGCCCAAAATCACATATTACGCCCAATGGAACCAATTTTGAAATTTAATATGATCGTTTTGATTCTATTTGTCAAAATCGATCCGAATTAGGATTTACGGACTAAATTTCTGGACTTTCGCCGTTTTAACCCTAAAAATAATTATTTATCAAATTTAAAAATTTTCTCACTCTCAAAATCACATCTTATCATTATAGAACCATTTGTGGTCCATTTCGAAATTATTTACTTATTCCTAAAAATTGGAGTAAAAATTTTCTGGGGGAATATCGAAAAAATTTCTGAGTGAAATTTATAAACGAATTTATGAAAAATCATCATATATAAAGATAAAATAGAATATATGAGCATACAAAGAGTCGGTGTTACAATATGACCTTGTTGTTGACTTGCATTTTTTGAGTCCTGGTTGGGTTGTGTTGTGCAAGATCCACAAATAGATGAGATCCTTAGGACAGAGCATAAAATTGATTGGCTATTCTAACTCATTTCTCTTCATCTCTCATCCAAACTAGTTCCTTAAATCTTCTCTATCTCTTTTTAATCTTTTCAAAATCAATTAATTCATGTTTTTTAGAACAATATTGATTTAAAATTATAAAATCTAGAGTGTTATAAAGTAAATTTTAAATCAAACTTATTTCATTTTTGTATTTAATTCATTTTGGTCTCAGAATATCAATTCATTGTAATTACAACAACAACAATCTGAATTTTAATTCTAAATTTTAGAATCGGCTATTTGAGAAATACATATAGTATAGAAGAAAAAAAATATAAAATTAAAATTGAAAGCAAAAATAGAAAAATACACTAAAAATAAAAATGAAAATAAAAATAAAAACTATCTATAGAAACTTAAAATAATAAAAAAAAATGGTTTAACTATTTCAGATTTTTTTATACTATTTATTCCTATTTAAAATCATTTCTTGAACTAAATTTTTGATACTTATATATTTATGAATAATTTTATTCAAATTTTCAATAATTTATCTCAATATTTCACTAAATCTTACTCACATCAATTCATTGTAATTACTTTCTAACATTTAATATTTGATTGTTTCCGTTGCATAATAATTAATATTTGATTGTTTCCGTTGCATATTGTATAGCTCAGAAAGTAAATATCACAACATCTTCTCATATTTTGGTAAATATTCCACACCTCTTTTCAATCTTTTCAAATTCAATTAATTCATCTTTTTTAGAACGATATTGATTCGAAATTATCAAATATAGAGTTGGAGCACAAGTGTTATAGAGAAAATTTTAAATCAAATTTATTACATTTTTATATTTAATTCAATTTTGGTTTCATAATATCAATTCATAGTAATTATTTTTTTAATATTTAATATTTGAGTGTTTGCGTTGCATATTGCATGGTTCAGAACGTAAATGGTTGGACCACTTTTGAAGATTTGGAAAATTTTTGCCACCTCGTTTTGTACTTTTTAAAATCATTTAATCATCTTTTGCATGACAATATTGATTTAAAATTCTCAAGTTTAGGGTTGAAGCACCAATGTTATTGAGAAAAATTTTAATCAATTTTAGTTTATTTTTATATTTAATTCATTTTGGTCTGATTTGCGGAACATCAATTTATTTTTATTTTTTTATATTTAATATTTGATGCATGGTTTAGAAGGCTAATGTTTGCTACTCTTTCCAATTTTTGGAACCCCTTTTCAAACTATTCAAAATTATTCAATTCATCTTTTGTATGACAATATTGATTCGAAATTCTCAAACTTAGGGTTGGAGCACCGATGTTCAAACGTATATTTATTAGGATTCAAATCTTCATGCGAGTAACAATAGGATTAGTTGATTATGCTACCAAGTCGATTATGTTGAGTATGGAATGATTCATTGTTTTTTAAATTGAGAAATTGAAATAAATTGATAAAAAAGAAATTTGTTATTTTGTTTGAATGAAATGATTTTTCTAATTTTAAGAGATTAAATAAATAAATAAATCCAATTAAGACAATAAATCCATTCTTCCCCAATTGTATTTACTATTTTATTCTATTCGGCCTTATAAAATTAATTATGTGTTTGTGTATGCTATAATCAAAGCTTATGGTTATTGACCATACGAAGTCATTATAAAATTGGAAACCAACTTTTAAGCAGGTAAAAAGCAAAAATTAGTAAAACAAACAACCACACAACCATAATTTTTTCCTGACCTGCTTTCATAACATATTTATTTTTTATATAAATTTGTTTTTTTTTTTTATTTTTTAATCAAACATAATAAAATAAATTAAATCAAATTTAAATAATAAAAAAATTGCCATATGCATTACGTGTGACACAATCACTATTATATATTTATTTAGTCAATATCTTATTCATTTGTTCTGATACCAATTAAGACATGTAACCCACCAAATAATCCTGCTGATTGAAGTGTTTTGAATAAAAAAAGGTAACGAATGATGACGCGAAATAGTATCGGCGAATTTCCTTTTCGCTTTCAGAGGGCTGATTTGTTCTCTCTCTATCCAAATTACGACTGCACTCTCTCCCACTCTCTTTCTCTCTCTACATGTATATATATATATATATATATATCTCTCTCTCTCTCCCTTCTCGTTCCTTCTAGTTTGGGCAAATCTCTCTCTCTCTCTCTCAATCTCCGCGAACAATATTGCAATTGCACATTGGCATCCAACTGGGGAGGAGTCCAGTTAGTTTCAAAGGAGTCCACGTGAATCCCCAAACGGACACGGAAAAAGTACATTTCTGCGGTCAGTGTTTTTTCAATTTTTTTGTTTTCTTTTAAATTATTTTTCCCAACCTGTTGATTACAAAAACAAAGATACTTTTCCAGAGACCTTGACAACCAAACCAACTTTCTACTTCCGCTTTCAATTCTCCAAAATTATTAATATGCACACCACCCACATGGATTCTGCTATGGCGCTTTCCATTATTGCATATGCCTACGGCTCCGACTCTGCGCCACAATTCAATTTCTCGATTTTCTTTGCAGAAACTCTTCGATCCATTGAAAGACGATGATGCCGAACGTAAGCGGAAGAAAAGGAGAGAGAGAGAGACAAGAAGAAAGTGAGAGAGAGAGAAATGGTGGAGCGGACGAAGAAGAAGATGAATTCGAAGTTGATGATTTAAGAGATCGGATCAAATCTTCGCGCGGAAGCCGACTCACTCTATTGACCAACGAGTTAGGGCTGATACCTGCCCGCAAGATATTCACCCGTGAAAGCGTCATCAATGGATTCAAGGACTTCGTCATCCATCCCGACAACAGGTCTCTCTCTCTCTCTTTCTCCCCTGTTTACGTGCTTCATTTTGCCTTCAAAATCGGTATCAGAAAAGGGAAAATCGACCGCATGGACGAATAAGACCGAACCACTGCATCTCTGTCACACCGCCAGTCCTGTAGGCAGTATTCACGTGCTTGCCAATTAGTTAACGGAGAAAATGGCCACCTCCCCTAGATTATCGTGGGAGAAATGCTAAGATACCAGTATGATGACGTAGGGTAAAGTTGCGACGGCCGTTCACGTGGCTGAAATAGAGTGATAACGGCTAGATGATGGAGACGTGAAATAAGTCAACTTCTTGGATGGGGCCAGTTGGGCCGTGGAAATAATTTCGGCATCATTTCTTTCTTAATTCTATATATTCAGATAACTTTTGACTCCTTAAAATGTAACAATGTTTTGTTAAGAGCCAGAGAGAGAGAGAGAGAGAGAGAGAGAGCCCGCGGTTGAGGATTGCGAGAGAAAAAGAGAATACATAAAAAGGAAGAGAGAGAGTGGCTTGCCAACCCGTTGAAAAAAAAAAAATTAGTGAAGATAGAACGAGATAAAAGGGAAAAGAAGAGAGAGAAAAGACAACCGAGAGAAAAGCTCGGCAACCAATGAAGACAAAGATAAGGGAGAAGGATGAACAGGAAAAAAAGGGTAGCGAGACAAGTGCTTATCGATCAATGAAGATATAGAGAGAGAGGGGGGTTGACGACAAAAAGAAAGAAATTTGTGTTTGTTTGGTGAAAATTTAAATAAAATATTTCAATATTGAAAAATATTTATTAATATCAATACCAAAAGGGGGAACATCAACTAGACATCTTATTCCCTCTGATGACAAAATGCTATCTAAATATATTTTCATATATATATATATATATATATATATATATGTATGTATATATATATATATATATGTATGTATATATATATATATATATATATATATGTATGTATGTATGTATGTATGTATGTATATTAGATATATGTAATAATTTACAAACTAGATACATAGGAAAACATGAACAAATATGACTAATGGGTGAGCTTTCCTAATAAATGAATGATGCTGCACAAATCTTTGCACTCAAAAAAGCTAGATCATATGATTCACATTCAGTACAGAAATTGATTAAAATTATTATATTATAGAGCATGCATGTTGGTCATTTTTAAAGTTTCAACAAATCTAAAAGCTAAAGCCTAAAGTGTTGGGGTTAACTTATGTGTGTAAAGTCATTCTCTTTTCATACTTTGGGAGGAAAGAAAGAAAGAATAGGAGGAACAAGAAGTTAATTTTTGTTCTTTAGTTATTACGGGTATTTGTTCACTCACACCATGCTAGACTACTCAAATGAGCAAGATTTTTGTTTTCTATGAGAAAATTAGAGTTGCTCTATAGTTTGAAACTTGCAAAAATAAATATACAAACACATCATATCATACCTTTGGGTGTGCAATCAGTACAAAAGTGCAAATAATTTTTTAAACCTTAGAACTATTTTAATTAATCTATAAACTTTTATTGTAATCTTTATCTCTACAATTGTTAAAATAAAAGTAAATTATCTCCAATCAATTGATAGAATTAAAATTGAATCTTGGTTAAAATTTACGTGTAAATTTTAAACTCTTTCTTTTCCTTTTCTCTCTACGAAGAAAACATATCAATAAAGGAAATAATGGCGGCAAAATTCATTTGAAAACTAAAGGTGAAACTTTCTCCAAAATTATTGTGAAAAATTATTATTCAAGAGTCAAACAAAAAAGAGTTCTTAGTTATTGTCAAAAAAGAATTAAAATTTGGAAGCTTAAGTTTATCTTTTTCATCAAAAATTTAAAGGAGAGAAAATATAAAACCTTTAGGTCTACATTTAGGAATATAATGAAACTTATTTAAAAGATTTGTAGAATAATTTACTATGATAAGTTTTAATTTATAATTTCGGTCTGCATTTTAGGAATATATTAAAACTATTAGATTTAATTGCGCATGCGGAAATATAAATGAAAAAATCGGAATTTTTCGGGTAAATAACTCTATAGAGCGGTTTCCAAAAAATCCGACCGGAGTCACGATATTTCTCGAACGGAGTGCCGATCGGGATGGTGATTATGTGATTGAATCACCACCGCAAATCGACAACGCCTCAACCCAAGTCTTGTGAAACCTTTGGCGAGGGAGATTTTCCTACACGAAAATCTCCAACCCTCACGACTTTCTCTCTCAAGAGAATGTATGTGTCTCATGAAAATCAAACCCTAATCTCTGACTTCTCACATGGTTGTTGTACTCACAGGAAGGAAGAGAGCTTGTTCTGTCTCGTTCATTCATTTTTTTATACCAAGAGTAAGAGGCTTCATTAGGGTTAATTGGGGAGTTAACAAAATAAATGATGGTTAATGGGTAGTTAATGGGATAACGAGAGTTACTCCATTATCCCATTTTTACCAAAATGCCCTACAATGGGCATAAATAACCAACATTTCCCACTTACACATGAGAACATTTTACGTCCATCACAAGATCACAATTCATACAATATATCATATCATCCTACTGGACTTTTATACAGAATTGGGCGTCGTGCGACCGGTGAGTATACTTACGAGCAAAGACTACTCGATACACCTGTTAGGATGATCGAGGAATCACCGTTAGTACAAAAATAACTCGCTATACCCCAGACTCAATACAATTACATCTATCGAGCCATTTTCCTCATCGAAAGTGATCCCCAATCAATTTGCTCGACTATATATTCACTATTATATTTGAATCCCAATATGGATTAATATAACAGGTCGAGTTGTGGATGCAATACAATGATATAATGCCAATTAGTCTTCCTTTTCCCAAACTCGAATCTATCAATCTCAATTAAGCTGGTTTCCCAGACCTATCCCTTAAATCTCAATTTATCTTCTGGATCAAAGGTAAACAGATAAAAGTAGAAACACTGAACCAAAACTTTTAGAAACAGCCGAAAGTAATAAGGGCACAAGAGATCCCACCCAATGGATCTCGAGTCTTACATGATGGGAACGGGGATCAAGATCAAACTATCGTTTCAAATAATAGCTCCCACTGTCTCATGGCCATCTCATCACACGTGGTATGAAACACGTGCTATAGTGTTATTCCCCCACTCTCAAAGGGCATATGTCAAATTTCTCAAGACTGTGCATGTATAGGACTCAGTTTACACTTAAAACTTTATCCAGAGATCTTAGAGAGAGTATTTCAAAGAAAATATCACAAATCGTAGTTGATATCCGAGATCTCAAATATGTCTACTTACAGGCAACATAGATGTGGGTATTTCCATGTCGGTCATATCGCACATGATCTCATCCTAAACACATATCATGGTGACTTATGTTTTAGTAGGGCCACTCTCAAACCCTCTTACAACTAAAAACCGTCTCATGCCCGCTCCTCAGAGACAAAGATGGTCACTCATGTGAGAAAGTCGACCATGTCTGTCTGACACATCTTTTACCATAATATATCACAATATATGACAACAAATAAGTGTATGAAATGAACTTGTGACCCAATAATGCATGCATATCATGTATATCAATAAGAATAAAAAATAGTACATAATGAGAGATGTCAAAGTACACTAAACCCGATGATTCCTTGTCTCACAAAAGAATTTCTCACAATGAGTTTTCTGAAGGGATTAGCCACCATATTGTGTATCAAGGTGTACTTAAATATCACAATACCCTTCTCGGTAGTGTCTCTCACAAAGTGGTAGTAGTGTTTCTCACAAAATGGTTTCCGATATCAATGTGTTTGGCTTTACTATAATACTTAGGATCCCGGTTATTGGCAATGGCGGTCTGATTGTCACAATAATCATCACTGACTTCCTACTATCTGCCATAACCCCTAATTCATTCAAAAATTTCTATAGTCAAACACTCTCATGAAGTGCCATTGAGCATCCAACAAGCTCAGTTTCTATCATAAATAGAGTTATACAAGTTTGTTTCTTACTGCTTTAAGAAGATAAAATCTGATATTAGTTTGCGTTCATCAAAATCGCTATTCCTAGTCAGCATATGAATACCCAACGAAAAAGCAAATCACCTTCTCCGAACACATGGAGAGGTCTGCAGTTCTCATGAGATATCTCAGAATCTTTTTTCACTACTCTACAGTGATCCCTTCTAAGATTCGATTAATACCTACTTACCAGACCGACTGTAAAACTAAATATCTGGTCATATATGTCCCATCGCATATATTAGATTGTATATTGTACGTGTACGCCTCATCGCATATACTAGAATGTACATTGCACTGGAATAAGGGATTCTGCTCATCTCCCTTATTTCTTTATAAATTTTAGGATATATGTTAAGAATCAAGTTTTTACCTTTAACGATAGAGTATATATATATTAGGTTGTTATCGTTCATTTCGAAATATTCAAGAATCTACCTGATGTAAAACTCTTGTTAAAGAGTTAACACCATTCTCAAGTGATCTCTCTGGATCCAAATTTCGAGAATGAACTAAAACCTCATCTATGAACAATAACCATATTACAATGGTCATTGGATACTCTCTGTTATTCCCGGCTAATAGAAATGTCGCCCACATATGAGAACATGATCATAAAGGAGTTATCGGGACTTATCAGTTAGACACAATGATTCTACTCGGTCATTACAAAACTATAAATTATCACATCCTCATGAAATCTCAGGTGCTACTGTTTGGATGATGGCTTAAGGTCAGATTTCTAAAATCAACAGATCTTATCCACCTGATCTACTAGAACGAACCCAGAGGGATGTTTCATGTAAATCGTCTCATCTAGATTTCCATTACGGAAAGCGGTCTCTATGTCTATGTGGTGTGACTCCAGATTCATATTCGTGACAATTGATAAAAGATAAACGGATCGAGATAAATTGGATTACGACTCCTCGATAATCCTCCCCTCAGTCTAAGTGTAACCCTTGGTTACTAGACAGATTATATACCTCTTTATCGATCCGTTGACATTTCTCTTGACCTTGAGAATCTATTTGCTCCCAATAGTCCTTTTGCCCTCAAACAAATCAACTAGGTCACAGACCCTGTTGATTCTCATCAACTCCTTCTCTTCATTTATGACCTTTAACAAACGGTCTTTTGCAGAACCCTCGAGAGCCTCTTGAACTGTTTTAGATTTCTCATCTTCCTCAAGAGTCATAACGAGGGGTTCACCCTCAATCGGGAAGCGACGTTTAAGTACGCATCCTCGATGCTATTACGAGAAGAGAAAAATCTTTACCCTTTGATGGATCGCTCCCACTAAGATGAAGATCCGTAGTGTGTTCTTGTATCCCGCTGCTGGTTCCCCGAACCACTAGGCTCATCCATCTCATAAAAGGTAAGGTCCAAATTGATTTCATCTCTCTTGGGGGAAATTATTCTCAAGGAATGTAGTATTACGAGACTCAATCTCGATTATAGTGTCGTTCGTATGTTCGACTAAAAACACATATTTTCCACGGGCCTAACTCGCTGTGTGAATGCGAGAAATCGTGGTACAACTCCATAATCTTAAGTGGTTAAGGTTAGGCTACTTCCCTGTCCAGAGCTCAAATGAGGTACTAACTTCAATGAGACACAGTTGAGAACGTAAACTGCAGTCAATAAAATATCTCCCCATTGGGAGACGGACATGTTGATCTACGCCATCATAAACCTCACAATTTCCAACAAATTCCTATTCCTTATCTCAGGTACTCTGTTCTACTAAGAACTAACAGGAATAGTTAGTAATCTCGTAATACTCTTCTCAAAACAGAGCTCTCTGTGTAGTTTAGACGAATACCCGCGCCCCCGATCGGTTCTGAGAGTCTCTATTCTCAAATGTAACTGATTTTTAATCTCGCTAATGAACCTCCTGAAGCATTCAGATGCCTCAGACTTGTACAAGTTCAGATAGACGAACCGAAACGCGTGTAAGCATCTATGAGTACATAATATACACAACTCTATTTCTGGCTCTCATGCTCATAAGGCCATAAATATCGCAGTGGTCTAACTACAATGGAGTCCCAGCTCTCATTACGTTGCCAAATAGTTTTCTTGTCGTTTTGCCGGTTAAGCAAAAACTCACATACGGGCAGCTCGAATTTGGTTAGTGGGTCTTAAAACCACTCGCTGCTAATCGATTCATTATCTCTTGCCATTTGTGTCCAAGTCTACTATGTCGCCCATTTATATAATCATCTATGCAATCAAATGTAAAGCCAATAGAAAAATAACAAGGAAACCATTAAAAGGAATAGCACCCGGTGTATACTAACCATCATGGGTTAAAATCAGAACAAATCAAAAGGGTGTCGTATTAAAAAAAATATGATTTTCTTGCATATCCTAGGCAATCTTAGACAAGGTACCAAATTCTAAATTCCATCAAATGCTTGAAGCATAAAGAATGTCATAGCAAGTGCCGATCTCTCTAATGACAACAAATTCTCTGTCCCTGACGTAAATCCTCATAATTTGAGGATTCACTCGGCGGAATTCTATTTACGTGTTCCTATCTCAACCTACGTGGTTGGTGGCTCCTGAGTTTACAATCCACAAAATAGAGAAATCAGCGAGCCTCACAATAAATGAGACAAAGTTCAAGCCATGTAACAAAGAAGGATATTCTTTTCGCTCGTCACACTCACGAGCAAAATGACCAAGTCTACCTCAAATATAGCACTTCTTATTAGTTTATCAAAATCATTCTTCCTGCGCTTTTGTACTTTGTTGTCGATTTTTTCGGATGATTTTTATTACCTAGATCTCGAGTTTTCTTCACATGCTTATGCTGTTGGCTTGGCGCCATGAGAGTCCTCACTCGACTCCTCTAAATAAGCATGACTCGAGTACGGTGTATTCACCTTTAGGTGCTCCTTCTCAAACTCACAATACCTGCTCACACTAGCAAAAGTACGAATGCTCTCGTCACACGTGAGATAAGTTTTCATAGTTTCCCATGAATCAGATAAAAACTAGACCACACCCAGTATTTGAATACCATCTGAAATTGGATCGTTCGTATTCCTCAACGCGATGATCATACTCAACATTTGAATCAAATGTTGCATCATTGCATAATCGGCCATTTTCTTCTGCATCCTCATACTAGGAACTGAAGAGAGCAACACAATGCTCTTATAGGCCAAGCCTAACTGACATATCTATAAAATATCGCTTGTAGAACGAGATCAAGTCATCGTGCATGCCACTAATAAGGATTGCCCTAACTTGGCAATTCTTTTCTTTTACACACGATAGACCTCCTTATCTCCTCTATCTTGAGGTGTGGTGCCTTCCCTGGAGCTCATCATCTCGTGCCTCAAAATCTCAAACAGATTTTACTCCTTGAGAGAATAAACCGAATCTACAGGTGTGAAAACTCACAGATCACATCATTCGGTTTGCTCTCTTTACAAAAATCTAATACGATAGTTCTCAATACAATAAAAGAGATATTGGTAACTTAGTGATACTTATTTTCACATTTTGTGCACTCTATGAATCAACAAGTCTAAAGTGATTTGAATATAGACCCTAAAGTGAGCGTATGAGTCAATGGATACCATACACCATAACCTAGAATCGTATCTCACCATTCGGACTTGAATTCGACACACAAAAACCCACAAAAAGTCACAAATATGGAGATGAGACCCTCAAAAAATTGAAAAAAATTCAATTTTGGCAACCAGACGAGCCGCCGGGGCCCACACACGTGGCCACTCGCCGGCGGCATGCCTCCACGTGTTGCCACGCGCCTCCACGCGCTGGCAGCTGCCTGGTTCATGCGCTAGACTTATGGCACGCCACATACGCGCCACCACGCGCGTGGCGCAGCTCAGCTCTACTCACGTGCGCCCAGTCGCGGCACGCGGCTCACACGCCTTCATGTGTTGAGCCGTGTCGCCTGGGTCGGCGACCGGGTCAGTCAACGGGTCAGGGTTTGACCCGACCGATAGGTCAACGGGTCGGGGTCTCTGGTTATGTCGGTACGCGGGTCGGTCCGACTTGAACCGGAAACTCACCCGCTTCATGCGCCTGTCTCACACGTGAAGCACATGCGCCTGCGGGTTGCCTACTGACGTGCCTCAAGCGCGTGAGACACGCGCTCACAGGTCTATACCGGGTCTTCTTCGCTTGACGGGTTCTGTAACAGGTCTTTCACCCAGTTGCCGAAAAACTCATTTTCGGCTACTTTTTCTCGCATTTTTCGACTGAAAAAAATTACCGAACATTCTCCAAATATCCTATACTTGATTTTAGGAGGATTTATATCCAAAAATGTTAAATCTATGCAACCCGATCGCTGCCCTCCGCGGCCAATTGGAAATTCAGGTTTCTGGCATCCGAAACTTACAACAAAATACATGAAAATATAGATCAGGATGCGAAAAACACACATAAACCATTTTCATGCGTCAATCATCTCTCTAAAGTCATAAAGCTAAGATTTTAAAGTCCGTACGGTTGTAAATTTCGACCGAACTTCTCACGGCCTAAAAATGCTTGGAAAATTTAACAAAAAATATTTTTGTAATCCCTGGGTCATTGGTATTCTTACGGTGTACTCGGATTCACGAAATTCATCCATAATCCGGACCCCAAAAATTTTTAAACCCAAAAATAATTCTGAAAAAAATTTTAATTAAATCCAACGAATACTCTGATACCAATGTTGGATTTAATCGCGCATGCGGAAGCGTAAATGAATAAATCGAAATTTTTCGGGTAAGTACCTTTATAGGGCACCGGAGTCGCAATGTTCATCGAATGGAGTGCTGATCGGGATGGTGTTCACGTGAGCGGACTATCACTGTAAATCCACAATACCTCAACCCAAGTCCCGTGAAGCCTTTGGCGAGGGAGATTTTCTTACGCGAAAATCTCCAACTCTCATGATTTTCTCTCTCAAGAGAATGTATGTGTCTCATGAAAATCAAACCCTATCCTCTGACTTCTCACATGGCTGCTGTACTCACAGGAAAGAAGAGAGCTTGTTCTGTCTCGTTCATTCATTTTTTTATACCAAGAGTAAGAGGCTTTATTAGGGTTAATCAGGGAGTTACCAAAATAAATGATGGTTAATGGGTAGTTAATGAGATAATGAAAGTTATCTCATTATCCCACTTTTACCAAAATACCCCACAACGGGCAAATAACCAACAAAAACTTATCTAAAAAATTTGGAGAATAATTTTACCAAATAAAATTTTAACAATTGAAAATAAATTTAAAGTTGAAGCTGTTATTTATGGTTTTCATGCGTAAATTATAATGTTTTGGGGAAAGGAGAAGGAGGAGGAAGCAAAAAGGATTAAAATTGTTTGGGAACAACTCTCAAATCATAATCTTATATAAGTGATGCCATTTTACTTTTGATTTAATTCAGAAATAAGCAAATAACAAAAAGAGAGAACTACAAATGCAGGTGGTATCGGGCATGGACGAAATTTATACTCATATGGGCAGTGTACTCGTCCTTTTTCACTCCAATGGAGTTTGGGTTCTTCAAAGGACTACCTGAGAACCTTTTCGTCCTCGACATTGCAGGGCAGGTTGCTTTCCTTGTAGATATTGTGCTTCAGTTCTTCCTTGCTTACAGAGACAGTCAGACCTATCGAATGGTCTACAAGCGTACCCCTATTGCTTTGAGGTCCTCCTGTATTTCTTTTCTTTGATTTTCTCTCTCCTCATGCACACCCATTTGTCCAAAAATATAAAAAATGTTTTGAAATTTTTGCTGCAGGTACTTGAAATCTAGTTTTTTATTAGATTTTCTTGGCTGCCTTCCTTTGGATCTTATCTACAAGGTACCCCATCTAGCCTTTGAATTTTAAGGTTGTTTTAAATGGTTTAACTTACTCCTCATACATACATATTATCCCTTTACTCTTTTCAAAGCTTTTTGTTTACAGTAGTTAATGGATTATAAAATCTGAATGAGGGGCCTGACCATTTGATTGAGAAAGGCCATGTGCGTTGTGTTGAACTGGGAACAGACAGCTGGGCTTCCTTACTGACAACTTGGGTTGTTTTGCAAAACTGTAAGCTTTAGAACAGTTCTCATAATTGGAAAAGGAAGTCTGGCCAGCCATTTGTACCAGGCTCAAGATCAAAGTGGAGTTATACTACAACAGACAACACTTTATGTGCATTAAGCCAGAAGAAAAGTTATGTATCAGTTGAAATTATAATAAAGAGATGCAAAGTATTTGATTGTATTACCAATTTAATCAGTCTACCATTTTCGATCGTACAGGTAAAAAGGAAGGAAAGAAAGAAATTAGCCTACAAAGTTTTAACCATTCCTCAAGACTTCAAATTTCATTGTTTTTTTCCTAGGTGTTTCAAAATTCAAACCACACTAAAATGCTGAATTTCATCTATCAAAGTTGCCTTCTCATAAATGCCCCAAAGGTCGTTGCATGAACCTTTGTCTCCTTTTTGTTCAATTCAACAGATGTGAGCCAGAGAATCGAATATTTTCATGTGAATAACATTTAAGAAATTGTTGTCATGATAGATTGTTGACTAGACCCAAGAAATTATGATGCACAACACCAGGGGTGATTCAAAAAGACTTCCAGCGCTGGTATGAAATGTTAAGTTCTTCAGGCCAAACTCTGTTGTTAAAGTATGCTGGTGGAAAGCAGTAAATGTTGGGGGTGGGGGGACATTGTGATCATTTGAAAGAATATTTTGAAGATTTATGTACCCTGATATAGTTGATGTTTAAGTTTCCTTTAAGTTTTAAATTCAGATCTTAATTAAGTGTCATCACTTTGACTTGCTCTTGGCTAATCAGGCTAGTGGAAGGAGGGAAGAAGTAAGGTACCTTCTCTGGATAAGATTATCTCGGGTCTGCAAGGTCACTGATTTTTTTCATAAGTTGGAGAAGGATGTCCGAGTCAATTACTTGTTCACCAGAATCGTGAAACTCATTGCTGTTGAACTCTATTGCACACATACTGCAGCATGCATTTTTTATTATTTGGCCACCACACTGCCTGCAGAAGAGGAAGGGTATACATGGATTGGGAGTCTGCAAATGGGGGACTATAGTTATTCACATTTTAGAGAGATTGATATCTGGAAACGGTATACAACATCTCTATACTTTGCAATTGTCACCATGGCCACAGTAGGTGAGTTGATAGAAAGGAATATAATTTGGTTAACCTTTTTTTTTTCCCCACACAACCACCTTTGCCATGCGAAGTACCTATAAAATTGCTCAGATGCTCCTAGATTGAATTTTGATAATCTGTAGGTGACATTAAAACCTCTTAATTTAATATGAAAAATTTAGCAATCGGGAGATGATATGTCACCTTATGGGAGCTGTATATTGAATGGCAATTTAAATTCCCCATGAATTGTTAACTCCTTCAATATCCTTGTACTTGTTCTTGAAAGCATTTGGTACTTCTAGCTTGACATAGTGTGTAGAGGTTGAGTTCTCTGAAGTGAAGGTCGGATGCTGGACTGGTTAAAATGGTCTCTCATAGTAGAAGGACAAAATGCTAAGCTTGATGGTTGTAAGGCAGTGCATGCATCTAGTCATGGAAGAATGTTTTTCGCCATATATAATTAGCTGGAATATGGATTTTATGTTAACGACGTATGAAAACCAGTGTTACCAGGTTCTTTTGATTCCAAATCCTTGACTAGACCAGAAATATTAGGGTTTGTCTGTTTATACTCTAAAATGATCAGACTATGAGCCCAGTAGGCTTACATCATCTTGCGCTTGACTTAGGTATGGTTGATTGAGAAGAGCTGATTGCTTCTTGAAATAAATTAGGAGAACAATCTGATAAATTAAATGATAAAATTATTGATGTGAGGTAGTTCTATGTCACCGGTTTACCAATATGCCATATACACTTGCTTTTTATGTAGAAAAACCTTATCCTGTCATTTTTCAATTGAAAAATTCTTACTGTAAAATGGGTGTGATATAGAGCATTGTCAAATAATACCGCCTTTAAACCTGATTCTGGGACAGTTGGCATTATTGCACAAGGTTATAAGGATGATAACTTGGCTCTTTGGAGAAGAATAATGGTAGTTTTGTTAATGGATTCTTCATTTAAGTTCTGCATTGTCCTATATCAATGTAATAGCATTTCTCCCCATTCAATGCTTCCATCTGATGCAATCTCAAGTTATCCTATCTTCTCATTTTTGTTTGAAAATTATGAGAGAAACAAAAGAAGGAAATCAGGGAGACATAGCTTATATTTCCCTGAGATTTCAAGTTCAATATTTGAGGCTTTCACAAGGAGTGACTAGAATAGAACAAGCTATAGCTTTTGGTACTAGCTTTGAATTTTAGAGAAGATCTTTGAATCATGTGATTGAGAACTTATGTTAAAACTCCAAAAGGAAGCTTCGAGTTAGTGGAATGAGGATCTGAAATAAGCATCTTTATATGGTCTTCCTTTGTTTCCAAACTATATGTTGGGATTCATATGTAAATTGAATTTGTATCTTTAAGCCACTTTCAGGAGCACAAAAGAATTATTATGAAAGGATGAAGGATCCTCTCTGCCTTTATATAATTAGCCCCTCACTTAGTACCAACAAGAATTAACATTGCTTTGTTTCACAAGCTGTTACCTTTGGGCTATTTTACACTATCATCTAGCCTTACATAACTAAGGTGACTAGACTTGACGAATTGCATTTATAACAGTACTGGTACTTAGTATCCTCGGAAGCCTTTTGTCTGACTTGTGATCAACAAGTTGATCTAGCTGTGATTCCTAAAGCATCTCCAAACTTTTTTAAGCACCTCTGTGTTTAGTTCTGAAATTCATAAATTGATTATGTAGGGTGCATTAGCGCTCATGCTCCATGAAAGAACCAAAAATATCTGGATTAATGACAACTTTGGAGCCATTCACAGTTTTCAGTTAGGAAAAGCCATATATTCCTGCTAAAAAATATTTTATCTTAGTTGACAAATGTTACAAGAGGAACAAGACAAAATAAAGGAACTAAGAAGAATATGATTCACAAACACACCATTTGTCTATGTCACCTTCAATGGTTCCTGCATGTATATACCTTCAATATTATAAATGTTGATAACGATACCACCCTTCTGTTGACTTGCATGGTACCAAGATTCATATTCCTTGAACCAGGACAAGGTTTGAGCCATTTCTCCATTCCTCGAGGCAAATGACCTCCTAATAGACTACAAAAAGGTGTTCCTGAAGCCGAAGGAATGATTCAAAGTTGCATGACCTGGATTTATTCACCCAGTTTCAATGGCTCAGACCATACTTTGCTCTGTGTAGCATCTGCAATGGTGTAGCATGTCAAAAGCATAGTCTGACTTACATATGCACCATGGAGATCTTAACAGAGTCCTTTCCATTAAATGCCCTTTCTCTGGATATGTCTCTATTCTATAACATTAATGTGTTCTTGTTTTTTAAAAGGTTTTGTAAGCAATCTGCATACGAAACATTCCATACATATGCTCAAGCCTCTCATGCTCCAAAGTCTTTTTACAGAATGTGAAACTCATTAATGCTCTACAATAGATGGATAGATTAACCTTTTCTCAAATACCTAATAGTGTGCAAATGCATGCTAATGATTGTCTTCCTGATACAGGTTATGGAGATATACATGCAGTCAACTTGAGGGAAATGATATTCATAATGATCTATGTGTCTTTTGATATGATTCTTGGAGCTTACCTTATTGGTAACATGACAGCATTGATTGTCAAAGGCTCAAAAACAGAAAAGTTTAGGGACAAAATGACTGATGTCATTAAATATATGAATAGAAATAAACTCGGTAGGGACATCCGTAATCAGATCAAAGGCCACTTACGCCTGCAGTACGAGAGTAGCTACACTGAGGCAACGGTACTTCGGGATATACCAATCTCAATCCGTGCCAAGGTAAGGTGGCTACTGGTTCTCATCTCTTCGGTTGTTAGTCCATCTTGCTTTCTTACTTTCTCTTCTTGATTTGACCTAGATCAAGTGAGTCTCCATTTTTCCTTTCTCTTCCTTTGATTTTTTGTTTGTTTGTTTATTTATTTGTTTTCTGGGATTAAATCAGCAGTTTTATATTGTCTTAGATAAACTGACAATGTTGTGGGAGGGAAACATATACTCTTTCCTCTGCAATTATAAAGTCAAAACACCATTGCAGACTGAAGGGAACTGACTTTACTCTGAGACATTGTTTAGTTCTTTTGATTTTGTTGAACCTAATCATTGTTTCATGAATTTTAAAAATTATATTGAGGCCTATAGTTCAAACAAGTTAAACATTTCTGTGCTCTTGTCTAATATACGATATGAATTTACTCATACATAAATGGTGTCAATGATGTTGAGCTTTATATTTGAGTTGATTCTGTTTCTCAATAAACACTACCATTGGAAAGGTAAATTGATTTCTGCAAAAAGGTTTCGGCTTTTGAATTGTGGCTGATTTTAGTTCCTTCTTTATGTCAGATGGATGACCACATCTTATGCTTCTGTATTACTCTTTGATTGTTCTGATTTTATTTTATGTTATTTTTTATTGTTATTTCTTTACATAGAAAGTAACAGCTAGTGCTGAAATCAATTTGACAGTACGTGGTATTTATTTGCAGATTTCTCAAAGTTTATACAAACCTTACATTGAAAAAGTTTCTCTTTTCAATGGATGCTCTTTGGAGTTCATCGATCAGATTGTAAGTTGTTTTACTGCCAGACCTCAACTAATGTAAAAGAAAAGAAATGCTTTTCATTTGCTTTTGGTAATTCTATGCTTCTTATTTTCTTAAAAGTCTGCCACTGCATATTTACCTTGGTTGGCCATAATTTTCCATTTGTAATTGAGACCATAGTTATCAATATGTCAAAGATAAAGTTAACAGTACTTTATATAAAAGAAATTTTGAAATATAATTGCTCTCTTGGTTGCCTTATCTTGGGTGATCATGTCCGCATAATTCCTCCTAATCTTGCAGGTAATTCGACTCCACGAAGAATTTTTTCTCCCAGGGGAAGTAATAATGGAACAGGGAAATGTGGTGGATCAGCTTTATTTTGTTTGCCATGGTGTACTGGTATGGGTTGAGCTCTGCTCGGTATAGTATATTATTTTAATAATGCACATAAACTTTTACTTTACAAAAGTGTTTGTAATTCATCATCCATTATTCCTCACTTTATGCATGCTTATCGGTTTCAGGTAAGTCATTATATCACCTCACACTGTCTGCAATTCATCATTCTTTACTGTTATATAAGGTTCCTCCTGTGTGGGTCTGAAACTATTGTTTGAGAATATAACGTGTGTGTCTTTACATATTTACTATTCACTGGACAAGGTTCCTTCAATATCCTAAATATTGTTTCATTAGGCTATTCTTTTGCATTACATTTTGCTTGAACTTTGATGTTCTCATTTCCAGCGGTCCAATCTTAGTGAGTTCTGAAATTATCCATGTACAGGAGGAGGTCGGCATTGCAGAAGATGGTTCAGAAGAGACGGTTTCTCTTCTGCAACCTGACAGCTCATTTGGAGAAATTTCTATTCTTTGTAACATACCTCAGCCTTATACAGTTAGGGTCTGTGAACTATGTAGGCTTCTGCGGATTGATAAACAATCTTTTACAAGTATTCTTGAGATATACTTTAACGATGGACGAAAAATCTTGAACAACCTTTTGGAGGTAATCGTTGTCTTTTAATGTGAAATAACTCTGCTTTAGTGTGTGTACGTATGTGTTCAACCGGGAGAGAGAGAGAGAGAGAGAGAGAGAGAGAGAGAGAGAGAGAGAGAGAGAGAGATCAGTGTTGTATTTAACTCTTGCAGAGTATGGATTATGGTTTTGACATTATATTGTGCCGCAGGGGAAAGATTCAAATGTTAGAGTCAAACAACTGGAGTCTGATATCACATTTCATATTGGGAAGCAAGAAGCTGAACTTGCTCTGAGGGTAAATAATGCGGCTTATCACGGAGATTTGTATCAGCTAAAAGGTTTAATTCAAGCTGGAGCCGACCCAAACAAGACGGATTATGATGGAAGATCGCCTTTGGTATGATATTTACCTATGAATGTCTTATTTAACTTTGATATATTGTCTTTAGCATATAAGTTTAGTTCAAGATCGTTCAAGTCACAACGGAGGATTCCTATGAGTTTCTGCTCTGGCATGTGTCATCAGGATATCGATCTTTGAAGCTTTTGCCTGACATAAGTTTTCTAATGAAACCTAACTTATTCCTTAATTTTCAGAGCCGAGTGAAATAAAGAAGAATTCACGAGAGATGCATTTTTCAAATAAAACTAATATGACTTTTTCTGACCTTAAAAACTCACAAATTATGAATTTGCGGAGTTGAAGTAAGTGAATTATGCGGGCATAATGGATATCACATGCATCCAAAACCCGCATTCTTTCACTCGATGAAACGCTCAAAATGGGTGTCAAGCCATGTATGCTGCTATAATTCCAACTGCTGTACTATATTTTTTGCTGCAAAATCTTATCTAATGGTCAATTTTGAAATCGTCACTGTTCCTCTGTAGCAAGAAATTTTTGTTAATTAGTCAATGTTATTCCCTACTTATGAAATCGTTATTGTTATTAAAATACTGATTTTTATGATTTGCACGGTTGTAGTCACTGTATCCTTGAAGCTCAAGTACACCTGTCGATTGATGTGTTGGCATATCCAACACCGTGCCACCAAGACACGTTGAATATGGTGTTGACGTGACTGACCAAAATTTTGGATTTTTGTTTACAAAACATATAACTAAAGTTTTTTAAATAGACAAAATATATATATAATATATTTTATAGTTAAATCCCTTTTTTCTCTTTGAACTATAAATCAATTTTTAGCCATCACCTTAAAAAGCGCCCTATCCTTTGCAAAAAGTGACACTTCTGTTACCCCTATTAGTTTGACCATTGTTAAGATTGTGTATTATTTTCATATTTTATAAAACAATGATGTGAAATTTTTATATGTGAAAAAAGGGTGGTGTGGCATATTCATATCATAAAATATTGAAAAAATAAAATTCAAGTTTAATAGCTTTTAGGTTTAAATATATTTAAAATTCAATATTTTAATTTTAATTTTTTTTTAATTATTTTTAATCAAAATTTACTAAAATTTTTTGATTTAGTAAAAACTGAGAAGTTACAAAATTTTAATTATTTTTAAAATTAATGTTACTAATTTTTAAGAACTTTTTGGTGATGTGAATGTGCCGCTTCATCTTTATTATTATTATTATTATTATTATTTTGTTAACGTTGGAAATTCTTTGTCTCTAGTTTTTTATAATGTGAAAATGCACGTATGCGCATTTGGCAACCATGTTGATTTGAGTGACGGTCAAATAAGGGGGATAGCAAAAAATGCTTCTTTTTGCAAAGAATAGGAGTTCTAACTGTTCATTAAAGGTCAAAAGTTAATAGTGGTTTGCAGTCATACTTCAAGGCCAAAATGGAATTAAAGCCAAAACTGTAACTCTGTTGTCCAATATAATAATTTTAATGAGTAGTTTTATTTTAATAGTTTGGCTTGTGACACATTTTTCACATATTAATTTTGATGATATGTTGTGTTCTAACTTTCTGAGTTTGTTCGTTGTTGTGTCCTTTGTCTCATCCAATGGGCATGCTTCATAGCCTACAATCAACCAGCAGCCTTAGTCTGTTATATCTCCATGAAGTTCTTCCTGATCATAATCTTCCCATGGGTGAAATTGGCTTCCTGAATTGTTTTCTCCTTTTCCTTGCTACTTGCTTTTCATCCTTTGTTTGCATTGATTCCCTATTTGTTGCTAAGTGACTTTTTCAAAGTATTTTTTTGTTTGATTTTTACTCAAATGTAAAAACAGATAATGAAATCCTGTCTTACATGAGTCTTTCTTTTTACAGCATCTTGCAGCATCTCGGGGGTATGAAGATATCACTGTTTTCCTTATCCATGAAGGCGTGGACATCAATATTTCTGGTAAACATTTTATGTGATCAATCACCTTTAGTTTTTCTGTGGTGTTCTTAATTTTGTACGTCAGCTGTATCACCAAGACTGTGATTTCTTGTATTGGTATTATCTTGCATAGACAACTTCGGAAATACACCCTTGCTCGAAGCCATCAGGAATGGGAATGATCGAGTTGCATCCTTATTAGTCAAAGAAGGGGCCTCCTTAAAAATTGGTGAGGCTGGTAGCTTTCTATGTGCTGCTGTTGCAAAGGGCGATTCAGATTTTGTGAAAAGGGTGTTGTCTCATGGCATTGATCCACACTCCAAAGATTATGATCACCGGACCCCACTTCATGTAGCTGCCTCGGAAGGCTTACACGGAATGGCAAGGTTGTTATTAGAAGCTGGAGCTAGTGTTTTCTCAAAAGACAGGTAGAATTTGCATGTGCTGCATTTATGGTTTTTTATTGTGCAACGTGGATGCATAAGAACATAGAGAGTAGGGTAAAGCTGTTTATATATATATATTACAGGAAAACTTTTTTGCACCATTTTATTATTGTTTCCCGTTTTTAATTTTGCAGATGGGGAAACACTCCACTTGATGATGGCCGGATGTGCGGAAACAAAAATATGATCAAGCTACTGGAAGATGCAAAGTCTGCTCAATTAGCTGAAATGCCTGACCGCTCACAAGATCTCACAGGCAAAATTTTCATTCCTTTGTTTAGAGATTTCTGAAGAGATTTGTCTTGTGATTGACCATCACCTGCTTCTTTAAAGTTGATTTATTTTTCTATTTCTTAATAGAAAATAAAAATAAAACATCAAAAACTCGTGTATGTGATCATAATTCATGATTAAAAAAAATCATGTTAGAACTTGCAGCTTTTAATATCAAGGTAGAAAGAGATTCTAATGGCAACTGTTAAAAGTTGTCGTAGGTTATGGTTGGATATGAGGAGGGCAAAAGGTTTCTTGAGGCAAGCCTTAAATGCCTCAAGGCCCCGAAACTGGGACTTATGCCTAGGCCTCATAATCCAAGCCTTTAGGCAGGTGTATCTTTGTGGCCGGCGCATCTTTTCCCTGGTAGCCGGCCTAAAATGAAGACACCAGGTTTAGTCCCTTTTTTCCTTATCCCAGTCTACCCTCAAACTTGTGAAGTTTAAGCCAATTGAGAATCGTAGAACCTCTTAAATGCAGTTTCTACTTGTGGCAACAAATATATAGAACTACTTTCCTCCAGATGTCTATTTAGCAATCTCTAAAGTTTATTCCAAAAACATATTATTCGATATGCTAATTTGGTATTTTCTTTGCTTATTCTCTTTGTTAGGTGAATATAGAATGAAAATTATGACACGGCTAAGTCATGTGAGTTGAGACTAAACATCTCTTGATAGCTTTATTCTTTTTCCTTCAAAATATTGCTACAGTCCACACCTAACTTCATTCCAATTTTGAAGTGAATTGTTGTCTATCCTGTTTATCCTTGAAAACAAAGGCATTAGCTTTGGCAATGGCTAAGATTAAGTTGAAGTTGGTCGTTTTCTTTATTTGGGACTGTGCCTGACTTGATTGAGAGTCCTCAATGTGTAGACAACAGTGTTAGGTTACTAAAGTTTCAAAAGTCGAGATTGAAAATGAAGCATGGTTATGCCATTCCCCTCATCCTATACACACTCAGACTGCTAATGCAAAAGAGAAGGAAACTTCTGTGACCCCATTTCTCTGTAAAATGTTTCATCTAGATTATACTCCATTTCTCTGTAAAATGTTTCATCTAGATTATACTTTGTACCAGGGACATCAGAAAAACATTAGAGTTGCAGAATGAGTTTCGATGAGAACAATCAAACTAACTTTATGTGGGCAATTTAGTGTCCCACTCTCACTATGTTGTAATCGATCCATAAGTGATGGAAAACGCAATTTAGAAAAGATGGAAAGCACCCCCATTTTAACTATGTTATCAATGGCCATTGGAAGGATAGTGTTTTAAGATAACCATCAGTTATTCTGAACCCTTCCTAGGTTTTGTAATATGAAGCTTTAAACGGGTCTGTTTATCTGCTTAACTTAGATGTCGCATCCTGATATTTACTTGTGTAGATGGAAATGGTCATTATTTTAACCTCTGTATATGTTTTGATGCTTTTTGATTGTCAAAATCCTGGATTTAGCCTATGATGACGATTGATCATAGAGGATGGTTCAACTTAACCTCGGCCATTGCCATTGGTCATTATTTCTTCCTTGATGTCCTGGTTTTCTATTTGTTGTATCTGATGAGACCTTGGCTTTAGAATCATTATTAAAACAATTAATTATGCGTATCTCCTGTTGCAGATAAAATAAATCCAAGGAAATGCACAGTATTCCCATTTCACCCATGGGACAAAGAGGATAGAAGACATGGAGTTGTGCTTTGGGCACCGAAAACAATTGAAGAACTCATTAAAATGGCCGTGGAACAGCTAAAATTTTCAGAGAGTGGTTTTCTCTTAACAGAAGATGGAGGTAAAATTCTTGATATAGATATGATTAGAGATAATCAAAAGCTGTATTTGGTCGGTGAAACACACTAGATGGTGCAGATTGTGCATGTCTCTATGTTGATTGCTTGTAGCTTGGCCTTGTGAAATCTTTGTATTTGGTTTGACAAATAATGAAATTAGCGTTCTGTTTTCATTCATGCATTTTATAAACCATGTCAAATAATTTTATTTATTTATTTTTAATAGATGATCGGCATCCATTATTTGTGATATCAAGATAGAGTAGGACGTGTATGGAGACATTTGCTAAGGATTTATTTACTTTGGTGCTCCCGATCCACATGTGACTATGTAGTGGTTGGATCATCCAGAGACAATCATTCCTTATTTGATAGAGTAGAATGATCCATTCTGTAGGAATATGCCCATTATGGGCATTTGGGTAATTAAGGAATGGGGTAACTCCTATCCTTAATTACCAATTAACCAACCACCAAATGGGTAACTCCCCAATTAAACCTAATTGAGCTAAAAAGATACCATGTGAATGAGTGTCTTCTCCTTCCTCGCCCCACGTGAACAGTAACCATGAGAAGGAGACCATGGCTAGGGTTTCACACAATCCTCTAGAGAGAGAAAATAGAGAGAGGGATGGAGATTTTCGCGTAGGAAAATCTCCCATCGTCAAGCGATTCACCTGACATGAGAGTTGCGGCGTTGTGACACTATGGTGGAGATTCGACTAATCTTGTGATCACCATCCCAACCGCGAAATCGAATCAAGGGATGTGTCGCTTGATTAACTTTGAAAATTCTACGTATTGAGATACCCTATACCCGATCTAATTTATTTTTCCGAAAATTATTGTATGCTTTCACTGTGCATGAGAATCCTAAAATTCCAACATTGGTATCAGAGCCTACGTTGGATTAGGAAAAATAATTTTCGGATTTGATTTTTCGGGTATAAAAATATAGGGTATAAAATTTTGGGGTCCGGATCACGGATGAGTTTCGTGAATCCGAGAACACCGTAGGAATACCCATGGCCCAGGGATTACAAATATATTTTTTGTTCAATTTTTCGAGCATGTTTGGGCCATGAAAAGTCCAGTCGAAGTTTGTGACCGTATAGACATAAAAACCGTAGATCTGTGGCTTTAGAGGGCGGATCCATGCATGAAAATGTTATAAGAGTGTTTCTTGCATCTAGATCTACAGTTTTATGTCTTTTATTGTATGTTTGGGGTGCCGAAAACCGGGATTTCCGAATGGCTGCGGAGGGCCGCAACTGGAGTGGTTGATTTCCACTATTTTTGGGCTTGAATCCTCCTAAAATTGAGTGTAGGATGCTTGGAGGATGCCCACAAATATTTTTCAGTCGAAAAATGCAAGAAAAAACAGCCGGAATCGAGTTTTCCGGCAACCGGGTCGAAAAACCCGTTGCAGGACCCGTCGGGCGAAGAAGAACCAGCCCAGACCCGCGGGTGCGTGACACGCACTCGCCAGAGGCGCGTCTGGCAGGCGCGTGTAGTGCACGCGCCACACAGGTGTGTGAAGCAGGGGCAGGCGGCGTTCGGGTCGGACCTTGACCCGGACCGACCCGCAACCGACCTGACCGGGTCGGACTCGGAACCGTTGACCGGGGCGGTAGGGTCAACCCTGACCCGTTGACCTACCTGGTCTGACGCCCTGCTCAACACGGCTCAGCGCGTGAAGGCGCGTGAGCCGCGCTCCGTGACTGGGAGCGTGAGCCGCGCGCTGCGACTGGGCGCGTGGAGGCGCGTGGAACGCATTGCCGGCGAGAGGCGGCGCGTGAGAACCCTGGGCAGCGCGTGAGGTTGCTTAAAATTGAATTTTTTTAATTTTTGGGGGTCTTATATCCATAAATGTGACTTTTTGTGGGTTTTTGTATGCCGAATTAAAGTCCAAATGGTAAGATACGATTCCGAGTTGTGGTGTATGGTGTTCGTTGACTCATACGCTCGCTTTGGAGTCTGTACTCAAGTCATTTTGGTCTTGATGATTCGTAGGGTATACAAAAATGTGATAATAAGCATCTCCAAGTCACAAATATTTCTCTTAATGCGTTGAGAACTGTCGTATTAAATTTTTATAGGGAAAGTAAACTGGATGATATGATCTGCGCGATTTTATCAGTAGATTCAGTTTATTCTCGATAGGCAAAATCTAACGGGAATCTGAGGCAAGAGATGATGGGCTCCAGGGTGGGCACCGCGCCTCAGGGTATACGAGATAAAGGGACCTATCGTGCATGGTAGAAAATAATTGTCAAGTTAGGGCAATGCTTATCAGTGGCATGCACGATTACTAAATCTCGTTGTACGAGTCATATCCTATGGAAATGTTGGTTCGTCTTGTCCCATAAGAGCATTGTGTTGCTCTCTTCGGCTCCTAATGTGAGGATGCAGAAGAAAATGACTAATCATACAATGAGGCAAATGTCGAGTATGATCACCGAGTTAAGATATACGGACAAACAAATTTCGGATGGAATTTAGGTACTGGATATGATCCAGTTTTTACCTGATTCATGGGAAACCGTGAAATCCTATCTCACATTTGACAAAAGTATTCGTACTTTCGTTGACGTGAATACATATTGTGAGCTCGATGAGGAGCACTTAGGGGTGAGTAGGTCACACTCAAGTCATGCTAATTCAGAAGAGTCGAGTAAGGACTTCCCCGGCGCTAAGCCAATAGTATAAGCATATGAACGAGACTTGAGATCCAGGTAATAAAAATCATCCGAGAAAACCGACAATGAGGTACAAGAACGCAAGAAGAAGGAATTTGATTAGACCAAAGTAAATTGCTACGTTTGAGGTAGATTTGGTCATTTCGCTCGTGAGTGTGACGAGCAGAAATTAATATCCTTCTTCTTTACGTGGTTTGAGATTTGTCTCATTCACTATAATATTCGTTGATTTCTCTCCTTTGAAATCAGGAGCAACCGACCACGTAACTCGAGACAGGAGTGCGTAAATATAGTTCCGTCAGGTAAATCCTTAAGCTTAGAGGATGTACGTTAAGGACAGCATTTGTCGTTGTCAGAGGGAACGACACTTGCCATGATGTTCTTAATACTGTAGGCATTCGACGGATCTACAATTCAGTACCTTGTCGGATCTACAATTTAGTACCTTGTCTAAAATTGACTAGGATATGCGTGAAATTATTCCTTTGTTTTTAATACGATAATTTTATGAATTATTCTGGTTTTAATCCATGATGGATTGTATGCACTGGGTGTTACTCTTTCTAATGGTTTCTTGTCGTTCTACTATTGTCTTTACATCTAATTGCGTAGATGATGATGTAAATGAATGACATAGTAGACTTAGACACATGGGGTAAGAGATGATGAATCGGTTAGTAGCGAGAGGTTTATTGGACCCGTTAACTACATTCGAGTTACCCGTATGTGAATTTTGCCTAGCCGGCAAAATGACGAGAAAACCATTTAGCAATGCAATGAGAGTTGGGACTCTATTGCAGTTAGACCATTGTGCCTTTCTTTTTGTGGTCTTATGAGCATGAGAGTTAGAAATGGAGTTGTGTAGATAATTATAGACGCTTACGTGCATTTTGGTTCATCTATCTGATCTTGCATAAATCTGAGGCATTAGACTGCTTCAGGAGGTTCATAAGCGAGATTGAGAATCAGTTAGATTTGAGAGTAGAGACTCTCAGAACCGAGCGAGAACGCAAGTATTCGTCTAAACTATACATGGGGCTCTGTTTTGAAAAGAATTTTATGAGACTACTGACTATTAGTCAGTTCCCCATTTGAGCTTTGGACAGGGAGGCAGCCTGACCTTAGCTACTTGAGGTTATGGGATTGTGCCGCGATTTCTCGCATTCACACGGTGAGTTAGGCCCGCAAGAAAATACGTGTTTCTAGGCGAACGCGGATGACACTATAATCGAGATTGAGTCTCGTAATACCATATTTCTTGATAATGATTTCCCTAAGAGAGGTGAAATCAATTTGGACCCTACCCTTTATGTGATGGATGAGCCTAGTGGCTCGGGGAGCCCAGCGGCGGGATACAAGAATCCACTACGGATCTTGATCTCAGTGGGAGTGATCCATCAAGAGATAAAGATTTTTCTCTCCTCCTAAGAGCATCGAAAATACGTATTTAAACGTTGTTTCTCGATTGAGGGTGAGACCCTCGTTGTGATTCTAGAGGATGATGAGAAATTTAAAACGGTCCAAAAGGCTCTCGAGAGTTCAGCAAAAGATGCAAAAGACCGTTTATTGAAGGCCATAAATGAAGAGAAGGAATTGATGAGAATCAACGGAGTCTGGGACCTAGTTGATTTGCCTAAGGGCGGAAGGACTATTGGGAACAAGTAGATTCTCAAAGTCAAGATAAAGGTTAACGGATTGCTGAAGAGGTAAAGAACCCGTCTAGTAACCAAGGGTTACACTTAGACTGAGGGGTGGACATCGAGGAGTCATAGTTCAATTTATTTCGATCCGTTTATCTTTTAGCGACTATCACAAACATGGATCAAGAGTCACATTACAAGGACGTAAAGACCGCTTTCGTAGTGGAAGTCTAGATGAGGCGATCTACATGGATCATCCCTCTGGGTTCGTTCTAGTAGATCAGGTGGATAAGGTCTATTGATTTTAGAAATCAAAATACGACCTTAAGTCATAATCTAGACAGCAGCGCTTGAGATTTCACGAGAAGGTGATATCTTATGGGTTTGTAATGATCGAGTAGGATCATTGCATCTATCTGATACGTCCCGATGACTCCTTGTTCTCATATGTAGGTGACATTCTGTTGGCTGGGAACAACAGAGAGTATTCAATAACCATTGTAACATGATTATGTGGTTTTAGTTCATTCTCAGATTTTGGATCCATAGTGATCGCTTGAGAATGGTGTTAACTCTTTAACAAGAGTTTTACATCAGGTAGATTCTTGAGCATTTCGAGAAGAGCGATGACAACCTAAAAGATACTCTAATCGCTAAAGGTAAAAAGATCTGAATCTTGACACATGCCCTAGAATTTATAAAGAAATAAGGGAGATGAGCAGAATCCCTTATTCCAGTGCAAAATACATTTCTAGTGTATGCGATGAGGTATACACATGGAGGTATACACGTGCGATATACAGTTTAATGTATGCGATGAGGCATACATGACCAGGTGTTTATTTTATGGTCGATCTGGTGAGTAGGTATTAATAGAATCCTGGAAGGGATCACTGGAGAGTAGTGAAAAATGATTCTGAAATATCTCATTTGAATTGCGGATCTCTCCATGTGTTACGGATGAGGTAATTTGTGTTTTGTGGTTGAGATTCAGATACTGACTGGGAGTAGTGATCTGAATAAACGCAAAATGTTTTATCTTCTTAGAGCAGTAAGAAGAGACCTGTATATCTCTAACGATAGAGATTGAGTTTATAGTATTCTCAATTGCAGTTCATGAGAATGGTTGGCTTCAGAAATTTTCTGGAAGACTTGGGGGTTGTGGCAAATAGTGGGAGGTCAGTGATGATTATTGTGATAATCAGACCGACACTGTCAACAAATGAGACTCTAAGTATTATAGTAAAGCCAAACACATTGATACCGAAGACCACTTTATGAGAGATATTACCGAGAAGGGTATTACGACATTTAAGTACACTTTGACATACAGCATGAGAGCTTATCTCTTCAGAAAACCCGTTGTGAGAGATTCTTTTGTGAGATAAGGAATCATTGGGTTTAGTGTACTTTAACATTTCTCCTTATATACTATTTTATATGCTTATTTTAATATATGACATGTATGCATTATTGGGTCACATATTTATTTCATGCATCATTTATTATCATATATTGTGATCTGGTGATAAAAGATGTGTCAGACAGGCGTGGTCGACTCTCTCACACGAGTGACCACCTCCGACTCTGAGTGAGCGGAGATGAGACGGATTCTAGTTGTAAGAGGCTTTGAGAGTAGCCCTACTAGAACATAAGTCGCCCTGATATGTGTTCAGGATGAGGTCTCGACTGGAAAATATTTATGGACTTTCTCCAAACATCCTATACTTGATTTTAGGAGGATTCAAGCCCAAAAATAGTGGATATCAACCACCCCAGTCGCGGCCCTCCGCGACAATTCGGAAATCCTTGTTTTCGACACCCAAAACACACAATAAAAGCCATAAAACTGTAGATCTAGACGTAAGAAACACTCTTATAACATTTTCATGCATGGATCCGCCTTCTAAAGCCACAGATCTACGGTTTTTATGTCCGTACGGTCGCAAACTTCGACCGAACTTTTCATGGCCCAAAAATGCTCGAAAAATTAAATAAAAAATATATTTGTAATCCCTGGGCCATGGGTATTCCTACGGTGTTTTCGGATTCACGAAACTCATCTATGATCCGGAACCCAAAATTTTATACCCTATATTTTTATACCCGAAAAATCAAATTCGAAAAATTATTTTTCCTAATCCAACGTATGCTCTGATACAAATGTTGGAATTTTAGGATTCTCATGCACAGCGGAAGCATACAATAATTTTCGAAAAAATAAATTAGATCGGGTATAGAGTATCTCAATAGAATCTTCAAAGTCAATCAAGCGACACGTCCTTGATCCGATTTCGCAGTCGGGATGGTGATCACAAGGTTAGTCGAATCACCACCACAGTGTCACAACTCCGCAACCCTCATGTCCGGTGAATCGCTTGACGATGGGAGATTTTCCTACGTGAAAATCTCCATCCCTCTCTCTATTTTCTCTCTCTAGAGGATTGTGTGAAACCCTAGCCATGGTCTCCTTCTCATGGTTACTGTTCACGTGGGGCAAGGAAGGAGAAGACACTCATTCATATGGTATCTTTTTAGCTCAATTAGGTTTAATTGAGGAGTTACCCATTTGGTGGTTGGTTAATTGGTAATTAAGGATGGGAGTTACCCCATTCCTTAATTAACCAAATGCCCATAATGGGCATATTCCTACATCTCTCACTTGCACATGAGGGCATTTCACTTTCGTCAATCACAAGATCGCAACTCATGCGATTTATCACATCACCCTGCTGGACCTTCATACTGGATTGGGCGTCGTGCGACCGGCGAGTGCACCTGCAAGCAAAGACTTCTCGATACACCTGTTAGGATGATCGAGGAGTCATCGTTAGTATAAAAATAACTCGCTATACCCCAAACTCAATGCATTTACATCCATCGAGCCACTTTCGTCATCGAAAGTGATCCCCAATCAATTTGCTCGACTATGTATTCACCATTATATTTGAATTCCAACATGGATTAACATAACAGGTCGACTTGTGAATACATGACAATGATGTAATGTCAATTGGCCTTCCTTTTCTCAAACTCGAATCTATCGGTTTCAATTCAGCTGCTTTCCTAGACCTGCCCCTTAGACCTCAATTTATCTTCCAGGCCATAGGTAAATAGACTAAAGTAGCAACACTGAACCAAGATTTCTAGAGACAGCCGAAAGTAATAAGGGTATAAGAGATCCCACCCAATGGATCTCAGGTCTCACACAGTGGGAACGGGGATCAAAATCAAACTATCGTATCAAATAATAGCTCCCATTGTCCCATGGTCGTCCCATCACACGTGGTATGAAACACGTGCCACAGTGTTATTCCCCCATTTCTCAAAGGGCATATGTCAGATTTCTCTAACACTGTACAGGTACGGGACTCAGTCTACACATAAGACTTTACCCAGAGATCTCAGAGAGAGCATCTCAGAGACAATATCACAAATCGCAGGTTATATCTGAGATCTCAAATCTGGCTATTTATAGGCAACATGGATGTGGGTATTTCCATGTCGGTCATATCGCATATGACCTCATCCTGAACACATATCAGGGCGACTTATGTTCTAGTAGGGCTACTCTCAAAACCTCTTACAACTAGAATCCGTCTCATCTCCGCTCACTCAGAGTCGGAGGTGGTCACTCGTGTGAGAGAGTCGACCACGCCTGCCTGACACATCTTTTATCACAAGATCACAATATATGACAATAAATAATGCATGAAATACATATGTGACCCAATAATGCATGCATGTCATATATTTCAATAAGCATCTATAACAATATATAATGAGAAATGAAAATATACATTAAACCCAATGATTCCTTATCTCACAAAGAAATCTCTCACAACGGGTTTTCTGAAGGGATCAGCTATCATGATGTATGTCCAGGTGTACTTAGCTGTCACAATACCCTTCTCGGTAATATCTCTCACAAAGTTGGTCTTCGGTATCAATGTGTTTGGCTTTATTATTACACTTAGGGTCTCATTTATTGACAGTGTCGGTCTAATTATCAAATTTCTCATCATCCTCTAGAGTCGCAACGAGGGTCTCACCTTCAATCGAGAAACAACGTTTAAATACGCATTCTCGATGCTCTTAGGAGGAGAGAAAAATCTTTATCTCTTGATGGATCGCTCCCACTGAGATCAAGATCCGTAGTAGATTCTTGTATCCCGCCGCTGGGCTCCCCGAGCCACTAGGCTCATCCATCGCATAAAGGGTAGGGTCCAAATTGATTTCACCTCTCTTAGGGCCCGGGGTTCACAAGCGCCACCGCTCGCCGGCGGTTCGCTCCACGCGCCGCCACGCGCCTCCACGCGCTGGCAGCGGCCTGCCGCACGCGCCAGACGCGCGGCGCGCCTTACACGCGCCGCCACGCGCCTGGCGCGGCTCGGCTCACGCGCGCCCTGTCACGGCGCGCGGCTCACGCGCATTCACGCACTGAGCCGCTTGAGCTGGGTCAGACCGGGTCAGTCAACGGGCCCGACCGCCCGGTCAACGGATCCGGGTCCGACCAGGTCAGGTCGGTTTGCGGGTCAGACCGGGTCAGGGTCCGACCCGAACACTGCTTTCCTTGCTTCACAGTCCTGTGTGGCGCGTGCACTGCACGCGCCTGCCAGACGATCCTTCTGGCGCGTGCGTGTCACGCGCCCGCGGGTCTGGGCCGGTTCTTCTTCGTCCGACGGGTCCTGCAACGGGTATTTCGACCCGTTATCTGGAAAACACGAATCCAGCTATTTTTTCTTGCATTTTTCGACTGAAAAAAATTTGTGGGCATCCTCCAAACATCCTACACTCGATTTTAGGAGGATTCAAGCCCAAAAATAGTGGAAATCAACCACGCTAGTCGCGGCCTCCGCGGCCATTTGGAAATCCCGGTTTTCGGCACCTAAAACATACAATAAAAGACATAAAACTATAGATCTAGATGCAAGGAACACTCTTATAACATTTTCATGCATGGATCCGCTCTCTAAAGCCACAGATCTACGGTTTTTTATGTCCGTATGGTCGCAAACTTCGACTGGACTTTTCATGGCCCAAAAATGCTCGGAAAATTAAATAAAAAATATATTTGTAATCCCTGGGCCATGGGTATTCCTACGGTGTTCTCGGATTCACGAAACTCATCCGTGATCCGGACCCCAAAATTTTATACCCTATATTTTATACCTGAAGAAACAAATCCGAAATAGGCATTCAACGGATCTACAATTCAGTATCTTGTCGGATCTACGATTTAGTACCTTGTCTAAAATTGACTAGGATATGTGTGAAATTATCCCTTTGTTTTTAATACGATAATTTTCTGAATTATTCTGGTTTTAATCCATGATGGATTGTATGCATTGGGTGCTACTCCTTCTAATGGTTTGTTGTCGTTCTACTATTGTCTTTACATCTAATTGCGTAGATGATGATATAAATGAATGACATAGTAGACTTAGACACATAAGGTAAGCGATGACGAATCGGTTAGTAGCGAGAGATTTATTGGACCCGCTGACCAGATTCGAGTTACCCGTATGTGAGTTGCCTAGCCGGCAAAATAACGAGAAAACCATTTTGGCAATACAATGAGAGCTGGGACTCAATTGCAGTTAAACTATTGTGCCTTCCTTCTTTTTCTTGTGGTCTTATAAGCATGAGAGCCAGAAATGGAGTTGTGTAGAAAATGATGCTTATAGACGCTTACGTGTGTTTCGGTTCATCTATCTGATCTCGTATAAGTCTGAGGCATTAGACTGCTTCAGGAGGTTCATAAGCGAGATTGAAAATCAGTTAGATTTGAGAGTAGAGACTCTTAGAACCGAGCAGAGATGCAAGTATTTGTCTAAACTACACATGGGGCTCTGTTTTGAGAAGAGTATTACGAAACTACAGACTATTAGTCAGTTCCCCATTTGAGCTTTGGACAAGGAGGCAGCCTGACCTCAGCTACTTGAGGTTATGGGATTGTACCGCGATTTCTTGCATTCACACGGTGAGTTAGGCCCACGAGAAAATACGTGTTTCTAGGCAAACGTGGACGGCACTATAATCGAGATTGAGTCTCGTAATATCATATTTCTTGAAAATGATTTCCCTAAGAGAAGTGAAATCAATTTGGACCCTACCCTTTATGCGATGGATGAGCTTAGTGGCTCGGGGAGCCTAGCGACGGGATACAAGAATCCACTACGGATCTTGATCTTAGTGGGAGCGATCCATCAAGAGGTAAAGATTTTTCTCTCCTCCTAAGAGTATCGAGAATGTATATTTAAACGTTGTTTCTCGATTGAGGGTGAGACCCTCGTTACGACTCTAGAGGATGATGAGAAATTTAAAACAGTCTAAAAGGCTCTCGAGAGTTCTGCAAAAGATGCAAAAGACCGTTTATTGAAGACTATAAATGAAGAGAAGGAGTTGATGAAAATCAATGGGGTTTGGGACCTAGTTGATTAGCCTGAGGGCGAAATGACTAGTGGGAACAAATAGGTTCTCAAAGTCAAGATAAAGGTCAACGGAATGATGAAGATGTAAAGAACCCGTCTAGTAACCAAGGGTTACACTTAGACTGAGGGACTATCGAGAAATCATAGTCCAATTTATCTCGATCTGTTTATCTTTTAGCGACTATCACAAACATGGATCAAGAGTCACATCACAAGGACGTAAAGACCGCTTTCGTAGTGGGAGTCTAGATGAGGCGATCTACATGGAGCATCCCTCTGGGTTCGTTCTAGTAGATCAGGTGGACAAGGTCTATTGATTTTAGAAATCAAAATACGACCTTAAGCCATAATCTAGACAGCAGCGCTTGATATTTCACGAGAAGGTGATATCTTATGGTTTTGTAATGATCGAGTAGGATCATTGCATCTATCTGATACGTCCCGATGACTCCTTGTTCTCATATGTAGGTGACATTCTGTTGGCTGGGAACAACAGAGAGTATTCAATAACCATTGTAACATAATTATGTGGTTTTAGTTCATTCTCAGATTTTGGATCCATAGTGATCGCTTGAGAATGGTGTTAACTCTTTAACAAGAGTTTTACATCAGGTAGATTCTTGAGCATTTCGAGAAGAGCGATGACAACCTAAAAGATACTCTAATCGCTAAAGGTAAAAAGATCTGAATCTTGACACATGCCCTAGAATTTATAAAGAAATAAGGGAGATGAGCAGAATCCCTTATTCCAGTGCAAAATACATTTCTAGTGTATGCGATGAGGTATACACGTGCGATATACAGTTTAATGTATGCGATGAGGCATACATGACCAGACGTTTATTTTATGGTCAATCTGGTGAGTAGGTATTAATAGAATCCTGGAAGGGATCACTGGAGAGTAGTGAAAAAGGATTCTGAAATATCTCATTTGAACTGCGGATCTCTCCATGGGTTACGGATGAGGAGATTTGCTTTTTTCATTAGGATTCAGATACTGACTAGGAGTAGTGATATGAATAAACGCAAAAAGTTTTATCTTCTTAGAGCAGTAAGAAGAGAAACTGTATATCTCTAACGATAAAGACTGAGCTTGTAGTATGCTTAATTGCAATTCATGAGATGGTTGGCTTCAGAAATTTTCTGATAGACTTAGGGGTCGTGACAGATAGTGGGAGGTCAGTGATGATTATTGTGATAATCAGACCGACACTGTCAACAAATGAGACCCTAGGTGTTATAACATTGATACTGAAGATCAACTTTGTGAGAGATATTACCGAGAAGGGTATTGTGACATCTAAGTACACCTTGACATACAGCATGAGAGCTGATCTCTTCAGAAAACCCGTTGTGAGAGATTCCTTTGTGAGATAAGGAATCATTGGGTTTAGTGTACTTTAACATTTCTCCTTATATACTGTTTTAGATGCTTATTTTAATATATGACATGTATGCATTATTGGGTCACATATTTATTTCATGCATCATTTGTTGTCATATATTGTGATCTTGTGATAAAAGATGTGTCAGGCAGGCGTGGTCGACTCTCTCACACGAGTGGCCACCACCGACTTTGAATAAGCAGAGATGAGACGGATTCTAGTTGTTAGAGGTTTTGAGAGTAGCCATACTAGAACATAAGTCGCCCTGATATATGTTCAGGATGAGGTCATATGCGATATGACCGACATGGAAATACCCACATCCATGTTGCCTGTAAGTAGCCAGGTTTGAGATTTCAGATATCACCTGCGATTTGTGATATTGTCTCTGAGATGCTCTCTCTGAGATCTCTGGGTAAAGTCTTATGTATAGACTGAGTCCCGTACTTGTACAGTGTTAGAGAAATCTGACATATGCCCTTTGAGAGATGGGGGAATAACACTGTGGCACGTGTTTCATACCACGTGTGATGAGACGACCATGGGACAGTGGGAGCTATTATTTGAGACGATAGTTTAATCTTGATCCCCGTTCCCACTATGTGAGACCTGAGATCCATTGGGTGGGATCTCTTATACCCTTATTACTTTCGGTTGTCTCTAGAAGTCTTGGTTCAGTGTTGCTACTTTAGTCTGTTTACCTATGGCCTGGAAGAGACCGATAGATTCGAGTTTGGGAAAAGGAAGACCAATAGACATTACATCATTGTCATATATTCACAGGTCGACCTGTTATGTTAATCCATGTTGGGATTCAAACATAATGGTGAATACATAGTCGAGCAAATTGATTGGGGATCACTTTTGATGAGGAAAGTGGCTCGATGGATGTAAATGCATTGAGTCTGGGGTATAGCGAGTTATTTTTATACTAACGATGACTTCTCGATCATCCTACAGGTGTATCGAGAAGTCTTTGCTTGCAGATGCATTCGCCGGTCGCATGACGCCCAATGCAGTATGAAGGTCCAGCAGGGTAATGTGATAGATCGCATGAGTTGCGATCTTGTGATTGACGGAAGTGAAATGCCCTCATGTGCAAGTGGGAGATGTAGAAATATGCCCATTATGGGCATTTGGGTAATTAAGGAATGGGGTAACTCCCATCCTTAATTACCAATTAACCAACCACCAAATGGGTAACTCCCCAATTAAACCTAATTGAGCTAAAAAGATACCATGTGAATGAGTGTCTTCTCCTTCCTTGCCCCACGTGAACAGTAACCATGAGAAGGAGACCATGGCTAGGGTTTCACACAATCCTCTAGAGAGAGAAAATAGAGAGAGGGATGTAGATTTTCGCGTAGGAAAATCTCCCATCGTCAAGCGATTCACCAGACATGAGGGTTGCGGCGTTATGATACTGTGGTAGTGATTCGACTAACCTTGTGATCACCATCCCGACCGCGAAATCGAATCAAGGGACGTGCCGCTTGATTAACTTTGAAGATTCTACGTATTGAGGTACCCTATACCCGATCTAATTTATTTTTTCGAAAATTATTGTATGCTTCCGCTGTGCATGAGAATCCTAAAATTCCAACACATTCAAATAGCGATCAATTCATATATATCAATATTCACGACAACAGTGGAAAAAACTATAATTTTATATGTGTTAATGGTTAATTAATGAGGGATATCGGAAAACCTTACAAGTTTTTCTTTTTCAACTAATAGGAAATTATGACCGTTAGTTAGCTTGAAATTGGGAAAGTCATCTGGAAGAGGTCTGATCTGGAAGTTGATTTTCATCTGTTGTATTGGGAAGAGATTCTTTGTCGATTTTGAAATGTTGAGATACCAGTTGCTGAAAACTCAAGCCACATGAAGGTATTTTGCTTACCTTCATGTTACAAGGCATTTTGCCAATTCTGCAGTTCATTTATTTTCGATTAAAGCTGTTGATATTGTTGATACCTTGCATTTGCACGCTCATGGTGAACATATATGTACTCCTGTTCGTTCAATGGTATAGAAATGGTTAACATGTTAAAATATAAGTCCTAATCTAGTTGCAACCTCACTCGGTCGATGTGTTAAAACAAGACCGGTCTGGTTTGGGCCGGTTCCAGAGTGGTTTTGAACGGGCCTAGGAACTGCAGGCTAGTTCGGCCGTGGTTCCGAGACCTTCCTGGGCCAGTTCCAAAGAATTTGCTTGGAATCGGCCTAGCCCAGTGAGCCAGGCCTGCTGAGTAGAGCTGTACTGGGTCGGTTCAGTAGTGTTTTTTTTTTTCTTCTGGTTTTTAAATTAACTCTCTGGGTTTTTTTTTTGGGGTTTGAATTAAATCTCCTTTATTTTGGGGGAGGTTTGAATTAACTCTCTCTCTCCTTTCTTTTTTTTTTTTTGGGTTTGAAATAAATAAAGAAAGAGGAAAAAAAATGAGAGGGACAATAGAGCGATTTCATCAAATTCGGTGTACGTGTACTACTAAACTTTTCACTTAAATTTTCAAATCCACTATCTCAATATAGTTGCACTCTTTTGATTTTTACAAGGATAATTTTTCTTGATTATATATTTACATAATTTTGTATGCACTATAAATTTATTGTTCTTCATTTTCCGTCTCCGAGCTATTTTTCATACCTTACTTCCTTTTTTTTTTGCATCCTTCCAATGTTTAAGGCAAATTAATACTTCTAATGTATTGTCTGCCAATTTGTATGCTTCTCCGTTAAAATTCGATCACTTGCACTAAAAGTACTTTCCGATGATAATGTGGACACCAGAAGGGTTAGTATATTTTTGGCTATTTTGGTCAAAATTGGGAAGTAAGTTGTATTATTTTTCCGCAATCTAAAATATTAAAATGATTGTCATTATCACAACTTTTTAGCCTGTGTATTTATTGATATAAAATCAATTCATTTAGTGATGAAAACAAGAAAATTATTTTTTGTTTTTTCTCTAACATATTTAAAAGATTAAATGAAATTAAAGGTGAATAAATTAATGAACCAGTATTACTCTAACCTATATCACTACCACCTATATTATTATGTTTTTTTTTTCATATAATGCAAATATATTTTATAAAGTAAGAGATATTTTTTATTTTAAATGTGAAGTACTATAGAAAACTATTTACAAAACAATCAATTAGAATTTTAATACCTTCAACTTTTATAAGTGGATCTAAAATGCTCGCTACTAAATACAAAATAGAAATTTTTTCATAATATTTTAAAAATTTATTTTTGTTATGTGAATAATTTCACTAAACCTATGTTACTTTTAAATTGAGTAAATGTGTAACAAATTTTACAAAGACTAACTAACATTAAATGAGTTGTTACGTAGTAAAGTTCGGAAAATAAATTTATACAGGTATACAAAATTTCTAATAATTCAACTAGTATATTTACAAAATAAAAAGTGATATTATTAATAAAACAATATTTATAATTAAAACTAACAAATTCAATTAAAATATTTTAAAAGGAATTATACATTGTAACAATTCATAAATAGAGTTTCACCTAGTTTTATATTTTTGTTTAAAGCGTTTATATGCTACATTATGTAATATACATAAATATCTCATTTCTTGTGTTTTAATAAAATAATTTCAAATTTGATCAATTAAATCACGAATAGGTTGTAAAATTAGTTTTGCGACTTCCAAACCAATTTTAACACATTTAAAATATGACATGTATACCTATTATTAAACAAATATTCTATCTAATGTTAATTTTAAAATATTTTTTAAAGTATTAACGACACTAATATTAGCCGATGCATTATCTAAAAACACATAAAAAGTTCTATTTCTAATACTATATTCATAACAAATATTTGTAATTATTCTATTTATATTAGAACTGAAATGTGGGTATTCCCAACGTGGAAAAACTAAAATTATTTTTTCTAAAAACTATGCATCATTAATCCATGACATGTTACAATAATATAGTGTTCATTTTTACATCCCTTCCAACCATCCCAAATTATTGAAAATTTACAAGAAATGGTTATAAAATTTTCAATTAAAGTATTTTCCATTATTTGAAATTGTTCTAGTGATCTCATTTTACTTGTTTTTCTACTACTTTTTTTAGAAAGTGGTTGTAAATATTTTTGTACATACTGTTAAAATATTACATATTCTACTATACTAAATGGCAACTCTTTACGTACTATCCATTCAATTTGTTCTTTTTTTGGCCTTCGGATTATATCTAAATGTATCCGTAACATTTTCCCTAGTGGCGATTCGTGTTTATCTAATTTGAGGTAATCTATCCGGATGATCTTTTACGATGTGTTTTTTAAGTGTCCCAACTTCCCAACCCTTGATAAATTTATATTTTTATTGACAAATTTTATATGTTACCCTTTATTTCTCATAATTTCTAACAAAATAGTTTTAGCATTAAAATCATCTTTTTTAATACATGTGATGGTAGATTGTGTGTTATTAGATTTATTTTTCTCTAAACCAATATTATATCTATGTGTTTGGCAATATCCTCTTGGAAAAATGTAAATGGCGATGAGAAAATTGTGAAGCATGTATTCCGGCCTTTTTTTTTAAAAAGACAATTTAATTTTAAAAATTAATGAGAATGAATTAAATATGCAAAAATAGTAAAGATGCAAAAATAAATTGTCATTGATTTAACGAAAATTGTCATTATTTATCGCTAAATTTTGAATAATTTGAGCTTTCAATATTGAAATTTTACCAAATTTTCAAAGATGTTATAAACTATATGTGGAGAGAGTAATAGGAGATTATAAGATTGTGAGAGAGAGAATAAGATGTTTTACGTAGAGAGAGTAGGAGACTGAGATCATAAAATTGTGAGAGAGTACAAAATGTTGTAGGTAGAGAGAGTAGGAGATTATGTTGTGTGGGATTTGGAAGTAAATTGTCGCCTATTGAGAATATTTTTGATTTTACTGATCAAAATACTTTCCAAATTAATCGTTTTATAACAGTTGAAAGGAGTAAAATTATAAAGATATTAAAAAAATTGAACTAGGCATTGGAATAGGTCAGGCCGAGCCGATTCCATAGCTGTTGGAATCGGTCGGTCTGGAATCGGCCCAACTGGGCTGGTTCCACAATCCGTTGGAACTGGCCAGCCGGTTCCAGGTCCAGACTGGTTTCATACTGGTTCTGGGCCAATGTCGGGCTGGTTTCCGATTCCGAAAAAGGAGGAACCAGACCGGCATGGCTACTATGGATGGATTGGTACGGTTCCGGTTTACTGTGGTTTAGGCCGGTTTCCGGTCCGGGCTAGACGGAGCCAACCCATGCCCACCTCTAGTTAAAACAAAGGGTTTGACTAATGGTTTATTGTCGTAATATGAGAATATAAATAAGGAGAATGTTGAAATTCATGTTAAAAAAATAATTTCTAGTGTCAGAAAAATCGTAGGTAAACCATATAATCAATATTATAGTAAATATAATAAAATTGCCCAATAACATACATTATCATCACAACAACTAAAGCAATGGTAAAGGAGTTCTAATCGTTTTAGGAAGCCACGAAACAGCAAAAGGTTTTAAAGGTTCAATTCCCGAAATTGGTAACTATTTCACCACTTTTTTTGAGTTAGTGAAGTTGACGCTACTGCAAAAAGAGGAATTCGAAATTCTTCAGTGGTGGAAGCTAAAGATGACTTAATTTCCAATCCTTGTTCTAATGGCAACCAATATTCTTGCCCTACCAGTCTCAGCAGTTGCAATACACTACAAAAAGAAACTAGCAAGTTATCGTTGAAATGACAGAAGTCATTGTTAAAAAGATGGCATCACAAGAGTTGTTGCATATTAATACCAAAACCACGCATCGCCACAAATGTCGCAAGGTGCGTCACCAGTTTTAGTGTGAATTGGCACTAACAATAGGTGTTGCAACATACGAAGCTAGTGGCATTGCTAGAGCCACTGCATCGTGGCACGAAAAACAGTAATGCATGCTGTGTCACAGAGAACAATGGAATCGTAGCAACAGCATGGTATCGTTGCTAAATGCGTCTCATTATTGACACAATGGAGTAGTGTTGCTAAATGTCCTTATACTAATTCGTCGCCTAAAGTCAAGTATATACAGCTGTAATGATTTCATGTAGCGTCGCTATTGGTGTCGCCATGTGTTTTTTAGCGATTCGTCACCTTAAGTCAGGAATGCACTTTTGCGACAATTGAAATTAATGTTGCTTATGGCGTCCCTGCATATATTTTCTGTAATCCGTCATCTCAAGTTACGTATGTGATTTGGGATTGTTGGGGAAATTATTTAATGAAAAATCATATCAAATCCATGTTAAATTATTGAAATTAAAAATTTAATAAACTGAAATTAAAATTTAGAACAGATCAAATTTATACTTGACTCTATAATCAGAAACTGAATAGAATAAAATTTTGATTCGACTTTCGTCTGGAAAGATTTCTGGGCCACGGCCTTCTAGGTCAAATATATTCTCATAAGATCTCTCTATATGATGGGAGTATTAGGAAGAAGAGTAATGTACTGACCCAGAAATCATAACCCTTATTTATAGTTGTAGAGGGTGACTTTATTTCCAAATTCATAATTAGAATTTGCCTATTTAGTTTTTTCAAGTTAACTTACCTAATTCATATGAATTTAGGTAACTTTCATACCACTACTAGAAAACACGCTATCAGCGATGGAAAAATCTGTTGTTGAAAACCAGAAATCTGTTTTTGAAGGGTATCGGCGATGGATTTTTTCCGTCGCTAAATCTATTGGTAAAATCGACTAGGGTAAATATCAATGACGGATTTTTTTTTCCGTCACTAATATCAGCAACGGATAAGCGACAGAAAAAATCCGTCGCTGATATTAGCGACGGAAATACATTTGTCACTGAAACAGAAAAAAAAAAATCAGCGATAGATCCAGTTCCGTCAATATTGCCAAAGTTTTGAAAACAAATAAACCTATTGCTGTTGCTCCAAGCGCCTACCCAACCCGCCTACCTTTTATTTGAGTGAAAATTGCCTCTGCTCAGCATCGATCGAACCCATGCACACGGAGAGAGATGAGAGCAACCCAACTACCAAGCCAACTTACTTATCTAATCATATTTCTTTTTTTTATTTATTTATTTTATCTCATATTTTTTAATAATAATAAAATAATATAAAATTATAATTTATTATAAAATAATAAAATAAATTTTATTTTAGATTAAAATAAATAATAAAAAATTTGAAAAAAGTAAAATAATATTATTTTTCAACAAAATAAAATAAAAATAAAAATAAAAAGAATTATTAAATAAAATTAAAAAATTAAAAAATTTTAAAAATTTAAAAAATAAAAAAATAAAAAAATAAAAAAATAAAAAAAATAAAAATAAAAAATAAAAAATAAAAAATAAAAAATTTTAAAAAATTTTAAAAAATTTTAAAAAATAAAATAATATTATTTTTCAACAAAATAAATAAAAAATAAAAAGAATTATTAAATAAAATTAAAAATTTAAAAATTAAAAATTTAAAAATTAAAAAATTAAAAAAAAAAAAAATAATATTATTCTTCTACAAAATAAAATAAAAAATTAAAAAGAATTAAAAAAGAATTAAAAATCTGTCGTTAATCCGTCGGTAATCCGTCACTAAATTTCCGTCGGTAATTCGTCGATAAATTTCTGTCGCTAATTTATCAGTAATCCGGCGCTGATAGCTGTAGATATATATATATTTTTTATTCTTTTTCCTTCAACAAATCAGTATCGGAAATTTACTGTCGCTAAAAATTTCGTCGGTAATCCGTCGCTGACAAGTTTAAAATTTTTTTGCTTTTTTTTTTTTTTTCTTGTTTAGGCTTTACCGATGGATTAGCGACGGAAAAATTTCCGTCGCTAATTTCCATCGCAAATCTCATAGTATTCTGTCCGACGGTAATCCGTCGCAAATCCGTCTCTATTAGCGACGGATTTTTGTCCGTCAATAATTTTCCATCGCTGATGTCGTGTTTTCTGGTAGTGTGCTATTCTTAAGTCATCCATAGACATTCCCTATTTAATCTATTATGAATAGCAAATGTCATTGATATTTATACATTTATTTATTTCTATATCTTTTGAGATATTTAAATCCAAATTACTGAATTTTTCAAATTTACCAGATTACTTTCATATGGGTTTGACAATATGCAATACATAATTATTTTAATATATAAACCTAATGTTGGATTAATGATCTAACAATCTCCCACTTGGGTTATATGTAAAACTTTATAATTGCAAAACAACCAAATGAGTTCAACTTCTCTATCAATACTGAAATGTATTTACAACCAATCCCATCCATCAATCATATTAACTTAGGATCAAATGACTTTTGTTTCATTTTCGCAACTCAACCTTCAATGGTCACATAAATTGATATAACCGAATGATATGGATAATGATATGGATGCGTAGTATGGAAATGCCATGCAATCCGATTTTTAATATGCCTATTTCTAACTAGTTCTCTTTAGTGAGATCATACCAAATCAGAGTGAATAAAAATTGAATCTTTATTTCTATAGAATTTAACTATAGTAACTCAATGTTTACATCAATAAAGCATTCATAATTTACAAACACCCATTAAAATTGTATATCCTTAAGTGGCATTACGCCCATACGAGCAATATTGTAACAATGACACGCAGTATACTGTATATTGTACTTCTCATTACTCTATATATGATACATCTTCTTATTCATATAGAAATCACTCAAAAATTTTTTCGAGCCAAAATGTCTTAGAAGAATTTCGGGCATGGGCCCCAGGGCTAAAAAGGGACCCTTTCAGACCATCTTGAAATTTATGCGTGCGATTTTGAGTTCAATGAAATTACACGTGCAAAATCACCCTAGAAAGCTAATAAACTTGAATTTGGACAAAGCGCATCGTTTGCTCGGGAGTGCTTGATGACTACTCGTAGAGGCTAGAAATGAGCTCCTACCGAGCCAAATCAAAATCTACCCGTTCGAAATTACTGAAATTTTTCTAAGAAGCCAAATTTAGGCTAACTAATGATTTTCATAAGTTAAAATGAGATTTTGATAAATTTTCCAAAACTCGCCCGATAGGGTGAGAATTTACCTTACCGAGCCAAAATGAAATCCACGCGTGCAAAATTGACGCCGTGTGATTTATATGTGCTAAATTCACTTTAAAAGTGAATGTCAAAGACGAAAAATCAAAATTTAAGTCATAACACAAAAGTGCTAGGTATCCTAGATTTTCACATGATAAATTCTAAATTTGTGGGCCAAATCAAAATTTGACCAAACAAACGGTCTCATTTCTACTCAAAACCTATATTTTTGGAATCTACACGTAAAACGGAGTCCATAGTGAGATTTTTTTGCGTTTTGAGGTCGATGTCAAATTTTGACCGATCGCGAATTTCGTTCACTTCGAAAGATGTTTGGTTGACCAAACGATCTCAGATTTATACGAAAATAGTGGCATTGGACTCAGTACGAAAACCTGGGTCCTGTATGAAATTTTAAAAATTTTCGAGATGAATAGTAACTTTGACCGACCTTGGACCACGAGTCAAAAAATAGATAAGTACAAAGGACAAATAATTAATATCATTGGAATGTGTGAAATCATGCCTCCGTTGTTGACTTTTGGGGCATTGATGATGTCATCAACCCTAAAACCTATGGCTGAGATTTGGCTTTGGAAAAGTGATCAATGGATTGGATTAAAAGTGGGATAAATGGTTAAGATTAAAGCAAATCAAGGGTCAAGATTACATGATGTGTTAAATTAAATTTAAATAAGTAAATTTGGTTTTTATTCAACACCCAAAAACGTGAGGAAGCTTGAGAGAACAAGAGACTCTTCATCTCCTTCATAAGGAAAAAAAAAACTCCATGGCAGTGAGATTCTAGGCACGAGGTAAGTGATGTTTTTCCAAACAACACCCCAATTTTTTTTCATGGATCATCATCTCTCATGCCAAGGTATAACATATCCAAAAATTAGATCAAATGGAGAAGGATTGCTTGGTGAAGTTTAAAGGTGCCGAGAGCTTCAAGGGAGAAGGGGATCTACACTTCTAAGGCTCCAAACAACCTGCACATCATAAGGTAAACACCCACCACCCTCTAGTATAACATATCCAAAATTTAGGCAAAAAGGAGAAAGTTTACTCAGAAAACTAGGGTAGATGAATTTGAAGTCATGACAGAATTTCTGGGTTTTCAGAAGTCTGAACAGGTTATAATGTTTAGACTATAGCATTTTCTGTACATAGGCAAGTTGCGTGACATATTTACACATGAAACTATACATTCAGAGCTTTAAAATGAGATTAGAACCTTTGTATTTTGAGTAGAGATGGATTTTATATGATTTTTCAAACTTAAGTGATTTGCACTAATTCTCTATTCAGTCCTGCATTTTTTGCCCTGATTTCGGCAACAACATTAACCTAAGTTTTCAAAACCCTTCCTGATAGATTCAGATCTTGTACCAGTTGAAAGAATTGTAGATCCATATCTTAGCTTTCCAATGAGGTAAGGATCACCTCAATCGGACCCCTATGTCAAACATTACAGCTATTCTTCTGAAACTCGTAAGAGGGTCCTCCATTTTCGAATACTAAAACCAGTAGCATTGCACGACCACCTTTCAGCCCTTGTTTGCAAAAACACAAAGAAGAAACATTGTAGATCTCTCTGTATCCACCTACTGTGAACATGGCAGCCAATGTGGCCAAGGGAATCAAGAGTTATACAAAATCTCCCAAAACTGTGCAGAAATGATTCTGTTTCTCGGCCAAAACTGAACATAGATTTTTGTGGTCAATTTCAGACCCCTTCTAAGCATAATTGGAAGAAACCCAAAACATGAAAAATGTAAGGTTATGTGTCTTCGAGGTACCATAACAATTTCAAGTAATTTGGAGTTATGTGTTAAATGTTGTGATGGTTGTACTAAATATTGGTTAGAACAGACTTCTAAAATGTAATGTGGGTAAAATATTGCTATTTCAGGGACTTGCACTAGGAATCTGAGAAAGTGCCCAACTAAGACGTTGTAGCCTTGTGTCTTGACTATAACATAGTCAATAATCAGAGTCTTTGCATGAATAGATTGTGAGATAGGGGAAATTTACTAAAACAGGACAGAATGAAGAGTGAGATTTAGATTGGTTTGAAAATGTGGACTTTAAGAAATCTTCCACCGAGATTTTGGAGATAAGTTCAACACGAAAAGTGTGATTTTTTATGTGAGTCAACCATAGAAATTAAAATTTCCCAATTCCGATCTTGGTTGAGGAACTTATGGTCAATTCCCTAAAATGGCGCAAAAATAGAACTTGAAAATTCTAAGTTTGTCTATAACTAGGGTTGTATCACATTTACATTATTATATACACATCATATGATCTCTTAAGTGACATATATTCTATATTGTGTTTATAGAGCTTTGTTGGTGATATTGAGGGGAGCATTTTTTTGTGTGTCCTTCGAGATTCGTGTCGAGAGTGGCGTACCCTCCCGCATATAATGAGTGATATTTATTATATTATGCGTTCAATGCATAATAACATATTTTAAAATGCTTTTCAATGCAAGCATGACTTATGATTGTGTGCTACGAGTTTTGAAATGGATTTGTGAAATGTTTTGTGAATCATTGGAGTGTCCACAATATGATTTTATTGTGAAATATACATCCAAATTATTTGCGAAATAAAAAACGTGCCATTGCATCGATATGCGTATGATTTTTATGAAATCAATTATGAGAAGTGTTTGATATGATTTGCTAAATGTTGGCATGGCACGTACATTATAATGATATTATGTTATCGGCCGAGAGTCTTTATGCATGCCATAATGATATGATTTATGAGATACCCCCATGAGTTGGGTTTGCCATAGTTACGAAGGGCGTTTGCAAAGGCACCCATTATGCTCGAATGCGCTTCTGCATGAGGTATCCCCAAACGTCGTATATGATATTGGGACTCGATATGGTACTAGTTGGGTTGAACCCGAAAGGGGGAGGACTTTATAACGCCCTGGTCTAGCACTTGGTGAGGTCCGTCGCCAATGTCTGGATAAAGAGCATTTTTTTAACTTTGCATATAAAAACCCCTGATGCGCTTACCATTGGTTGTGGTCGACTTTTGCTAGAAACTGATTTTGGCATGCTTTATAGTTGTGTGATTCGGTTGATATGGATGCATATGTATTTGAAATGTATGAAAAAAGAATGATTTATGATGAATTGTTTATTATACACCATTTTCATACATTATGTGGACTTGTGGATTTATTGAATTATTTTGACACTCCTTTTTTTACCAACACATTGAACACATTTATATATACCCTCTCACTCACTGAGTATTCCCCATAATATTCACCCGTCACTTTCTGTTCCACACAGATAGCTATAGTGGGATGCGTTGTGATATAGCAGCGCACGAGGTTTTGTTGGAAATATCAAACCTGTGTATGGTGCTAACCATTCTTCTACAGGATTGTGTTTACAGATATGGGATGATATATATATATATTTGTATATTTGGGATTGTAGATAAACCATTGTACATGTATATAAAATGGATGACTGTATGTAAAGAATTATACATATTATTGTAACTCTCATTTCATTGTACTGCATGGAGGCGTGATTGTACTATTGTGTCAATCATTTTGGGAAACGTGTCATGTCTAGGATTGTCTATTAGGATTGCTCGGTGCCACATTTAAATCACAGGAGGGGTGATTGGCGACTGTTCATGCCTTTGATGGGGGCATGACAGTAGAGGTCTATGGATAGGACTGGATTAACCTTACGTTATTTTGGATGTTGACAGGGATGTGAATTGGTTGGTTCTGTTGATGATTTGCTAGGTTGGCCTTTATACATTGATATGTTATTGATTGACGGGATTTTGATATAGGATGGACCTTTAAATTATAGGGAGGTTTTGTCCGTTTGTTTGTTGATGGTTGGGAATTTAATGTCAGCATCCGGGATAGCATGGCGGCTGCTCACACCTTGGATCGAGGACCGGGGCGTGACAAATATGCTCAAGGAATACCTTAGGTAGCAAATTCTTTGTAAGCAGATCCGCAATCAGAGAGTTTGTTCTTATACATTCTATAGATATTTGACCACTCTGCTTTTTTTAACAACCAGAAACTTGATGTTTATGTGTTTAGACTTTGTCGAACTCCTGATGTTATTGGAATAGAGGATGTCAATTTGTTATCACAAAATAATTTGAGTGACTAATCAATGCTATCCACTATCCCCAATCCCATGACAAAATTTTGCAACCATATTCCATGGTTGGATGCCTCATGACACGCTATGAATTCTGCCGCCATTATGGAAGATGTTATAAGAGACTGTTTAGCACTCTTCCAAGAAATGGCTCCTCCCACTAGCATGTAGATATAGCCTGTTGTAGACTTCATGTTATCTTGGTATCCCTCAAAGTCGGAGTCAGTATACCCAGTGATCTCAAGCCACTCCGACCTTCGATACGTGAACATATATATTCATTTGTTCTCTATAGATATCGCAAGACCCATTGACAGCTTTCCAATGGTCCATTCCAGGATTGCATAAGTATCTGCCCAACATTCCTGTAATGTACGCAATATCTGGACATATATATACCTGAGCACACATCAGATTCCCTATTACTAATGCATAAGGAATTTTTTGTATTTCCCGTTTCTCAATATCATTTTGGGGGCACTGTTTGAGACTAAATTTGTCTCCCTTAGCTACAGAAGTATCACCTAGTTTACAATTTTGTATGCCATATCTCGTTAAGACCTTTTCAATATATCCCTTTTGAGAAAATTGCAGAATACCCTGAGAACGATCTCGTTTTATCTGAATGCCCAATACGAAAGAACTTTCCCCAAGATCTTTCATCTCAAATTTTTTAGTAAGAAAGATCTTGGTTTTATATAATAGGTCTTTATCATGATTGGCAAGCAATATGTCATCGACATATAAAACCAGAAAAATATACTTACTCCTACAAAACTTATAGTATATACATTCATCAACTAAGTTCATCTCAAAACCAAAAGAGATGATTACTTGATGAAATTTAAAATACCATTGTCGAGATGCTTGTTTGAGTCCATAGATGGATTTTTTAAGTTTGCAAATCATATTCTTTGGATTTTTTGATACAAAGTTTTTTGGTTGCAACATATAGATCGTTTCATCAATGTCACCATTGAGAAATGCTTGAGAAATGCCGTTTTTATATCCATTTGGTGTAATTCAAGATCAAAATGTGCCACTAATGCCATTATAATCCTTAAAGAGTCTTTTGAAAAAATTAGAGAGAAAGTCTTTTTATAATCTATGCCTTCTTTCTGTGTAAAACCTTTTGCGACAAGACGAGCTTTATATCTCTCTATATTGCCTTTCGAATCCCTTTTGGTTTTAAATATCCATTTACGACCAATGGGTTTTGCACCTTCAGGCATTGGGACGAGATCCCAAACATCATTGTCCATCATGGACTTCATCTCCTCATTCATGGCATTAATCCACTTTTGAGAGTTACAACATTCAATGGTTTGATGGAAGTTGATGGGATCATCTTCCATCACTCCAATGTCAACATCATGTTTCTGAAAAAATACAATATAATCATCCAGAATTGCACTTCTTCTTTCTCTAGTGAATCTTCTTAATGGCATAGGTTCTTGAGGTGGTAGAGTTTGTTCTTTCGAATTGGAGGGCTCTCTTCCGAATTGAAGGGCTCTCTAACATTGTCTGACTCTATTGCATTTTGAACAGGATCAGTGATAGAAACCTAATCAAGTCTAATAACACTTGTTAAAATATCAACACATTTGTCTTGAAAGACAATGTATCTAATCATATCTTCCCCCGCAAACTCAACATCCTAAAAAACCAAACATTTTCTGACTAAAAAATGACCTTATTTGTGGGATCATAAAATTTGTACTCCTTAGATTTTTCAGAATATCCTACAAAATAGCAACTAGCAATTGAGTAAATGGTCCTGAATGCTGTTCACCTAATCTATCATTTCAGCCATAGTATTCTTCATCATGGTCAGATTTGACTTTCTTAATTCTTTTGTCGAGTTGGTTTTCAACTTTAGTTTTATAAATTTTGAACACATCAAGAGATTGAGACTTTTATGTAAGGAGATAAATGTTGCCATATTTTGAATAATTGTCTATGAACGTGATAAAATACGTTGACCATTCCAAGAAGCCGAAAGGAATGGTCCACAAATATCCGTATGAATAAGTTCTAAAACGTCTAAAGTCCTTTTGGCCTCATAATTCCTTTTATTAGTTTGTTTCCCTTTATACAATTTACACAAACATCAAAGTTTGTGAAATCAAGGGAATTAAGAATTCATTCTGATACAATTCTCTGTATTCTCCGTCTGGAGATATGATCTAATCTCTTGTGCCATAACGAGGAGGAATTTTCATTGGTTAATTTGTGCCTTACATTTCGAGTACCAGTATGCGGGGATTCATTAAAACAAGCCACAATATCAAGTAAATAAAGATTATCGGATCCTAATAAAGAATCGGAACCAACTAATTTTGAATCAAGAAACAAACTAACTTTCTCATTTCCAAAAGAATAAGTAAAACTAAATTTGTCCAATACAGAAATAGAAATCAAATTCCATCTTAAAGACAATACAATAAATGTTTCATGCAGATCCAAAAAGAATCTGGTACTTAACAATAATCTAAACCTTTCTATGGCTTCAACTGGAACCTTATTGCCATCGCCTACATAGATGTATCTTTCACCATCATTTAGCGGTCGGTAATTAAGGAAACCTTGCATGGATACACTGATGTGAGTGGTTATAATGGAATCTAGCCACCAAGTATGTCCTGGTACTGAAATTAAATTAACCTCACAATAAACCAAAGATAGAGGCATACCTTTTATTTGCATGCTAGGCATGATATTGGTACACTCCTTCTTTCTATGTCCCTCGGCACCACAAAAAAAAAATCCTTTCCTTTTCGGTTGGCTTGGTATCTTTTGTTGCTTTTTTTTAAGATGTTGTACTTATAGCATCCTTAACGAGTTTCCTTTTCTAGCTTTTGGTTGAGACTAGGTGAGCACTTTCTATCCGATCTCGCTTCAACCTTTTCTCTTCTTGGACATAGTGAGAGATAAACTTATTCAGAGACCAAGTCTCTTTTTAATTAAGCTATCTTGGAAGAGATATTAAAACCAAATGCACAAGCAAGTCCTTAGAGAGGTCAAGCTTGAGTACTCTTAACTTTGAAGTGATATGAGACATCTCCATGATATACTCCCTAATATTGTCTTGACCTTTATACTTCATTGACACAAGATTTACCAAAAGTGTACAAATTTATGACTTTTCATTCTTGGCAAACCTTTTTTCAATATCAGCAAGGAAGTCCTTGGCTATAGCAATAGCATCAGATATAGTGCCCTTAAAAGTTTCTGGGATGGCATTCTTCATAATCATGAGACTAATGCGGTTCGACCTCTCCCACCTTTCAAACTCCCTCTTTTTATCAGAGGTACTCTTATATGTAATTGGTGGAGAACAGTCAGTCCTTAGCGCAAAATCTATATCCATAACCCCGAGAACAATTAGAAGATTTTCTTGCCATGATTTGAAGTTTGAGCTATTCAACATGGGAATAGAGTTGAGTTGGGCATTGATATTGGTGTAAATAATGTTAACTGTTAAAACAGAGAACAACAATCAATATATACTCAAACGGAACTTTAAAACCAAATAAATTCAAATATGAGAAATTCTCATCATAAGATACCGATAACTCCATTAATATTTTATCTTTAGACAAAATAATTAACTTGTAAATAGTATTTTAATGTAATAATCAAATATTGACAATAAGAGCATATCAATCAACTATCTTCCTTTGGGCCGATAAATTGATCACATGAAAAAATCAAAAAATTGTCACGCATTTATTATCATAATATGCACATGCAATTCCGTTAAATACGATTCTTCATTTGGGCTGATCGATATCCACATGAATTGTATTCCCAACCTTTTGTATCCCAAAAAGAAATTAATTTCCACAAGAGAGGTCACTTTGGTGACATGTTGCTTCAATTAATTTATCTCGAAATATATACAAAACCATACTCATATTTGAATAATATCCATAATTGAAAAAATTATAATTTTATCTTGATAGGCTCAATTTCTTGAGAATTGGGCTATTTAAAGTCCAATCTTATAAACTTTAAATTAGGCATAAAAAAAAAAGAAAACCCAATTTTATTAAATCTGTCTCCATCATCTTTCTTTTCTGTCCCTATACCTTTGTTGTCAGCATAAAACAAAAGTTTTAATCTTTTGTTGACAACTGATCCAAAACTTGGCCAATTCCCATTTTGTAGCAGATGACACCAGGAAAGTTCCCAAGTAGGTGATGAGTTCATTTAGAACTACTTAAGAACCAGCCAGCCATAGACTTATCCCCGTCTTGTTGATGAATTTTCCTAAACATATCATGCCATCACATACTAAAAGAATGACCAGTCTTGAATATAAAAGAGATAGTAAAGAATGATAAGAATGAAAATGGGTTCAATTGTGTTCAATGAGTTTCAAAACTTTTTACACCCATGATTGAGTCTATTTGGGCCTAAAATGACCCATAAAACCTTTTTTTTTTGGGAAAAAATTGATTCTTTTGTGATGTGGATTTGCAATAAAAAAAGAAAAAATTCTTTTTGTTGGAATTTGAAAGTTTTCCTTTAAAATTGGCAAGTCATACTTTAAAAGGAAATCAAATCTAAAAATTTCCTTTTTTTGGGTTTTTTTCCAAATTCTGAAAGTTTCTTATAAGAAACCAAATTCAAAATATTCCTTAAAATTGAAAATTCCCAAAATTAGATTTGCGGTCACCAAAAAAAAATTACCATAAAAAATGATACCCAAAAGAAGGAAAGTCCATAAAAAAATTGGCTTGCACCCTTTTCCTTTTTTTCTTTTGGAAGAAAGTTCATTGCCAAAAAAAAGGGTAAGTTTCAAATAATAAATCAAAATTTACATATATACATATCATTGAAGAACCCAAAGATCCCAAAAAAAAAAAGGTCAACTTCTCTTTTTTTTTTTTTTGTTGAAAAGATCCCAAAAATTATACAAAGATATATATATATATATATATATTAAAAAAAGGCCGGATGTCGATTTTAATGAAAAACTGGAAATCAACTTTAATAAAACTGAATGTCGACTTTGATGAAAACTAAATATCGACTTGATGAAAACTTTATAGAATTTTTTTATTCAAATCCACACCCAGATCCATAAAAGTTATACATATTCTCAAACTTCATATAGTACCAAAAATCATAAAAAACTTAAAATATGCATAAAAAAATTCAAATGACTCAAGCACGAGTGGCTCTGATATTATTTATTGGGAAAATTATTTAATGTAAAACCATATCAAAATCGTGTTAAATCATTCGAATTAAAAACTTAATAAACTGAAATTAAAACTTAGAACGGATCGAAATTATATATGACTCCATAGATGGAAACTGAATAGAATGAAATCTTGATTTGGCCTTCGTCTGGGCAGAATTCTGGCCACGACCTTCGAGGTTAAATGTATTATCACAAAATCTCTCTATAAGATGGGAGTATTGGGGAGAAGAGCAATATATTGACCTAGGGACCATAACTCTTATTTATAGTTATAGGGGGTGACTTTACTTCCAAATTCATAATTGGAATTTGCCTATTTAGCTTATTCAAGTTACTTTATCTAATTCACATGAATTTAGGTAACTTTCATGCTATTCTTAAGTTACGCTTAGACATTTCCTATTTAACACATCATAATATGTTTGCAAACAAGTTAAAGTGGAATACCAAAAACCATTTGGCTTGTTGTAGCCCTTACTAATTCTAGAATGGAAGTGTGATGAAATAACTATGGACTTTGTTTGTGGATTACCAAAGAGTAAGAATGGACATGATGCAATATGGATAATTATGGATAGGTTTATCAAATCATCTCACTTTTTACCTATCAAAATGACTTATCCCATTGAAAAATTGGGTAGGATATATATGGATGAGATAGTTAAATTGCATGGAGTACCTCTTAGTATTGTTTTTGATAGAGATCCAAGGTTTACCTCTTGACTCTAGAAACAATTACAACAACTCCTTGGTACCAAATTAAAGTTTAATACAAGCTCACATCCTCAAATTGATAGATAGTCTGAATGTACTATTCAAGTATTAGAAAATATACTTCAAGAGTTTATTTTAGACTTCAAGGGAAGTTTGGACAAGCATTTACCATTTGTGGAATTTGCATACAATAACAGCTTCTAATCCATGATTGGAATGGCTCCTTATGAAGTATTGTACGAAAGAAGGTGTCAATCATCAATTTATTAGGATAAGATTAGAGAAAGAAACAATAATACATCAAGTACCATACCATGGATAGAAGAAACCCTTGATAAAGTCAAAATGACAAGGAAGAGAATGAATATTGCCCAGAGTAGACAAAAGAGTTATGCTGACTATCGTAGAAAGAATTTAAAATTTCAGGTGGGAGATCAAGTTTTTCTTAAGATATCCCCTCAAAAAGGGATCATCCAACATGGAAAAGGAAATAAATTAAGCCCGAGATATGTTGGACCATTTGAAATACTGGAATGAATTGAAAAAGTACCATATCGATTAGCCTTGCCACCAACTCTATCTAGAATCCACGATGTATTCTATGCATCATTACTTCGAAAGTACCAACCCGATCCAGACCATATACTTTACTACCAACCACTTTAACTTCGTCAAAATTTGACTTATGAGGAAAAAAGATCAAAATTTTAGAGCACGATGTAAAGAAGCTTAGAACAAAGGAATTGCACCTAGTGAAAGTACTTTGGAGTAATCATGGAATAGAAAGCACAACATGGGAATTTGAAGATGAGATCCAACAAAAGTATCCTACACTGTTCCTGTAAATAGGTATGAATTTCGAGGATGAAATTTTTTAAAGGGGAAGGAATGTCACATACATCAATTTAGTTGTAAGAAATAACATATTATCAATAATGAAATAATGATGCTACTCAAATATGTGAAGTGGGTTCGAAATTGGATACTTTAAGTACCCAAAAAATTAGGTATGAAATATCAAGAAAATGAGAAAGAAAAGTCTCGATAATTGTTTCTTATGATTGAATTAGGTTAAAACCTATTTTTTTTTTAGAATTTTTCTAAATTGTTAACTCTCCAAATAAAATCAATCCAGATTAGATATTGCGAATTTTATTCTTGGAAGGGAGAGTTGACTTTTTATCCTTAAGAAAGTAGGTCTTGAAACAATTTTTATTGAATTTAGATGGGGGATATTTCCTTATTTACTTATAATTCTTAATTAAATGGATACTAAAAATAATGTAAAGATATTTATTTGGTCACATTTTGTAACCTAAATGAAAGTACATTGAACCTGGTCACCAAACTTACCACCTTATCATCACTCCACTGCCTTGATGTGTCCACATGCATGTTATCCTCACCACCTCACATGACACATGTTTGGACATGTGTCAATGTCATTGCCAAGTGTCATCACTTTGTGCACCCAGCTACTGACTCATCAACCTCCCTAATGCCTATAAATACCTCCAACCCCCACCATTCCAAAAACAACTTAGCCAAGGAAGAAAAAAGAAAGGGAAAGAAAGGAAGGGAAAGAAAGGAAAGGAAAGAAAAAGAGACAGAGAAAGAGAGAAAGAGAAAGGAAAAGGGAGAAGTGTTGCTCCGAGAAAGTGGGTCAAAGAGAGAAGGCAGATTAGTTGAGTAAACGTCTTAGTTAAGACAACTCTTTAAGGTGAGTGTCCACTGCATTTATGTATCTTTTTATGCATAACTACCATGATTTACTAGTTATATGTATATTCCATCAATGTATATGTTAATGCTTATTATGTCAATCGTATATTTTATTACACTAATACAAATAATTATCTTGATTTATTGGTGTTATATCTATTTTACCAGTACATGTGTTTGTACTTGTTATGTTAGTTGTGTATTTTGTCACACTGGTAATAGTGATAGCCAGTATTGTGTTGAGATCTATCAAGCAAGCAACGTACTTTGTCGAACGTCGCAACCCATGCTAATAGCAGCCCATTACTTAGATAGGAGGATTATCTAGGTAATGAGGTGGAGAGTCATGACTTTTCTGGAACTGACCTCTTAATTGGAGTAACAAGGTTGTATTTGTGATTGTGATGGTGGCATAAGCTGAAACTGGGTTGTGCCCGAAAATCAGTGTCGAATCTTTGAAATATAGTATTATTATTACTGTTTCGTGCATACTGCTGCTTAATATTTATTGCATTCTTAAATCAAAAACCCTTTTGCATAGTTTCACACTGAAAGCTTTTACACATACACCCATGGACCTCATTGAGTTGTCAAATTCACACAAATATTTACAAAACTTGCAGGAACCAAAGATAAAGAAGTATAGGTTACCTAGCATAAGGAGTGGTCCCCTTTGTTGTAGTGAGTACTTCTCAGACAAAAGTTGAATAGTAAAAGTTGTAATCATTCTGCTGCCATGCTATGTACACATCAATATGGTTGATTATATGAATAAATATTTTTTTTATATGTCTTAAGTTATCTGAGTGAATGAGTCCCGGCGAGAGCCAAATAGTATGTTGCTATGATGAAATCTCAAACAAGGGGTGGAATTGGGGCGTGACAGTATTGGCCTATTGACGATTGGTACTTGTTTGAAATTGATTGGAATTTCGAAATACCTTCTGGTACCTTGGAGCATGGGGTGGGGCTCACACGTATTTCAGGGTAGCGCGGTAGTTGTCGCGTGCTAGGACTTGCTAGTCGGGACATAACAATTTTATTGGAATCTGTCACGCCCCGACTTGCCCCCGGGCCGAGCACGCGACAACCGCCGCGGCATCTCGATACATGAGCACAACATCCCGCGTATCGAGACACCGTAAGGCAAATAACAACATCCAACCGAATGTATCACATACCAATTCAATTCCCAAGTCATCACAATGTGCCTCAATGCATCAATATATCAAATCAATATCATTTTTACAAGTCAACATAAGTATAATACAGTCATCCTAGGTATATAAATACAATGGTCAACTAAATGCTTCAAATATAACAATAACCTCAAATGATTGTCGCGGAAGAGTGGGTAACCGTAGCCAAATCCGGTGTCTCCGAAATGTCCAACGAAATCAAAGACCTACTAGCCCTTAGTCCAAGGCTAAACTTGTAAGATAGGAATGCGAGGGGTGAGTACCTAAAGGGGGATGGTACTCAGCAAATGAGGGGATTGACATTGTCCTATTAATATTGGTGTGAACTCGGAGTGTCAAAGTATAAGGTAAAAAAATATCCACAGTGTATAAACCGATCATGTCATTTCAAAACCATATATCATACGCACATATCAGAAAGCAAGATATGTATCCAATATTTACATCAATGTCATGAAGAGCCGATCAATGAAATATTCCCCGCAAGGGTCTACCTCAACCAGTGACAGGCGCATTGAGGGGTTTTCACAATGCATGTATGTAAAACAATAGCTCTCTACCCCAATATTGGCCGCAGGCTGATCCAACAAGCCCGCAATTATCACAAGTACAATCATCAACATAGATCTGACATTTGGGGGATAGCTCTTGCCAAAGCGTATCCGGGCACAATGGGTACCTCTGCCAAATGTTCTTCGTAACTACTGAACATTGCTATACAGCGGGGAAATGGGGGGCACCAAGCCCATATCGTGGTAAATGCTATACAGCGGGGGAATGGGGGCACCAAGCCCAAAGCGTGGAATCATCACAGGGCATCCAACCCAAATCACATGTTCAAATCCAGATTATATGAAACTGTGTGCCAATAGATATGAAAATCATATAAATACCATATGTTATGAAAAAGTGGCACAATATCATTTGTGAAAGTGTATGGATACATATCAAACAAGTCAAGTAATTGAGACACTCCAATGGTCACAAAAATATGTATAAAGCATATATGAAAATCCGAAAGCTCTGTTTATCACCCAGTTGAAATCGTGCTATGAAAAGCATTAAAAACAGAATTTTCCAATCAATAGCAGACGTCAAAGTCCCACTCATGGTTTGGGGGAGGGTAACGCACCCCAATATTACCACGAAACGTAAATCAAGTGCTCCCCTCGTTCAAATCAAATAACTCTTATGCGGAAAAATCAGTCCGCAGATTTTCAAATCTGCGCAGTCATGGAAAATAAGCTATACCTTTTTGCACAAAACTCCGTTCTGAGTGACATTTTGACATGTTGTAGGTAACTTTATGACCTACAACTTTCATTTTATACACTTTCTCAAATTTACATCACAGAATTCCTAGAAATCCTCACTTTGTTTCAGTCATATTCCAATTTCAGTTTCTATCCAATTTTTGTGTAGAAACCATAACTTTTATTCTACTTATTAAAACTTAATGAAATTTTAACATATCATTCCCAAGAATAGATCTACAACTTTTGTGAGTTTCACTCAATTATGCCGATAAAGGGGTTGAAATAAATCATGATCAGAACAGACAGTTTTCTGTTGGAAATAAAATTTTCTGTCAACACATCTTTAGAAAAAAAGTATAACTTTTGATTTCCTCGTGTGTTTTAGCTGAAATGTTTATATGTGGTGGACAAGAACAATAGTTACAACTTTTATGTTTTGAGTTTCTCCAAAATAGAGCTGGAAATGGTTCGTTTATGCACACTGATGTTATAGTTAGAAACAGAACAACTTTCTATCAGGTTTTAGGAAAAATGCCATAACTTTTGGCACAAATATCTGATTAAGGTGGTTCTTACCTCGTTGGAAAGATAAGACTTGGATCTACAATTTACGTAACTAGAGCATTTTCAAATTCTGACTGTAGGATATCTTAAAACAAACATGAATTCACGGACAAAAATGAAGTCTAAAGCAAGACAGAACAAAAATTTGTTTACCTCAATTTCTTTGTCTTCCAAAACTTAAACAAGCTTTCCACTTAGTCCCAACCTTTGGTCACCAAGTTAAGAGTCCCCCTTTGGGTTCAAAAAAAAATATAGTATTCTAAGATGTAAAAGAAGGCCTTACCTTTCAAATGTGTCTAGAGATTTGAAGACATTTTCCACAAAAATCCTTTCCTCCTAGATTAGGATCACTCATTTTCATTCTTGACTCTTGAAAAAATGAAGAATGCACTACATTTTCCTCTCATTCCTCTCACTTACGTATTCTTCATGGTTCACAAATGAATGGGTTTGAATTTTGTTTTTTATTTTTACAAGCACACTTTATTCCCAAAAGTCAATGGTTGGTACATCACCAACATACCTCCATTTAATGTTTGCTTTTTCATCCCATACCACACCCATGCTAGTTGGTCTCAAAAGTCAAGAATTGCCTTTCCCAACATGCTCTCCACGTCCAACAACCTTCCTCCCATGTTTTGGCATTAATTACTTGTCAAATTTGTCTCTTATTAATTACAATTTGGTCCCCAAACTTATAAAAATTATAAATTGACCCAAAATTTTTTTATAATTTCTAATTGGACACAAAATCTTATGTTGGGCATAATTTAATTCATCCCATGCTAAAACGTGGTCATTTAGTCTTTCCGAATGGTTTTCGACCCAAATTAGGGTTTGTCGGTGATTTCTCCGAAAATTGTCGATCGATTTTTGTATCTACCCTTATTTGATGCTTGTGAGCATTAGAATTGATATTTCATGGTTTTGAGTCGTCCGTAGTTAATTTCGGATAATTTAGATTTCGGTATTTGCTTATATGCTCTCCAACTTTTGATAATTTGAAAACGACCTCAAAAGTTCTTAAAATTACATGCTAGACCCAAAATCACATATTATGCCCAATGAGACCGATTTCAAAATTTAATATGGTCATCTCGACGCTGTTTGTCAAAATCGGTTCAAATTAGGGTTTACGGACCAAATTCTTAACTTTTGCCGTTTTAACCCTAAAAACAATTATTTATCAAATTTAAAAATTTTCTCACTCTCAAAATCACATTTTATCATCATAGGACTATTTGTGACCCATTTCGAAATTATTTACTTTTGCCTAAAATTTGGAGTAAAAATTTTCTGGGAAAATTTTTCGGAAAAATTTATGAGTGAAATTTATAAAAAGATTTATGAAAATCATCATATATAAAGGAAAAATAGGATACATGAGCATACACTAAGGGTTGGTGTTACAGAATCAGAGTTTAAGGTTCTCGATTTGAGAATATTTTAAAACATTTGAAAAGTGTCCCAATTATTTTAAAGGTCCCCTATTGTCATTACTTTGAAAAACATGATGCTCAAAGTGCTCCATATGATTTTAAAAGCCTCCTATGGATCCTAGGAAGTTGAGTATATTTTTAGGAGGTTAGGTACTTAGTCCTTTACCTAGTCCTGTGTGCTAAGCGTAGTTCTCTTTGTAGAATTATGTCTCCTTGAAGAAGAATGGGGAACCCGAATGAGAATTCTCCTACTCCATCTCCTCAACCCAAGACCACATCATCTTCACTTGTGCCTCCTTCAACATCGACACAACCGACTCCTTTAACCGGGATCCCTACTTCTCCTTTAGCTGCCCTCCAATAGGTGATGGAGTAGTGGAGCACCTACAGATCTTAGTTGCAACCTCCACGTCAAATCTCAATTCCCCCACTAGTTCCTCCTTTAATGTCAACCATCACACCAAGTGCCACTGTAATAACGACACTCGGTGTACTATATATTGTACTTCTCATTATCCCATATATAATTTATTTTCATTTTCACATAGAGAAAAATCACTTAGAAATTTTTCTGAGCGAAAATGCCTTAGAAGAATTTTGGGCATAGCCCCAGGGGCTAAAAAGGGACCCTTCCGGACCATCTTGAAATTTACGCGTGCGATTTCGAGTGTAATGAAATTACACGTACAAAATCATCCTAGAAAGTTAATAAAACTTGAATTTGGGCAAAGCCACATCGTTTGCTCTGGAATGTTCGATGACTACTCGCCAGGGGTGAGAAATGCGCTCCTACCAAGCCAAATTAAAATCTACCCGTGCGAAATTGCTGAAATTTTGGTAAGAAGCCAAATTTAGGTTAACTAATGATTTTCACATGTCAAAATGAGATTTTGAGAAATTTGCCAAAACTCGCCCGGTGGTATGGGAATTTGCCCTACCGAGCCAAAATGAAACCTACGCGTGAAAAATTGACGCCGTGTGGTTTGCTAAATTTACTTTAAAAGTGAATGCCTAAGACAAAAAATTGAAATTTAAGTCGTAGCACAAAAGTGCTTGGTACCCTAGATTTTTACCTGATAAACCCTAAATTTGTGGGTCAAATCAAAATTTGACTGAGCAAACGGTCTCGTTTCCACTCAAAACCTATATTTTTGGAATCTACACATAAAACGGAGTTCATAGTGAGATTCCGCACATTTTGAGGTCGAGGTCAAATTTTGACCGATTGCGGATTTCGTTCACTCCGAAAGACGTTTGGGTGACCAAACGATATCAGATTTACACAAAATCAGCGGCATTGGACTCAGTACGAAAACCTGGGTCCCGTGTGTGATTTAAAAAATTTTTGAGATGAATAGTAACTTTGACCGGTCTTGGATCGCGAGTCAACGAGTGGATAAGCACAAAGGACAAGCATTTAATGCTCTTGAAGTGTGTGCAATCACTTTATTGGAATGTGTGAATTCACTTTATTGGAATTTGTGTGGTCTTGACAAGTGACACTATATGATTGGAAGAAGCTAACCCTAGTTAATTAACAATGGTTAAATCCAACTAAAGTTAAGTTAATTAAACTTAATTAGGGTTAGAAATTGACTTACAAATGGGCTTTGTTTGTGTGGCCAAATAATTCTAGGTCTAGGAATTTACCTCACAAATATTGGATGGCTAGGATTCATTGGGGAAAAATCTTAACAAAGCTAAAAACACTTCACCTTTCCTTCTCCTTCCGGACAGTACAATGTCCAAGCAAAAAGGCAAGAACACAAATGCTCTCTAGTCTTCCTCCATAACTGTGAGCCATTCCTTGAAGGGAGGCTTGATTCTTCAACCAATCTTCAATATTTTTACATAAAACCATCCCTCTTGAAATAACATATCCAAAAATCAAGGCCAACGGAGAAGGATTGCTTGGTGAAGAACAAAGGGACAGCCGAGAGTTCAAGAGGAGAGATCCAAGTTTTGCTTCAAGCCCAGCTGTCCATCTTCAGGTATGAGGCCCTCCATACTCCATAGCATAACATATCTTAATTTGGGGTTAAAATGAGGAGGTTTGCTTAGGGAACTAGGGTGGCCGAAATCTGAAGTCAAGAAAGGAAACCAAAAATTCTGAAATCTGGATATTCTGAACTGGTTGTAGTGTTTTAGCTACAGAATTTTCTTCACATAGGCAAATTGTGTGAAATTTATACACAAGAAACTAGACATTCAGAGCTTTAAAATTGAATCATTTCTGAGTAGAGATGGATTTTATATGATGTTTCAAAGTCAGGTGTTCTACACTAATTCCCTGTTCAGTCCTGCATTTTACCTTGATTTCTGCAGTAACACTAATCTAAGTTTTCAATCCCCTTCCTGATAGATTCAGATCTTGGGCTGGTTGAAAGAATTGTGGAGCCATGTCTCAGCTTTCCAACGAGGTAAGGATTACCTCAATCTGATCCATGTATCAAAAGTTAGAGCCATTATACTGAAACTCGTCAGAGGGTCATCCATTTTCCAACACTAAAAACAGTAGCATTGCACGACCCTCTTTCAGCCCTTGTTTGCAAGATCTCAAGAAGAAAAGTTGTAGGTCTCCCTCTTATCCACCTACTGTGAAAATTGTAGTCAATTCGGCCAAGGGAATCAAGCGTATACAAAATCTCTCAAAATTGTGCAAAAATGATTCTGTTTCTCGGCCAAAACTGAACAGAGATTTTGGTGGTCAATTTCTGACCCCTTCTAGGCATGATTGGAAGAAACCCGAAACATGAAAAATATAAGGTTATGTGTCATCGAGGTACTGTAATAAGTTCAGGTAATTTGGAGTTATGTATTAAACGTTGTGATGGTTGTGCTAAACGTTGGTCAGAATAGACTTGTAAAATGTCATGTGGGCAACATGTTGCTATTTCAGGGACTTGCACTAGGAATCTGAGAAAGTGCCCAACTAAGAACTTGTAGCCTTGTGTCTTGACTATTACATAGTTAACAATCAGAGTCTTTGCATTAATAGATTGTGAGATAGGGGAAATTTACTAAAACAAGATAGAATGGAGAGTGAGATTTAGGTTGGTTTGAAAATGTGGACTTTAAGAATTCTTCCACCGAGATTTTGGAGATAAGTTCAACATGAAAAGTGTGTGTTTTTATGTGAGTCAACCGTAGAAATAGAAAGTTTCCAATTCCGACCCCAGTTGAGGAACTTATGGTCATTTCCCTAAAATGGCGCAAGAATAGAACTTGAAAACCCTAGGTTTGCCTATAACTAGGGTTGCATCACATTTACGTTATTATATACACATCATATGATCTCTTAAGTGACACATATTCTACATTGTGTTTATAGAGCTTTGTTGGTGATATTGAGGGGAGTATTTTTTTGTGTGTGCCTCGAGATTCATGCCGGGAGTAGCGTACCCTCCCGTATACTGTGAGTGAGATTTATTATATTATGTGTTCAATGCATAACAACATGTTTTAAAATGCTTTTCAATGCAAGCATGAATTATGATCGTGTGCTATGATTTTTGGAATGGATTTGTGAAATATTTTGTGAATCATTGGAGTGTCCACAACATGATTTTATTATGAAACATGCATCCAAATGATTTATGAAATGAAAAACGTGCCATTGCATCGATATGCATATGATTTTATGAAATCAATTATGAGAAGTGTTTGATATGGTTTGATAAATGTTGGCATGGCACGGACATTATGATGATATTATGTTATCGGCCGAGAGCCTTTATGCATGCCATGATGATATGATTTATGAGATACGCCCATGAGTTGGGTATACTATAGCTACAAAGAGCGTTTGCAGAGGCACCCATTGTGCTCGGATACGCTTTTGCAGGAGGTATCCCCTAACGTCGTATATGATATTGGGACTCGACACGGTACTAGTTGGGTTGAACTCGAAAGGGGGAGGACTAGGTAACGCCCTGGTCTAGCACCTGATGAGGTCCGTCACCAACGTCAGGGTAGAGAGTATTTTCTAACTTTATATATAAAAACCCCCGATGCGCCTGTCATTGGTCATGGTTGACTTTTACCAGGAACTGATTTTGGCATGCTCTATACTTGTGTGATTCGGTTGATATGGATGCATATATATTTGAAATGTATGAAAAAGAATGATTTATAATGAATTGTTCATTATGCACTGTTTTCATACATTATGCGAATTTGTGGATTTATTTATTTATTTTGACACTGTATTTTTTACCAACACATTGAACACACAGATATATACCCTCTCACTCACTGAGTATTCTCCATAATACTCACCCCTCACTTTCTGTTCTATAGAGATAGATATAGTGGGACGCGTTGCGATATAGTAGCGCATGAGGTTTTGTTGGAGACATCGGACCTGGGTATGGTGTTAACAATTCTTCCGCAGGATTGTATTTAAAGATATGAGATGATATATATATATATATATATATATATATATATTTGTATATTTGGGATTGTAGATAGACCATTGTACATGTATATAAAAGGGATGACTGTATGTAAAGAATTGCACATATTATTGTAACTCTTATTTCATTGTATTGCATTGAGGCATGATTGTACTATTGTGTTCAATTACCTTGGGAAACATGTCATGTCTAGGATTGTCTATTAGGTTCACTCGGTGCCACCTCTAAATCACAGGAGGGGTGACTGGCGACTGTTCATGCCTTTGATGGGGGCATGGCAGTAGAGGTCTGTAGATAGGACTGGATTAGCCTTACGTTATTTTGGGATGTTGACAGGGATGTGGATTGGTTGGTTGTGTTGATGATTTGCCAGGTTGGCCTTTATACATTGATATGTTATTAATTGACGGGATTTTGATATATGATGGACCTCCGATTTATGGGGAGGTTCTGCCCATTTGTTTGTTGATGGTTGGGAATTTAATGTCAATATCCGGGATAGCATGGCGGCTGCTCACGCCTTGGATCGAGGATCGGGGCGTGATAGCCACGATGGCACCACCTCCTCCCTCGGTTGTTGCTTTAACTGACCGCCCTACCATCGAGTTGTTGAAGTTGATCAAAGAGTTGAGACAACTCAGATGTGAGAAGTTCTCAGGTACATGTGATGCCTCAGTGGCCAAGGATTGGATTAGCTGAATCCAAGCAACCGTGACTGACATGTGGTTGGATAATGAGATGAAGTTGTGGGTGATTGTGATGTTATTGGACAATGGTGTAAGGATTTGGTAAGAGAATGTGAAGGGTATGACTTCTACTCCTCTTACTTAGGGAAATTTCTTAAGACTTTTCAAGAGAAGTACTACACTCAGTTCTATAGGGACTAAAAGAGGGAGGAATTCTTCAAGTCAGTACAAGGGAAAAAGATAGTAGCGGAATATAAGATGGAGCTAAAAGAGCTAGCTACATATATTTGAGAGTTTCTGAGCTTTGAGGAATTTTTATGTGCAAAATTTGAATCGGGGATGAACTTAAAGACAAAGGAGAGGATGTTGATAACAAAGGGCTATACATTTGAAGACGTTCTCGAATTGGCATTGAGTGCTGAGAATATGGTAATTGAGAGCGAAAGTGTTAAGGAATGTCATGGCAAGAAGAAAAAGCCCGGGTTCGCTCCGGGCCAAGGTTCAAAGGGGAGCAATGCACTAGTTTCTATAGTGGTGTTTCAGTTTTCAGGTCTGTTGGCTCTCCGAGGGGCTAACAATTCTCTAAACTTGGCATTCCCACCTCTAATGCCATGTTGGGGAGCAAGCTGGCAGGGTCGAAGAAAGAACCCCGCCAGGAATGCAAGAAGTACCACCTTGAACCATGTCTCAAGCCTTCAAAGTGTTGCCAATGTGGGAAGGCGGGGCATTTCTGCAATGGTTGCCTTGAATTGGGCCTAGGCGAGTATGGAGGCCAGTTGAGTTGAGACCACCTAAGTGGTTCAAGGAGTAGTCAATCAAATGCCCTTACACCATCGGCTAGTATCACTCCACGGACGGGGACCGAGAGCAACATGGTAGCACTCCTCAACGTCTCCAACTAAGAACTCATATGCGATAACTAATGATGAGGCCTAGACCAATTCGGATGTGGTCGCAAGTACCTTTTCTTAGACTTATACTTTGATGATGAATGTCACATAGCTTATGACGGTGATATAAATTTGTGGTAGATGATTTTGATTGAAGAAAATTTTGATATTATGTGATGATTGAGCAATTGAGCTGAAGCCTAGTACACTCTTGTGAAATTGTTGTTGGCTCATTATGTAACTAAAGGGATATATAGTAGGGTTGTTGATTCATTAAGTTTTCCCCGAGTGAGTATCACATGGTGAGTAATTACTCAATGGTGATCAAGGGTCTCTTGTGAATTCATGACTTGTTTAGTCGAAGGGTGTTAGAACATATTGGTTTGGTAGTGGCCTCTAGACCTCGAACCGTTAATTTTAATAGTCCCGCACATAGATATGTATGATTGGAGTGATGAATCACCTTTAGACACATGTGCATCGATCATGCACTATAAGCGTTGACTAATCATGGTATGATGGCCCATGTATATAGGTATGATGCAAATCTTTGGTGTGGATGCTTGTGTGCTTATAAATACGGGGTCTAATAATTCATTTGTGAGCACGGGATTTGCTCGACACTCCGACAGGCCGTTGACTCCGCTTAAAGAGGAGTTGTTATTTATCACTCTGCTGGAAGAACAACTGGTTAGAGATAAGGTTTATCAGGATTGTGTAATAGTAATTGTTGAAATGAGTCTTGATGCGGATTTAATCTCACTAGAGATGATGGACTTCGATGCCATTATATGAATTAGTTACATCTCTATCGGGCATCTATCGATTGCTTCACAAAAGAAATGGAGTTTCGAAGACCGAGGTGTTTGATACTTGTATTTGCTAGTAAGTAGTGGGTGATGCCAAGTTGCGTAATCTCAACGATGGAGGCTTACAGGTTGGTACATGACACCCCGATGGAGAGTCCTAACATAGATGATGTTCCAATGGTGAAGGAGTTTTCGGATGTCTTCTAAAAAGAGTTATATGGTTTGCCTCCGGTCTAGGCATTCAATTTTGTCATTGATTTGGCTCTTGGCACTGCCCCATTCTCTATCCCTCTATATCGGATGATACCCGCAGAGTTAAAGGAGTTCAAGATTCAGCTCCAAGAGTTGTTAGATAAGTGATTCATCTGACCAAATACCTCTACCTAGGGTGCTCCGGTTCTCTTTGTAAAGAAGAAAGATAGCACTCTCCTATTGTGTATCAACTAACAGCAGCTAAATAAGGTGACCATCAAGAATAATTACCCCTTGCTGAGAATTGATGATTTGTTTGATCAACTCCAAGGGGCTTTGGTGTTCTTGAAAATAAATCTGTGGTCGGAATACAACCAGTTGAAGATAAAGGAGGATAATATCCATAATCCACGTTTAGAATATGGTATGGCCACTACGAGTTTATGGTAATATCCTTTGGGTTTACAAATGCTATTTCAACATTCATGGACTTGATGAATCTGGTCATCCACTCCTATCTTGACAAGTTTGTCATAGTCTTTATTGATGACATCTTGGTATATTCCAAAAACAATGAGGAGCACTCTAAGTATCTTAGGATTGTGATGCAAACTCTCCGAAAAAAGTAGTTGTATGCCAAGTTCTTCAAGTGTGACTTTTGATTAAGGAAGATTGGCTTCTTAGGGCATATTATATCTGGAGATGGTATATTTGTAGATTCGAAGAAGGTTGAGGCAATCTTAAAGTGAGAGCAACCCAAGAATATCACCAAGGTAAGGAGTTTTCTCAGATTGGCAGGATATTATAGAGGTTTGTCGAGGGATTCTCCAAGTTTATCCAACTTGACTCGGAAGGAAGTCAAATTTGAGTAGAGTGATAAATGTGAAGAGTGTTTTCAAGAATTCAAAAAGAGGCTTACATTCACACCTATTGTTGCCCTCCTCATTAGCGAAGGTGACTATGTGGTGTATAGTAATGCTAGCAAACAAAGATTGGGATGCGTATAAATGCAAGGGGATAGGGTGATTGCATATGTGTGATAACCCACTATCTAGACATTGTACCCCCTAGAAAAAGGGACCAGATATGCAAATACAGAAGCAAACAATACGATTAAAATGCGACATCTGGACTGATGACAGTTGCACTCCCCGTGTATGATAATGCGAAAGGAGATTTACATTGAAAAAAAGTAACTTGTTCTTCCAAATAAAATAACAGCAAAATTTTACCTATTTAATGACTACTTAGCTATCTGGGATTAATATAAAACCTCATAAAATAAACAAAACACCTTTAATATCAAACAAACAAGTATTAATGGATCTCCCGGCTCTCCAATAACACACTATGGTATATAGTCACAACATAAACAAAACTATACATATCTCCTTGGCCTTCAACTACTCGTTTACATATAACAGGTAACTTGTACAAATCCAAAAGAAATACAAGAACAACATGCCTTGACAATATAAGTAGGTCAGAAATGAGTAGAGATCGAAATCCCTTGGTTCAAAGGCCTCTAGCCTACGATTCCTTCTTGTCTCCTTGATCACCCGAAAACAAGGATATCGGAGTTAGTATAAGCTGAGCAAGTACACGGAGACCAATAGCATGCATAACAAGTAATTAGGCATAGGAATATCACTATTAGCATGCAAATAGCATGACGTTAAAGAGTACATAAGAGGTACATGTTATCTCAAACAATTCTAAAGAAATAATTACACAATATCCTTTTCTATCTTTATTGTTCTAATTTGAAATTGATATTTAAAGAAAAGAATAGAATGTCGAACCAAACTAGTGTATGAGGGTCTAGAAGAGCAAACCAAAATTTGGTATTCCTTAATAAAATCTGAGTCTTTTTAGGTTAGATACCTCAAACACTCACCTATTTTTGATTCCACCATTGTAGTGAGAAGAGATACATTGATATTTCTTTAAACTTCGCCCGCAAGTTTCACAAAGTTTTCAGAACTCCATATACCAACTATATTCCTTAAGTTTAGTCTGCAGGCTTTACAAAATTTTCAAAGAAATTATCGTAGTATCACTTTCTCTTTATATTACTTTATATTCACATGAGTAATGATTACAATGATCCTGATTTATTACAAGGATTATATAGGATTCATAACCAAAGATCACGAATATGTAGTACTTATAGTCAACCAACCGACAGTACTCCAATGAGATATTTCAATAAGTTTCAAGCACAAACAAGTTTTGATAAAACTACCACATCTTGGGCTGCAATGTTTGGATTGAGATGAATCCAATTGTCACACAAAAGTAAGATTTAAGGCTATAACTTTTATATTCACGACAAGTTTCAATTCTAATTGTACAGAGAAAGTTACATCAAACAATGTCACAGCTTAAAATTTACAATATAACTTGCACAGTGATAAAAAAAAATTAATATAACTTCTTCTACACATATCAGATTGAGGTGATTTTATAATACTTGTGTTCAAAGCTTCGCCTAATTTAAACTAAAAGGTAGTTAACAATCGAAGCAAAGTTTATCACCGATACAGGCAGAAACAGAGCAGTTTTTCTATAGAAAATGTGTCATTTTGAAAATTCACCAAGAATTCATTTATGAATGAAACTCTTTGAATTATATGTCATTTTAAAGTCATGGAAATCTATATTATTAGAAGAAAACCATATTCGATTTGGAGTTATACAGAAAATTTTATAAACTTAAAACTACATCAAGGTCAAACTGTCCAGAATATTAAATCATGATTTTCTTTCATTTTTTGATGTTCCAATGTAATATTTTCCTTTCCTTTTTCATTCCATCTTTATTTTAATACTACAAACAATCTGAAAATATATTAAACATGACTATTAGGTATAAAAAAAAACAAACACAAGTATGGTACTTGTCTCAAACTTATAATTTTTTCTTTGAGTTTCTTTCCTTTTCTCTCCAAGATTTCTTTAAATTTCTAGGTTGTCATTTATGTTTCCTACAGCCCTTTTTGCTTCTCGGGTTAATATGCATATGGATAGAGGTGGTTTAATTTAAGCTTAAATGACACCTTTCATGGGGTTAGAGTTTGGTTTTTGCAAGGAGGAAGAGGAAAGCGTGAATAGTGTTCAAGAATGAATGACCTCATCTCCCTCTCTCATTTCAATTCTAAGTAGATTGTGGGTCCCCTAGGCATGGTGAGGTGTCAAAGGTAAGAGAGTCATGTGGTGGGTGATGATGTGCCATGGTGTTTCTTTTTTTTTTTTCGAATTCATTTTCATTTTTATTATTTATTTTTTTTCCTTTGGTGGGTCCCACATAGAACCCTTATTTGGTTCTCTTTTTGGCTTATTCCGACTGCTCTTATTGATCGATATATCTTACTAGTCTATACTAATTTTAATATACTTGACCTCTACTTAAAACCAAAAAAATAATGTATCGCAAATAAAAGGAATTCAATGAATTTTATTACAGTGTGATGCAAAAAATTTATGTATATTTAATAAAATATAAATACAATTGCATACTTTAATATTTTTTCAAAATGAGACCTTATAATATGCCTCTTACCAATTGAAGAAATACGAGTTGAACAATTCCACTCATGACTTGGAGTTGGTTGCGATTGTCTTCGTTGAAGATTTGGTGGCATTAATTGTATGGGGTGATGTGCTGAGTCTTCACCTACCACAAAAACCTCAACAATTTGCTCATATAGAAAGAACTCAACTTGGGGCAACAGAGGTAGTTAGAGTTGTTCAAAGATTATGATCTAATGATAGACTACTACCTTGGGAAAGTTAATGTGGTTGCAAACACATTAAGCTGCAAATCTTTTCCTCTAGCTCGGCATCTCTTAGGAGTTCTTATTTGTCTTGCTTTGCTGGACTTTGAGTTCTTGGTGTTGAGCTAGCCCATGATGACTAAGGTATACTTTTGGCCAAGTTCAAAGTGAGACCTACCTTAGTAGACCATATCCAAGAGCATCAAGCCACTAATGATGAATTGAAGGGCATAATTGAGAGGGTCCACAAGGGAGAAGGTGGTGAATTCAGAATTTGCGATGACGGTACGGTGGTATATAGGGAACGGATATATGTTCCCAAGAATGATGACCTCTAGAAGGCTATCCTTGAAAAGGCATATTTCTCGACATTTGCGATGTATTATGGGAGTACAAAGAGATACCGTACCATCAAGGAAACTTATTGGTGGTCGGGGTTTAAACGAGAAATAGCTGACTTTATGGCCAAGTGCCTTGTATGTCAACAAGTCAAGGCCGAGTATCAAAAGCCAGCAAGCACCCTCCAATCGTTATCAATTCCCGAGTAGAAGTGAGAACACATTACAATGGACTTCACGCATGTACTATGAGCTGTCATGATACTATTTGGGTAATCATAGACCGGCTCACCAAGTTAGCCCATTTCCTTCTGATTTAAAATACTTATTCTATAGAGAGATTGGCCAATCTATAAATTGATGATATTATAAGATTTCACGGAGTTTCGGTGTCTATTGTCTTGAACTGTGTTCTCCAATTTACTTCTCAGTTTTGGCCAAAACTACACGAGTCCTTAGAGACAGTCAAAATTCAGCATCATCTTCCATCGTCAGACGAATAGACAGTCAGAGTGCACAATTTAGGCCTTGGAAGACATGTTGAGGGTATGAGTTAAGGATTTTCAAGGAAGTTGGGATAGGCACCTCTCGTTGATAGAATTCGCTTATAAAAATAGCTATTAGGCAAGTATCGGGATGCCACCCTATGAGATTTCATAAGAATCAGAGTTGACAAGTTAAGGGTGTCCATGTTTTAAGAAACCATGTCTAAAGATAATTGATTATACCTTGATGTTGCCTAGCCCTCCACATAGTCAATTTTGTAATAAAAGTAAAGATTATTAGCATTGTAGTCATGGTAAGAATTAACTAAAGCAACACATATTTTATCAAAGCAAGACAATTGGGTAGCTTTTGATGAGGTTGTTGAATTAAAAAGGTTGAGCTTGCTCTATATTTTTAAAAAAGAACTTTAGATATTAAAAAGGAGAGGCAATTACTACAACCTTATAATTACTCTCTATATCAATTTGGATCAAAGAGTTTTGTGGATAAGTCCCTTTTCACTTGGGTGTAGTAAACCCCGACAAAAGAAAAAAAAGACTACATTAGTTTTAGTATCGATTCCAAACCTCCCAAGTCCACAAACTGTACTCATCAATATCACCTCAAATATTTAAAAATAATAAATGAGAAAAGAAAAAGGTTGACCAACCAAAAACCAAAATGGAAGAACCTCATAAAAAGAAACCAAAAACAACCTCCAAATAGTGACACAAAAATAGTTAGAGAAAGAGACAGAGATGGAGGGAATTCCAGAATCTCATTCACTTGCAATATTTGACCAAGTCTAGACCTATCTTGTGCTCTCACTATGTTCATGTCCACTTTCTCACTCAGTGGAAAAAAAAGACTTATTGGAAGTGTGGTGGAGAGAACCAAAACCAGAGACTAATTCGCTATTAGATGAACAACACATTGTTTTGAACTCATTTTGATCCAGCTTTACATAGAGGCGGTGTTTCTTTAGCTTCTCTTCAATTACACACTTCATTTGGTCCTATTTATAATCGAGAGAGATAGAGAGATAGAGAGATAGAGAGCTTTAATGGATTCTTTTCAATGAACCCATTCTAAAATGCTCTCAACTTATTTTTTCCATATTCAGTCCTTAGCAAATCCCCGAATTAATCTTTCTAAACCCTAAACCCATCAACATCGGTGCTAGCTACCATCAAGCTCACTTATGCCATAATTATCACTCTCTTTCTTTTGGTTGTCTCTTGATATTGGATTCTTTCAATGAACTCCCATGCCATTCTTCTTAGAGAGAGCTGACAAAAGGGAGAGTGAAGAGATAGAGGGGGAGAGAGGTATAGAGAAAAAAGGGTTATTCAAACAAGTTAGAGAGCTAAACAGATAAGGTAAAGAGAGAAGGCGCTATACAGAGATAGAGAGAAAATGGTGAATGCAAATGGGCAAAGTAGGAGGGGCAAGAGAATAATGGTGCAAACAACAATAACTTGTATGCCAAAAGAAATTTTAGATACCTAAGGTTTCAGGGAAGTATATGTATACCTAGAAATATGGCCTTGCAAAAAGAAATTTTGGATAATTTATTTCCTCTAGCTTTTTCCCTAAACCTTTGTAGTTCTTGGTCTTGTTCTTGAGCACTCTTGATCTTTGAGTACAATCCTATATGGATTCTTATATTGGCACAACTAATTCCTAGATGTGTCTTGATAGCCTTCCACTGGGCCAATTGTTCCAATGTCTCCTATCCCTTTACCTTTAGTTTTGCTATCTTCACATTTCTGCTAAGGGCATCTACAACTTCATTGGCTTTACCTGGTTGGTAGTTGAATGTATAATCATAAGCCTCTATGTACTCCACCCATCGTCTTTGTCTCAAGTTAAGTTATTTTTTAGAAAATAAATACTTCAAATTCTTATGATCTGTGAATATTTCAAAAGTTACCTCATATAGATAGTGTCTCTACTTCTTAAGAGCAAATATTATAGCAGTTAACTCCAAATCATGAATGTAATAGTTTTGCTCATAGGGCTTCAATTGTTGAGATGCATAAGCTATAACCTTTGCTTTTTGCATCAACATATCCCTAATCCTTCTTTTGATGTATCAGTATACACTACAAATCCATCATTCCTTTGGGCAAGGCAAGTATTGGAGCTGTAGTTAACCTCCTTTTCAATTCAAGAAAACTTTCATCACATTTTTTATTCCAGTCAAATTTGATGTTGTTTTTGGTTAGCCTTGTCAAGGGTTCTGCCAATTTCTAAAAATCTTGTATAAATCTTTTATAGTAACCTGCTAATTCTAGGAAACTTCGTACTTCAATTACCGTCCTTGATATTTTCCATCACAAAATGGAATCTACCTTAGAAGGATCAGCATAATTTCTATCTATAGAAATTATGTAACTAAGGAAAGTAACTTTTTCTAATGAAAATTCACATTTGCTAAATTTGGCATACAATTTATTTTCCCTAAGAATTTGCAATACACAATGCAAATGTTCTTTGTGCTCTTCTTCTAATTTTGAATACACCAATATATCACCTATAAAAATCAACACAAAGTGATCAATATATTGATAAAATATTCTATGTATTAAGTCCATAAAAGCAGCTAGTGCATTGGTTAACCTAAAAGGCATGACCACAAATTCATAATGACCATAATGAGTTCTGAAGGCTGTTTTTGGAATGTCATCCTTTTTGACCCTCGAATGATAATGCCCCTGTCTTAGATCAAATTTAGTAAAGACTTTTGCACCTTGTAACTAATCAGACAGATCATCTATTAAAGGTTAGAGGTATTTATTATTTATCATGGCATTATTTAATACTCGATAATCAATACACAATCATAATGTACCATCTTTTTTCTTGACAAATAATACAGGATTTTCCCATTGTGATACGCTTGGGCAAATAAACCCTCTTTCAAGTAAGTCTTGCAATTGTATCTTAAGTTCTTTTAGTTTGGCGAGGCCATTCTATACGGGGTCTTGGATATTACTTCCACTCCTAGACAAAATCTATACCAAATTCTATATCTCTTTTCGGGAGTAAAGAGAATAACTCTTTAGGGAACATATCTGGCTACTTTCTTATTACAGGGACATTCTCAATTTTCTTTTTCTCATTGGATTGATTCATAAGACAGGCTAAATATTTGATGCATTCCCTATAAAGAGGAAATACTTCGATAGGTAAAACTATCAAATCTAATAGAAATTCCTATTTAACAATCCCGATAGTACATGACTTAATTATTAATTCAGTGGTGGTGTTACCTCCAATTGGAGTATTCACTTTTAGTACATATGATAACTTTTCAACCTTTGCACCAATTACTTTTACTAGATTAGGAGTAATTAATGAATGTGTGGAGCCAGGATCTAGCAATACTTTAGCTTTGTGATAATTAAGTAGAAATGTACCTTCCACTACATTAGATGCATCAAGTATTTCCTCTCCATCTATGGCAAAGACTTTACCTTGCATCATGGGCTTATTATTCTGATTGCTCTGTCTTTGACCTTGAGGTAGACTTCTCTTTCCTACTGTCCTGGGACAATCCTTAATGCAATGCTCATTACTTCCATATTTTATACATTTTCCAACTTTTAGCCAATAACTATTTTTACTATGCCTTGATTTCTACCAATAATCACAAAAGTCTTTTTGTCCCACTTGCTTGCTAGAACTTGCTATACCTTTTTCTCAATTATTAATAACTTGATTTTGGGGGTGCTAAGCCATTTTTGGTATCTCCATACTTCCTTGGAACCTTCCATATTTCAAATTCGATGAAAGTGTTCTCTTGTTAAGTCTTACTTGTCATTTTGTTCTTGCTAGCCTCAACTTGACAAGCCAATTCTATTGCCTTGGAATAAGTTTCTATGGTGATGGGAGCTAAGGCATCTTTACTATTCAAAGTAAAAGATGTAAATTATTGGAGGAATGTCAAAAGAAAAGTCCACATCATATTAGTAGTACAACTCTTTCTATATAAAACTCATAACAACTACATTACACTACTTTTTCCTAATATAGTAACTAAAACACACTTTTAAACAACCCTTAAAAGATTAACTAAATTCCATGATTTGATCCATTTACTGATCTTTCACAAAATACTTAATAATTTTTTCTTGTCTTATTACCAAAATCTAGTAAACCTTATGACAATTCTTGCATCATCCTCCTAAAATTTTCAGTAACCATTTCGTATCTTGCCTTCTCATATTATAGTGATATACTTCTCTTAGTTAATTTATCAACTTCTTCTTCATATCTTGCCTTTTCATACTCTAGAGATATGTTTCAGTCAGTCTATCAACTCTTCTTCTGTTTAGCTGTAGCACTCGACCAAAAAATTCTAATTTTCTTGAAAAGCTAACTTTTCCTTTAATGCAAAAGCATCCATTTCGTACACATGTTTTATTGCAACTATCTCTTATCTCTTCTCTATACCTATCAATATGTTTCTACTTCAGATAACTCAACAATCTCTGATTCCTCTTCACTATCCACTATTATAAGGAACTTTATTATTTTCTCCAACAACATTTTCTTCTAATACTTTAGAAGGTCTTCCTTTATTGAGGACAAATCTCATCTACATTCATTGCTACAAAATTTCTAACAATCACAACTATATCACCATAAAGTTTGATGATGCATGATAACCATTCATAGTCATGATAAATGTTTAATCATGACAAACACTTCTAACCAAGTTTTGTTCTTCTAAGTATTATCTTCTCTAAACCTAAACTTTGATACCACTAAGTTGTTACGGATGTGAACCCGTTGGGTATAAAAACCCTAAAACCCACGAACAAGTTAATTTAGCCCAAAAATCGTCCCAACGAATTATTTGAACCAGTGGAATTTAAAATCTCAACCCTTGCCCTAAAGGAGGAAGAACCTAAGGTATATGACCTTAGACCCGTTTCTCACTAGATCAAGAACCTTGGTATAAAGATGGAATGAATGACGCTACAATCTAGATGGTTCGAAACCTAGATTGATAAGTCAAAGAACTAAACATGACTCATATCTTGAATAAGTTCAAGTTCTCAAAAGAACAAGATCTGTGTGAAGAATCCTCACAATTTTATTAATTCTCTCAAAAGTGTTTTTTCTTACACAATGTATAATAGCCTATTTATAGCCTAAAGGTCAAAACATAATTGGCAACTAAAAATTTAGTAACTCCCTAAACAATAAAGAATTAGGAAACTAAATATAAGTTACAAAAATTAAAAATTAGGAAACTAAATAAATCAAACTATTTTGACCAAGTCTTGCTGCTATTTTTCTTTATTTTCGTCCTCCCTTGGTCATGGGTAGTTTTGAACCTTTTATTCTTCCAACTGGGCTTACATGAGCATAATTGAGGCCCCTTTTGGTTCTTCATTCATTTGGGCTTCAATTTCTTATTGTAAAACCTTCTGAATTAAGTTATTCAGTACTTCTTTGGACCTTTTAACTCGAACATTTGTTACTGGCCCAACTGGAACTTGAGTTGAATGTTGTAAATTTCTTGCAGTCTTGATAATCACATCATTCCCCCCTTCTTGACAACGATTTGTCCCCAAATCGTCACCTGTGTGAATATGCATCCGCAACCGCATTTTGCTTGGAAAAAGTCTCGATGAATTCAATCCCTCGAACATGTCTCTTACCATCTTAATGAATCAACAACTCTTTGAATTTAACTTACAAATAATTGTCTTGTGAAATTCAAAGAAAGAATAACAAGAAAAATAAAGAAGAAAAATAAGTGAGAAATAAGAAAGTCGCAAATTTGGAAAAATTCCAAATTAAGAAAGAAACAAATATGGAATGAATTGAGTAAGAAAGTGAATAAAGGAATAAAATAAAGAAGGTGAACAAATAAGAAATAAAGAAGAAACAATAAAAGAAAAGAAAAAAAAAATGGAAACTGCCTTTGTTTTATGAAAAATTATAGACAAATATGAACAATTATAGACAAATATGAACAATTATAGACAAATATGAACAACTCGAAGGGTAACCCGAAATTGGCTCTGATACCAACTGATGTGAACCCGTTGGGTATAAAAACCCTAAAACCCACGAACAAGTTAATTTAGCCCAAAAATCGTCCCAACGAATTATTTGAACCAGTGGAATTTAAAACCTCAACCCTTGCCCTAAAGGAGGAAGAATCTAAGGTATATGACCTTAGACCCGTTTCTCACTAGATCAAGAACCTTGGTATAAAGATGGAATGAATGACGCCACAATCTAGATGGTTCGAAACCTAGATTGATAAGTCAAAAAACTAAACAAGACTCATATCTTGAATAAATTCAAGTTCTCAAAAGAACAAGACCTGAGTGAAGAATTCTCACAATTTTATTAATTCTCTCAAAAGTGTTTTTTCTTACACAATGTATAATAACCTATTTATAGCCTAAAGGTCAAAACATAATTGGCAACTAAAAATTTAGTAACTCCCTAAACAATAAAAGAATTAGGAAACTAAATATAAGTTACAAAAATTAAAAATTAGGAAACTAAATAAATCAAACTATTTTGACCAAGTCTTGCTGCTATTTTTCTTTATTTTCGTCCTCCCTTGGTCATGGGTAGTTTTGAACCTTTCATTTTTCCAACTGGGCTTGCATGAGCATAATTGAGGCCCCTTTTGGTTCTTCATTCATTTGGTCTTCAATTTCTTATTGTAAAACCCTCTGAATTAAGTTATTCAGTACTTTTTTGGACCTTTTAACTCGAACATTTGTTACTGGCCAAACTGGAACTTGAGTTGAATGTTGTAAATTTCTTGCAGTCTTGATAATCACATCATTACGCCTCAATTCCACCCTCATTTTCGAGATATCATGAGTGATGGACTACTTGGCTCTTGCCAAGACTCAATCACTCGATAACTTAAAACATATAAAAAAACAGATATTTTATTCATATAATCAACCATATTTATGTGTACATAGCATGGCAGCGAAATGATTACAACTTTTAGAATTCCACTTTTGCCTGAGATGTATTCACTATAACAAAGGGGACCACTCCTTATGCTAGGTAAGATACACTTCTTTATCTTTGGTTCCTGCAAGGTCAGTAAATATTTTTGTGTAAGTTTGAAAACTCAGTAAGTTTCGTGTGTGCATGTGTAAAAAAAAAGTTTGCAATGTAAAATTGTGCGAAAAAATTTTCAATTCAAGAATGCAATAAATATTAAGCAGCAACATGCATGAAACATAATAACAATAATACATTTCAAGGATATAACACTGATATCTGGGCACAAACTGATTTCACTATATGCCACCATCACGATCATGAGTATAGCCTTATTACTCCAATTAAGAAGTCAGTTTCAGAAAATCCTTTCACTCTCCACCTTATTACATGGAGAATCATCCTATCCAAGCAATCGGATGCTACTAGCATGTGTTGCGACTTTTGACAAAGCCCGTTGCTTGCTGGATGGATCTTAACACAATACTGGCTATCCTTATTACCAATGTGACAAAGTACACAACTGACATAACAGACACAAACATATATACTGATGAAATACATATAATACTAATAAATCAAGGTAATTATTTGCATTAGTGTAATAAAATAGGCGAATGGCATAACAAGTACTAACACATACATTGATGGAATATATATAATACCAATAAATCATGGTAGCTATACATAAAAAGATGTATGAATGCAGTGGATACTCACCTCAAAGAGTTGTCTTAACTAAGAGGTTTACTTAACTAATTTGTCTTCTCTCTTTCACTTGGTTTCTCGGAGCCACACTATCATGCCCCAAATCCACCCCTCGCCGGGGTTTCATCAATGACGGACTATCTGGCTCTCACCGGGGCTCAGTCACTTAATAAAATAATTGATCTTTTTTTATTCAAATCATTGTATATTATAAAAATTTTCTATACATGCTAAAACAGTAAAACTCCTATACTAGAGACGTTGATCACCACAATACTATCTTTATCCATTCATCTAATTCTCCTCAATCTTTGCTCCTGCAGAGTCTAAAATAATTTTTTTGGTGTGAGCTTGATAGCCCAGTGAGGTCTGTTTGTGCATGTATAAAAAAAATTCATTATAAAATTATACGATAACAGCCTTATTGTGAAATCTTTTGAGAAAGCATTTAATGCAGCGACAACATGTGTATTTCAATAATAACAGTAATACAATACAGTACACGTAATAGTTCACTTTCGTCTTATTCTTCATAAGAATAGTCTCCTTATTCCTCTTAGGAGGTCCAATTTTAGAAAGATCTAACAGTCTCCCCCACATTATGTAGACAAATCTCCTATCCACAATATGGGGTGCTACTGGTATGTACTTTGACGTTCGATAAAGCCCTTGTTTGCTCGAGCTATCTCCACATATAACGGCTTATATAACAAACACAAACACATATATTGATATAGTAGTAGGAAAATTATTATAATAGTAGTAAATCATGATTGTAGTAGAAAATCACGGTAGCAATAGAAAATCATGGTAGCAATAGAAAATCATGATAGTTAAGCATAAAATTATATGAATACAAAGGACACTCATTTGAAAGAGTTGCCTAGCATCTTCTTTCCTTTTTCGTTTTTCCTTCCTTTCTCTTCTTTTCTTTCTTTCTTCTTCTTTCTCTCATTCTCTCATTCTCTCATTCTCTTTCTCTTTCTTTCTCCCTCTTAGTTGAATTGGTATGGAAAATTAGAGGAGGAGGGGTATTTATAGAATTTGTTGGGTAATGGATCTTTGCAAAGTGTTACGACACTTGTTGATCATGCAAAGTTCTTGTTCTAGATGTAAGCCATGTGTCCTTCCATGTGTCATGTGGTGGCATGAGAAAAACATGCAATTGACATGTGTATGGTAATAAGGCATTGGTAAGTTGGTGGTGGTCAGTGTATGCTCATCCGTGAGTTTCTTTGGTCGGTGGTTATGTGATGTTTGTAGATTCAATTCATTTAGCAGTTCTGGTGGTCCTTATTTTTGTATAATATCTTTTAAGTAAATGTATTCATTTACTTAAGAATTACATGTAAATAAGGAAATATCCCCATTTGGATTCAATAAAAATAGTTTCAAGACCTAATTTCTTAAAAATAAAAAGTTAACTCTCCCTTTCAAGAACAAAACTCGAAACAGCTAACTTTGTTGGATTTTATTTGGAGCACTAATGACTTATAAAAATTCTAGAAATATATGTTTTCGTCATTGCTTTTACCCATTTTTTCTTGGTAGGACAAGACAAAGCCTCATTCACACTCTTCGGCTCATCCTCGTCCTATGGAGAAATGATAAAAGCGTGCCCTTCAATTTCGTAATGACGTTTGGGTACACATTTTCTAGTACTTTTTCGAATTGATGATTCGGTTGGATCATTAGAATTTGAATCCCTCCCACTGGGAACATCTAGGGATTCAACTTCTTGTGGTTTCCTGGATCCATCTATCATAGATCCATCATTTGAATGGTTCTCTTGTCGTTATATCACATTTGTTAGGAAAATCATTTAAAAAAAATGTCACATTTCGTGATTCAATTTCCGTTACAATACCATCTTCGCGCTCACCAATAAACATATAACCTTTCGACTGATCAGAGTATTTGATAAAGATACACTTCTTTCCTCAGGGATCTAGTTTTTCAAATTTATTGGAAGAGTCATGAATATAGGCTCCCGAATCCCAAGGTCTAAGTCCATTCAGATTCGGTGTTCTACTGGTTCAAAGTTCATAAGGCGTAGTTGGAACTGATTTTGAAGACTCCCTATTCAAAATATAGGTCATAGTTAATAATACATCTCCCCAAAAGAAAATAGGCAAGTTAGTTTACACCATTATGGATCTTGTTATATCTAGCAATATTCTATTTTTCTCTCAGTTATACCATTCTGTTGAGATGTATGAGTAATAGTCAATTATCTAGTGATTCCCTTTTCACTCTTCTCTTAACAATACCATTCTGTTGAGATGTATGGGTAATAGACAATTGTATAGTGATTCCCTTTTCACTACATAGATCCTTGATTTGATCAAATAGATATTCATGTCCTCGTCTCCAAAGGGATAGTTTAGTGGTTATAATCCCCCTCCCCAACCCGGTGATTTCGGGTTCAAATCTCAATGTAACAAAAGAAAAAGATATTCACGTTCTCAATCTGTTCTTAAAGTTTTAATTGTTCTGTCCATTTGATTCTCCACTTCATTCATATAACGTTTAAAGCACTCAAGTGATTCAGATTTTTGAGAAATCAAATAAATATAACCAAATTGTGTGAAATTATCTATGAATGTAATAAAATATGATACTCCATGTCGAGTCTTCACATTCATTGGACCACAAATATCAAAGTAAACCAATTGCAATGGGAATTCAGCCCTTATGGCATTTTTAAATGGTTTTCGGGTCATCTTTCCGGCAAAACAATATTCACAATTTGGTAAATCAAATTTAGTAAGCGAACCCAATAGTTCTATTTTTAGAAGTCGATTCATCCTATTCTGCCCAATGTAACCAAGTTTAGCATGCCATACTATGTCATCGATATTAACATTACTAGAAGAACAGACATTTGACGAAATATAATGATCAACATAACTGTTAAACATTTGTCTGTCACAATCCAAAGTGAGAAATCCATTTAACAGTTGTCCAGTACCATAAAACACACCATTGTTATAAATACAAACCCTATCACGAGAAAAGTTCAAGTCATAACCTAGTCTAAGAAGAACAACAATAGAGACTAAATTTTATCGAATTTCTTGTGCATAGAGAATATCATGTAAGATCAGGGTTTGACCATTTTGTAACTCTAGTTTGCAAGTGCCATTCCCTTTGACTTCCATCCTCGTATTGTTGCCTACATATATCTATCTTACACTAGGTGTAACACCGATCTATGGTATCCGTACTATTGTACTTTTGTTCAAAAATTAAATAAAAATATTTTTCAGTTATATATACAGAGAAATTTTTATTTATTTTGATTTTTGATTTTAGGGGCTTTAAATTGAATTTTTTGATATATATATATATATAAAGTATCAGTATTACCAATTTGAGGTATATCCTATTTTGTGATGATTTGATTAGGAAAAATTGAGGTATTATCAAGTTGTATTAAATTGGAAAGAAAAATTGAAAATCACTTACTAGGTTTTTGTTTGATATTAAATTATGATGATTTGATTAGGAAAATCTTTTTGGAGACTCGAGAAGTCAGATTGGATTTATTTTGAAAATAGGGAGTGATCACCCTCCCTAAAAATGTGAGTGAGATTCTAATCTTTTGCATGAAATAGTAAAACTTGTTTCTGCCGTGTTTTTCATAAAACATGTTTTCGATATGTATGGACTCGATGTATGATATTAAATTTCAAAACTTATTTTGTGACATTTGGAGTGTCGTAAATTTATATTTCCAATGACTATGCATCCATGGTTTGAAATGAAATGATATTGTGCCATTATTTGAGAACTAGATATGTTTTCTATTCTACCATCGCATTGGCATGGATTTGAAATGATTTGATGATTGTATTGACACACGGATTTAAAATGTTTTTATGATCTGTATGGGCCGGGTGCCTATTTATGATGAGATGATTTGCATGGGTCGGTGCCCACTTGTGATGAGATGATGTTCTTTGATAAATTCCGTAGCTATGAAAGGTATTTGTAGAGGCACTGGGTTGCCCGGATATGCTTCTGTAGGAGGTATCCGTAAACGTCATATGTCCAATGGCTATACGCGTGGCCGGTTGAACCCACGTAAGGGGGAGGATGTGTTTGACGCCACCGTCTAGCACCAGGCGGGGTCCTATACACGATGATGAGCTAGCTCCAGCGAACTCATGGCCAACGTTAGGGTAGAGAGCGACTTTTGAACTTTATGCATAATAAAAGCCCTGATGTGCCTGTCATTAGTCATGGTTGACCTCTGCCAGGATCATTTTTGGCTTACTCTAATAATACTTGATTTTGAATGGATGCATATATACTTGATATCATGTGATTAGTTAAATGATTTTAAATTGCTAAACATATCATGTTTTATTGTGAAATGTAAATTATTGTTACGAATAATATTGTTTGATACTCCAATGGTTCACCACACTATTTATGCTTGATATTAATCCTCTCACTCACTGTGTATCTTCCCTGATACTCACCCCTCTCCTTACTTTCCTCAGACAGGATTACTGTGATAGAGTGACGTTACAGGCTCTAGAGGTTTTCATAGCATATTGGTAGATTCGGTATTCACGACGGTGAGATTTAATTCAAATAAAAATTTGAAATCCTTATTTTATTTCAACCCTACAAGGTCATGATATTGAGGTTCATAGTTGGCCGTGTACATTTATATGGGACGATTGTATAAATTATGGACATTGTTTGGGAAACTCTCATATTTCACTTGCATTGAGGCACCTGTAAGCATTTAAAAATTCTTACTTGGGAAATTGTTGTACATTGTATAAACTTTAGGCCCGCTCGATGTGGTGGCTGCTCATGCTCTAGTTGGGCATAACAGTAGAGGTCTGTGGTTAGGACTATTAGTAATTAAAAAGTCTTGCGTTGTCCTGATTGTCTGCTGCGGTTTGGTTCATTGTTTTGAGGCCGGGATGACCCTTTTATTTGATTGACAAGATAGTTGTGAATTTTACAGATCAAAATGTATTTGGGAGACCTCCGAAATATGGGGAGGTTTTGCCCGATTTTTTATAAAAATACAGTCGGCATCCGGATAACGAGCGGCTGCTCACGCCCCCGGTTTGGGGGGTGACAGTTCTATTGGTATTAGAGCATCTAGGCTAGAGAAAAGATAGTAGTAAAAGTCTTCCCAGGTATATTTAAGGTCCTCAATGCATTAGAGAGTTTTATACAGTCATTTAAAGTCCCATACTTGGCCATAGGCATATAAGGTCATCCATTTTAGGAGGTTGATACATGATGCATCTAACCCATTATTTCATATTCAAATGCTTTGATTCATAACTCAAATTCTTTTTGAGGGGTTAGTTACTAGTAACTAACCCTAATTCTTGATTTTCTACCAAATAAAAAGATACTATTTTTGCAGAATTATGCCACCTAGACATGGTAGGTGCGGTCCTAGAGTCGCACCACCCGAGTGTCCCCCAATGCCCAATGTGCTTAGGGCACTCGAGGCTCCACGAGTACCAAAGGATGCTTCCTCTACTTGAGCACGCTCACTAGTGCCACCCCCAGCACCTCCACCGGCTTGATGCCTTGAGGCAGTGGCAGTAGTGGTATAGTAGATATGGGCGCAGATGCTACCACCTCCACTATAGACTCCAGCGACAGCACCTGCGGCCGTACCTGCACCTACGGTACCGATTCCTCCATCGGTGGCCGGTCCTTCTTTTCTACTCCGACCAATGAGACATTAGTTATTTTGAGGCATATCCATGAGCTTACTCAGTTGGTGAAAGAGTCTCGGCAGCTCGGATGCATAGACTTTTCAGGATTTAGTGATGCCATAACGGCGAAGCACTGGATCAACAGGACTCACAGGATCCTTATTGATCTGGGGTTGACAGAGGAGCTCAGGTTGAGAGTTGTTGAGAAACTCCTCGACGGAGATACCCTCTCGTGGTGGGAGGCTATCCGTGATAGTGCTACGCAGACCCTGCGGTGGGAGGACTTTTTACATGAGTTCGATTGTAGGTACTTCACCCGTTCCAGCAGGATCACATGAGGATGTAGTTCCCGCACTTATGCCAGGGAACTAGGTCAGTCTCAGAGTACGAGGCTGAACTTAGACGACTAATAGCCTTTGTCCTCGACATGGCTATACCAGCTCAGATGAGGTTCAAGTTTGAAGATGGCCTTCAATTGAGCATCAAAAAGTATATGACGGTGACTCCCTCTTTTATACTATCAGAGGTGATTGATTCAGCATATCGGGTAGAGGAGATCGTCCGAGCTAAGGCTAGGCAGAGAGAGAGTTACCAGAAGAGGAAGACTGGGTCACCGGGTGGATAGTCTTCGAAGAGAGGTAGAGGCTTTGGACATCTCGGGGGTTCTTTTAGCTTCAGACCAGCTGGACCGGGACAGGGACCTCGACCACAGGGTTTTGAGGCACCAGTCCCTAATGTCTCTACACAGTGTACTACATAGAGACAACCCTTTTGCCATAAATGTGGTAGCCACCATACCTTTGGGGCATATAAACTACCAGTTACTTGCTTCCGGTGTGCGAAGCAAGGTCACATTAAGTATACTTGCTTAGAGTTAGGTCGAGGAGGACAGACTTCTCAAGGTCGTATTGGTACTTTTGGCACAGGCCAGCAGGGGCACCTGCGCACTCAGCTCTTATAGCTACTCGGACTGCAGTCGGGACTAATACAGTGCCAGGACCGTCGCGACAGTAGCCTAGGCCCCAGGCTCGTGTGTTTGCGATGATATAGGAGGATACACAGGAAAACTCTGATGTTATTATGGGTACCACGCAAATATTCGGTATCGACGCCCGTATTCGTGAGTGACGCGTTCGCTAGCCATTCTGATAGGCCTCTCTCGCCATTTGATGAGGAGATTATGGTAGTCACTCCTCTTGATAAGCATATCATTTGAGATATAGTCTATATGGGCTATGAGGTCGGTATTGGGGGGTTGGTATTGGGGAGGCGGTATTGGAGGCAGATTTGATTCGGCTCCCTATCACGGATTTTGATGCCATCTTAGAGATGGATTGACTGAGTTTACACCGGACTTCCATGGATTTTTACACGAAGGAAGTTGAGTTTCGGAGGTCCAAGTAGCCACCATTAGTTTTCTGGGGCGAGAGACGAGTATTGCCCCATAGTATTATACTGTTATGAAGGCCAAACGCTTGGTACGCCATGGTTGTCGACACCACCGTTGAGGGACTGAGACTTGAAGATGTCCCTGTGGTGTAGGCATTTCCAAATGTGTTTCCCGAGGAGTTTTTTGGATTACCACCAGTTTGAGAGTTTGATTTCAAGATTGATCTAGTATCGGGGACTGATTCTATTTCTATTCCGCCATACAGATTGGCGTTTGCTAAACTAAGAGAGCTTAAAATTCAGTTGCAAGAACTTTTAGATAAGGGGTTTATATGCCCGAGCACGTCACCCTGAGGTGCTCTGGTGTTATTCGTAAAGAAGAAAGATGGTACACTTCGGTTTTGTATGGATTACAGACAGTTGAATAAAACCACCATCAAAAACATATATCCCCTACCATGTATAGATGATTTGTTTGATCAGTTGCAGGGAGCTACGGTTTTCTCGAAAATTGATTTCCGTTTGAGTTATCATCAGTTGAGGGTTCGGGTCGGAGATGTACCCAAGATAGCCTTTTACACCTGATATGGCCACTATGAGTTTTTAGTCATGCCGTTTGGGTTGACTATTGCCCCAGCTGCTTTTATGGATTTGATGAACTGAGTCTTCTATGATTTCTTGGATCGGTTTGTCATCGTATTTATCAATGACATCTTGGTGTATTCATTGAGTGATGAAGATCATGTTCAGTACCTTCGGGTGGCATTACAGATACTCCGTGAGAAGCAGTCATATGCCAAATTCTCGAAATGTGAGTTTTGGCTGAGATAGATAGGATTTTTGGGGCACATTGTCTCTGCGGAAGGTATTTATATTGATCCATGAAAGATTGAGAATATATTGAAGTGGGAGCATCCATAGACAGTTATCAAGATCTGTAGTTTTCTCGGTTTAGCTGGTTGTTATTGCCGATTTGTAGAGAGATTTTCCCGGATAGTTGCTCCGTTATCTAAATTGACCCAGAAGGGGTTCAAGTTTGTTTGGGATGACCATTGTGAGGCGAACTTTCAGGAGCTCAAATAACGGTTGAAATCTACTCCTATTTTAGCCCTTCCCACTAGCAGTCGGGAATATATAGTGTATAGTGATAGTAGCCGACAGAGATTGGATTGTGTTCTGATGCAGGATGGTCGGGTTATTGCATATACTTCTCGACAGTTGAAGAAGCATGAGTCGAACTACCCGACGCACGATTTTGAGTTGGCCGCCATAGTCTTTGCCTTGAAGATATGACGACATTACTTATATGGGGTGACTTATAGGGTATTCACGGATCACAAAAGTCCAAAGTACTTGTTCACCCAGTGGGAGTTGAACCTCAGACAGAGGAGATGGTTGGAGTTATTGAAATACTACGACCTTATCATTGATTACATCCGGGAAAGGCAATTATGGTGGTAGATGCATTAAGCCGAAAGTCATCATCCTCCTCTTCTCCCTCTACTATGACATAGAGTGCTTACCTTTCTTGCTTGATGGGACTTCGTACACTCGGAGTCAATTTGACTAGTAATGATCAAGGAGCAATACTAGCTCGATTTGAGGTAAGACCGACTTTGCTTGATCGTATTAAAGAGCTTCAAGGGTTAGATAAGGAGCTCCAAAGTATTCTTGAGAAAATCAGCAGATGCGAGAGTGGAGACTTCCGAGTCCGCGATGACAGACTAGTTGTATACAGAAAGCGGGTTTGCATTCCTGCCGACAGCAATCTTCGTAGGGCTATTCTTGAGGAAGATCATTCCTCCGCTTATGCCTTGCATCCAGGCTGTACGAAAATGTATCGGACTATCCGATATAGTTATTGGTGGCCCGGGATAAAAAGGGAGATCGTAGATTTTGTGGTTAGATGTTTAGTTTGCCAGCAGGTGAAGGCCGAATATCAGCGACCGGCTGGTACATTGCAACTCCTCCCCATTCCTGAGTGGAAGTAAGAACATATCACGATATATCTTGTGATGGCACTGCCTTGGACTTCAGCACGACATGACGCCGTATGGGTGATTGTAGATAGACTTACGAAGTCTGCGCACTTCATTGCTATTCGTGCCAATTTCTCTTTGGATGTGTTGGCACATCTCTACATCAATACTATTGTTAGACTTCATGGAGTACCTGTATCAATAGTGTAAGATAGAGATTCTAGATTAACATCTAGGTTTTGGCCCAAGTTATAGCAGGCAATGGGCACAAGGCTGAAATTTAGTACGGCCAATTATCCGTAGACAGAAGGTCAGTCAGAGAGGACCATTCAGACCATTGAGGATATGCTGAGAGCATGTGTGATGGATTTCTGAGGTAGTTGGGATCGGCACCTTCCACTGGTCGAATTTGTATATAATAATAGCTATCAAACCAGTATAGGGATACCCCCATATGTGGCACTGTATGGCAGGAAGTGCTGCACCCCAATATGCTGGGATGAGGTCGGAGAGCGACGTCTCAGTAGTGTCGACTTAATTGAGGAAATGAATGATAAAGTTAAGGTTATTCGTGAGCGGATGAAAACCGCCCAGGACAGACAGAAGGCATGTGCCGATTGTAGGCGGCGATCTCTTGAGTTTGCCACTGGAGATATGGTTTTCTTGAGGATATCTCCTTAGAAGGGAGTTATATATACGGTTCAGGCAGCGGGGCAAGTTGAGTCCCAGATATATTAGGTAACGGGGCAAGTTGAGCCCCAGATATATTGGGCCCTTCCGTATCCTTGAGAGGGTTGAGAGTGTAGCATACAGATTGGAGTTGCCAGATGAACTATCCTGTATTTATGACGTCTTCCATGTCTCAGTACTCAGAAAGTACTTGACCGATCCTTCTCATGTACTTGAGCCTCCACCTATTGAGTTACGAAAGGATCTTAGTCTTCCAGTTCAACCCGTGGCTATTTTAAATCGGTAGGTCAGAAAGCTGCGGAGTAAGGAAGTTCATTGGTTAGAGTTTTGTGGAGGAGTGACCAGGTCGAGAAGGAGACCTGGGAGCCTGAGGAGGCTATTAGGAAACAGTACCCCTATTTGTTTATTGTTTAGCATTCTTTTAGTTTCGAGAACGAAACTTATTTTTAGGGGGTTAGAAAATGTAATACTGACACTGCGGTGTCCGTACTATTGTACTTCTGTTTAGAAATTAAATAAAAATATTTCTCAGTTATATATATAGAGAAATTTTTATTTATTTTGATTTTTGATTTTGGGGTTAGAAAATGTAATACTGACACTGCGGTGTACGTATTACCAATTTGAGATATACCCTATTTTGTTAAAAATGAGAATCTTAAAAAAAAAAAAGAGGAGGAAAACAAAGTGTTTTACCCAAACTGCTGCGTTTTCCCCCCAAATTGGATTAGAGTTTTAAGCCTTAATCTCTCTCTCTCTCCCTTTCTCCCTCTTACTGTCGCTCTCTCTCTCTTCAGCTCTGCCACCCTCCGCCACTCTCTTTCCGCTGCTCCTCCCTCCAGCGAGCATAGCCTTCCCGTGAGCACATCGCAGCACGATCTTCCCCGCACGAGCGCGTCGCAGCGCGAGCTTCCTCGAGCGAGTGCACCATAGCGCACAACCTTCCGCAAGCACGCGACTGCAGTTCAGCTCGCGAGCGCGTGCCTCAACCTGTGAGCGCTCCAGCCTGCGATAGCCCATGAGCCCGCGATAGCCGTGAGCTCACGATCTGTTCTCTGCTTCGAGAGCTCTCCTGCGTGCGGGCCCCCTTGCTGCAACCCCAACTGAAACCCAAACCGCAGTCATCAACCGACCCCTGAACCCTAGGTCGCAACTTCTTCACTACAGGTGACGGCTGCGTTGGTTGTAGTTTTAAGGTTTGGTATTTAGAATTTGAGTTAGTTGCTAACATAGTTTCAAATGTGGAAATATTACAGGTTTTAGACCAATTCAATGGGCGAACGAAAGCTAGGTCTGAGATCTGAGGAACCCTAGGTGAGAGAAATTCAATCACTTCAACATTTGAATTGATTTTGTCGAATTTATGTTGAATTTAGAATCGGAAGCTATATTCATATATATTCTGAAATATGTTTAATTCGAGAAAAATTAGAAAAAATGAAAAATATTAGAAATTTAATCATTTGTGAGCGAAATGATTCGAAATTGATGAAACAGGAATCTAAAAAGGAGATTGTGTAAATTTAGGGTTGTATTAAATTGAAAATAAAAATTGAAAATCTCCTATTAGATTTTTGTTTGATATTAAATTGTGATGATTTAATTAGGGAAATTTTTTTGGAGACTCGAGGAATCAGATTTGATTTATTTTGAAAATAGGGAGTGACCACCCTCCCTAAAAATGTGAGTGGAACTCTAATCTCTTGCATGAAATAGTAAAACTTGTTTCTAACATATTTTCCATAAAACATGTTTTCGATATGCATGGACTCGACGTATAATATTAAATTTCAAAACTTGTTTTGTGAGATTTGGAGTGTCGTAAGTTTATATTTCCGATGACTATACATCCATAGTTTGAAATGAAATGATATTGTGCCATTATTTGAGAACCAGATATGTTTTCTATTCTACCGTCGCCTTGGCATGGATTTGAAATGATTTGATGATTGTATTGGCACACAGATTTAAAATGTTTTGATGATCTGTATGGGCCGGGTGCCCACTTGTGATGGATGATATTTTTTTATAAATTCTGTAACTACAAAGGGCGTTTGTAGAGGCACCGGGTTATCCGGATACGCTTTTGCAGGAGGTATCCGCAAACGTCATATGTCTAATAGCTATAAGTGCGGTCGGTTGAACCCACGTAAGGGGAGGACGTGTGTGACGCCACCATCTAGCACCGGGCGGGGTCCTATACACGATGATGAGTTAGCCCTAGCGAACTCATGGCCAACGTCAGGGTAGAGAGCGACTTTTTAACTTTATGCATAATAAAACCCTCGATGCGCCTGTTCTTGGTCATGGTTGACCTCTGTTAGGATCATTTTTGGTTTGCTCTAATAATACTTGATTTTGAATGGATGCTTATATGCTTAATATCGTGTAATTTGTTAGATGATTTCAAATTGTTAAACATATCATGTTTTACTGTGAAATGTAAATTATTGTTACGAATAATGTTGTTTGACACTCCAATGGTTCACCTACACTATTTATGCTTGATATTAATCCCCTCACTCACTGGGTATCTTCCCTGATACTCATCCCTCTCCTTACCTTCCTCAAACAGGATTACTGTGATGGAGCGACATTACAGACTCTAGAGATTTTCGTAGCATATTGGTGGATTCGGTATTCACGACGGTGAGATTTAATTCAAAGTCCTTATTTTATTTCGATCCTGCAAGATCATGATATTGAGATCCGTAGTTGGCCATGTACATTTATGTGGGATGACTGTATAAATTATGGATATTGTTTGGGAAACTCCCATATTTTACTTGTATTGAGGCACCTGTAAGCATTTAAAAATTTCTTACTTGGAAAATTGTTGTACATTGTATAAACTTTAGGCCCGCTAGGTGTGGCGGCTGCTCATGCTCTAGTTGGGCATGACAGTAGAGGTGGCTAGGACTGCTAGTAATTAAAAAGTCTTGCGTTGTCCTGGTTGTCTGCTGTGGTTTGGTTTGTTGTCTTGAGGCTAGGATGACCCTTTTATTTGATTGACATGATGGTTGTGAATTTTACAGGTCAAATTATATTTGGGAGACCTTTAAAATATAGGAAGATTTTGCCCGATTCTCTATAAAAATACAGCCGGCATTTAGGGTGATGGGCGGCTGCTCACGCCCCTGGTTCGGGGCGTGACACTAGGAGGAACTCGATGAAAGTCCACGATTGCTTCTCGATCTCTCGTCACATGGTCTGTTGCTCCAGAATCTATAATCCAGTATGATAAGATTTAGAAAATAAAATAGTACTAGAGACATATAAAATACTTAGAAAAATATTACAGGGTGTTAACTTTTTTGGCTCCTGGCATTCTCGAGCGAAATGACCAAAAGCTTTGCAATTGTAGTACTTTAGTTTGCTTTTGTCATTTTTCTTCCAAAACTGCTTATGCTTGCTCTTGTGGTTGGAATTGTTCTTCTTAGACCCTTCCGCAATTTCCTTTCCTTCCTTACCCTTGTTCTTGTTCCCCTTGCGCTAAAAATCTGAAACTTTCTTAGAACTAGACTTAGCTACAAAGGTATTAGAAATCGATCTTGCAGCACAAAGCCGCTCATCTTCGAGTTATATGTGGCTAGCAGCATCGGCGAAAGTCTTAATGCTATCATTATGAGTCAAATTGACTTTCAAGTGCTCCCACTAGTCTGGAAGGGATCGGATTAAAGCTTGAACCTGCTGCTTATCAGATAAAACATGACCTGCTGACTTCAATTCCCTTATCATGTTTGACATGGTTCTCAGGTGTAGTTTAATACTGTGATGAGACTTCTTTTTATACGTGTCAAACTTGATTGTTAACTACCTCAAATGGGTCACACTAGTACCTCCATATTTCTCTCTGAGGTACACCCATATGTTATAAGTAGTAAGGAATTGTTTACATTCATGCATGAGATCATCTACCATAAAACTAACCAGGATGCCACGTGCAGTGGAATCTTTTTCTATGCCTGGTAAGCTTCTTGATTTCTACTCTGTTGAGCAATATTTCCAACTCTAGGGTCTTACATGATATGGTTGATATCTCTAAGGCATTCTGCTCTTCCAGCACATACCATATTTTATGGTGCCAAATGTCATAATTGTCGCCATTGAACTTATCACCCTTATTAAGGTCAGCTACTATTGATTTTGATGCCATGGTCTGGGTTTTTAAAGAGAGGTAAACGTGAGTTTTTATGCTCATATAATGCTTTCAATTTTGTGCTTAAAAACTAACATTTATGATAAACAAACACAAGATATAGACTCGAAAGTTCACTAAGTTTCCAATAATCATCCATGATCCAAATGTTTGATTACCATAAATTTAATTTTAAAGCAACAAAATTCATCAGATTTTGAGTGAGAGTTACTTAAATCCTACCAAGCTAAAACCTCCAACTAAAATATTTCACGTATTTAGAATCATGCGAAATAAAAACCTATCATTTTCACATACTTCTATGTTCACATAGATATGCATTCCTTTCAAATTACTAAAAGTATTCTAAATATATTCATAAAAAAAATTTGATCTACAACACATGTTACTAGATCCCTACTATTCATGATCATAGTACATAACTATTTAACAAAAAAAGAAAAAGAGATACAATATTTCATTTTTTCTATTTTGTCTCTTTCTTTTCTTCTATATACATGCGAGTAACCATGTTAATCATTCCTACTGAAAGTCTATCAGTGAGAGCAAATTTCCTAACAGCTCATGGTGGACAGCCGTTTAAACTTAAAGATAGTGATTTTCTTATCTTAATCTCTATCTGATTAGTTCGCTACATTTTAAGTAATTTCAATCCAAAGTTCTTGAAAATGATCCATTCATCCTCTTCTATTATCTCATTAGTCAACATATGATTTTCATGCTTTCAAAAATTAAAATAAAAAATATGATCTAAGATTGAATCACTAATCCTTTTGATACACGGTCGAAAAGTAATCATGTATGGTTTGCTTTTGTTTTTCACGATCTAAATGCCTTTGAGTAAGATATATGAATGGTCACCTTCAATCCCTCAATAATGGAGATTTTTGTATCCCTTTTTTTTCTTAGGCTTTTCACAATGAAGAAGATGATCTTTTTTTTTTTTAAGTTATCCACATCCCATTTGTTGTGTTGTCACAAAATGCGTAACTTCCTTCCCCATTTTAAAATTCAAATAGCCAAGAGGAAGTTGGGAGAGGAACTACTCTCTCTTATGTTTCTACACCATTTGAATCCATTAAAAGGGTTTGGGTCGGGTCAAACCCACATGGGTGACCCGACCCCCCAATTTCGAACAGACTCGAATTTGAAACCTTTATAAGAGGGGAAACGGTACCAGTTGAATTATAACTCTTTGGTTATATGGAGATATTATTGGAGTGCATAGGGCTATGATTTATGAGGTTATCTTTTCATTCCTAGGTGGCCGAATGGTCATTGGGAGACCCTACCAGTTTTACTTTAGAAAAGCTTAGTTGAATAAAAGTTATAAAATTTTCTTACATTTTCCTTTTGTGTTATCACATACATCAATGACAATTTATATAGCTGTTATCCTGGGTGTTTCTTGCTTTGTACTATTTTGTTTGCTTTCAGTTAAGTAGAATATCATCTTTGATAGGGGATGCTATACATGGAGAGTGGGTCGTCACACATAGTCATAATGTTGAATGCTAGTGAAGTTAGAGACTAAGAAAGAGACAGCATAAATGGAGTGTTAAGAAATGAAAAAGTAGTTGTTATGGTATTTTGTGCTACGTTTGAAGGCTATGAGCTTGTATGCTTAAATTTTAGTTATGATATACTGAGATGTATCCATATAATTTTAGTCTATAAGAAATGCTAGTGAAGCTTGTATGCTTGTAATGTTTTATAATAGTTCTTATCGGATGTTTGCTCGGCCTCGAAGTTTGGCCGCCTCTTATTCCTTTTCTTTTGTGGTTTCCACAGCCGATTTGGAGAATAAAAGGTAGAGGCCTTGTGTCATTATATGAGCTTTGTCTTTCTAATAAAAAAAAAATACAATTATGCTATCTTTTCTAAAAGAGTATTGAAAAAATAATATTAAAAGAGCTGCCCTTAAAACGGATTTGACAATCATTCGAATCTGATCATTAGTTGAAATATGATTCTAAATACTGATAGATATAATATTAAAAAAAAAATTATAGTCTTTTGTTGAACAAAAGTGGCATTAAACCACAGCCGAATGCCACAAAAACAAGTGCGCACCAACACGTTTTTCCACAGCTAGACTATCATTGAATCCCTACTCTTCCATCGTTAACCACAATCATGAGGACTTCTCCACGGTCCTTTTCTTCTTTTTCTTTCCCTTTCCAGCGCATTTTTTTAAAAGAAGCACATCAAAGTTTATGTTTTACGGTGTTACTAAGTGACAAACCTAGAAGCTTTTAGTAAAGGGAAGAATTACAAAATGAAGGTGGCGGGAGGGGCATAGGTAAAAATCAGAACCTTGAAATTTTAGGAAAAAAATTTAAAATTTATTATTTTGTGGCATTTTTGGAAAATCTCAAAAATACCATCTAAAGTTATAAAAATATTGTGAAAAAATCACTAAAATACAGGTAGAAGTCCTATCTATTAAAATCATTCATAAAAATCACTTAATATCTTTCAACAAATATCATCAACAATTGCACGACTTATGTATGTTGTTCGGTGCTGGTCTCATCATTGAATTCGTAAAATTGATTTTTAATGAGTAATTTAGTAAATTAACATAATTTTTATTTAACATTATGATTTATTATTTTTTTAATTCTTGTGTAAAATAGATAGGAATATAAACGTGAGATTGAAGACAAATAATATGATTTAAAGAGATAATGGAAGAATCGTGGCATCAGTATTATAAAATAATAATGCTTTCTCATATAATTATTAAATAAATAATAATTATTATTAAATTTTGATTTTGTTTCAAAAATAAATTATTTTATACAACTATCGGAATATGTTTACTTATGCATTAGAGAAAAAAAATGATGCTTTGAAGAATAAATATCCTCTACTTCTTCTATTCATGGTTTGCTGGGATTCACTAAATTTTGGTATGTAAATTTATTGATTTTTTTTAATGTACAATGAAGATTTGATATGTAAACTATACACAGAATCCAGATGAAATAGCCACAGTAGAAATTTCTTCACCAAGATTTGGGAAAAGGCTTATTTCAATTCCATGGAATATATTTTAAGAATTAAAAAGAAAAAAAAAAAACCTTTAATTCAAAGTTATTAATCACCAGAAGAGGACTTGATCAAACTGAAATTACAAAGTCCCAAAGAGCTTGCCTGGTAGTTGATGTCTTTGCCAGCAGGTTTAAGTTCCTTTCTTCCAAAGACCTTGCCCGGTAGTTGATGTCTGTGCCAGCAGGTTTAAGTTCCTTTCTTGAATTTTCTCATTGACCTGACTTTTCCAACCTCACCCGTTGTCTATTTTTTCTTTCATCTCGACGATTTCTTCATTCTCACATCAAATTTCGAGCATTATTATTATTATTTTATCACATTATATCTTTGGCAGAATTAAAATGTTGGATTAAAAGAACATATTGTTTAATTTTAATGGCGAAAAAATCCTTTAACATTGATGATGTGGGGTTTTTAAGGACAAATTCACCATTAGTGGGTCTTCAAGAGTAAGGGGGTTCTATTTGAATAGTGGAACCATCAATACTCTATGCAGGTGCAGCAAAGTAGAGAAGAGAGAGGAGAGAGAAGAAAGAAAGAAGAGAGAGGAGGAAGGAAGAGGAGAGAGAAAAGCTGCTAAAGCAAAGAGAGGAGAGAAAGTGGACAGAGGAGAGAAGTCTTTTGTGAAAGACAGCAATTTTTTTTTTTTAAACCCAAAAAGTTCTAAATTTTAAATATAAAAAACTAGTCCTAATTCAATAAAAAAAATGCCCTATCCAGACGAACAAAAACTATCTACTAAATTCACTAAAACTATCAATAGATCCTTCTCCAATGAATGGACCTTTAGTTAGCTATATATCAGTCGGGATAAATCTATTCTGACAGTTTTGGTCACCGTTTGAGTATGTTCTGAATCTATACTGATGGTTAGAAAAGTGTTGATAAAAATTATTGTCATTTATCGTCGGTTATCACAATTGTTAATAAATATTACTACTTTTTATTGTTGGATACCACAGGTATTTGGAATTGCCCTTTTATCGTCGGTTATACAAGTGTTAAGAAATGTTACTAAGGTTTATCATCGTTACCACAAGTGTTAGGGAAATTACTATATTTTATTATCGTTGATTAGAAAAAAATATTGGGAAAAGTTATAGTCATTTATCGTTATTTACTACATGTGTTAGTATAAGTTAATATCTTGTATCGTCAATTATCACAAGTGTTAGAAAATGCTATTTCATTTTATCGTGGATTAGAGTTAGAAAATATTAATAACCTTTATCGTCGGTTACCGCATGTATTAGTATAAATTATTATCTTGTATCATCGCTTACTATAGTATCAGAAAATATTACTATCTTTTATCATCCGCTAGAAAAGGGTTAAGAAATAATTTTTATTGTCGATTACTATATATTTTAGTATAACTTATTATCTTGTATTATCGGTTACTATAAGTATTAGGAAATATTACTATTTTTGTCGTCGGTTATCACAAGTATTAGAAAATTTACTTTTTGTCGCTAGTTTGATTAGAAAAGGGGAAGGAAAAAGTATTGTCGTTTATGATAGCATAAATTACTGTATTGTATCATCGATTACTACAAGTGTTAGGAAATATATTGACCTTTATCATCGCTTATCACAAATATTAGAAAATATTACTACATTTTTATGGTCAGTTATCACATTGTTAGGAAAGCGGTTATCATCATAAGTATTAGGAAACGTTATTACATTTTATCGTTGGGTTACATATGATATCAAAAGTGACGATTTTTTTAAAATGGTGTGAAGGCTGTAAAATAAAGAAATTATAAAAATAATATAAACATAATTCTTGTATTAATATGCGAGAATGATTGATACATTAATAGAATAATAGATACATATAAGACAAAAAAAAGATTATATATCCCACAACTGCATATATTCTGAGATGCTCATGTCAAAAATGTCAGTGTTCTATTAATATATCAATTAGAATTATATAAAAATAATCATTTATACCACAATTTCGTATACTTTCATAAAAACTAAACTGCCATTTGATCGAATTCTACTTGTAATATAAAGTTCAACTTTAGAAGATTTGATCCCAAATTGTATCATTTGTAATGATAAAAGTAAATTATGTTGAAGTATTACGTGGTAAAACTAATTGCAAATAAAATAAAATATGAATTATTTATACCTTCTCATGTATAACTTTAGCAAATGATTTCAATTCTAAGTAATGTGAATTAGTCAACTTTGCACGATATTCTGAATTTTTTTTTACTAATTTCCTAGTATAGAGAAAAAAGTATTAAAACACATGAATGACAATGTAAGAAAAATTGTTAATTTGTACATTTCATTTATCACTTAATAAAAAAGTAGCAATCTTCTTGTACTGATTTAGATAAACCCTTTGATCTTCTATTCTCTTGATATTTTTATTTACTTCAAGTGAATTATCGAACCACTTTGATTTCAGAGTATTTTTAAAAGTCTTCTATTTGTAACACAAATTTTTAATAACCTATTTCTTAATGTCATCTCTAAGTAGTTTGAAAGTAATCTTTGACTATAATTAAAATAAGTAAAAAACAAAATTAGATATATTAATTTCCATCTATACCATTATATGATTGAATAATAAAACTGGATATCTATACAAATTTTAACATGTTCTCTTTATACTCTGTTGATATATGACACCAAATCTAACAGTTTATTGGAGCAATCAAATACACTCTGATTATAGAGCTAAGGAATATAGTAAAGATTGTATTATCGATCCTTATTGGTTGTTTTAATTCGTTCATTTCAACTATCATGTGTTTTCCTTTTTCTAAATCCCAAATATTTTGACAGCGCATTAGACCTTTACATTTCTTGGCAATTGGTCAAAATAAAAAATTAAAAACGTATAATTACTAATTACCTCAAAATGAATGATTTGTTTATTTTTAAACCAAACCTGAAGTACTGTCTTGGGATGATTGGGCTTCCTCAGACTCAACTTGTTCTTGGGATGGTTGTGATTTTTCGTGATCAGCTACAATACTCATCCTTTGTTTACTTCGTCCCATATTTATCCCACATTATATTTATAGTTAGAAAATTTTAAAATCATTCAGATTGCAATAGAATCCAGAGTAAAGTTTTTTTTTTTTTAAATGTGATTACCTTTTGATTAAACTTTGCAAATCATTCATTTTGTAGACTTATTGAATATATGTTATAAAATGCTTCAATAAAAACTTGAGTGAGAGATTTAGATAGGCTAGGAGAATAAATTTTTGGATTTTTTGTTGAAAATATTTAATGGGATGAGTCAGAAGTTTTAGAGTTTTGAGGGGAGGGGAGCTTTTGGAGGGAAGGAGAAGTTTTCATGGTTTGCATAGAATGATTTATAGTATATTTGGTTTAGTTATTTGACTACTATTTTTACAAATAAATTTTCAAAGTCCCGACATTTTTTTTCCTTTTTTTCACACTTTTACTCTTTACCACCTTTTTTTCATCATTACATAAAATTTGTGTTTTTGTTTATGTTTTTTTTTTAGTTATTACCATGTTATATTTCATGTAATTGTTAGCTCCTATTACTACATTTCATACTTGTCATATATATATATATATATATATATATATATCATGCTTTAATTTCATATCATTATATTATTTAAATTAATAATATTAATTATACCATGCAATTACTGTACTTGATTCATATTTAGATTTTATAATTGAAAAATGTAAGTTTGCCCAATAATGGACTGGGCGGTGCGGTGCACATGTAGGCGGTGGCAGTGGGCGCATGTGTGCATGCGCCTGCATGGTAGACCCCGCGTGTGCGGTCCTGCACATATGCCATTTTTACAAACAAATTTTCAAAACTCGTCATTTTTTTCACAGACAAATTTTCAAAACCCTAAACCATATTTTCAGTTTTTCGACACTTCTTATATTTACTCTTTATCTTTACTGCATTTTTTCATTATTACACATTTGTTTTATTAGTCATTTAGTTTTGGTATTACACGTTGTTCAAAAAATCACTTATTACATTTCGTCTGATTATTGCCTGCTATTACTACATTATTACTACATTTCATGCAATTGTTACCTGTTGTTACTATATTATTACTACATTTCATTCGATTTGTATATCAATGCATACCATATACATACCATATTTTAATTTTATATCATAACATTATCTAAATTAATAATATTAATTACACCATATACATTACTATATTTAATTTACATTTTAGATTTTATAATTGAGCAATGTAATTTCACCCGGGTGGCGTGCATGTCAGCGATAGCAGAGGTGCGCATGTACGCATGTGTGCATGAGCATGCATGCACGGTCCTGTACACATGCCGTGAGCCCTGAATTATGTTAATTATATCCATTTGTGATATGAAATTAGTAATTTATATAATATAATATAATATTTTTAAAAATTCATTTATCAATTATTAAATTATTATATAATAATATGTTATAATTTGAAATTATGATAATGCAATGGTGTAACTAATTATGTTAGTATAATTAATTAATGATATTTAATATTATTTAATTATGTTAGTATAATTAATTATATCGGTATATTAGCTATTATTATATTATTATTCATGAGATTATATTATTATGTTATTATGTTGTTGGAAAAGGAAGGCAACCCAAATGATTTTTTTATTAATCCCATAAATCACATTGCATTGCATATGGAGTAAAGTCTAAAATATTTAAATAACTTTGAAATCTATCAACATTATTTAAATTATTTAAATTACTAATATTTTTAATTAAATTAATAATGATAAAAACTAAAAAAAATTATATTAAATTTAATTAATTATATTAAATTAAATTATATCATAAACTAATCGTCATAAACAAAAGAGGAAATTGGAAAGGATAGGAGATGCGCCTTCCAACTCCTCTTATTTCCCAATTGGAGATGAATCTTCATCCATGTGTACCGTTGAGATTAATACCATTAATACCCCTACACAATCCAATTAAACCACCTCTGACCCTACTTCAACCATTAATTTTACATGTAATATTATTTAAATTACTAATGTTACAATATTTACTAATATTAATATTGATAATTAAATTAAATTATACAATATACTAATATTATATTATTGATAATTATATTATTTAAATTAAATTAAATTAATATTATATAATTTTATATTATGACACTAACATGTATGCTCCGCTCATTCACTCATCCAACGATTGTGCCATATAAATTAATCCAACCGCTGCATATTCGATAATGTAATTTATAGTAATACATATAATAATATATATACTAACATATATAGTAATATATATGTATTATATAGTAATATTAGATTGATATTATATTATTGGAAAATGGTTCATTTGTATCTCAAAACAATCCCAAATATTTTATAAATTTTTTGCTCTTTCATTAATCCAACAGTGAAAATATCAATCCAATGGCTACAATAATATCTTTCAAGTTGAATGGATATATCATATCAAAGGGCCACCATTTCACAAACAAATTTTCAAAATCCATTTTTCGTACCTTTTTCATTACATAATTTAAACCATTTTCTGCAGCTTTTTTCATTACACAATTTTTTTGGATACGTTATTACTTTTGTTCGTCTCCTTTTTCATTATACACTTTAATCATTATCCGTTTTAGTTGTGCGATACTTTTAGTCAATACCTCTCTTTCTTTCCCACATGTTTCCATATGTGTTATTTCCCATATGTTTATTAATGCAATCTTTAGGATTTGTTATGACTTGTTACCTTGCGATTATTACATTTTATGGAATTTTTAGGACTTATTAACTTTCCCATATGTGTTATTTACCATATGATTACGAATGCAATTTTTTTGAATTGTTACGATTTGTTATCTTGCAATCACTACATTTCCTACAATTTTTACAACTTGTTTATTAGAGCACTCGCGGTTTGTTTGTACTTTGCACCTTAGCCATTGGGAGATTAATTTAATTTAAACCAATTGATTAGATTATTTTTAAATCTAGTTTTCACTTAAATTTTTATATCAATATCTAATTTTTGTGACATAGGATGTACTTGTTACCATTTACTATACCACTTATTATAGAAATATCACTTTTTACCACTTGTTATTATGCATTATCGCCATATCATTACATATGATGCACCGAATAATAGTAGACTGAATAAAAATTTAAAAATAGAGAAGACAAATCAATATTTATATAATGTGTAAACGAAATTTATTATATTTTGTACGTATATGCATTCCATCCTACTTTATCAACATCATCATTATCATTCCTTTGTATTGATACATCTGCTTCATTTTCATCAATATTAGTTCGAACCCACACCTGATTGTTTGAGGGGTTACTTTTTGAATTCAGATATTGATTCGTCACTTCATCACCCATGCCAAATTAATCTTTAACTTTGACATAATTTACAACAAGTTATCCTTTATGGAATTCATCTGCCACATAAAATACCTTCTTTGCTTGGGGTACTAATACATAAGGATCATTCAGAAAATCGGTATCTGTATGATTCAGATAGGAAAAATTCACAAATGTTGAACCAAATCTGTCATTCTTGCATTCTCATTGTAGGTTGACCCAATTATACCGAAATAATACAAATGTATACATTCTATTATAGTTTACTTGAATGATTTGTTTTAACATTCCATAATAATTAACTTTGTCTTGAATGTACCTTTTATCTCTTGTACTTGCATAACTAATGTCATTCATTGCTACCATAACTCCTGAATTCTAAGTTTGAAGGCACTTCTCGTGATCTTTTACATGGAATCGATATCCATTGATTACATACCTATTGTAATTTCTAACCAATGGATCTGGTCCACAAATAATCCATTTAATTTTATCTGTAATCTCTTTGGAGTATTTTGGATTCGTAACTTGGAAAAGAAATCATGCAAATAGAAGAAATTAATAACATTAAGAAGATTAACTATTGATATACTTACCATGTAAATAAAAGAAATTAATAACATTAAAAAGATTAAATATTGGTATACTTACACGATGACTAAACCAGGTAGTGAAATCTTTACCATTAAGTTTGTTGATTTGGAAAGTGTTTAACTTCTTTTCATGATTTGTTCTTCAAACATGTTGCATATGTTCTCTTCATATGAAATAGTACATATATATTATAAGATATTAGAGTTCAATATTTATAAATATATCACAATATATATTTATAGTCTAAAAGAGGCAATTGAGTCACTATTAAATAATATGTATTTATGGCATTACTGCAATGATTTCTCATCGAGACGAATTTGAGATAGATTCTTTTTCTTTTTTATCTTTTAATAGATCTACATATCCTTATTCCTAAAAGCCTCCCAATAGCTGTTAAACTGGACTCATCTTTTCCAAATGCAATGTAGTTGTCATTATTTCACAATACAAGATTAAATCTTGTTTCAATCTCATCTAAATATCTTGAACATAATAGTAAGCACTCGTTTGCTATATAACCTTTCGCGATGAAGCCTTCAGGTCATGCTTTATTTCGTAAATAAGATTTAAGGTAAAAGAAGTATCTGCTTACATATACATTGTATTACATGTGTATGGTTGTTAAATAAAATGAGTATCAGTGTTAAATAAGTGATCAAAATGAAATAAATCTTTCAACTGGATATATTTACCTGTATGTCACTGGTCTACCAATCCTTGTTTGAGTTGTCAAGTGAACGATCAAGTGTATCATGCTGGTAAAAAATGGAGTGAAAATCTTTTCAAACTCAGACATAATTTATGGAACTGATACCTGTAATTGCTCAAGTTCTTGTAGGTCAAGTGCCCTAGAGTAAAGACATTTAAAAATATTACAAATTTTACTGATAATAGAGTTAATATTGTCAAGCAGTGATTCACAAATTGTTATGAAAATAAACTCTTGTATTAAAATGTAACAGTCATAACTCTTTAAATCTATTAACTTCCGCTACTTCAATTGAACACATCTAGAGATGTTAGTAGAGTACTCGTCAAGAAGTTTTAAGTCCTGCAAAACCTTCTAAAATACATCTTTCTCCTACAAGGTCATTTTGTAACACGCTTTAGGTAAAAATATGTTCGTAGAGTTTGGTTTACATACATATAGATTCTTTCTTATTCCCATCTCTTCAAGATCAGGTTTAGTTTTATAATTGTCCTTAGACTTTTCTTCTTATCTGAGAATTATACCAACAATTATATCAAAATGATTTTTCTCGGTGTGTATTATGTCAATATTATGTCTCATTAAAACATTTTCCTAGTAAGACAAATAAAACAATATGCTCTTTTTTTCCATCCTTGCATGTCATTGGGACTTGTTAAGTCAATCCCATATAATTCTTGCAACACATCAGTTCCAGATCATTGTTTAAGAGTACTTCTAAATTCCTTTGTCCCATTAAAAGAATGTTTATTATACTTGAATGGATGAGTTCACTATAACTATTTCGATGTCCCATATAACAATACTTTCGGCCATGACATAACCATTGACAATATGTATTATATTCACATACTGGACATACAACCTTTAGTACTCCATCTATACAGATTAGCATATACAAAGAAGTCGTTAATGGTCCATAACAACACTGCATGCATTTTAGATCTTTCACTAACTGAAGAATCATAAGTATTAACTCTTTCGCTCTATAATTCTTTCAGTTCTTGCACCAATTGTTATATGTACACATCTATCTTGTCGCTAGAATTTCTAAAACCAGAAATAAGTAATGTGAGTATGAAGTTTGTAGACTTCATACACAACTAAGGAGACAGGTTATATGGTATCATGAGCACTGAGTAAGCGGTATACATAACGTTCATTGTTTTAAATGGATTGAAACTATCTGCTGGTAGTCCTAATCGAATATTTTTTAGATCAAAAGAGAAGTTAGGATATAGGAAATCAAACTCCTTTCATGCAGGAGAATTTACTTGGTGTTTTAGGAGTCCATCCTTTGTTCTCTTATCATGATACTATCTCATCAAAGAAGTAGTTTGACCACATATAAATAGTTTTTGTAATCTAGGAATCAAAGGAAACCATCTCAATATTTTGATAGTTTTTTTTATTAACATCCTGATCTCCTTGATTTTCATCTGCATTTGGTTTCTATCTAGAAGCACCACACACATAACATGCATTGTCTTCAATTTTGTGTTTCCATTACAACATACAATCATTAGCCTTATTTCTTTTCTATGAGGATGATATAAGTATACAATAGTTGTAAGTATAGTGTATTTCGATTTTGGATATTCTGGTCTTTTAGTATTCCGAAATAATTCATAAAACTTATTTGAATTTGATTCTTTCACGCTTGATGCATGAGAAGTTGGTTTATGTATGTTGGATGAATCATATAAATGTGTGAATGCATTATTTAACATACCAAACATATCATGGTCAAAAAATTATCATGTAATTTGGATACGTTGGATGCATAAGATGTAGATTTCCAATTAGTTTTTCCATGATATATCCATTTATCATAGCCACATTGAAATCCATTGTCACGCCTCGAACCGGGATCGTGAGCAGCCACCCGTTGTCCTGAATGCCGGCTGTATTTTTACAGAAAATCAGGCAAAACCTTCCCAAATATCGGAGGTATCCCATATAGCAATAAACCTGCTACTTGTACAATAGGGCCAACCCGGCCTCACAATACATAACTCCACTCTCAATATCAGACCAACACATCCAAGACAACGTAAGGCTAACAAAACGAATTTTCACAGTCTTAATCACAAACCTCTACTGCCATGCCCTCATCAAAGGCATGAACAGCCGCCAGTCGCCCCTCCTGTGATTTAGAGGTGGCACCGAGCGGTCCTAAAATACACTTCTAGGACATGACACATTCCCAAGTAACATACACAATGAATAGAAATTACCTCAATGCAAGTGTTATGCAATGATATGAGAGTTCCACAATTTAAATATCCATAATTGTACAGTCATCTCAGAATTATACAATAGTCATCTATAGATCTCAAAATACATATACATTATCAATACAATTTTTAACTCATGAAATTATAGCGAAAATATACAATGACTCCTTAAATCCAGACCAGAACTCCTAATGATACTAAGCGTCCTAAAAGCAATGCACCTTGCCAAATACTATCTCTGAAACAAGAAGGGAAATGAGGGGTGAGTACTCAGGGAAAGAATACTCAGTGAGTGAGTGGGTTAATGCAATCATCTAATAAGAATTGTGAAATTGAAGTGTCAAACCGTAAGTATACAAATCATATTTCAAATCATCATACTTTTCATTTCAACAATATATCATTTGCACGCATTATCAAGTCAAATATGCATCCAAAACATTATTATTAAAATCATAGAACTGCAAGCCAAAAGTGTCCTGACAGAGGTCTACCTTGACCTATGACAGATGCACATGGGGTGTTATATGCAAATTTATTTAAAGTGCTCTCTAATCCAGCGTTGGCGACGGACCTCGTCCAGGTACTAGACTTGGAGAGAGTATCCAAATCCTCCCCCTTTTCGGGTTCAACCTGGCTAGTACCGTGTCGTTAATAAAATCAAGACAACTTGTGGGATACCCCAGGTCTAGGCATATCCGGATGCCACCTAAGCACCTCTCACGGTGTCCTTTGTAGCTACGAAACAATACATACCAAAGCGCTCAAGACCAAAATCAATCTCGTATCAAGAATGTGCCGAAATCAGGTTCACAAACCAAATGCAATATATAGCGTAAAATGACACATTATACATTTCAACCACATGGATGCATAATTTTAAAATTCAATCCAATTTTTGGACACTCCAACGATTAACAAAAAGTCAGTTCCAAAACCAATCAAAACATTTCAAGCACATCACAAATTATGCTCATTTATCAAAATGTTATAAAACAGGGTTCATATATTAAACAAAAGACATTGAAATAAATTCCACTCACCGTATGGGGGAGGGTAGCGCACTCCCCAATAATACCACGAAGCGAAGAAAAGTGCTCCCCTAAATCAAGGTACCCAACACCTATGAATGTATATATATATATATATATAAATCAACAAGTTTCAAGCCTGCGCAGTTATAGGAAATAGGCTATCACTTCTAATACACGTATGCAAATCAGGTAGTTCGAATCCTTTAGAACCCCACCCTAATTCCTCATATTTTGTTCATGCATACAACATGTCTACAAGACTCAAGTGTTGGTACTCAACCAATCACGCACAGGGCTCACACCAATCAAATCTCTCGCTCGTACCCAAGGGCTAGCAGGGCCACAGCCCAGCGCTCCTCTGTGCAGCGCGCGTAGTGCCCATGTGCAGGGTCCATGTGCAGGGCACGCAGTGCCCATGTGCAGGGCGCGTAGTGCCCATGTGCAGGGTTCATGTATAGGGCGCGCAGTGCCCATGTGCAGGGTCCATGTGCAGGGCACGCAGCGTCCATGTGCAGGGTGCGCAGCGCCCATGCGTAGGGCGCGTAACGCCCATATGTAGGGTCCATGTGCAGGGCGCGCATCTCCTAGGGCACGCAGCGCCTGCACGCCAACCATTTCTCCTCATTTCTAAACTTAATCCTAACATTCATTCAAATAAATCGAATGGGTAAGAAAATTTTTTTCACCTAGGATTTTCTCAGAGCGCAGACTTTCGTCCGAATGTCTTCTCGATCACTCCAAAATCTACAATACTCCCTATCAAGACAAGATTTATTAGTTAGGTCATAAACATTTAGAACAAAATCAAAACCCTGAGTTAGTTACCTACGCAGAGACTCACAGGCTATCGCAGGTTGCGGGCTATAGTGGGCTTCGCGGCCGTAGTGGGCTCGAGGGCTGCGCGGGCTTGTGGGCTGCGCGGGCTTGTGGGCTCATAGGCTGGTGGGCTTGCTGGCTTACACGCTTACGGGCTCGCAAAATTGTAGCGAAAATATACAATAACTCCTCAAATCCAGACCAGATCTCCCAATGATACTAAGCGTCCTAAAAGCAACACTCCTTTCCAAATACTATCTCTGAAACGGAAGGAAAATGAGGGGTGAGTACTTAGGGAAAGAATAGTCAGTGAGTGAGTGGGTCAATACAATCGTTTAATAAGAATTATGAAATTGGATCGTTGAAATGTAAGTATACAAATCATACTTCAATTCATCATGCTTTTCATTTCAACAATATATCATTTGCACGCATTATCAAGTCAAATATGCATCCAAAACACTATCATTAAAATCATAGAGCTGCCAGCCGAAAGTGTCCTAATAGAGGTCTACCTTGACCTATGACAGGCGCACCGGGGGTGTTATATACAAATTTATTTAAAGTGCTCTCAACCCGACGTTGGCAATAGACCTCATCCAGGTGCTAGACTAGGAGAGAGTATCCAAATCCTCCCCCTTTTCAGGTTTAACCTAGCTAATATCGTGTCGTTAATAAAATCACGATAACTCATGGGATACCCCAGACCTAGGCATATCCGGATGCCATCCAAGCACCTCTCACGGTGTCTTTCGTAGCTATGGAACAATACATACTAATGCCCTCAAGGCCAACATCAATATCATATCAAGAATGTACCGTAATCAGGTTCATAAACCAAATGCAATATATAGCGTAAAATGACACATTATATATTTCAACCACATAGATGCATAATTTTCATAATTCAACCAAATTTTTGGACACTCAATGGTTCACAAAAAGTCAGTTCTAAAACCAATCAAAACATTTCAAGTACACGACAAATCATGCTCATTTATCAAAATGTTATAAAACAGGGTTTACATATTAAAAAAAGGCATTGAAATAAATCCCACTCACAGTATGGGGGAGGATAGCGTACTCCCCAATAATACCACGAAGCGAAAAAAAGTGTTCCCCTAACTCAAGGCACCCAATACCTATGAATATATATATATATATATATATATATATATATAAATCAACGATTTTCAAACCTATGCAGTTATAGGAAATAGGCTATCACTTCTAATACACGTATACAAATAAGGTAGTTCGAATCGTTTAGAACCCTACCCTAATTCCTCATATTTTGTTCATGCATGCAACATGTCTACAAGATTCGAGTGTTGGTACTTGACCAATCTCGTACAGGGCTCGCACCAATCCAATCTCTCGCTCGCACCCAAGGGCCAATAGGGCCACAACCCAGCGCTCTTCTGTGCAGCATGCAGCGCCCATGTGCAGGGCGCACAGTGCCCATATGCAAAGTCTATGTACAGGGCACGCAACGCCCATGTGCAGGGCCTGTGTGTAGGGTATGCAGCGCCCCTGTACAGGGCGCGCAGCGCCCATGTGCAGTGCGCGCAGCGCCTAGGGCACACAGCGCCTACACGCAAACCATTTCTCCTCATTTCTCAACTTAATCTTAGCATTCATTTAAATAAATCAAATGGTAAGAAAATTTTCTCACCTAGGGTTTTCTCGGAGCGCAGACCCAGCGCCCGCGTGTAGGGCACGCAGCGCCCGTGTGCAGGGCACGCTGCGCCCGTGTGTGCAGGGCCTGTGTGCAGGGTGCGCAGCGCCCATGTGCAGGGCGCGCAGCGCCCATGTGTAGTGCGTAGCACCCAAGGCGTGTAGTACCTGCACGCCAACCATTTCTCGTAATTTCTCAACTTAACCTTAACATTCATTCAAATAAATCGAATGGGGTAGATATTTTTCTCACCTAGGGTTTTCTCGGACCTTAGACCTTCGTCCGAATTTCTCATCGATCGCTCCAAAATCTATAATGCTTCGCAGAGACTTGCGGGATGTCACGGGTTATCGCGAGCTGCAGGCTGCGGCCGCAGTGGGCTTCGTGGCCGCAGTGGGCTTGCGGGTTGCACGGGCTCGTGGGCTATCGCAGGTTGGTGGGCTCGCTGCTGGTACGTGCGCTCACGAGTTGGGCTGCGGTTGCGCGCTCGCGGGTTGCTCTCTAGTGGGTTGGAGCGCTTTCGGGCGCAGGCAAGCGCTTATGTGTAGGTGCGCTCCCGAGTAGGCGTGCTCAAGCGGGGAAGCACGCGTTGTGGCGCGCTAGCGCTCGTGTAGGGAGGATCGCGCTGCAGCGTGCTTGCGGGAGGGAGGATCACGCTGTAGAGTACTCGCGCAGAAAGGCGTGCTTACGGGAGGAAGGGGAAGTGGCAGTGGGTGGCGGGAGGGAGAAAAACCGCAGCGGAGTGGCGAAACCGAAGAGACAGAGCGATAGTAAGAGGGAGAGAGATGGTGAGACTTGCGGCCGAAAGGGGAATGAGAGAAGTAGAGAGGGAGAGACGAGAGGTGGCGAGCGACAGCGATGGTGCGCTCGCGGGAGGAAGGCGGAGAGAGTGTGGCGGCCGCGGGAGGTGAAGTGTCGGGGAGAGAGAGAGAGAGAGAGAGATAAAGTTAGGGTTTCCAACCCTAATTGGGAGGTGTTGCGTTTCACTCCAAAACGTAGCATCTCCTCTCTCTCTTCTTTTTTTTTTTTATATATATATGTCTTCATATCTACTCTTCACTAAAATTTAAATTTCTTGTAAAAACAGGGTTTACTTCGATTTGCAGATTCGACAAATTAAAGTATACCAAAAATTTAATTTAAATCTCCCAAAATCAAAAATCAATTTAAATAAATAAATTTCTCTCTATATAATTAAATTACACACACCGCAGTATCAGTATTATATTTTCTAACCCCCTAAAAACAAGTTTCGTCCTTGAAACTAAAAGAGGACTAACTAGCAAACAAATGGGGTGCTGTCTCCTCATAGCCTCCTCGGGCTCCCAAGTCTCCTCCTCAACCTGGTCACTCCTCTACAAGACTCTGACAAATGAGACTTCCTTGCTCTGTAGCTTCCTGACCTGCTGATCTAGAATAGCCACAGGCTGAATTGGAAGACTGAGCTCCTCTCGTAATTCAATAGTTGGAGGCTCTAAAATATGCGAAGGATCTGGGATATACTTCCTCAACACTGATACATGGAAGAAATCATGGATCCGAGATAATTCGTCTGGCAGCTCTAGTCTGTATGCCACGCTCCCGACCTTACTGAGGATACGGAACGGGTTAATGTACCTGGGGCTCAATTTGCCCTGTTGCCGATGTCGAATGAGTCCCCTCAAGGGAGAAATCCTCAAAAACACCATATCACCCACCTTAAACTCTAAGGGTCGGCGTCTCCGATCCACATAGGTCCTCTGTCTGTCTTAGGTAGCTTTCAACCGCTCGCGGATCACCCTCACCTTTTCCTTAGTTTCCTCGACTAACTCAACATTGGTAAGGTGTCTCTCGCCTACTTCATCCCAACACAACGGGGTGCGACACTTCCTGCCGTAGAGTGCCTCATAGGGTGGCATACCGATACTGGCTTGATAGTTATTATTATATACAAATTCTACCAGTGGTAAATGCCTGTCCCAACTATCTTGAAAATCAATGACACAAGTCCGAAGCAAATCCTCGAGTGTCTGAATGGTCCTCTCCGACTAACCATTTGTCTGTGGGTGATATGCTGTGCTAAAACTGAGCCGCGTGCCCAAAGTTTCGTGCAGCTTGGGCCAAAATCGATAAGTGAACCTTGGATCTCTATTTGAGACCATGGGTACGGGAACTCCATGCAGTCTGACTATCTCGTCAATATACAGACGTGCCAATATCTCCAATGGAGAGTCACTACGCATCGGGATGAAATGGCTGGACTTGGTGAGCCGATCGACTACCACCCAAATGGCATCATATCGAGCCTGAGTCTGCGGCAATCCCATAACAAAGTCCATAGTCACATGTTCCCACTTCCATACAGGAATGGGAAGAGGCTGTAGTAAACCCGCTGGCCTCTAATACTTAGCTTTCACCTGCTGACAGACTAAACATCTAGCTACAAACTCTGTAATGTCACTATTCATACCTAGCCACCAATAGCCACCCCGAATAGTTCGATACATCTTTGTACTACCCGGGTGCAAGGCATAGGCCGAGGAGTGTGCCTCCTCTAATATGGACCTGCAGAGATCCTCATCGGCGGGTATAGCCACTCTATCTTGATAAGTCAGAAGTCTATCACTACGGACTCTGAAATCATTTATATCACCTCTGCGGGCTCTCTCAGTAAGAGCCTGAAGTTCGGTATCAGTGCCCTGAAGCTCCCTAATGCGGTTCAACAGCGTCGGCCTGACCTCAAACCTGGCTAGCAGAGTGCCCTGATCATCACTAGCCAATCTAACTCCTAAATCCCGGAGTCCCATCAAACAATTGAGGTATGCCATATCGTTCTCCTGAGATGATGAAGCTGATTTCTAGCTCAAGGCATCAGCAACCACATTGACCTTGCCCGGATGATAATCAATCACAAGATCATAATCTTTGAGAAGTTCCAATCATCTCCTTTATCTCAGGTTAAGTTCTCGCTGGGTGAATAAATAATTCAGACTTTTATGATCCGTATACACCTGGCAAGTCACCTCGTACATGTAGTGGCGCCATATCTTCAATGCGAAGACTATGGCCATAAGCTCCAGATCGTGTGTCAGATAATTCACCTCATGTTTCTTCAACTATCTAGAAGCGTAGGCGATCATCCGACCATTTTGCATCAAAACGCAACCCAACCCTTGTCGGCTAGCATCATTGTACACTGTGTACTCCCGACTACCGGTGGGAAGCGCCAAAATCGGAGCTGTAGTCAATCGTTGTTTGAGCTCCTGAAAACTCACCTTACAATAGTTATCCCATACAAACTTGACACCCTTTCACGTCAATCTAGACAATGGTGTAGCTATCCGGGAAAACCCCTCAACAAATTTATGGTAATACCTGGCCAGACCAAGAAAACTCCTGATCTCAGTCACTGTCTGTGGCTGCTCCCATCTCATAATCTGAGTCACTGTCTGTGGCTGCTCCTATCTCATAATGGCATTGACCTTCTGTGGATCGACAAAAATCCCCTCTACAGAAACAACATGCCCCAAAAATCCAATCTGTCTTAACCAAAATTCACATTTTGTGAATTTGGCATATAGCTGCTCATCGTAGAGGATTTGTAAAATGGTGTGAAGATGCTGAACATGATCCTAGTCACTCCGCGAATACACCAGTATATTGTCCTGAAGACTATGACAAATTGGTCCAGATAGTCGTGAAAAACTCTGTTCATCAAGTCCATGAACGCAGCTGGGGCATTAGTCAGCCCAAACAGCATGACAAGGAATTCATAGTACCCGTATCGAGTGTGGAAAGCTATCTTTGGCACATCTTGAGTCCTAATCTACAACTGATGATATCCCTATCGAAGATCAATCTTCGAGAAGATTCGGGCACCTTGCAATTGATCAAACAAATTATCTATGCAAGGTAGTGGATATCTGTTCTTCACAGTCATCCGATTAAGCTGCTTGTAATCCACATACAATCTCAGTGAGCCATCCTTTTTCTTTACAAACAGCATTGAAGCACCCCAAGGTGACGTGCTAGGATGAATAAACCCCTTATTTAGCAACTCCTGCAGCTGGACCTTGAGCTCTCTCAACTCAGTCGGCGCCATCCTGTACGGCGGCATAGAGATAGGGTCCTAGAGCTAAGTCGATCTCAAAGTCGAACTCCTGAACCAGTGGTGATCTGGGTAGCTCCTTGGGGAAAACATTAGTAAACTCCTGTACCACTGGAATATCCTTAAGTCTCGGTCCCTGAGCAGTGGTGTCTATGATGTGAGCCAGATATGTCGTACACCTGCGGCGAATTATGTGTTTGGCCTCTAAAACTGAAATGACATAGCAGGGTAAAACCCACCTCTCACCATAAAAAATCAACACTGGTTGATCGGGTCTTCGAAACTCCACCTGTTTCTTAAAGCAGTCAACTGAAATCCGATGCATATGTAGTCAATCCATCCCCAAGATAGCATCAAAATCAGTCATGACGAGAGGGATTAGATCTGCCTTCAGTACTGTATCCCCAACTTTGATCTCATATTCTCTATACACTGTGTCGCACATAATCTGCTCACCCAGAGGAGTGATGACCAATATCTTCTCGTCCAAAGGTGAGAGCGGCCTATCAGAATGTTAGAAGAATTGATCGCTCACATACGAATAGCTAGACCCCATATTAATAAGGATACGAGCATCTATTTCTAAAATAGGTAGAGTACCTATCATTGAATAAAATACACATAGATTTGGAATAATTTCAAATTGGATATATATATATATGTCAAAATAGTTAAGCCTCTAAGGCTTTTACAACTTTAGTGTACAAAGATGTCAGAGTAGTATCATGTCGACAAAAGGGTATACAACATAAAATACCTATACAACTATCATGATATAATGCTGACATCCCCAAAAGAAGTGGAAATATGAATAGAGATCTTATTCTACAGGATCAGAAGGAGGAGTACGCGTGATGATATCGGGGTTCGCCTGGGCGTCCTCCTGCGTCATGGCATAAACTCGGGCCTAAACCCTAGGCTGCTGTCGTGCCTGGGTTTGCACTGTGTTACTCCCGGTGGTCACCCTGGGAGTAGAAGATGCTGCTCGAGTAGGCTACCCCTGCTGACCCATATGAGGAGTACTAGTGCGACTTTGTGAACTCTGTCCTCCGCATCCTAACTCAGGACAGGAACTCTTGATATGCCCCAGCTTCCCATAGTGGAAGCAAGTGACCGACATTGAAAAGCACCTATCGAATGGGACCTATTGCACCGGTGGCAATAAAGATGCCGCTAAGCAGTATACTGTGCAGGGTGAGTTGGTGCGGGCTATCTAAACCCCTAGGAGTACTGTCCCCGTCCCAGATTAGAAAATCCAGATCCAAATCCGTCTATGTGCGAACTGGATCCCCTACCCCTCTTGTAGCTCTGCGCAGAATGAGACTTCTCTTTCTTTCTCTTCAGCTCTTTGTTCTCTCTTTGTTTAGTCTCGACACAAACCAAAGCCTCCGCGTGGTGAGCAGAGTCTATTACCTCGGCCAGTGTAAACTGTGGAGTAACAATTATATACTTCTTTATGCTGAAGCTAAGACCGTCTTCGAATTTGAAGCGTAAATACTGAGGTGTGGTCAGATCCGGTACAAATGCGGCAAGTCTCCTCATGTCTGCCTCATATTCTGAGATAGATCTAGACCCCTGTATAAGCCGTCCCAGTTCTGACCTCATCCGGTCCTGTTGGTAGAGTGGAAAGAATTTGTGATCAAACTCCCGAAGGAAGTTGTCCCACCGCAGTGGCTCTGTCACCTCATCAGTGAGGGCCTTCCACCATAAGAGGGCCTCTCTTTCTAATAATCGCTGTGCCACTTTCAAGCAGAGCTCCTCTCCAATCCTCAGATCGGTCAAAATCCTACGGGAGCGGTTGATCCAATGCTTGGCTGCCGTAGCATCACCAAGCCCTGTGAAATCAGTACACCCCAGCTAACGGGCCTCCTTAACCAACTAAGTCAACTCATGTACCCGTCTAAGAGTAGCCGATGTGGTCTCACTCTGCTCTGACAAGATAGAAGGACCGGCCACCGGTGGTAGAACCGGTACCAAAGGAACTGGCGTTACGACAGGTGTAGGCGCCGCTGTAGGAGGTGCTAGGGGCGGAATCTGGACCCCATGCGAAGCGTATCACTCGTACACCTGCCTAAAGGCATCGAGTGTGGGTACGGGAGTCTTAGCCTGAGCAGCTGGCTGAGTAGGTGCTGGTGGTGGTATGCGAGTCGAGGGACGATCCTCCGGCTCGTCTAATTCCTCTGGTAGGGCAAAACGGGTGCTCCGTCGGGTCGTCATACTTCTGCAAGAGAAGGATCCTTATTAGGTATCGTTTAAAGAATAGGTATGGTTCAAGAAATTTGGACTAGTCATATCTTGACTACCCTCACAAAGAATGGAATCCTAAAAAAAAAGCATATTAGGTTAGACATAACCGTATCTAACCCCCTAAAATGGATGAACTCATATACCTATGACCATACACTGGGACTTCATGACTGTATGAAACTCTTATGCATTGAGCACTTTAAACATAAACATACTCGGGAATGTTTTCAAGATTCTCTTCCTACATAGCTCTCAACCTAGGCTTTGATACCAAGTCAACTGTTACGCCCCGAACTGGGATCGTGAGCAGCCGCCCGTTATCCTGAATGCCTGTTATATTTTTACAGAAAATCGGGCAGAATCTTCCTGCATATCGGAGGTTTCCCATATAGCAATCAATCTGCTACCTGTATAATAGGGCCAACTCGGCCTCACAATACATAACTCCAATCTCAACATCAGACTAACACATCCAGGACAACCAAGGCTAACAAAATGAATTTTCACAGTCCTAACCACAGAATTCTACTGCCATGCTCCCGTCAAAGGCATGAACAGCCGCCAGTCGCCCCTCCTGTGATTTAGAGGTGGCACCGAGCGGTCCTAAAATACACTTCTAGGACATGACACATTCCCAAGTAACATACACAATGAATAGAAATTACCTTAATGCAAATATTATGCAATGATATGAGAGTTCCACAATTTAAATATCCATAATTGTACAGTCATCCTAGAATTATACAATGGTCATCTATAGACCTCAAAATACATAAATATCATCAATACAATTTTTAACTTACGAAATTGTAATGAAAATATACAATAACTCCTCAATTCCAGACCAGATCTCTCAATGATACTAAGCGTCCTAAAAGTAACGCTCCTTGCCAAATACTATCTCTGAAACAAAAGGGAAATGAGGGGTGAGTACTCCGGGAAAGAATACTCAGTAAGTGAGAGGGTCAATGCAATCATCTAATAAGAATTGTGAAACTGGAGTGTCAAACCGTAAGTATACAAATCATACTTCAAATCATCATGCTTTTCATTTCAACAATATATCATTTGCATGTATTATCAAGTCAAATATGCATCCAAAAACTGTCATTAAAATCATAGAGCTGCCAGCCGAAAGTGTCATGGCAGAGGTCTACCTCGACCTATGACAGGCGCACCGAGGGTGATATACGCAAATTTATTTAAAGTGCTCCCTAACCTGGCATTGGCGACGGACCTCGTCCAAGTGCTAGATTTGGAGAGAGTATCCAAATCCTCCCCCTTTTCGGGTTCAACCTGGCTAGTACCGTGTCGTTAATAAAATCATGACAACTTGTGGGATACTCTAGGCCTAGGCATATCTAGATGCCACCTAAGCGCCTCTCATGGTGTCTTTCGTAGCTACGGAACAATACATACCAAAGCTCTCAAGGCCAAAATTAATCTCGTATCAAGAATGTGCCGAAATCAGGTTCACAAACCAAATGTAATATATAGCGTAAAATGACACATTATATACATTTCAACCACATGGATGCATAATTTCATAATTCAACCCAATTTTTGGACACTCCAACGGTTCACAAAAAATCAGTTCCAAAACCAATCAAAACATTTCAAGCACACGACAAATCATGCTCATTTATCAAAATGTTATAAAATAGGGTTTACATATTAAACAAAGGTATTGAAATAAATCTCACTCACAGTGTGGGGGAGGGTAGCACACTCCCCAATAATACCACGAAGCAAAGAAAAGTGTTCCCCTAAATCAAGGCATCCAACACCTATGAATGTATATATATATATAAATCAACAAGTTTCAAACCTACACAATTATAGGAAATAGGCTATCACTTCTAATACACGTATGCAAATTAGGTAGTTCGAATCCTTTAGAACCCTATCCTAATTCCTAATATTTTGTTCATGCATACAATATGTCTACAAGACTTGATTATTGGTACTCGACCAATCTCGCACAGGGCTCACACCAATCCAATCTCTTGCTCGTACCCAAGGGCCAACAGGGCTACAGCCCAGCACTCCTCTATGCAGTATCGCGCCCATGTGTAAGGCGCGCAGTGCCCATGGCAAGGTCTATGTGCAGGGCGCGTAGCGCCTATGTGCAGGGCCTATGTGTAGGGCGTGCAGCGGGCTTGTGGGCTCGCGAGTTTGCGGGCTGGTGGGCTCACAAACTTGCACGCTCGCAGGCTGGCACATGAAATCTCGAGCTGGGTTGCAGTCGCGCGCTCGCGGGTTGCGTGCTAATGGGCTGGAGTGCACTCGGGCGCAGGCACGCGCTCGTGCGTAGGCGCGCGCTCGTGCGCAAGTGTGCTCCCGAACAGGCGCACTCGCGCGTGGAAGCGAGCACTGTGGCGCCCTCGCGCTCGTGCTGGGAGGATCGCACTGCAGCACGATAGTCCCTCCCGCGAGCGCGCTGCAAAGTGCTCGCGGGAGGAAGGAACAGCGGCGATGGGTGGCGAAAGGGAGAGAGACCGCGGCGGAGTGGTGAAACCGAAGAGACAGAGCGACAACGAGAGGGAGAGAGACGGTGAAACTTACGACTGAAAGGGGAAAGAGAGAAGTAGGGAGGGAGAGGCGAGAGGTGGCGAGCGGCGATGGCGCGCTCACGGGAGGAAGGCCGAGAGAGTGTGGCGGCCACGGGAGGTAAAGTGTAGGGGAGAAAGAGAAAGAGAAAGAGAGAGAGGAAGAGATAAAGTTAGGGTTTCCAACCCTAATTGGGAGGTGCTGCGTTTCACTCCAAAATACAGCATCTCCTCTCTCTCTTTTCTTTTTTTATATATATATATATATGTCTTCACACCCACACTTCACTAAAATTTAAATTTCTTGTAAAAACGGGGTTTACTTCGATTTGCAGATTCGGCAAATTAAAATATACCAAAAATTTAATTTAAATACCCCAAAATTAAAAATCAATTTAAATAAATAAATTTCTCTCTATATAATTAAATTACAAACATCGCAATGTCAGTGTTACATCCATAATGTAATAAGTGATTGAATACTATGTGTGTAGGAAATCTCAATGTGTTAAAGTATTTCACCTAAGGACATGATATCATACCATTGATAGATTGAATATTTCGATATACAAATTCAAGAAATCTATTAATTCACCAATATATTCATCACTTCCTCCTGATTTAGATTGCATCCATGACTTGTCCGTCACATTAAATACAAATGCAAATGTTTCGAACAAACCAACATAGAATTGCATAAGTCAATGGAGAAATAAATAATAAAATAAATGGAGCAAAGCAAGCAGAGTAGAAAAAAAAAGAGAAATAAATGAAATAAATACGGAAATATTTTTGATACCAAAAAAAGGATGATTAAATGGGCGCTAAATAAGGAAATAAAGAAATAAAATGTTTTTAACACCAAAAAGAGAAATTTGATTAAATTGGCATTAAAAATAGTTATTTGCGCCAAGAAGAAAGATTTAGTTGTGGCTCATAAATTAAACGTGAATTAAAATAAATTAATATTAATGTTGTTAGTTGTTTTTTTTGGAATTTATATAAAATTATATAATATTAATAATTAATATATTATTATCATAATTTCATATTATAACACTATATTATATAATAATATAAAATATTTCATAACACTATATTATATCGTTACATTATTTAAATTAACAAAATTAGTAATTTCATATCATTATATTATTTAAATTAATAATATTAATAATTTAAATTAATAATATAGTGCCCATGACAGGTCGTGTGGTGCGGGACCGCGCTTGCTGGCATGGTAGAATCGTACGGGCAATGTGGGGTACTGTGCATTCCTGCGCGCTGTGCTTGCCTATGTAGTAGAGCCGTGGGGGCATGCACAGGGGACGGTGCATGCCCGTGCCCCATGCCCGTACTCCACGCATGCCCACACATGGCTAACGAGCATGCCTACGACCCGTATCGCTTGCGTACTACTTGAATTCTCTCGCTTGAGTTTTACACAAATAAATTCTAGATAAATATTCCAATATAGTGCATCATACAAATTCATATAAATTGGAAAACAAAGAATAGAGAATTGAGTTTTGCGAAAAAAAATATATTCCACATATGTATGGTGCATAATCGTACACAAAGAGAGAAGAGAGAATTAAGTAAAGTATAGTACAATGGAGAAATGGAGAAATGGAAAAAAATGAATAAAAGAAAAGAGAAAAGTAAATTGGAACAGAAGTGTGGCTAAGTAAATTAAAAATACAAGGGGAAGTGGAATTAGAATCAAGGAAATTAAACTTTAGGTATAAATTTTTGTGCTTTTTCTTTACTCACAACAGAAGAGGATGCACCAGGAGAGGATGCAACAAGAGAGAAACTTCCTCTAATAATATCACGAATGTGAAAAAGATTATTATCTCTAGGGAGATTAGTATAACCCCTGGGAGGAGAACTGAATGAACTGAATGAACTAAATGGACACATAGCAAATGGGTAGGCAGATGAGGTTTGCATGGAGAAGAAGTTCAAATGAAGATGAGGTAGTCTACCTTCGGTGACAATTGCAGCAGAGGAAGAAGGTCCAGCCTGCCTTGTTTCCCACTAATGGTCTCTTATGCATAAAATAAAATTGCTATTCACCTTTCATCAACAGATATTCTCATTAAGTCAAATAATATCTTCCTATGTTCTTCTTCATTGTATTGTTTGAATTCGCCAAAACTATATCTAAGTTCACCCACTTCCAGCCGAACTTCTCCCATTTCCCTACGAATTTCATCAAATTTCTCATTAACGCTATTTATGAATTGTGTTTTCATATTATAGATGCATTTAGAGAGTTCATTCTGCCTAACATTCTCATTCCCATTCCCAGTGTCCTCATTCCCTTTTAGCACTGATTCTAACTCTAACTTTAGCCTATGTCCTGGCTTTGGCCTATATTCTATACTTTTTTTTTACATTAATCCAAACATCATCTTCACAAATCCAATAAAGTAGACGTAAGATTTTGTTATTTATACCATTTTTAAAACTTAATTTCACATTATTTTCCTTACGTAGACTTATTTTTTGACTTTTTAAAATATCGGTAACCATACTATAATATGATAAATTTGAATTTAAAAAAAACTCTTGTGGTTATCATAAAGTAAGGAAGCAAAAAATGAAACTTGGATTTTTTTTCTTTCAATAATACACGCTATTAGCAAAAAATCATCTCTAGTAATAGATGTATGTTATCTTCTCGTAATTAATAGTGTGTATGATTAAAAAATGAAGAATTCTTTTATGCAAATTTAAATTCGTTGCATGTGTACTAAATTTCTTTAAACTATTTTCATCAAATATTATGTAAGTATCGTTTGGTATTTCACTTTACAAATATGGGACACATTCTTCGTAATCAACCCAGTGAAAACCAACCTCTCTGTATATCATTATCAAATTCTCTTTAATTTTTTTACCATCAAAATAAGTTTGAAAAGTACATGACATAATTTTACAATCAATAACTATACAACCTGACAATCAATTTCTTCCATATTATTGTAAAAAGTTCTTACTATATTCTCATAAATTTTTTTTCTTGAATTGACAATCCAAGAAGGACCAATTTGTTGCGAATAATTGGCATACTTAAAACATATACTCTCCAAAAAATCCCAATCTATTAAACAACCATTAGTGATATTTCGATGAGAAAGTACCTTATGAAATAGTTTGCTTTTTTTAAGAGAAGGAAATTCCTGCTGTTGTATTTTTCTTATTCCATCATAATTTCTGTCTTTTTTAGAGTGAACCATTTGTGAGTGAAAAGAAGGTTTGATTTGGAGAAGTTTGCTAAGAAGAAGAAGAATGAGGTTTAGATTAGGGAGAGACAAGTTTGTTTGCGAGAGTTTGTGAGAGAGATAAGATTTAAGTGAGAGTAAGTGAGAGAGTGAGAAGGAGTTTGCATTGATTTAAGATTTGTTTGTAAAATTTTATATACATATGTATGTTAGAGTGTGAGAATTGTAAGATTTGTTGGTAAGATTTTGAAAATATTTTCTGAAGCAGGTGTAAGATTTGCATGAGAACAAGAACAAGAGTGAGAGAGTGAGAATATTGTATAAGATTTGTTTGGAATTTTAGAATATTTTCTAAATCCATTTGAGTGTGTGGATGGAAGTGGATGTGATGTTAGGTTTGTATTTATTAGATATAGATAATTGCATGGCATGGAGTTGCGAACATATCATGAACCATGAATTGAGTTGAATGCTCTTTGTTGTGTGTTTTGTTGTGTGTGTTGTTGTAAACTTTGCTTGTGAACTTTTTGTTGTATATGGCTTGTCATGACTTGTCAAGATAATACATCACATGAGATACACACTTGTGAACTCTTTTGTTTTCTTTTGTTTTGTTATATACGGCTTCAAGAGATTTGCTTGTGAACATTTTCTTGCCAACATGGCTTGTCAAGTAACACATGAGCTAGTACACTTGTGATCTCTTTTGTTTTCCTTTGTTTTGTTGTATATGGCTTGAACTTGTTAAGGCTTCTGATCTTTTTGTTATGTAGGCTTGTGAACATGTGTGGATTGTGAATGTAAGAAAAAATTTTATTATTATTAATTTTTTATGTTATAAGTATTAATTTTCATTATTTTATTATTTTATCGTTTTATGGAGTTTGGTCTCACTTCCAATTTATCTTTCTTTCTTTCCATCTATTTGTTGCTGTGTGTTGTTGGCAGTGTGTATATGTGCTGACCAAGCTCATCCGAATAACCTTAAATCCTACCCTAAATACTAGAGGGTGTTAAATGGTATAGGTTTCAAGTTTCATCCTCCTTCCATTGCCAAGCAAAAAAAAAAAAAAAAAAAAGAAACAAAAAATGAGTTCTAGTGATTTGGAGCCAATAGCAATGGAAAAAACTCATATCTCTTCCACATTTCCTGGTAACAAAGTTAATAAAATTAAAAAATTTGACAATACATTTTCTCACATATGGAAGTTTTTTTCCTTTTTTGTTACCAGGTTAATACAAATTTGCATGAAATGTCCTAAATGCTGTGCATAATGTTTACATGTTGCACAACTAATATTTTTTTATATATAAAGCCAAACACCTATGTCTATTTGAATTACTAATAATACATTATTTAAACTACTAATATTTATAATTAGTTAATTTATAATGTCATATATATGTAAATTGTTATATATATGTAATTTAGTATTACGTATAGTCACTTAACACATGGTCGATGGCAATGTAATTTGGCATTATATATAAATTACATATATAGATTAAATATAGTAGTAATATTTATTATAGTAACATAATATAATATAACATAGTAGTAATGTATAGTAATATAATATCGTAGTAATATATTGTAATATGTAGTAATGAAATATAATAATTGATATATTGTTATATTATAAATCCCAAAACAATCCAAAGTTGATGTAATTTATCAAATGGCCGGGGACATATGCGAGTGGGTAATCGATGGTTGGGTACGCAATTAATTCAATGGTTGGGTGAGTAATTGATGGCTGGTATGCAATTGATCCAATAACACGGGTTTTGTTGATTTCCTTTCAACTTGGGAGCTGTATCTTTGCAGGCTAATGTCTTTTTAAGGACATATCACACTCCAATTCAATTTTCAACATTTTATCTTATGACTAAAATTATCTCGAATTATGTAAGCATCATCTAATGGTTGAGAGGTCACCATTTGATCCAGGACAACTGTTGTCCTTTTAGCATTTTAACATTTCATCCATCCAATGAGTCAAACTGGAATTATATAGAGAGGTGGATTTGAGTATGAGGGAATTGAAGATCGAGAGAGCACAATAGAGGAAATTTCTAAAGTTTTAGATGTCGAAGAGCCTTCTGTGAGGAGAAACTTAGCTTTGGACGGTGACTATTTTTGTGAAGATTTTGAAAATTTCAAAGACAAAACACAGATTGAACTAGATCAAAACCACCAATTGAAAAAACATATCAAACCAGTACTAGTAGATTTTCCAACAAGGAGGCTGCACGAGGAAAAAATGTTATTGGGTACAAATTTTTTTAGGTGAATTTCTATATTTAGAATGAACAAACGATGGGTTTAGTATTTTAAATTTATGATTAGTTTGAAGAGTTTAGCGTTTTATTATTAGTTTTGTATTTGACTACAAATTAAAATTAAATTTAGTTTACTGTTTTTTTAATATAAACAAACTTTTTTGTAATTTTTAGTGCTTTATTTTATTTTAGTGTTCTGCTTTTTAATATAAAAAAATTTTGTTTTGTAATTTTTAGTGTTTTATTTTATTTTACTGTTCTGCTTTTTAATATAAACAAAATTTTAATTTAAATAAAATTTTAATATAAACAAATTGTGCATTCTCATCCTCATAGAAAAGAAACTTTCGAAGTCAAATCCCCGAGTGGATTGCATGCGATGACAGTTAGTTTGTTTTTATGTTATATATTATTAGTTATTAATAACATGTATCATTACTCATTATGTACATTGATTTTTTAAATTGACTGAATGTGATTTTTTGAATAGACTAAATTTGTTCAAATATGAAGGAAAATAAATGAACGAGAAAACGAGAAGTATAAAAAAGCAGCCAAGGAAAGGAAAGAATTGGTTAGGGGAAGGAGGGCAACGATACCGATTGAAACCAATTGCTTTCCTAACCAAGTGAAGGAGCTAATTTCTACCCTCACTCATAACATGAAACGTGTAGTAAATCATATAGGATTTGGCAAGTTTTTGGAGCTTACCTATGACACATTGGTCTAAATCAAAATTTTAAATTGATAGTTGAAGACGTAGGGGCGAATCTTAAGAATCCCCTATACCGGACGTGATCTTTTGGGATGTTCATCTTTAATTGAATCCTCAGAGATGAGAAAATACTTCTTGTGATTAAAGCATAACCAGTTAAAAGAACAGATGTAGATGCACACCGAGGATGCCTCCTCTCCCAAGTTTAAACGATACTTCTTGTTGTTTCTCCTTAGATGCTTTCTATGTCCGACCACCAATGTTTTCCCTGTCTCGAGGTACCTCACTATTACCATTGATGTCGAGAATGCTGGCCAATACAATTGGTTCAATTTTGTATCACAATGATTAGCTGAGGTTTTCTAAAGAGAGGAAGAGAGGAAAAAGATATGAATTGGTGGTTGTCTATTTTTACTAATGGTAAGTTTTCAATGCAATTCAATATTTATAAATATATCCATTGTCATTTAACCATTAACAATATTTGTCCTTGTGTATAGATTTTTTACTTTCAGATGTAAGAGTTGGTGATTTGGACGGTCAGATAAAGAAATTACTCGTTCAGTATTGGACTACCAACAAGATAAATTGGAGATTTAGATTCAAATGTGTAAACATAAGTTAAATTAAGTTTATATTGTATTGTATGGAATCTGAACTTTAAATAATGAGTTATTCATTGATAATTGATAATATATTGTATTATCTATATGGTTTGTAGTCAAATAAAATTGAGAAAAACTCTGTTGAAGTGGGTGGAGAAGAAATTAAGGTAAACTTACAAGCATTAACTATGTATGAAGCACTTACCATATCTCAATGCACTTATTATGGAGCACTTACTATAATCTCAATCTTATCATCCATTTTGTAGAGAATTGGCATCAAACAGGAACTTAAAATGTTTTTAGAGGAGTTAATTTGAATTTAGTCCAATTTGTTACAAATGCAGTCTAATTTGTTGCACATATTGTGAAACTATGATGATGTAGATGACATTGATGCACAGGAAGAAGAGAAGGAAGAAGATAAGAAGTGAAGGAAGTGGAAGGGTTGTGATTTTGTTGAGGACTAACAGGTATCAGATTGGCAAGAGGAGAAATGGTAAAAGAGTTTGGAGTAGGGTTTGAAGGACAAAAGGCAGGAGAAAAAGGGCCAGAGGCTATGGAGGAAAAGGGTAGGAGGAGAGATTAGATAAAGATGAAGATGTTGAATTGTATGAAGTGGTGAATAATTTAACGGAAATGAAGGAGACAAAGACAAACACAATTTCTACCTCCTTAGGACTTTTTCTGATGAAGAGGAATATGTTTGGCTTTTTTATGGACAAAAAACCATAAAAAAGAATGCCAAGCAGCTATGTTACAACCTTTGTCATTTGTCATTATGATACATGTTACTGAATCCAATTTTTATGACAAATGATAGAACAATTTTGTATAATATTGTTGAATACTACATGTGCTGGAGTGATACTTATGAACTGGTGCCTCTCATTGGATTAGCACATTGGAATGAATTTATGAATTTTTTCTATTTATTTTTTATATTACGATTACATGATTATATAATGATTATGTTTGCAGACCATAGAATGCTACAATCATTTACTTAACACCACTTACTATCCAAAGTTATTCTTCTCCAGATGTTCTTTTTTATTATGATTTTCGGTAAATATTGTTATTGTATCTTTATTTATACTTTTATCTTTTCTCAACACCTACCTATTCTTCCATAAAGAAACAACTACAAAATAAATGGTCCACCAAAGTGCACCCGCACAACTTGCGCGGTTGACCTTATGTAAAACAAATATTAAAAAAAATTAATGATGGATTTCTTACATAATGATAAACTACAAAACTCAAAAAACTCTCAAAAATTCAAACATCATCTCAACCCTTTCTCTCTCCTCTCTCTCTCACAACTTCTACCTCAATTCACCTCTCTCTCTCTTTCCCTTTGTCCTTTCTCCCCCCTTCTCTCCTCACTTCAAATCCTTAACTCAATTCACCTCTCTCCCCTTCTCTTTATCTCTCTAAACTTGTTTTACTAGACTATATTAATGATATCTGTAGTTTTCTTTACTATACCTTATCATATCTATATACACATATACACATCTCCTTGCATTCTTCTCACCTAATATAGTGTTTTAGTAATGATCTGTAGTTTCTTACCTAGTTTTCTTACCTTACTTATTTTCCTCCTTATTTTACTAATGTAGATGTCTATGGTTTGTGTGTTAGGTTTGGACACGAAGCAAAAAAGCAATCAAAGCAAATAGAGTATTTCGATGGTTAAGAGTTGTTTGTCTGAGAAAATACTTGGATTTGACTTTCGATTAGGCAATCTAGTGAGTTATTTTACCATTACACATATTATACATTTTATGATTACACACTAATATACATTTCTATTAATATAGTATTGAATTTTCATAGCAGATTTTTATGTCTGTCATTTTCAAACAACATTGGTTTTGATATTCAACGAGAGGGGGTAAATAGTTAATTATAGATATTTTAAAAATTTTTTATAATTAAGAAGGACTTACAACAGAGCTGTTTGGAAGTCAAACCAAAAAATAAAAAACACACAGAACTTTTTATATTACTTCCACCAAACTAGGTGTACGTCTACTCTTAGATTCCACCTAAATTTTTTACTATCAATTTAATGATATAAACTTAATTGCAGGTTCAAGTTAAACTTTTACAGTATTTTTACCTAGCACCACTTTCCTAACAGATTGGTTCTCTCATACTAAACCCAAAGCAGTGACACACTCTTTGGTCTTTTGAATACTCAATATAGGTAAGAAAGGAATGTCAAAGATGAGAGACTTTAATTCTTAGATTTGATAGAATTGATTTCAAATAGAATATACTCAAAAAGATAATAAATTGAGAACAGAGTATAAAGAATAAATGAATGCTTAAGAATAAGGTTGTTCAGAAAAGTTAATCAAGTATCTCTATTCTTCATTTCTCTTCTCCAATATTTATTATGGTATGAAGAGATTTGTCGAAGGGTTGTTGAAGCTGAACGTTGCACATTTAATGTCCGTTAATTAATGTTCTTTGCAATAGTACCTATTTTTCTCACTGAAGCTCCTTCCTCTCACTAGCTCCACTTTCTGGTTAGCCAATCAAAAGTTGTTTTTGCTATATTTGAACATTAGTTTTGATAGATATAGAAATATTCAGAAATGCAGAAAAAGAAGATAATCGTTGAGTTTAAATTTGTTTCGAAAATTTATTCTTTAACAACTTCGGGTTGACAAGTTCAAGTGACACATCGACCTAAATTCAAAAATTCAATGTTGTATTTTTAACTAATCAGGTCAACAAGAGAGTATTTAGGTTGACAAGGCATATATCAAATTTAATAGGTAGACACATAAAGTTAAATTGGTCGATATATTATGATGTGTCGACATGGTTCTAATGGACATCGACATGTCTTTATTTGAAAATCAATAACCTAGGTCTGACATGTTCTATCTTCACTAGAACTGTTCTCAAAAATTGGTCGATGTGTTATGTATGTTGACAAGACTAAAATATAGGTTGGCGTGTGATTTTTAAGGGTTAACTAACATCAGGTCGACTTATTCAGAGTATACATCTATGTACCACTATATTGATAAAAATTGGTAGACCTTTTTTTTAAAATTGGCATGTGTGTTAGGTGTGTCAACAAGGTTAAAGTTCAGGTTGACATGTGATATCTAAGCAACACCTTGTATTAGGTCAACATGTTCTAGGCTCACATCAACATAGTTCTGTGCTAACTTAAAATTGTTAGACATGTCTTGTAAAATTGGTCAATGTGTTCTTTAGGTCGACACAGTCAACATATAGCTCGTTGTGTGCCTTTTAAGGGACAAAGAGATTGGGTCGACAAGTTGTCGAGTATGTCGACCTCTTTAAACTTTTGCCTTGTGTTTGTCCATGTGTGAGAAATATGGGTCATTATATTCCTAAAATTGGTCGACATGCCACTCTAAATTTGTCCACCTAAGATTAACAGGTTGATATGGAATAAAATTCAGGTCGACATGTAATATGGGTTGATGTGTTCTTTGGAGATGTCAACATATTTTTACTTAGCATATATATTATGTCTGTTTTGCTCAGGTCAACAAGGATTCCTTATTAGGTCGACGCATTTATGGTGAGGCTAAAATTGGTCAGCAAGGTTATGATAATTTGTGGACCTAAGGAAATAGGTCGATGTTTGTGAAGATCAGGTCGACATAGTTTGCACACTCTTGTTTACCGATGGTTTTCTAATTTACTTTAAATTTATTCTCTTTCAATTTATCATCATCAAAACCTTTTAATCTCAACAATCTCTCTTTTTTCGATGATGGCAAAACTTCTAATTATTTATTCAACAGCATATGATCCTATTGATTCTTAAATAGCACTGTGATAATTTTGACTTTGTTTCCATCTACCTAGCTTTGTTAGTTAGGTACTACTCTTTGTACGCATTGGACACTTCTCTTAGTCGTACTGAAACATACTGTACACACTTTATTTCATCCTCAACCTTGTCCCTCCCTAAGTCACTTTACTTGGTTCCATCAAACTACACCTTGGTGCTCACACATTATGACTACTGCATACACGCACTTCAGTATCTGCACTTGTATTGCACTCACTACGTTACACTTCTCTAACTTAGCACCCTTAGCAATGCATGTTCCATTTTACCAAACTGTACTGCATACACATACTGTACTGCTCTATCTCCTTTTGTACTATGCATTACTCAGCACCTCATCTAGCATCACATTCCTTCTATCCTAAGCACCACTACAGTAGCATATCACTTAGTATTACACTACAATAGTACTTCACCACAAATGGACTTCATCTAGCATTACACTATAGTAGCACTTCACCACAAATGCACTTCACTAAACTATGCTGCATACATACTTTGCAACATCACAAACCTTACTCAGATCAAGCAAGCTCTACAGTATCACAGACCTCATTTAGATCAAGCAAGCTCTATAGACGACATCCTTTAATCTTTCTCCCCCTTTTTGTCATCAGTAAAAAAGGGGTCGAAAATTAGTAGTATAATTACAGACCACCATACCACATTGCAGCAACTATACTAACCAATTGCTTCCCCTCAAATAGATACACCAATCAACAAATACTGATTTCTTTTAGGTAATTGTCTTTGATCCCTGACTTCTAAAAAAAGTTACCTTCATACACTTGCAGCAACATATAGTCCCATTCCATTTTTAGCAAGCATACACCAACTCCATATGCAATTCAAAATGCATACACAATTTAAGATATAATACAGTATTCACACATTCATTTTCAGAATTGCAACATACAATCCCATTCCATTTTCAGCAAGCATACACCAACACATATTAGACCATTAGTCTTGAAATTTGAGCAAGCAAGAATATACGTAAGCAAATTACCATTAAAATTCAGCAATACAATATAAAGTTAGTTCAAAACAGAAAGAAAAGGACATGTAAACAAGAGAAAGTGGTAACACATAAACCATTAGATAAGTAAAAGTTAAACTAATATCAGCATGAATGAGAGGATGAGATAGTTTTCTGTTTTCTTTTTTAGTCTTTTCTCAATGCCTTCAAGTTCCATCATCAAGAGATAACCCATTTGACATTGTAGAAGCTGTCTTTTCTCAAATTTCTTCAACTTTTCCCAAATCTTCTCAAGTGTGATAGACTGAGAGCTTGATGGTTGCTCTTTATCTTCTCTTCTTCTTTCTCTTGGTTTATTTTCTGTTGCTTCCTCTGTTTCTTCTCCTATCTCCTCTATTTGTCTCTTGTCGACTCCTCCATTTCTAACCCATTCTCCCTTACTGTTACACATTTATCTAGCTCGAAGCATAGAAGAGGCATTGATTCCATTCTTTTCATTCAACTCAATCACCATATTCTTATCGAACTCCACAAGATTTTAGAGATAGGATGTCAGAAATCATATTAGGATATGGAAGAAAGGAGTTCTCTGATTTATGTGTAGATATCGTAAAGTGAGGGACTATGAAGTATAATCTAGGATTCTTTCCACTCATAATGCAAGCCATCAACTAGAAATCCTCTCTAGAGATGGTTGTGCAGTTTCCTCCTCTAGGTCTTAGTATATGTGCCACAATTAAATGCAAAATTCATTTGTAGAATCCCAACTCTGTAGCACTTGTGTTCAAAACAGTCAGATTTTCATCAATGAACACAATTTTTGCATTTTCTAGATAACTAGATTTTATATATGGCTCACATTTATCATATGGCACGCATGTAAGACAATTTTCTCTATAAATTATCCTAGGACTGACCTCAATTATCTTTCCATTTACAAATGTCCTAAATACACATGAAACAGAGTGTTTATCTAATATTATTCGTGTCTCATTCTCAATTTTATTAGAAATCACTTCAATGTGGTTATAGAACAACTTAATCGCTTTCTCATGAAAGAATTTATTAGGACTCATAAGCTAATTAGGGTACGCCTCAATCAAATGTTTTTCGTACTTGAAGTTTACCATTTTGAGAAAAACCTAATCGATTAACCTGTTTTGATTGACTTTCCTCCTTGAGAACACTTTCTCATACAACTTGCTTTGTTTGATCGATTTGAATTCATGAGTGTTGAATTGTGGGATTGGCTCTGGTTGCGGAGGCGGCATAGGGGGTTTAGAGGATGTAGGTTTCACAGTCATGGGTTTTGATGAGGAGGGTTTAGTCATGGGTTTAGCAGGTGGTTTAGTGGATATAGATTTGGAAACAGACAATTTCTACTTGGGAGCCATATTTGATTAGGGTTTCGCAGAGGAGGATCACCTAGGGTTTCAGAGAGAAAGAGAGAAATTTGAAATTTGGGAAGAATAGTGAGACGTATCGATATGTGAACTGTTTATATTCCATTCTGCAAGACATAGGTCAACACATATTTGTGTACATCGACCAATTTGAAAAATGTTCAAAAGTAGTTGGGTCAACATATTATAAGGACGTCAACCTGACTCCTATTCATTGTAAGTCAACACACTTATATTCAGGTCGATAAGCTCACGTCTATTTTTCATTTTAAGCTATAGGTAGATAATATTTTTAATTTAGTGACTTTTAGGTCAACTAGCCTTTATAATTTTAATTTGTCAACACCTTTAAGAAATAGGTCGATCTAGAGTTCGTTTTCAGAATTTTAACATATGCTCTGTTTTTCATATTTCTTTCCTATTTTTCTATTTTAGTTATTTCTAATTCTCTTCTTAGTTCATAGAATCTATTCTTATCCAATGGGTTGGTAAAAATATCAGCAATTTGTTTTGAGTCTCTATATACTCAGAAACAATTTCGTTTTTCAGTATATGATCTCTAATGAAGTGATGTCTTACTTCAATGTATATGGTTTGGGAATGATGGACTGGATTCTTAGTTAGATTTCTGTAGCACATTGTCTAACAAAAACATATTCAGTTTCAGTTGTTGACAATGTTATACTGCTTTACTGCTTGGAAGACCACGATACTAATATACTTCCAAAGAATTGACAAGTACCACTGGTACTTTTTCTATTTAATTTGCATTTTGTAAAGTTAGTATTAGAGAATACATGTAACTAAAACTTTGAATTTCTATCATACCAAAAACTTAGATGGGTGGTGTCTTTTAGATATCTAAAGATTCTTTTAATCGCTACCAAATGAGACTTATTTGGATCTGATTGGAATCTGACACAAAGACATACACTGAATTATATATCTGGTCTAGAGGCACTGAGATATAGAAGTGATTCAATCATGTTTTTGTATAATTTTTGACAAACTAACTTGTCATTTTCATGTTTATCTAATTTTAGACTTGTACTCATAGGCATGCCATTTGTTGAACCCAAATCTTTTAATTAGTCATTGGTATATTTTGATTGACTAATAAAAATTCCTTTTTCTGATTGCTTAATCTGAAATCCTAGGAAATAGTTTAATTCCCCTATCATACTCATTTCAAATTCTCCTTACATTTTTCTTACAAAATTTTCACACATTTTTATACTAATTCCTCTGAAAATTATATCGTCTACATATATTTGGATTATGAGAAAGTCATCTTCTTTTCTTTTGATGAAGAGAGTTGTGTCTATCTTTCCACTTTCAAAGTTGTTTTTAATTAGGAAATCGCTACACCTCTCATACCAAGCTTTAGGAGCTTGTTTCAAACCAAACAAGGTTTTGGTCAGTTTGAAGACATGTTCTAAAAATTTTGGATCATCAAAGCTAGGTGGTTATTCTACATACAATGTATCAATTAAATAGCCATTTAGAAAGACACTTTTAACATTTATGTGATATAACTTGAAGTTCATATAACCGGAGAACACTAGAAGCATTTTAATTACTTCTGATCTAGCCACTGGAGCATATGTTTCATCGTAATCAATTCTCTCCTCTTAGTTATATCTTTTGGCCACTAATCTTGCATTGTTCCATATTTATCAAGTTTATTTTTAAATACTCATTTAGTTCCAATTATAGATTGACCCGATAGACTAGGGACAAGATTCCATACTTTGTTTCTTTTGAATTAATTTAATTCATCTTGTACGACCATTATCCAGTTTTCATCTCCTAATACTTCCTCTACGTTATTAGATTCATTTTGAGAGATGAATGCTACATATTCACATTGATTCTGTAGGGATGATTTGGTTCTGACATCAAAACCTACATCTCTTATTATGTTTTCTACGTTTACATCTTTTCTAATTTGAGGATATTTGATTTCTTACTCTTGTTGAGTTTTATCTTTTTCTTTTTGTTTAGTAAGTTCATTGACTTCTTCTTTATGAGAATTCATGTTTTCTGTAAGATTCAATTCATTAAGCTTTTCAGTTAAATCTTTATCATCTGATATTCTTTGATCAGTATCATTTTTTTCATCAAATTCTAGATGTATTGATTCTTCTACTTTCATAATTTTTTTTTCTATAAACTCTATATGCCTTACTCACGGTCAAATTGACTAAGAAAATTCCTTCATCACTTTTGGTATCAAATTTTCCTAAAACTTCTTTTCTATTGTTTGGAACGAAGCATTTGCATCCGAAAATTCTAAAATATGTTATATTGGGTTTTCTTGCTTTGTAAAGCTCATAGGGAGTTTTCTTTAAGATTGGTCTGATTAATGTTCTATTCAAGATATAGCAAGCAATATTTACTGCTTCTGCCTAGAAAAATTTTAGTAAATTATGCTCATGAAGTATAGTTCTAGCCATTTCTTGCATAATTCTATTTTTCCTTTCTATTATCCCATTCTATTGAGCGTTGTAGGGGCTGAGATATTATGATCAATACTGTGATTACTACGGAATTCTTCCATGGTTTTGCTTTCAAATTCTTTATTGTGATCACTTTTAATGTTCTTAATACAGATTCCTTTTTCGTTTTGAGTCTTCTTGCAAAGTTTAATGAAAGCCTCATAGGATTCGTCATTCTTGGCAAGGAATAGAACCCAAGTGTATCTTGAATAATTATCAATGATTACAAAACCATAATATTTTACTTCTAAGTTTTGAGTTCTTATTGGTCCGAAAAAGTCTATATGTCACGCCCCAAACCGAGATCGTGAGCAGCTGCCCGTTATCTTGAATGCCGGTTGTATTTTTACAAAAAATAAGGCAGAACCTTCCCGCATATCGAAGGTTTCCCATATAGCAATCAACCTACTACCTATACAATAGGGCCAATCCGGTCTCACAATACATAAATCAAATCTCAACATCAGACCAATACATCCATACCGCACAATTCAGGATAACGCAAAGCTAACAAAATAAATTTCCACAGTCCTAACCACAGACCTCTACTGCCATGCCCCTGTCAAAGGCATAAACAGCTGCCAGTCGCCCCTCCTGTGATTTAGAGGTGGCACCGAGCGGTCCTAAAATATACTTCTTGGACATGACACATTCCCAAGTAACATACACAATGAATAGAAATTACCTCAATGCAAGTGTTATGTAATGACATGAAAGTTCCACAATTTAAATATCCATAATTGTACAGTCATCCCATAATTATACAATGGTCATCTATAGACCTCAAAATACATATATATTATAAATACAATTTTTAACTCATGAAATTGTAGCGAAAATATACAATGACTCCTCAATTTCAGACCAGATCTCCCAATGATACTAAGCGTCCTAAAAGCAATGCTCCTTGCCAAATACTATCTCTGAAACAAGAAGGGAAATGAGGGGTGAGTACTCAGGGAAAGAATACTCAGTGAGTGGGTGGGTTAATGCAATCATCTAATAAGAATTGTGAAACTGGAGTGTCAAAGCGTAAGTATACAAATCATACTTCAAATCATACTTCAAATCATCATATTTTTCATTTCAATAATATTTCATTTGCACGCATTATCAAGTCAAATATGCATCCAAAGCACTGTCATTAAAATCATAGAGCTGCCAGCCAAAAGTGTCCTGATAGACAGGCACACCGAGGGTGTTATACGTAAATTTATTTAAAGTGCTCTCTAACCCGGCGTTGGCGACGAACCTCGTCCAAGTACTAGATTTGGAGAGAGTATCCAAATCCTCCCCCTTTTCGGGTTCAACCTGGCTAGTACCGTATCGTTAATAAAATCAAGACAACTTGTAGGATACTCCAGGCCTAGGCATATCCAGATGCTACCTAAGCACCTCTCACGGTGTCTTTCATAGCTACAGAACAATACATACCAAAGCTCTCAAGGCCAAAATCAATCTCGTATCAAGAATGTGCCGAAATCAGGTTCACAAATCAAATGCAATATATAGCGTAAAATGACACATTATACATTTCAACCACATGGATGCATAATTTCATAATTCAACCCAATTTTTGGACACTCCAACGGTTCACAAAAAATCAGTTCCAAAACCAATCAAAACATTTCAAGCACACGACAAATCATGTTTATTTATCAAAATGTTATAAAATAGGGTTTACATATTAAATAAAGGCATTGAAATAAATCTCACTCACAGTGTAGGGGAGGGTAGCACACTCCCCAATAATACCATGAAGCAAAAAAAAGTGTTCTCCTAAATCAAGGCATCCAACACCTATGAATGTATATATATATATAAATCAATAAGTTTCAAACCTGCGCAGTTATAGGAAATAGGCTATCACTTCTAATACACGTATGCAAATCAGGAAGTTTGAATCCTTTAAAACTCTACCCTAATTTCTCATATTTTGTTCATGCATACAACATGTCTATAAGACTCAAGTGTTTGTACTCAACAAATCCCGCACAGGGCTCACACCAATCAAATCTCTCGCTCATACCAAAGGGCCAACAGGGCCACAACCCAGCGCTCCTCTGTGCAACGCATGTAGTGCCCATGTGCAGAGTCCATGTGCAGGGCACGTAGCGCAAATGTGCAGGGCGCGCAGTGCCCATGTGTAGGGTCCATGTGCAGGGCGCGCAGCATCCATGTGTGCGCCCATGTGTAGGGCGCACAGTGCCCATGTACAGGTCCATGTGCAGGGAGCGTAGCGCCCATGTGCAGGTCTATGTACAGGGTGCGTAGCGCCCATGTGCAGGGTGTGCAGCGCCCATGTGCACGGGCCCATGTACAGGGCGCGCAACCCCCTTGCGCAGCACCTAGGGCGTGCAGTTCTCCTCATTTTTAAACTTAACCCTAACATTCATTTAAATAAATTGAATGGGTAAGAAATTTTTTTTCACCTAGGGTTTTCTTGGAGTGCAGACTTTCGTCCGAATGTTTCCTCGATCACTCCAAAATCCACAATACTCCCTATCAAGACAAGATTTATTGGTTAGGTCATAAACATTTAGAACAAAATCAAAACCCTGAGTCAATTACCTACGCAGAGACTCGCGGGCTGACATGGGCTATCCGGGCTGTAGGCCACAGTGGGCTTCTCGGCCGTAGTGGGCTCGCAGGCTGCGTGGGCTGGTGGGCTCGCGGGCTCACGGGCTGGTGGGCTTGCGGGCTGGCATGCTCGTGGGCTGGTGGGCTCGTGGGCTGGCACGTGCGCTCGTGAGCTCGACTGCAGTCGCGCGCTAGTAGGTTGGAGCGCGCTCGTGCGTAGGTGCGCTCCTGAGTAGGCGTGCTCACGCTGTGGTAGGCTTGCGCAGTCGCGCGGTCGCGCTTGCGCTGTGGCACACTCGCATGGGGAAGCGTGCACTACTGCATGCTAGCGCTCGTGCAGGGAGGATCGCGCTGCGGCACGCTCGCAGGAGGGGGGACCTGCAGCGGCTGTGGTGCACTCGTGGTGGTGGCGTGCGTGGAAGCTCGCGGCGGAGTGCGATCGAGAGGGAGGGAGATTGCGAGCGATAGAGAGAGGACGAGCAACAGAGAGAGAGAGAAACAATTAGAGGGAGAATCGGAGAGGGAAAGATAGTGAGGGAGAGAAGAAGATGGTGGGGCGAGCGACCGATCATGGCGAAGGAAGAAGGCAGTCGCGGGAAGGTGAAGAGTCGGGGAGAGAGAGAAAGAAATAAACTTAAGGTTTCCAACCCTAATTGGGAAAAGGGGGAGGTGCTGCATTTCACTCCACAATGCAGCATCTCCTCTCTCTCTCTCTTTTTTTGTATTTATATATATTTATATATATATATATATATGTTTTCACACTCACACTTCACTAAAATTTAAATTTTTTGTAAAAACGGGGTTTATTTCGGTTCACAAATTCGACAAATTAAAATATAGCAAAAATTTAATTTAAATACCCCAAAATCAAAAATCAATTTAAATAAATAAAATTTCTCTCTATACAATTAAATTGAAAAATATCTTATTTATATATATATTTCAAAAATGGTATAATATTATAGATACCGTAGTATCGGTGTTACACTATATGTAAAAGTTCCAGAGGGCTACTAGTAGATATGCAATTTTTTGGCTTAAAGGAAGTTTTAGTTTGTTTTCCTTTCATGCATGCGACATACAATCTGTTTTTTTCATATTTTAATTTGGGTAGACCTTTCACAATGTCTTTTCTAACTAGTTTTGATATTGTGTCCATACTTGCATGTCCTAATCTCTTGTGCTATAAGCATGTGTTGTTCTTACTTAATGCAACTAGGCATGACTCACTTTGAATTTCGTATTGATTTAAATCAATCACATAGATGTTTGTGGAGCTAAGGGAACAGATCGATGTGTGTGAAGATCAGGTCAACACGGTTTGTAAACTCTTGTTTACTGATGGACTAATTTACTTCAAACTTATTTTTTTCCAATTTATCATCATCAAAATCTTTTAATCTCAATAGGTTTTGTTACGATATTTATTTGGATAAACAAATTATGTACGTTTTAGAAGCCATGAAGATGATGAATTGCAAACTTTGATGGTAATTATAGTAATTGCATAATATATTTAAATATCAAATTTTATTCAACTATAATTTATAATATTTTCATTAATTTCTCTTCACAGAAGGTTTGCATTGAGAGGACTTATGGAAATTCACTCTTTATCTCCAAAATTATGGCAGTTGAAATTCCACATTAACCTAATACGTAAGTTAATTAGGGTGCAATTCACTACATGATTTTGATTTGAAGTTAATGCATACTCTAAAATAATTTTTATATGTCAGGAATGTTTGTATAATATTTGTTATAATGTTTTTGAAAATATGGGAACCGGGAATATTTATAAGTCTACCAAGTCAAGAAGTATGTTGTTACAAACCATTGTTATAGCTCATCTCATTTTGTATTGTATTTGTATTGGAATTACTAATAGTTTTATTTCAAAACCTTAATTTTTAGAGAAAAAAATATTTTCTCAAACTTCTGAAGTTGGAGCATAATGTAGTCCATCCTGACATCATGTCCATGAAGATGAAGATGGAGGAAACAAAGAGAAAAAAGTTTGAATGAGTATAGAGAAAAACAATGTCTCAACCAGTACAAAGGAAAAAGGAAAATTGTGAAAAGAATTTGTGATATACCAAACTATGATTTATGAGGTAAAATTTATCAATTGACTACACATATATTAACAATCCCATTAGAAATCATTTTTTGACTTGTTAGAAACAATAATAATTCTAATAATAATCTATATAGGGGAAACATTTCCCTAACTTGCTAAAATGACTGCCATTCATCGCATTCTTGCCTTAATTGCAATCAAAAAGTGTTTTTATTTCAAACTTTACGTAAAGAATGCCTTTTCATAACATAAGGGTGGTCCACAAGAATAAGTTTTGATTCAGCCTCCTCCAACTCCGAGCTTCTTTTCTCCTACGAATCCTAACTTGATATGCAAGCAAGGAAGCGTTAACGTATGGCTGTCAGGTTGTTGTAATATACAATAACAATCTCATTAGAAATAATTTTTTAATTTATTAGAAACAATAATAATCCTAATAATAATCTATATTAAGAGTAAAATCTACAAAATTACCAATAACCAATACTTATAGTATTTCACTCCTGTTATCACCCCTCTTAACAATTTACTATCTCATTTCACTCCAATTATAATATTACAATTCCACCCTACTTTACCATACTAAATAACAAACTTATCACAAGTTATTGCCCATTATTTGCAAAATTACCACAACTTATTGCAACTTACTCATCACCTGTGGCAAACGTACCACAAGATTATCACAACTTATCATTACTTACTACACTCTCACAAAACTTACCATTTCTTATTACTCTCGTAAAATTACCACAACTTACCACCTGTTATCACTGACATATTGGATATCGCTGTATCCAAATTATCCCCTATTTCAACTTAACACACGTTAACCTTAAAATTTTCTACCATCCCCAAAGACTATATACACAAGCATTTTCAATATTTAGGTCTTGATATATAGAGACTTTGATAGTTTTCAATATTTAGAACTCATAGACTATTTGATAGAATAGTATATAGCATTTGTATGGTGGTTGTTAATTTAAAGATGTGCCACTTTAAAGGTCAAGCAAGAGAGGAGAAAGAGAGAATGAAGAAAGAAATCAATAGTTGTGTCATAATGCAATTCAATATTTATAAACTTATATCCAACCATTGACCTGTGCTAGGTCTTTTTATTTCGAGATCGAGAAGGTTAGGATTGGTGATGGATGGTCACAAAAATGTAAATGCAATGCATTAATAAATGCAAATTATATTCATACCTACGTGACCACGCATGCCCATGCTTTGCAAAAATGAAAATGCAATGCATTAATAAATGCAAGTTATATTCAAATCTGCATGACCGCGTATGCCCGCGCCTCACGCTTGCATGCATGATAGAGCCATGCGGGTAGCACGGGGGACCATGCATGCTTGTGCCCTGTGCTTACTTTGCGCTTGCTTGCACGGTAGATTCACATAGGCAACACAAGGACCGCGCAAGCCTGTGCCCCATGGAGCCGTACAGGCAGTGTGGGGGACTGTGCATGCCTGCGCCATGTTCTTCCTTGTGTGGTAGAGCTATGCAATATGGGGGACCGTGCATCAATGTTTTGAAACCCGGACCGGACCGGTCCGACCTGGAACCGACCAGCAACTGGTCTGGGTTTCATAATTTTGAGAAAACTAGCTAAAGTCGGTCAAGACCCCAGATTGAACTGAACCGGCCAACCTGGTTTTTTTTCCATTTTTTTGTTGCAAATGTTGCAAAAAGTGCTTGTTGTAAGACAACCACTAGACCATAACGTGTGTTGTGTATGTAGGTAGTTATTTTTTCTTATTTTTTTCTCTTCCTTTCTTTCTATCTCACTCTCACATTTTTCTTTTTCTTTTTTTCTTATCTCACTCTCACATTTGTCTTTTTCTTTTTTTCTTATCTCACTCTCACCATTTTTTCCTCTTGTCTCACTCTCACTCAATTGTTTTTTTCCTTCGCCTTAGGGTTATGTTTTTATTTTTTCCTTCTATTTTCTCATTGAGCTTTTCTTATTTCTCATTTCTCATAGATGCTTAACTTTAATATATTCAATTGAACTTTTCTTGATGCTTAACTTTAATATATCCAAACCTAGGGCAAATTAGGAATTAGGGTTTGAGGTATTTCAATGTGATATGTAATGTAATGTTTAGATGAATTTAGATTAATGAATTATGACTCATTAATATTATATATATTTTGAACACGGTTTGGTATTAAATATATAGAATTTTTACATTATTAATATATTATAATTTAAATTTATTTATGAGTCAACCGGTGACCCCTTGGCAGGTGTATTCCGATCTAGGTTTCAAAACACTGTCGCGCATGCCTGCACCCCGCTTGCTAGTGCCCCATGCTTGCTGCGCATGCCTGCACCCCCACTTGGCCGTGCCCCATGCTTGCCTACATGGTAGGCCTACGCTTGAGTTGCACAAATAAATTCCATATACATACGTAGACGAGTTCTGCACAAATAAATTTTATAAATTTCATATATAGTGCATCATACATATTGGAAAAACAATAAAATGGAAAAACAATGAAAAGAGACAATTAAAATATAAGTAATGGAAATGGAAAAATAGAAAAAAAAATGATTGTTGTTGCGTGAAGCAACATTCTCGTGTAAACAAAAATAAAGAAATCAAGAGATTGTTCCGAGCACTATTATCATGAAGTTACCATTGTATCACCACTAATTATCGTAAACTTACCACAATTTATCACAAAATTACCACTTTTTATCGCGAAGTTACCATAATGCAAACATACAATAACGTACCAACTATATAGCAATGCACACCTACTATTGCAAATTATCTCCTTTTATTGCATCTTATCACCTCACAAATGGTTTGATACCTTAACCCTGAAAATTTTAAACTGTGGACAGTTGGACTCAATAATCAGTAGTCAGTTAGATCGTATATATAGAGATTATTTTCAAATAGTGCCTAAAGAGTGTCACATTTATCGACAAAAACTAACAATCGTTAGAATAGTATATAGTATTTACAAATAGTATATAGGTTAACATAGTCATCGACTATAAACTTAATAGATGGTATCGTTAGGGGACAATATAAATTACTATTTGTTTTTAAACCGTCTCTAAATGACAAAAAGTGATAATGGTAGATAGCATTTAAGTTAGTATAATTATAGCACTTATACAAACAAAAACTCATATATTCAAACCATCCCTGATAAGAGTCCTAATTGAACAGACAGTGTAATATATAGATTACAGATGGTGTAATATATATGTTAGTTTAGTTATAAAACTTATATAGGTGGAGAGACTTTTTTCAAACCGTTAATAAAGACCCATATTTATTGACAACAAGTGACAACCGTCAGAATAGTAGATGACATTTATAGACACTGAAATATATGGTTAGCATAAATATAAATTAAGTAAACTTGCTATATAGAGACTGCTTTCAAACCTTCAAACTGTTCCCAAACATTCCATATTTACCTATCACAAGTGATAACTATGATAATTGAATATAAATTTTAAAAACGGTGTAATGTATGGATTAGTATAGACATATAACTTATGCAAATGTATTGTTAAGTAGATAGTAAAGAAGAGTTTACAGAGACTACTTTCAAATCGTCCCTAAAGATTACTATATTTACTGATCACAAGTGATAACTATGAGAATTGAATATTGGTTGTATAGATGCCTATGCGATCTTTTATTGACGGTTAATGAACTTTTTCTGGCGGACAATTTTATTCAATCAGAAAATATATACATTTTTTTACGGTTTCGTCAAAACTATCTCTATAGTTTTAAAAAATGTCACTAAAAGTGATAGACAATAAATATTAGCGTCACCATAGTGCTTTAATTTTGTAGTGATTGTAAAGCCTTAAGTACCATTTTGTTTTCATTTTTTTAATTACACCTTTATTTTTCCTTTTTTTATAGGAATAAAAAGGGAGATATGGATAACAAGCGTTGCAACCCGATGATAATGAAGCCTCCTCCTACTGTGAAATGTTGAATTTGAGTTATAACAATAAATTTTCAGACTAGTCCATCGCCTTGCCCTGCCCTACCAAGTTACCAATAACTCAACATATATTCTCATTAACTCGATAGCATTATTGAGGTAAACACTACTAAAAAATTAACTTTCAGTGACAAAAAATTATTGATGGATTTTTTTTCGTCGGTAATAGCGACGGATTACCGATAGAAATTTTACTGACGGATTAATGACGGATCTTTCATAATTTTCTTTTTATTTTTTAATTTTTTGTAAAATTTTACGACGGATTACTGAAGGATTTTTTAATTTTTTTAAATTTTAAATTTTTTAATTTTTTAATTTTTTTAAACCTATTACCGACGGAAAAGATAGTGACGGATTATCGACGAAAAAATTAGCGACGGAAAAATTAGCGATAGATTAGCGATGGATTTTTTTATATTTTTAATTTTTAATTTTTTTAAAATTTTTTAAAATTTTTTTAATTTTTTAATATAATTATTTTTATTTTTATTTTTATTTTATTTTGTAGAAGGATAATATTATTTTATTATTTTAATTTTTAAATTTTTAATTTTAAGTTTTTTAAAATTATTTTATTATTTTTAATAAATTATCATTTTATATTATTTTATTATTATTAAAAAATATGAGATAAAAATAATAAGTAAGAAAAAAAAAGTAATATGTTTAAAGATGAAGCTTGGCTTGGTGGCTTTGTTGTTCATGGAACTTTTGTTGTGCCCGGGTCCGAAAGCATTTTTCTACAAATTAAAGAAAGCAGGTCGTCTGGCCGCGGGTTGGGCGCTACTTGGAGTACATAATTTTTTTTTTGAGAAGTCTAAAATCAACGACCGACTCAGTCCATCGTTGATTTTTTTTTTAATTTTTTTTAGTGATGGATTTTTTTCCGTCGTTGATATTTAATGGGATAATTATCAGCGACGAATTTAACAACAGAAAAAATCCATCACTGATATTCTTTAATGATGGAAAATAGACTTCAGCGATTGATTTTTCCGTCACTAAAAGTCTATTTTTTAATAGTGAAACTTTTCCAAAGTATAAATGGGTCAATGAATGGAGTTTGAAATAGATAGGTTGACCGAATGATAATCTACCCTTTGAATTTGATCAAAAATTTATTTTCATTTGGGAAATAACAAGTACCCAATTGATCCCAAGTAACGAGGAACACAAATTCCAAGAATTTTGCTTCAATACTAATTTGGATAATAGAAACCAATTTGCGGCACAATATTCCCACCAAAGGTGCTGCCCTTCCCCCTGCTATGTACAATTTCCCATAGCACAAATTACAACAGCAAAGCTAGCATCATCAAATATATAATAGAGAAACCTGATTTATCCCATTCGTATGTGCTGAATTTCTTGGAAGTGCTGCTGGGCTGCTTTGTTGCATGCAGTTGCCGCATCATTTTCCTCTTCACTTAATGCCCTGATCTTCTTCTTGCCTGAAATTTGATGGCAAGAATATGGCTCCCGATCAGTGAACAGAAGAAGATCGACAACTTCCAAAGCACAGCCCAAAACAGGCAAGGAAGATAAAATTTGCAGAATCCTACTCAGACCCATGAATGACTATAGTTTTATTCTGCTTTCACAAAGTGTTGAAAGTGCTGACAACACAAAGAAGAACAAATTTGAGAGCATAAAAGGGGGGTGAAAGTCCTGGGTCTAGGAGGTTGAACTTATAGCCACTCTGTGGGACCTACACAAGTGATCAACACTACATATGGCTTCCCAAAGTCCATTGCGTGATAGCAAAGGCAAAGTATAGATTCCTAGTTAGGAAAGCTAGAAAATGGGTACCAACTTGCCCACGAGGACTTGACTTGGTACAAATGATTTGAATTCAAAAATAAGAGAATGAGAGTAGTTTTCTCCGAGGAAAATTAACCGTCAATCTCCCGTTCCATTTAAATTCAAATCGGTGACCTTTTAAAGAAGGTGAAAAAACGCATGAATGTAAAAAGACAAACATCATTCCCATAATAGATCTTGAAGGCTAAGAAAGGAGTCTATTAGTTTATCATTTTTCAAGGATTACACCACAATTAAAAATATTTGAATTATAAAAATTAAAATTATTCCATTTGTGATGGTTTTTAAACCTTTTTTTTACCAATATATAAAAAAATATTAGTGATTCAACTTTAAAAGATTTTGTAAATCATGATTGTATTTCATATATAAAAAAATGCATGAAACCGAATTTAAATCCAACGTAGGTATGTCTCCATAGATTGTCTTCTTAATTTTTTTTAAGTTAGAAAATGATATAAACATGTATGTAAATACTATTTTTTGAAAACAATCCAAATATATAATTTTTTTATGACTTGTTAACGGTGACTTTTGTTATAATTGATGAAATACTATCATATTTTAATAGTAGTATCACTACAAAAAAAAATATAGTTTTAGAAATGAATTTAGTAATAAAAATTTTAGAAAAATTTATCGCAAAAACATTAGCGAGAAATTTAGCGACAAAAAATTTTTCGTCGTTAATAATATATCGCAAAAATTTAACGAAGAAAACTAGAAATTCTTCGCTAAAATAGTGACACATTTAGTGACAAAAAAATTTTCGTCCCAAAAATTAGCAAGGATATGGAATTTTCATCACTAAATTTATAATTTATATTATATATATTTAATTTAATTTAATTTATATTATATATTTAATATAATTATTATATTAATATTATATTTTATTTAATTATATATTAAATTTAGTGACGGATCTTGAAATCTGTAACGCCGACTTTGTGATGTCGTATTTTTGTACGAGAAATTTTATTTATTTATATTGATTTTTGAGTTTGGAGTATTTAAATGAAAATTTTGATATATTTAAATTATTATCGTATCTGTGAAAAAATGAATATATATATATATATATATATAAAAATAATAATAAAGAAAAGAAAAGAAAAGAGAAGAGAAGAGAGAAGAAAAAAAACAAAAAAAGAATTAGGGCTTAAAGCCCTAATTCTCCCTTTTCCTCTCTCATTCTCTCTCTCCCTCTCTCTCTCTTCCTCTCTCTCTCACTCCGTCTCTTCCTCTCCTGCAGTCGCCGCCCGCCGCCTTGCCTTCCTCCCGCGATCGTCGCGGTTGCAACGCCCTCCCGCGACTGCAGCTCCTCTGCCAAGCGCGATATGCTGCCAGCGCTCCTCAACGCGAGTGCCGCCTACTCGGGAACACGCCTGCACACGACCGAGCACTCCAGCCCACAGTGCGCTAGCCCAGTGTGCGATCCCTGCACAACCGCAAGCGCACCAGCGCACGGCAACGCCAGAGAGCGTGACAGCGCAGAGCATTGCGCGCTCTCGCTAGCGCCAGCGCGCCCCTGCGCGCCTCTGCACGAGCCCCTGCGCACCTCTACATGCTCCCGCACGAGCGCCAGCGCGCCCCTGCATGCCCCTGCACAAGCGCCAGCATGCCCTAGCACGAGCTACCCTGTGCGAGCGCGCCCCCACAGCGCGACCCACCGCGCGAGCTCAGCGCGCGATCTCCCGCGAGCTGCGCGATCCTTGCACGAGCGCGAGCACGCTCCAGCTCGCGACCCACTGCGCGAGCACACGACCCATTGCGTGAGCGTGCGATCCAGCTCTTGAGCACGAGCCCTAGCCTGTGAGCGCGCCAGTCCGTGAGCGCGCCAGCCACGAGCGCACAGCCCGCGAGCCCACTGCGGCCTGCTGACCCGCGAGCCCTCCAGCGGGCCAGCCCGCCAGCCCACAGGCCCGCGAGCCCGCGATGGCACGCAAGCTCACGACCGGCTTTCTCCTTTGAGAGCCATCTACCATCCTCACAGAAATCGTTCAGTACAGGTAACAGCTGTGTTAGATGTGGTTTTGTGTTAGAAATTGATTTAGTCGCTAACGTGATTTCAAAATTGAAAATGTTACAGGTTTCAAATTAATCCGATGGGCGAACGAAAGCTAAATTTGAGATTCGAGTAAACTTAGGTGAGGGAAATGAAATTATTTCCATACTTAAATTTACTTTGGTCGAATTTAGGTTGAAATTAGATTCGAAAGTTATATATATATGTTGTTATGGCTTAAAATCGATATTTAAGTTCTTAGAACATGTGGTAAAATGTGTAGAAATTATGGTGTATATTTATAAATTAAAGAATTTAGGGTTGTACAAATTTAAGAAAAATGATAAACCCTGACAATAGTCGAAATTTTGATGAAAATCATGATGATTTGATTAGGTTGACTTTCTTGGTGATTCGATTGAGGGGAGATTTGATTCTACGTGTTGTGGTTTTATTGGGGAGTGCGCTATCCTCCCCAAAACAGTGAGTGAGATTTATTTCAATACTTTTGTTTAATGTGTAAACCCTGTTTTAAAATATTTGATAAATGAGCATGATTTGTAGCGTACCTGAAATGTTTTGACTGGTTTGGAAATTGATTTTTGTGAACTGATGGAGTATCCAAAAACTGTGTTGAAATATTGAAATTATGCTTCCATGTGGTTGAAATGTATAATGTGTCATTTTATGCTATATGTTGCATTTGGTTTGTGAACCTGATTTCGGCACATTTTGATACGATTTTGGATTTGGTCTTGAGGGGTTTGGTATGTATTGTTCCGTAGCTACGAAGGACACCATGAGAGACGCTTTGGTGGCGTCCGGATATGCCTAGGCCTGGGGTATCCCACGAATTGTCACGATTTTTATTAACGATACGGTACTAGCCAGGTTGAACCTGAAAATGGGAGGATTTGGACACTCTCTCCCAGTCTAGCATCTGGATGAGGTTCATCGCCAACGCAGGGGTAGAGAGCACTTTAAATAAACTTGCTTATAATATCCCCGGTGTGCCTGTCATAGGTCGCGGTAGACCTCTGCCAGGACCTTTTCGGCTGGCAGCTCTATGATTTTTAGTGACAGTGCATTGGATGCATATTTGACTTGAAAATATGTGCTAATGATATATTGTTGAAATGAAAAGCATGAAGATTTGAAATATGATTCGTATACTTATGCTTTGATACTCCAGTTTCACACTTCATATTTGACGATTACATTGACCCACTCACTCGCTGAGTATTCTTCCCCGTGTATTCACCCCTCATTTCCTTTCTTGTTTCAGAGATAGTATTTGATAAGGAGCGTTGCTTTAGGATACTCGGTATCATTGGGAGATCTGGTTTAGAATTGAGAAGTCATTATATATTTCTGTTGCAAATTTGTATTGGTAATGTATATGCATTCTGAGGTCTATAGACGACCATTGTGTAATTCTGGGATAACTGTATAAATATAGCCATTTAAATTGTGGAACTCTCATGTCATTGCATAACATTGCATTGAGACATTTCTTATTTGTTGCGTATGTACTTGGGAATGTGTTATGTCTTAGAAGTGTACTTTAGGATCGCTCGGTGCCACCTCTAAATCACAAGAGGGGCGACTGGCAGCTGTCCATACCTTGGATGGGGGCATGACAGTAGAGGTCTGTGGCTAGATTGTTGGAAATTTTTATAGCCTTGCGTTATCTGGATGTTGGCTGTGAGATTGGTAGATTTGGAGAGGCCAGGATGGCCATTTGATTATATTACAGGATGGTTGTGATTTATATAGGATAAATTGTACTTGAGAAACCTCCGAAATATGGAGAGATTCTGCCCGATTTTGTGTAAAAATACAGTCGGCATTCAGGATAACGGACGGTTGTTCATGATCCCGGTTCGGGGCGTGACAGTTGGATTGATATCAGAGACCAGTTGAGAGCTATGTAGGAAGAGAGTTTTGAAAACATTCCCGAGTGTATTGGTTTTTAAAGTTCTCAATGCATGAAATTTTCATACAGTCATGAAGTCCCAGTGCATAGTCATAGGTATATGAGTTCATCTATTTTAGGAGGTTAGATACGATTGTATCTAACCTAACATGCTATATTCTTCCCCTATTGAACTAAGAATTTCATTCTTTTGTGAGGGTAGCCATGCTATGACTAGTCCAAAATTCTTGAACCATGCCTATTTTTTTATGATACCTAATAAGGATCCTTCTCTTGCAGAAGTATGACGACCCGACGGAGCACCCGTTTTAGTCCACCAGAGGAATTGGAGGAGCCGGAGGATCGTTCCTCGACTCGCATGCCACCACCGGCACCCACTCAGCCAGCTGCTCAGGCTGAGACTCCCGTACCCATACTCGACGCCTTTCAGCAGGTGTACGAGTGGTACGCTTTGCATGGGGTCCAGATTCTGCCCCCACCACCTCCTACAGCGACGCCTGCACCTACAGCAGTGCCAGTTCCACTGCCGGTGGCCGGTCATTTTACTTTGTCCGAGTTAAGTGAGACCACATCGGCTACTCTTAGATGGGTACATGAGTTGACTCAGTTGGTTAAGGAGGCCCGTCAGCTGGGGTGTACTGATTTCACGGCGCTTGGTGATGCTCCGGCAGCCAAGCATTGGATTAACCGCATCCGCAGGATTTTGACCGATCTAGGGATTGGAGAAGAGCTCTGCCTAAAAATGGCACAGCGATTATTAGAAGGAGAGGCCCTCTTATGGTGGGAAGCTGTCACTGATGAGGTGACAAAGCCACTGCGGTGGGATGACTTCCTTCGGGAGTTTGACCACTGATTCTTCCCACTCTACCAGCAGGACCGAATGAGGTCAGAGTTGGGACGGCTTATACAGGGGTCCAGATCTGTCTCGGAGTATGAGGCAGATATGCGGAGACTTGCCACATTCGTATTAGATCTGGCTACACCTCAGTATTTGAGTTTCAAATTTGAGGACGGTCTTAGCCTCAGCATAAAAAAGTATATGACTATTACCCCGCAGTTTACACTGGCCAAGGTGATAGACTCTGCTCACCGCGCGAAGGCTTTGGTCCACGCAAAGGCTAGGCAGAGCGAGAGTAGAGAGCATAAAAAAAAGAAAGAAAAGTCTCATTTTGCGCAGAACTCCAAGAGGGGCAGGGGATCCAGTTCGTATAGAGGTGGATTAGGATCTGGATTTCCTGAGCTGGGACGGGAACAGTACTTCCAGGGGTTTAGACAGCCTGCTCTGACTCACCCTGCACAGTATACTGCTCAGCGACATCCTTATTGCCGCAGGTGCAATAGATCCCATCCGATAGGAGCTTGTTCAGTGACGGTCACTTGGTTCCACTATGGGAAGCCAGGGCATATTAGGAGTTCTTGCCCTACGTTAAGACTCGGAGGATAGAGTTCACAGAGCCGTACTAGTACTCCTCGTATGGGATAGCAGGGGCAGCCTGCACAGCCAGCATCTTCTACTCCCAGGGTGACCAGTGGGAGTAACACAGTGCAGACCCAAGCACGACAGCAGCCTAGGGTTCAGGCCCGGGTTTATGCCATGACGCAGGAGGACGCCCAGGCGAACCCCGACATCATCATAGGTACTCCTCCTTCTAATCCTTTAGAATAGGATTTCTATTCGTATTTCCACTTCTTTTGGGGATGTCAGCATTGTATCAGTCGTATAGGTATTTTATGTTGTGTACCCTTTTGTCGACATGATGCTACTCTGACATCTTTGTACACTAAAGTTGTTGTAGAAGCCTTAGAGGCTCAACTATTTTGACACATATATATACATATCAAGTTTAAAATTATTCTAAGTCTATGTGCATTTTGTTTAATGATAGTACTCTACCTATCTTCAGAATAGATGCTTGTATCCTTATTGACACGGGATCTAACTATTCATATGTGAGCGATCAATTTTTTCGATATTCTGACAGGCCGCTCTCACCTTTAGACGAGAAGCTATTGGTCATCACTCTTCTGGGTGAGCAGATTGTGCGCGACACAGTGTATAGAGAATGTGAGATCAAAGTTGGGGATATAGTGCTGAAGGCAGATCTAATCCTCTCGCCATGACTGATTTTAATGCCATCTTGGGGATGGATTGGCTACATATGCATCGGGTTTCAGTTGACTACTTTAAGAAGCAGGTGGAGTTTCGAATACCTGATCAGCCAGTGTTGATTTTTGAGGGCGAGAGGCAGGTTTTACCCCGCTGTGTAATTTCAGTTTTGGAGGCCAGATGCATGATTCGCCACGGATGTGTGGCTTACCTAGCTCACATCATAGACACCACTACTCAGGGACCGAGACTGGAGGATATTCCAGTGATATAGGACTTTCTTGATATTTTCCCCGAGGAGCTATCTGGATTACTACCGGTTCGGGACTTTGACTTTGAAATCGATTTAGCTCCGTGGACTACCCCTATCTCGATGCGACCATACAGGATGGCGCCGGCTGAGCTGATGGAGCTCAAGGTCCAGCTGCAGGAATTGCTGGATAAGGGGTTTATCTGTCCTAGTACGTCCCTTTGGGGAGCTCCAGTGCTGTTTGTAAAGAAGAAGGATGGCTCAATGAGATTATGTGTAGATTACAGGCAGCTTAATCGGGTGACTGTGAAGAACAGATATCCGTTGCCTCGCATAGATGATTTGTTTGATCAATTGCAAGGTGCCTTAGTTTTCTCGAAAATTGATCTTCGATCAGGATATCATCAGTTGCAGATTAAGAGTAAAGATGTGTCAAAGACAGCTTTCCACACTCGATACGGGCACTACGAATTTCTAGTCATGCCATTTCGACTGACTAATGCCCCCGCTGCATTCATGGACTTGATGGACAGAGTCTTTCACAACTATCTGGATCAGTTTATCATAGTTTTCATAGACGATATAATGGTGTATTCACGGAGTGACGAGGATCATGTTCAGCATCTTCGCACCGTTTTACAGATCCTCCGCGATGAGCAGCTGTATGCCAAATTCACAAAATGTGAATTTTAGCTAAGATAGGTTGGATTTTTGGGGTATGTCGTTTCTGCGGAACGGATTTTTGTCGATCCGCAGAAAGTCGATGCCATTACGAGATGGGAGCAGCCACAGACAGTGACTGAGATCAGGAGTTTTCTTGGTCTGGCCGGGTATTACCGTAGATTTGTTGAGGGGTTTTCCCGGATAGCTGCTCCATTGTGTAGATTGACGTGAAAATGTATCAAGTTTGTATGGGATAACCGTTGTGAGGTGAGTTTTCAGGAGCTCAAACAACGGTTGACTACAGCTCCGATTTTGGCACTTCCCACCAGCAGTCGAGAGTACACGGTGTACAGTGATGCTAGCCGACAGGGGTTGGGTTGTATTTTGATGCAGAATGGTTGGGTGATCGCCTATGCCTCTAGACAGTTGAAGAAACATGAGGTGAATTATCCGATACACGATCTGGAGCTTGCGGCCATAGTTTTTGCATTGAAGATATGGCGCCATTACTTGTACAGGGTGACTTGCCAGGTGTATACTGATCATAAAAGTCTGAAGTACTTATTCACCTAGCGAGAACTTAACCTGAGACAGAGGAGATGGTTGGAACTCCTCAAAGATTATGATCTTGTCATTGATTATCATCCGGGCAAGGCCAATGTGGTTACTAATACCTTGAGCCAGAAATCAGCTTCATTGTCTCAAGAGAACAATACGACATACCTCACTTGTTTGATGGGACTCCGGGATTTGGGAGTCAGATTGGCTAGTGATGATCAGGGCACTTTGCCAGCCAGGTTTGAGGTCAGGCCGACGTTGTTGGACCGTATTAGGGAACTTCAGGGCACTGATATCGAGCTCTAGGCTTTTACTGAGAAAGCCCACATAGGTGATATAGATGATTTCAGAATCCATGGTGATGGACTTCTGACTTATCGAGATAGAGTGGCTATACCCGCCGATGAGGATCTCTGCAGGTTCATATTAGAGGAGGCATACTCCTCGGCCTATGCCTAGCACCCGAGTAGTACAAAGATGTATCAAACTATTCGGGGCAGCTACTGGTGGCCAGGTATGAAGAAGGATATTACGGAGTTTGTAGCTAGATGTTTAGTCTGTTAGCAGGTGAAGGCTGAGTATCAGAGGCCAGCGGGTTTACTGCAGTCTCTTCCCATTCTTGAGTGGAAATGAGAGCATATTACTATGGATTTCATGATGGGGTTGTCGTGGACTTCTACATGGCATGATGCGATTTGGGTGATTGTTGATCGACTCACCAAATCTGTACATTTTATCCCTATCTGTGGTGACTATTCCTTAGAGGCGTTGGCATGTCTCTACATTGATACCATAGTTCAGCTTCACAGGGTGCCCGTGTCGATTGTTTCAGATAGGGACCCCAGGTTCACATCTAGGTTTTGGCTCAAGTTGCAGGAGGCATTGGGTACTAGATTGAACTTCAGTACAGTATCATCCTCAGACGGACAGCCAATCTGAGAGGACGATTCAGATGCTCGAGGATATGCTTTGGGCATGTGTTTTTCATGGCAGTTGGGATCAGTACCTTTCATTGGTCGAGTTCGCATATAATAATAGTTATCAGGCTAGTACAGGGATGCCTCCGTATGAGGCACTGTATGGCAGGAAGTGCCGCACCCCGATATGCTGGGATGAGGTCGGACAGCGATGTCTCAGCAGTGTTGAGTTGATTGAGCAATCAAAGGATGAAGTTAAGGTCATTCGTGAGCAGATGAAAGCCGCTCAGGACAAACAGAAGACGTATGCTGATCGTAGGCGGCGACCTCTTAAGTTTACTACGGGAGATATGGTTTTCTTGAGGATATCTCCTTGGAAAGGAGTTATACGGTTCAGGCAGCGGGGCAAGTTGAGCCCCAGATATATTGGGCCCTTCCATATCCTTGAGAGGGTCGGGAGTGTGGCATACAGGTTAGAGTTGCCGGATGAACTTTTACGTATTCACGACATTTTTTATGTCTCAGTACTCAGAAAGCACTTGGCCGATCCTTCTCATGTACTTGAGCCTCCACCTGTTGAGTTACGAGAAGACCTTAGTCTTCAAGTTCAGCCCGTGGCTATTCTAGATCGGCAGATCAGAAAGCTGCGGAGCAAGGAAGTCGCACTGGTCAAAGTTTTGTGGAGGAGTGATCAGGTCGAGGAGGAGACCTGGGAGCCCGAGGAGGCTATGAGGAGACAGTACCCCCATTTATTTGCTGTTTAGTCCTCTTTTAGTTTCGAGGAAGAAACTTGTTTTTAGGGGGTTAGAAAATGTAATGCCGACTCTGTGAGTGCACGCCTGCTCGGGAGCATGCCTGCACACGACCGAGCACTCCAGCCCACAGTGCGCTAGCCCAGTGCGCGATCCCTACACGATCGCGAGCGCACCAGCATGTGGCAGCGCCAGAGCGCGCGACAGTGCAGAGCACTGCGCGCTCTCCCGAGCGCCTACGCACACTACGCGAGTTCACAGCCCCTACGCGCCTCTGTACGAGCCCGTGTGCGCCTCTGCACGAGCCCCTACGCACCTCTGTATGAGCCCCTGCAAGCCTATGCACAAGCGCCAGCGCGCCCCTATACGAGCGCCAGCACACCCCTGCACGAGCTACCCTATGCGAGCGCGCCCCCCAGCGCAACCCTCAGCGCGCGATCTCCTGCGAGCTACGCGATCCTTGCACGAGCGCGAGTGTGCTCCAGCTCGCGACCCACTGCGCGAGCGCGTGATCCAACTCGCGAGCACGAGCCCTAGCTCGTGAGAGCGCCAGCCCACGCGCCCCAGCCGCGAGCGCATAGCCCGCGAGCCCACTGCGACCTGCTGACCTGCGAGCCCTCCAGCGGGCCAGCTCGCCAGCCCACCGGCCCGTGAGCCCGTGACGGCCTGCGACCGGCTTTCTCCTTTGAAAGCCATCTGCCATCCTCGTAAAAATCCTTCACTACAGGTAATGGCTGTATTAGATGTGGTTTTGTGTTAGAAATTGATTTAGTCACTAACGTGATTTCAAAATTGAAAATGTTACAGGTTTCAAATTAATCTAATAGGCGAACGAAAGCTTGGTTTGAGATTCGAGTAAACCTAGTTGAGGGAAATGAAATTATTTCCATACTTAAATTTACTTTGGTCGAATTTAGGTTGAAATTAGATTCGGAAGTTATATATATATGTTGTTGTGGCTTAAAATCGATATTTAAGTCCTTAGAACATGTGGTAAAATGTGTAGAAATTATGATGTATATTTATAAATTGAAAAATTTAGCGTTGTACGAATTTAAGGAAAATGATAAACCCTGACAATAGTCGAAATTTTGATAAAAATCGTGATAATTTGATTAGGTTGGCTTTCTTGGTGATTCGATTGAGAGGAGATTTGATTCTACGTGTTGTGGTTTTATCGTGGGAGTACGCTATCCTCCACAAAACAATGAGTGAAATTTATTTCAATACTTTTGTTTAATATGTAAACCTTGTGTTAAAATATTTGATAAATGAGTATGATTTGTAGTATGCTTGAAATGTTTTGACTGATTTAGAAATTGATTTTTGTGAACTGATGGAGTGTCTAAAAACTATGTTGAAATATTGAAATTATGCATCCATGTTGTTAAAATGTATAATGTGTCATTTTATGCTATAGAGAAATCGTTCAGTACAGGTAACAGCTGTGTTAGATGTGGTTTTGTGTTAGAAATTGATTTAGTCGCTAACGTGATTTCAAAATTGAAAATGTTACAGGTTTCAAATTAATCCGATGGGCGAACGAAAGTTAAATTTGAGATTCGAGTAAACTTAGGTGAGGGAAATGAAATTATTTCCATACTTAAATTTACTTTGGTCGAATTTAGGTTGAAATTAGATTCGAAAGTTATATATATATGTTGTTATGGCTTAAAATCGATATTTAAGTTCTTAGAACATGTGGTAAAATGTGTAGAAATTATGGTGTATATTTATAAATTAAAGAATTTAGGGTTGTACAAATTTAAGAAAAATGATAAACCCTGACAATAGTCGAAATTTTGATGAAAATCATGATGATTTGATTAGGTTGGCTTTCTTGGTGATTCGATTGAGGGGAGATTTGATTCTACGTGTTGTGGTTTTATTGGGGAGTGCGCTATCCTCCCCAAAACAGCGAGTGTGATTTATTTCAATACTTTTGTTTAATGTGTAAACCCTGTTTTAAAATATTTGATAAATGAGTATGATTTGTAGCGTACCTGAAATGTTTTGACTTGTTTGGAAATTGATTTTTGTGAACTGATGGGGTATCCAAAAACTGTATTGAAATATTGAAATTATGCTTCCATGTGGTTGAAATGTATAATGTGTCATTTTAAGCTATATGTTTCATTTGGTTTGTGAACCTGATTTCGGCACATTTTGATACGATTTTGGATTTGGCCTTGAGGGGTTTGGTATGTATTGTTCCGTAGCTACGAAGGACACCATGAGAGACGCTTTGGTGGCGTCCGGATATGCCTAGGCTTGGGGTATCCCACGAGTTGTTGTGATTTTTATTAACAACACGGTACTAGTCAGGTTGAATCCGAAAAGGGGGGATTTGGATACTCTCTCCCAGTCTAGCACCTGGACGAAATTCGTCGCCAACGCCGAGGTGGAGAGCACTTTAAATAAACTTGCATATAACACCCCCGGTGCGCCTGTCATAGGTCGCGGTAGACCTCTGCCAGGACATTTTTGGCTGGCAGCTCTATAATTTTTAGTGGCAGTGCTTTGGATGCATATTTGACTTGAAAATGTGTGCTAATGATATATTGTTGAAATAAAAAGCATGATAATTTGAAATATGATTCGTATACTTATATTTTGACACTCCAGTTTCACACTTCATACTTGACGATTGCATTGACCCACTCACTCACTGAGTATTCTTCCCTGAGTACTTACCCCTCATTTCCTTTCTTGTTTCAGAGATAGTATTTGACAAGAAGCGTTGCTTTAGGACGTTCGGTATCATTAGGAGATCTGGTTTGGATTTGAGAAGTCATTATATATTTCTGTTACAAATTTGTATTGGTAATGTATATGCATTATGAGATCTATAGACGACCATTGTATAATTCTGGGATGACTGTATAAATATGGACATTTAAATTGTGGAACTTTCATGTCATTGTATAATATTGTATTGAGGCATTTCTTATTCATTGCGTATGTACTTGGGAATGTGTTATGTCTTAGAAGTGTACTCTAGGATTGCTCGGTGCCACCTCTAAATCACAGGAGGGACGACTGGCGGCTGTCCATGCCTTGGACGGGGGCATGGCAGTAGAGGTCTGTGACTAGATTGCTGAAAATTTTTATAGCCTTGCATTATCTGGATATTAGCTATGAGATTGGTAGATTTGGAGAGGCCGGGATGGCTATTTGATTATATTACAGGATGGTTGTGATTTATACAGGATAAATTGTACTTGGGAAACCTCCGAAATATGAGGAGATTTTATCCGATTTTCTGTAAAAATACAGTCGGTATTCAGGATAACGGGTGGCTGTTCACGATCTCGGTTCAGGGCGTGACAAAATCCATTGCTAATGTGGAAGCAAGTAAATGCGACGTACGCGCCCAACCCCTCTGCCATCCACTCACGCGCCCATACAGTTTGAACCTGCGCACGTGTGAAACAATAAGAACACACAATCACCAGACCAAATGAGCTATCTAATCTTACTCTTTTTCTTACTTATTATCTTACTTGAACATTTTTCTAAAATTAATAAAATAATATAAAATGATAATTTTTTATAAATTAATAAAATGTTAGTTTCAAATAAAAGAAAAAAAGATTTAAAAATAATAACATAATACTATTCTTTAAAAAGATAAAATAAAAATAAAATAGAACATATTAATTAAAAATAATAAATATAATAATTTTTTGTGAATAATAATAAAATATTATTTAAAAAATGATATGATTATATTTAATAATATTTAAAAAATAAATTAATATTATTTTTTAAAAAATAATATAAAATAAAAAAGATAAAATACTAATTTAAAATATTATAAAATAATAAATATGAATAGTTAATATAAATTAATAAAAAATATAAAATTATATTTTAAAAAAAAATTAACTTAGTGATGAATATCCGAATTCGTTGATAAGTTTAGCGACAAATTCCAAAATTCATCGCTAAATTAAGCGACGAATTCTGGAATCCATCGCTAAACTTAGCTACGAATCTGGAATTCATCACTAAATAATAAAATTTTTAAAAAATAAAGTAATATTATTTTAAAAAAATAAAAATATAAAATAATAAAAGAAAATACTAATTTAAAATATTTTAAAATAATAAATATGATTAGATAATATAAATTAATAAAATATAAAAATATAAAATGCTAATTTTAAAAAAATTAACTTAGAGATGAATTTCCGAATTCGTCACTAAACTTAACCACGGATCTAAAATTCATCGCTAAATAATTAAATATTTAAAAAATAAAATAATATTATTTTTTAAAAATAAAAATATAAAATATTAGAAGAAAATACTAATTTAAAATATTATTAAATAAGAAATATGATTAGTTAATATAAATTAATAAAATATAAAAAATATAAAATGCTAATTTAAAAAAAAAATTAACTTAACGACGAATTTTGGAATGCGTCGCTAAGTTTAGCGACGCATTCCGAAATCCATCTATCAATTGTCATCCGTCTTACTTTTGCCATCCTCGAAAAACTACTGTTTAATCTATCAGTTGTCATAGATCATCGAACATAAATGTTTACTGATGACAATAACGAATGAAAATGAACAACTGAATTTTAAAAAACGATTGAGTTATATAAGAGAAATGAATGGATGTAGAAGACAAAAAACACGAATGGTAAACTCGACAACCGCGACTAATTGAAAATTGTTTGTTACAAATTGGTTGAATTATTTATTATTGAAAATTATCAAATTGATGAGAAATGTAATATTCGCTATATATTTAATTCGATTTCGTTATTTAGAATATGTTAAAAAGAGAGATATGATTAAAAATATTTTCTAATAAAGTATAGAATAAATTTTGATTCGAAATTAACCATGAATTTTGAAATACCAGTAATAAATTAGCGATGAATGCAGTTATGAATATTTTTTTGGCAAATTAGTAACTAATTTTGCCACGAATATTTATTTGTGGCTAATTTTGACGAATTTAACTATAAATTTTGGAGTTTGTTGCTAAATTTTGTGACAAATATTTTTTTCATTACTAATTAGCGACAAAAAATTTTTGTAGTTTATTTGTGACAAAATTTCTCACGAAAATTTTTCGTCGCTAAAGTTGGCGATGAAATTTGTTACAAAATATTTTTATCGTTAAATTTAGCTACGGATAACAGTATTCGTGATAAAATTTAGCCACGAAATTTCGATTCGTAGCTAATTAGCGACGAGTTTTACAATGAAAAATTTTTTCATCTCCATTAGCGATAAATTTAGTCATGAAAAATTTTTCATAACCAATTAGCGACGAATTTAGTCACGAATAATGTATTTGTTACTACTTTAGCCACGAATACTTTTTTATCGCTAAATCCATTGTAAAATAGCAACAAATTTTTTTCATCGCTAAAACTGTGTTTTTTTTATAGTAGTGAAACATATATAATGATTTAGAAATAGTTTTAGTAGATTTTAAAAAATAGTTTTAGGATCTAATTTTTTAAAGATAAAAAGTCAACTCTCCCTTTTAAGAACAAAACTCAGAATGGTTAATTTTAGTAGATTTTATTCGGAGGGTTAATGATTTAGAAAAATTCTAGAAAAGTAGGTTTTAACTTAATATATAAGAAATAATTACGGAATTTTTTTTTATTTTCTAAACATTTTAGATAACTTATTTTTTGGAGTACTTAGTTTCCAATGACTGGTCAAATCTAGATTTTTAATATCTGAAATTCCCTTGTTTTTTATCTTTATCCTTATCCCCTTATTTCTTAACCTTCCAAATACCCGATCACGTATTTAATTCATTTGTAGCATTTTCGTTCCATTATTAATTATACAACTAAATTGGGGTATTTGACAATATCAAAGTGGGTTTCGATTCATCCTACTTCCAATAAGTTGCAACCAATGGCAAGGAAGGTGTGCGCTCATTGTAAGAAACCAAATCATAGAGGCTTCTTCATCCTCACCTCCAGACGGAGCACATTAGAAGAGAAGTCAGTCTTATCTAAATGTAGCCTAGAATGCAAGACTTAAATCAGCCATTAAATGCATCACCTTGAAGTTGCTCGAGCAAGTAAAAGACCTAAATCAATGTAGTTGATTAAACTCTTCTCCAAACAATCATATAATAGTAGTATGCCAAGAAGGTAGTTATCTTCTATGGCATACTAGACTAGATCATCCACACAAACAAGTGTTAAAATATCTATTTCAAAAAACAAAAAACAAGAACAAAAGAAACATTGTTAAGATAAATATTGTAAAGCCTGTATTTTTGGCAAGGAAACTCGAACATAATATCCAACGTTCAAGACCAAATTATAAATTTCATTTGATCTTGTGCACATAGATATCTTGTCATCCACTCTTGTTTCTAGGCATGGATTTAAATACTTCCTATCATTTATTGATCACAAGACTAGTACACATGGGTTGTTATGCTCACTTCTAAAGCACAAGCATTTCGAGCACTTCAAAGCTTATATAAATTTGTCACTAAGCAATATAATGCAAATAAAAAAATGTTTAGGATATACAATGAGGGTGTATATGGGTTATGGTTTTAGGAAATTCCTCGAAGAAAATAGTATAATTAACCAAAACTCATATGCTCATACGCTCCAAAACAAAATAATGTGGCTGAAAGAAAAAATTGGCACATTCTTGAAAGAGGTGGGACATAATATACCAAAGCTATTTTTGAGCAATGCTCAAGAGAATGCAAGCCAAAGCTTCAACGGCTTGAGATGGAATTGGGCCCTTGGAGTCCAAAATGCCTCCTTGAGACTTGTTTGAGCTGATTGCCATTCTTCTTGATTTCCAATGCTCCCTTTTAAGTTTGATGAATGGATGTTTATGGAGCCAAACTTGCCAAAGATGTTTTGTAATTGACTAGCCATGGTTCCCTTCATGGAAATATCAATAAGTTGCATATGACTTCTAATATCAGGGGTGACTATGTTTTTGTCTTCAACTTTTTGGTGCACAAAGTGGCAATCAACTTGTGGGTACTATCCTCCAGATTTTGGACACTATCCCTTGCATTCACCTTTGCCTAGAATTTGCTGGTTCTCTTTCTCCTTGCTCGAAGCTCTCCTCCCTATTGGATTGATGTGGGATATTGCTTGATTCTTCCAGAGCATAACAAAAACTTGTAGATCTTCACCTGTATCTGCAAAATAAATTTCATCTTCTACAAATACTACATCTTTCAATGTATATTTTTTGTTAGTAATATGACCGGCAATACTAACTTTACCATTCCAAAAAGCTCATGTAACATGATTACCTAAAGAAGAGTTTAGGCAAGTACCTTGAGAGTGGGTTTACGTCAATTGAGATATCCGCATGAAGTCACAAATGCATCAACCAGGAATCGAACCTGGGTCTATACCGTAACAGGGTAACATTATATCACTGGACCATTGATGCTTACGTTATTTGACTTTTTTGTTGTATACTTATCAAGTATAACTATTATTTCCTTTCTCATGAAGCCTATGACACATATCGTGGTGGATTTTGGAACTACGTTAGCATAGGAGTGGATGCTTAGGTATAATATACATTTCTTTCTAAGAGGAAGCTATATCCCAAAAGTTTAAAACTCAGCTCGATAATAACATTTATAACAACTTATTTCTTGTATGCGGAGTACATATGTGAAGTTTGGTTCCAAACAAGGAATATGGCTCAAGTGACATAGTATTAGAGTGGGTTTCAATTCATCCTATTTCCAATAAGTTGCAACCAATGGTAAAGAAGGTGTATTTCATTGTAAGAAGCCAAATCACAGAAAATCAAGATGTTCGTTTCTTCCCTCTTAGCTCAAGCTGCAATCTTATCCAAATGTAGCCCATAATGTAGCACTTAAATTGACTATTAAATGCATCGCCATGATGCTGCTCGAGAAAGTAAAAGACCTCAATCATTGTAGTTGATTAAACTCTTCTTCAAATAATCATGCACTAGCAGCATGCTAAGAAGGTAGTTATCTTCAATGGCATGCTAGACTAGGTTGTCCTAAAAAACAAGCTTTAAAATGTCTATTTTCAAAAAGATATAGTGAAGATAGACATTGTAAAGTCTGTATTTTTTTAAAGGAATCTTAAACTTACTATTTTATATTCGAGACCAAATACAAAATTCATTTGATCTTATGCCCTCAAATAATAATGACTTGATGAGTAGTAATAATAATGACTTGAACTTGACTTGTTTATAATTTAATAAGTTTAAAATTGACTCGAAAACTTGAAAACTCAAACTCGATTTTATTAATTTAGAAAATTTTATTAATATTTTCAATTTAATTTAATTTTTTATATTATAATAATATATATAATATATATTAATATATGTTATCGATTTACTCAACGAATTTTCGAATCTAAAATTCTATTACTTGAACTCGACGTGAATTTGGTCAAAATCGAGTTGAGTTGAGTTTTTGACCGAACGACTCATAAGCGACTTGAACTCGACTTGGTTCACATAATAGCCTTATACACATGGGTTTATATGCTCACTTCTAAAGCACAAGCATTTGGAGCATTTCAAAACTTCCATAAATTTGTCACATGAGTCACGATTTTAGGAAATTCTTAATAGAAAATGGTATAATCAACCAAAACTCATATGCCTATACACTCTTCAACAAAATGGTGAGGCCAAAAGAATGGTGAGGCCAAAAGAAAAAATTGACACATTCTTGAAATAGTAAGGACAATTATGTTCCATGCTAATATACCTAAGATATTTTGGAGCAATGTTGGAGATAGTACAGGCCAAAGCTTCAATCGCTTGAGATGGAATTGGGCCCTTGGAGTCCAAAATGCCTTCTTAAGTCTTGTTTGAGTTGATTGCCCTTCTTCTTGATTTCCAACACTCCCCTTTAAATTTGCCTAATAGATATCTATGGAGGCAAGTTTGCCAAACATGTTTTGCAACTAACTGGCCATATTTCCCAAGGAGAATGCAGCAACAAGTTGCTTATGTTTTCTCACATTAGGGGTGACTATGGACTTGTTTTCAACTTTCTAGCAAACGAAGTAGCAATCAACTTTTGAGTGCAATGCACCAGATTTTGTAGACTGCCCTTTGGATTAGCCCTCTGCTGGAGTTTAAAGGTTCTCCTTCTCCTTCCCCTTCCTTCAAGCTTCCTCCATTGGATTGATGAGGGGATTGCTTCATTCTTCCGGAGCATAATAAAAACATATAGTTCTTCATGTGAATATGCAAAATAAATTTTGTTTTACATAAATACCACCTCTTTGAATGTGTATATTTTTGTTAGTCATATAAGCGGCAGATTTCCACTCTCATGAAGCTTATGACACATGTCGTGGTGGACTTTGGAACTACTTGAGCATGGGGATGGATACCTAGGTATCATGTGCATTTCATTCTGAGTGGAAGCTGCATCCCGAAAAATTTAAAAGTCACCTCACTAATCAAGTTTATTGCAACTTAATTCTTGTCTGCAAAGTACATATGGGAAGCTTGGTTGCAAACAACTAACATAGCTTAAGTGACATGGTATCAGAGTGTGTTCTGACTCATCGTGTTTCCATGAAGATTCAACCTATGGCAAGGAAGGTATGTTTTCATTTTAAGAGGTCAAATCATGCAAAATCAGGATGTTCACTTCTTCACACTTACCTCAAGCTAGAGCTCCTTAAGAAATGGAGTTAATTTTCTCCAGATGTAGTACACAATGCAGAACTTAAATCAGCCATTGAAGGCATCGCCTTGAAGCTACTCGAACAAATAAAAAATCTCAATTAGTGTACTAGCTTAGACTTTTGTTCAAACAATCATGTACTAGTAGCATGCCAAAGAATGTAGTTATTTTCGATGCCATGCAAGATTAGGACATCCTTACAAACAGGCTTTGAAATTCTATTTCCAACAAAAAAAAATTATGAAAATAGCTTTGCAAAGCCTTTATTTTGGGAAAGGAAACTTGAACATACTATCCTAAGTCCGAGACCAAATATAAAAATGCATTTGTTCTTGTTCATTCATATATCATAACATACCCCTTGTATCTAGGCATGGATTTAAATACGTTTTATCATTCACTAATCAAAAGACAAGATACACATGTGTTTAGATGCTCACTTCTAAGGTGCAAGCATTTGAATCATTTTCAAACTTTCATAAATTTGTCACTAAGCAATATAATGCAAATATAAAAATGTTTAGGATAGACAATGGAGGGGAATATATGAATCATACTTTTAGGAAATTCTTAGAAGAAAATAGTTTAATCCACCAAACCTCATATGATCATATAGTCCTCAAGTGTGGCATAAACAAAAAGTCAGCACATTCTTGAAATAGCAAGGACAATTATGTTCTATGCTATTACGCATAAGATATTTTCAAGCAATGTTGGAGAGAATGTAGGCCAAAGCTTTAATGGCTTGAGATGGAATTGGGACCTTGGAGTTAAGAATGCCTTCTTGAGACATGTTTGAGTCACTACAAAATAAATGATTTATTCAAACGGATGAAAACCGTCCGGTAAATCAACTAAAACCGTTGGCAGATCCTTCTTCAACGGATAAGATTTTAGTTGGCTATACACCAATCGCGATAGGTTTATACCGACAATCTTAATTACCATTGGAGCATGTCATATATTTATAGTGACGGTCAGAAAGTGTTGGTAAAATTACGCTAAGTATGGGTAAAAATTACTATATTTTATCATCAGTTCCATTCGGTTACTACTTGATTACTATTCAGTTACTACTTGATTTTGATTACCACTCAGTTACGACTTGGTTATTATCACTAGGTTAGCATAAGTATTATCTTTTGTCGTCGGTTACTACATAACTGTTAAGAAATGTAACTGTCATTTAGAAACGGTTATTTATATGTTAGGAAATGTTATAACTTTTATCGTCGGTTACCACTCGATTACTACTCGGTTACCACAATTGTTACCTTTTATCGTCGGTTAGTCATTTATGGTTGGTTAGTACATATGTTCATATGTTATATCGGTTACTGTAGTCATTTATCCATTAGCAAATGTTACTATTTCGTCAGTTATCACATACTGTACGATTACCACACATGCTGACATTTTAGGAAATATTATAAACTATAAAATAAAGAAATTACTAAAATAATATAACATATTGTATTATTGAGAATGATTGATATATTAATAGAATAAGAAAAAAATATTACATATCAAATAACTATATTTCTTCTCTTCTCTTCTCTTCAGCATATCTTCTGCCCCAAAAATGCTTGAGTCGCAACATCAACCTTCATGTCAATCTATTCATAAAAATGGTTATAAAAAAATATTATCTTTTCTGGATGGAGTATGTCAATCCATTCATAAAAATAAAAATTGTTATAAATAAAAATATTACCTTTTGGATGCAGTCACGTAAAGATAATGATTGTTGGTTGAGAGCTAAGAATACAAATAATTTGGATTATTATTAAAAGCAAAAATGAAATTGAAATTAGTAATATTGTGTGAAAACAAAGAAATAACATTCGTACTTAAATCTGAACTAAACCAGATGATTGGGTTTCTTCAAAGTCAAGTTGCTATGGGATGGTTGTGATTTTTCAAAAATACTCATCCTTCGTTTAATTCATCCAAAATGAGCACAAGTTATGAAAATTAAAAATATTTCAAAATATAATATAATACAAATTTTATTTAAAAAAAATATGTGATTACCTGCTTCACAAAGATTTTGGTTGATTCACAAGCAAGAGTTTTGAGCAGAGAGGAGAGGTTTTGAGGGGAGGAAGGGAAAGAGGGTTTAGAGGGAATGATTTATAAAATATTTGGTTTATTTCACCGTCTAAACAAATTTTCAAAATTTTCAAAAACCCGTCAATTTTTCCCGTTTTTTTTAACCTTTTTACCGCCTTTAGATCATCAAGTTTTTACCACCTTAGAGTTTAATTTCATCTTAATCTACCGCTCTTTTTTTTATTATATCATCAAAGATTTTGTATTTTCAATTGTATTTTTATTTCTGTTACCAACTATTACTATAACATTACAACATTGTTACTATGTTATGTTATAATATTATTACTAAATTACATTAAAAACTTTTAATTTTATATTATTACATTATTTAAATTAATAATATTAATTATACCATTATTCTACATAATTTATAATTAAAAATTTTTATATATTAATTATAGCATTATTGATTGAAAGGCTGATGCTCGCCCTATGACGCATACCTATACGGGTGCCTGCGCGGCATGCATGGTAGCCCATGCAAATGTGTGCGTGGGCGCCGCATGGCATGAGTGGCATATGCCCCCGCGTAGGGCAACAGCGCATGCAATAGCCTGCGTAGGCGCCCGCGCAGGCACCCGGCTATGCCAACACGGGCGCCCGGCTATGCCAATGCGAGCGCTCTAGCATGGGGCATGCACACATGGAAGCGTCCCCATAAATTAGTATATTATTAAATTAGTAATTTATATATTATTATTTTAAATTATTAATATTATTATTTAAAAATTATAATAATATTTAATCAATCAAGTAATTCTCACAAAAATTAGACGGTAAATTTTGTTAAAGTCTCAAAAACATTTTATATTTTGGTATCAATCAGCCGCCAAAATTTTTTATTTGTTTTTTGTTTTAACCGCGAAAAATTTAGTTTTTGCGCCAAATTATCATGTTACTTACTTGCTATATGTCTATTTTTTTTTCTTTTTTATTCTCTTTGTTTGCTTTTATTTAAACAAAAACAATCTAAAACAATTATTAAATTAAATTGACTTTGTGTTAGGAAAATCAAACTACCTTACCATCAAATTCAAATAAAATTCATTAAAATTCATTCTCTCATTATGGTTGGAAGATAATATGATAGTTTTAACAAAATTAATCAAACCACTTGAAAAATAAAATTCATTGTGTATGATGTTTTGCCTTTGACAAAATTAGGGCAAAAATTTTAGATTACTTTATTGTCAAATTTTGTTAAACTACTTGTAAGATTAACATGATAAACCAAGAGGTATTACCTAAACATCAATTGCGTTTTTCTAAGATTGGTTACTTTAATCAATGAACTAAATTAAATCTAGCCTTGAGTATCTATCCAAAAATAATGTTACTAGTGCAACATAATTTTATCTTCGCCCCTAGCAACATTAACTTGGTCTTGGTGCCTAAATGTCAACAATGGTAATTGAGCAATTGAGCAAATATTTGTTCTATCTTATCATATCACTTGTTAGTTGGTGAGATGGATATTGTTAGTTGATAGTACAACTAATAACACGATGTTGTTAGTTGTTGGTGAGTGGTACAACCTTAAATTTATTATTACATAATTTGATATTATTTTTTTAAATATTATTCTTAAAAGAGATGACAAATACTATAGATACATACTATTCAATACATACTACTCAATAGTGACTCAATTGCGAGTGTAAGTATATATTGTCATATATATATATTAATATTAAACTCTATTAAACTCTAATATCCTATGTACTGTTTTATATGAAGTGAATGTAATATGTTCGAAGAATAAATCAATCATGGTTGAAACTTTATAGTAAATCATAGTAAAAACTTTATTACGTGGTTTATTCATCATGTAATAAATGGGTACAATGATATTAACAAATGGAAACAGTATAATTGGTATTTTGATATGAAAATTTAAGTAAAAACTAGATTTAATCATTTGTTTAATTAGATTAATCTGGCAAGACAAACCGCGAGTACTCTACTACTTATAAGGAGTTGTAAGAGTATAGATATGAAAAAATTAACAAATTCTAAAAATTAATTCTAAATATTACATTGCATGAGAACTATAGAGAAATGGAGGCAATGAGTATAATAATATAGTAACTAAGAAAAAAAGAGAGAGTCAAAAAAATGTGAAATGTAGTAACTAGTTAGTAAGTAGTTAGTAAGTATTTCGTAAGTAAGTAATAAAAATCAAAAGGCGGTATTAATTAAAAGTATAAAAAAATTTGTGAGCAATTAAAAAACGCGGTAATGAAAAAAGAGGCGGGAGAAAAAGCACGAAAGCGAGGTTTTAAAAATTTGTTTGTAAAAATTATATATTATAAATTCAATACAGGCAAAACCCCTAATTCAAAATTTCTTTATCATTCCCTTCAAAGTTCTTCTCCCCAAACTTATTTAAACCTCTCATTCATACTTTACAAAATTTTATCTGTCATCAAAATTTCTCTATCCCTCCCTTGAAAGCTCTTCTTCCCTAACTCATTTAAACCTCTCACTCACACTTTGTAAAGTTTTATCTTGGATATTTGAAAAAACAACGGATGAACATTATACGAAGAATCACAACAACTCCAAATTCAGTCGAACAAGCTCAATCATCCAACATATTACCCAGGTTTTAAAAAATAAACATATTATTTTAATTTTAATTTGAGATTTAATATTAAAATAGAAAATTTTCAAAAAATTGGCGTAGAAAAGGAAAAATTTTGTAAAAACTTATTTTCAAAATTTGTTTATGAAAATAGAGAGAGATTGTTACAGCGAAAGTGCAAAAATTTTGTAAAAAATTTGAAAATATTTTGGGAGACAAATAATATAATAAATATATTATTACAAATTTACCAATTTAGATCAAATTATCGAGCTAATGTACTTTTTCATAATATAATATTTGTATAATAATCATTTAATTATTATTAATATTATATTATATAACTTAATTAATTATTTTAGATGTGAAATAATATTTCAAGCGGTGTCAATATTAATAATTTTAAATAATTAGGTTCTCTAAACTGTAAATAATTTTTTTAATTTTTATTATTATTAATTTAAATAAAATTACTAGTAATTTAAACAATTAAAAAATTGCTTGCCTGCACCGTGCTAGGCTGCTACAGGCGCTTGACTTTGCTCGTGTGGGTGCCCGCGTAGGCAGACGCTGCGTGCATGCGAGCACCCGCACTGGCGCCTGCCCATGCTCGCGCGGGTGCCTGCATGGGCAGGCGCCCCGCGCTAGCAGCGCCCGTGCGGGCGCCTGCCCTTGCTCGCACGGGCGCCCGCTTAGGCAGGCACTACGCCCTGGCAGGCGCGCATGCGAGCGCCCGTACCTACGCCTGCCCATGCTCGCGTGGTCGCCCACGTGGTCAGGCTCCCTGCACAAGCACTGCCCGTGCGGGCGCCTGCCCTTGCTCGAGCTGGCGCCCGCGTAGGCGGGCGCGCATGCGAACACCCGCATTGGTGCCTGCCTGTGCTCGCATGGGCACCCGCGTGGGCAGGCGCCCCGCACAAGCAGCGCCCGTGCGAGCGCCTGCCCTTGCTCACGCTGGCGCCCGCACTGGCGCCTGCCCATGCTCGAGCGGGCGCCTGCGTGGGCAGGCGCCCCGCACAAGCAGCGCCCGTGCGGGCACCGTGCGGGCGCCAACTTGCTCAGCTTCCTTTTATTTATGGAAAAAATGGTAAAGTGTTGCTAGCACCCGGATTCGAACCTATGACTAGAAGTGAGTTGAATATTTGAGGTGTTAATCATTAATCCACAACTTTCTTGTGTAAGTTTCTCTTTTTTTTTTTATTTATTTCTTTCTTCCTACCAATCTCAATCTCACTTTTTTTTTGCTTCCCTATTTCACTCTCACTTTTTTTTTCCCTATCTCACTCTCACCTCTATTATTTTCTTTTTCTGGAAGTTTTTTTTTTTCGTTTTATATTCTCTTTGAATTATTTTTATTCCAATTTTAACATATTCAAAACCAATGATATTTAAATTGAATATTATGAATGAATTATAATTTATTAATTTTATATATTTTGAAGGGGAAATATTTGTGATTAAATATATATATATTTTTAAATTATTAATATATTATAATTTAAATTTTATACTTATTAGAAAAACAAAAAATTAGAAAAAAAAAACAAAAACAATAAAATTAAATGAAATAGAATAATGGATGATATAAAAATTAATTGTTATAAGAAATTTAAAATATATTGTTAAAAATTTAAATATAGAAAATTTTGAAAAATTGATGATATTTTTATAATTTATAAAATCTCGATACTATATTAAATTTAGGGAAATAGTGTTATATAGTTTTTTAAAATTTCATAAAATAAAAATAAAAGTTAATATTTGTAATTTTGTACTATTTAGAAAAATTTTAAAAATGAAAGTAAATATAATGATAGTAGATTAAATAAACGATTATATATCACAAATTTACCACTATATAAAGTTACTTATCCACTTACCATCTACTTAATATCTACTTACCACAACTATATATCACAAACTTATCGCTAACTTACCACTATATAAACTTAATTACCCAATTACCATCTACTTAGCACTAATTTATAACTAACTTACCACTATATAAACTTATTTATCCACTTACCATCTACTTATAATTTACTTACTATCTATTTACCCCGACTATATATCACAAACTTATCACTATAGAAATTTACTTATCCACTAACCATTTACTTATCACTAACTTACTACTATATAAGTTTACTTATTCACTTATCATCTACTTACCACGACTATATATCACAAACTTATCTCAAACTTACCACTATATAAACTTACTTACCCACTTATCATCTACTTACCACCTACGTACCTACTACTACTACTACTTATCATTATCACCTATTTACTAAACTGCTACTATCATAAATTTACCACAATTTATTATCTAGATTATTTTCAAATATAAAGGATATATGATATAAAAATATAACAATATTAGGTTTTTACAGATAGTATAATATATAGATTAGAATTTAAACAAATCTAGTTTTAAAAGACGGTAGAATTTGTTGTTACAATACATCTAAAACCTATGAAGACGGTATTGTTAAATAAATAATAAAAAAGATTTATATTGAGATTGTTTTTAAACCGTGCAAAAAAGACTATTACATTTATTGACCATAATTTTTAACCATCGCAATTGAATATTGCTTTACAGACGGTTGTGGTAGCTTTACCTACAGTTGATAAATTTTTCTTCACGGACATTTTAGTCAGTCGAGAAAAACCTATATTTTCCGACGGTTTTATCATAGGGCGTCTTTATAAACCATAAAAACCGTCACTAAAAGTTACCGTCATTAAAAATTACCGTCAGCACAGCGCTTTAATTTTGTAGTGAGTTGATTGCCCTCTTCTTGATTTCCAACACTCCCCCTTAAGTTTGGCGAATGGACGTCTATGGAGCCAAACTTGCTAAAGATGCCTTGCAATTGACTTGCCATAGTTCTTTTAGTGGAAATATCAGCAAGTTGCTTATGACCTCTCACATTAGGATGACTATGGTCTTGTCTTCAGCTTTCTAGTGCTCGAAATGACAATCTATCTCTGGGTACTAGCCACCAAATTTTGGAGGCTGCCCTTCAGATTTACCCTTTGCTGGAGTTTGCTGGTCTTGCTCCGCATTGCTCTGAGCTCTCCTACCCATTGGATTGATATGAGGGATTTCTTGATTCTTGCTGATCATAACAAAAACTTGTAGATATTTACCTGAATTTGCAAAATAAATTTTCTTTTCTACCAATGCCACTACTTTCAATGTGTATAGTTTGTTAGTCACATGAGTGGTAGAGCTAACTATACCATTTTAAAAAGCTCATGGAACATGATTATTTAAACAATAATTTAAGCACATACCTCTGGTAGGGTGGTTCAATATTTTAAGAGGATGAAAGGGAAAAAAATGCGATAAGCTTGGATTGAGCACGTGACCTTCAAATCTTTAGTCTATAACTTTCCCAACTGAGCTATCCCTACTAATTCACAATATAAACAAAAACTTGTAGATATTCACCTAAATCTACAAAATAAATTTTCTTTTCTACCAATGCCTAAATTTTCTTTTCTACTAATGCCACTACTTTCATTGTGCATATTTTTTTAGTCACATGAGTGGTAGAGCTAACTATACCATTTTAAAAAGCTCATGGAACATGATTATTTAAACAAGAGTTTAAGCACGTACCTTCGGTCGAGTGGTTCAATATTTTAAGAGGATAAAAGGAAAAAAAAAAGAAAAAGAAAAAGAAAAAATGCAGTGAGCATGGATTGAGCACGCGACCTTCAAATCTTTAGTCTAGCACTCTCCCAACTGAGCTATCCCTGCTAATTCACAAATACATGACCTAGGTTTATACCGTGACAGGGTACTATTCTACCATTAGACTACTGGTGCTTGTGTCATCTGACATTTATGTTATATAGTTATCGAGTAAAACAATTATTTCCACTCTCACGAAGCTTATGATACATATCGTAGTGGACTTTGGAACTACTTCAACATAGGGATGGATACTTAGGTATCATGTGCATTTCATTCTGAGAGGAAGTTGCATCCCAAAAAATTTAAAAGTCAACTCGCTAATCAGGTTTATCGCAACTTATTTCTTTTTTGCAAAGTATATATGTAAAGCTTGGTTGCAAACAAAGAATATAGCTCAAGCGCCATGGTATCAGAGTGGGTTCCAACTCATCCTACTTACAACAAGATGCAACCAGTGGCAAGGAAGGTGTATTTTGCTGGAAGAAGCCAAATTATACAAAATGAAGATGTTGGCTTCTTCACCCTCACCTCAAGTCAAAGACCCTTAAGAAAAGGAGTCATTCTTCTCCAAATGCAACCTAGAATGCAGAACTTAAATTGATGATTAAAGTAATCGCCTTGAAGCTGCTTGAGTAAGTAAAAAACCTCAATAAGTGTACTTGCTCAAACTTCTCTCCAAATAATCATGCACTAGCAGTATGCTAAGGAGGTAATATTGTTGATGGCGTACAGAACTAGGGCATCTTTATAAACAAGTTTTAAAATATCTATTTCTAACAAAAAATTGTAAAGATAGATATTGTAAAATCTGTATTTTTTGAAAGAAAACTCAAACATACTATATGTCGGAGAAAAAATATAAAAACGTATTTGATTTTGGGTACTCAGATTTCTTAGCATCCATGTATCTAGGCATGGATTTAAATACCTCATATCATTTATTGATCACAAGACTAGACACACTTAGGTTTAGATGCTCACTTCTAAGGCACAAGCATTTGAGGCATTTTATAACTTTCATAAATTTGTCACTAAGCAATATAATGCAAATACAAAAATGCTTAGGACACATCATAGGGAGAGTATATAAGTCATGCTTTTAGGAAATTCTTAGAAAAATGGTATAATCTACCGAATCTTGTATGACCAAACAATCCTCAAATGTGGCCAAAACAAAAAAAATTGGCACATTCTTGAAAAAGCAATGGCAATTATGTTGTGCGCTAATATACATAAGATATTTTGAAGCAATGTTAAGGAGAATGCAGGGCAAAGTTTTAGTTGCTTTAGAAGGAATTGGGCCCCGGAGTCTAGAATGCCTTTTTGAGACTTGTTTGAGTTTAATGCCCTTCTTGAATTCCAATACCCCCCTTAAGTCTGGGGAATGTATGTCCATGGAGTCAAACTTGCTGAATATGTCTTGAAATTGACTAGCCGTATTTCTCTTAGTGAAAATATCAACAAGTTGCTTATGACTTGTCATATCAGGGGTGATAATGATCTTGTCTTCAACTTTTTGGCATACAAAGTGGCAATCAACTTCTGGGTGCTGTCCACCAAATTTTGGAGATTTCCCATGGATCAGCACTTTGTTGGAGTTTAATGGCTCTCGTTACCTTGCTCCGAGCTCTTTTTTATCATTAGATTGATGTGGAGGATTTCTTGATTCTTGCAAAGTATCAGCATATTTTACTTACTCTATTTCATACTTTATGTATGACCAATACCTTATGTCAATTTTTAAAATATCTTTTTTTACGAAATTTGGAGAAACATAATACATAAAAGTTTTAAGTCTTTATCGTATCTTTAATTTAAGTGAAAGATCACTTGAATCGGAGTAGTAGGCAGAAAGTTATAGTATTTTTACTAAACTTGCACAGAAGTAGTTTTTAAAGCCAAAATTGAAATTAAAAAAGAATTTTATAAAATTATTCACATAAAATCTGAAGATAGTCTAAACTAGAAGATTTTAGATTGATGTCTTGTCTTTGATTAGAAATAGGAATCACTTAAATTGGAGAAGTACACAGGGAGATATGGAGTTTCTTCCAAAACTGCGCAAAATTGAATTTTGTAAACTTAGATTTGAAATTTTTCTAAGTATGGAATTTGAAATTTTATTTTAAAGAAAAACATTTTCATACGCAATTCGTAGTCTTATGATATGATATTATCAAAATAATTGATAAATTATATATTGTTTAACCTAGGCGTAGGGTTACGTTTTCGTACGAGGGGTAACTCATTCGAGAAACGAGGACAGTATGAGGGATTGGCTTACCCCACAGTTGAGATGAGTGGGAAAAACTATTTCAGACTTTAAATGAAAAATAGTTTGATCATGATTTTTATAAATAAATTTTGAAATGGGATTTAAAAATAGTTTAGTGTTTGTGGCATGTCTTGAAATGACAATTTTGAGAAATTTTGCATCCTGATATTATGAGTTGATAGTGTCATGATTTTTCTTATAAATAAAGATTTATGAATGATGACATATGACTCATGTGTATGATTATGGGATGGTGCATAGTGGCTATAGCGCACTCTCTACCACGGTATTGAGCGTTTACCCAATGAGGTGACATGGTGGGATAACACGAGAGCAGGGGTTTGAGCCCCTTGACTCTGGCTAACGGATCTAATAGATGAGCACCTGTGAGAACCATGTCAACACCAAGGGAAGGGGGTTAAAAGAAATATATATATGTTTCATTTTTATGACACTGTGGTGATCCCTTGGTAGATTTTACCCTAATTAGACCAAGCTATGGGTAGAATATGTTTTTTTACCGATTGACACTCCATGATATAATGATTATGATAAGGATGCATATTATTCTGAATTACACAATATGTTACAAATGATATAAATTTAAAAACGATGATTTTACTTATCATTCTCACAAATTTATTTATTGTCATTATATATAGTTCTTACACCTCACTCACTGAGTATGTGGATTATACTCACCCTTCATATTTAAAATTTTTAACTTATACAACACTTGACTTATTTTCAGGTACTGTTCCACAACTTTTATTGAGAGACACTACCATGTAAGTATTCATACCTATTCTTATTTACAATTGGACCGCGTATATAAATATTATATGTAAATTGGAGACAAATGTTTTATGAAAATTTCTGAAAAATATTCTTGTTCAAATCTTTCGCTATATGATTAGATTTAGGATGTCGAGCAGGGTCATGATATTAGTCATAATATTAGTTTTGCGTCACCTCAGCGTGCGAGTAGGGCATACCCATGCCTCGATGAGTCGCGGTGGTCTGTTTGCATGCTCAACCTGTGGGTCGGGGCATGACACTTCAAGAACTTCTTATCAAGGGCTAATGTAACATAATAACCAGGGCTCTGATACCAAATGATATGATCATGCTCGGGGTGACCCCATCTTTATGACATAGGTTAGAGATAAGTAGGTTCAAAATTGAAACAAATGCAAATAGCCAATCTACATTAGAGGAACATGACCTGCTATTTAGACTACTCGATCAGCCTCGAGCTTGACAAACCAAGTCACAAAACAACAAATTTGAGTTGAGGTATGAATTGGGGTGCTTGTGAATTTAGATGACTAATCTACTAATATAGATTGACAAGGTAAGATTGCACAAAAAACAAAAGAATGATAATTTTCTCACAAAGAACTCAATTAATGATTAATTAATGAATATGAACTGCCCTACTATACGGCTGGTAGTGGCCCATTTATAGGCCAAAAGTCATCCCTAATTGATAACTAAAATTGGTCAAATTCTTACCTTAGTTTTTTGCCACAATTTAGGTAAATCAACTAAGGTCAAGCAAGATAATATCTTTCATAAACAAAGCAAATCATCGTACCCAACTAATACGCCTATAGAAAAGGAAACTAATCGGGAATGGTAACTTAATTAGTCAAACAAGATGATATATTTCCTAAACAAAGCAAATCATCTTGTCCAATTAACAAGACTATAGAAAAGGAGACTAATTAGGAAAGACAATTAAGAGTCATATAAAATGATATTTTTCCTAAACAAAGAAAATCATCTTGCCTAACTAATAGGACGATAGAAAAGTAAACTAGACAAAAAATGCAACTAATGAAAATCTACCATAAATACATCACAAAATCTGTTAAAAGCATATCTTGATTGATTCTTTGCTTCCCTCCACATCTCCCTCTAGCTTGAATGTTCTTTGGACCTTTTAAATGTCCAATTAATCTTAAATGAGAATGATTAAGACCTCCTCTACTTTTTTCATTTGGGCTCGAGTTTTTTATGTGAGTAGATTATAAATTGTGCTCTAATGATCTTGGAATCTTTTGATATTTCCTACATTATTGGACTTGCTTCTTCTCACAAGGTCACATCCTTTTCCAATTGAGCTGGGTTGTACAGAGTGACAGAATTGCCCTTCTTTCCCTCATCAATGGGTGAACCTTCACTAAGGGTAGAGGTGGGATAACATAAAAGTTAATGGTATAAATCATTTAAGAGAAAGAAAAGGTGAAAGAAAATCTGAAGACCATGAAAGCATATTCAAAGTGCAAAGAAACTAGCATCCAAGTATCACAAAGAATCAAAGACATCTGTTTGTTTCATTTTGAGTTAGGTGAGGTGAATTTCTTAATTCGATAGGGTTTTTATATCATCATACATAGGGTTAAATAGGAAAATTCATACCTATTGTAGTTTTCTCCCTTTTTATTCTATGTTTATTTAATATTGTTTCATCCCATGCATCGATATTTGAGTGTTAATATCTTTTCATATAAATGTTATTTACAAAATTATGAAACATGCATAACATTTGTTTTATGCGGTATATATGTCATGTATGTTCCCCTAATCCAATCTATTTAAGATTACTTACTCAATAGGTGCTTGATTGACCAAAATCTTAACATTTCGAGTGTTTTGCGAGACGAGGTGAAGCTATCAAAGTAGCTATGGAGCCACCGGCCTCAAGATGGTAGATTCGTTTTTCTTTTTCTTTTTATCGGCAATTTTTATATTATATTTGATACAATATGACATGAAAATTGTATGACCTCTATAAATGGCTTGAATAGATTCTAATATGAGTATGTTTAAGTAATTTATATCTCCTAGAGTTGTGTTGGCTGAGGAAGTTAACTTAGGATGATTGTTTATATTTCAGATATTTAACATCTAAGACAATTATGTTTTTACTTAACCCTGATATTGGTGCCGAGGAGTGGGTGTAACACCGACACTCGGTGTATTGTATATTGTACTCCTCATTATCCATATATGATATATTTTCATTTTCATATAGAGAAAAGTCCTTCAGAAATTTTTTTTTTCGATTTATAATGCTCTTGAAAATTTTTGGCGAAATTTCTGGGAGCTAAAAAAAAACTTTTCCCTTCGTGCCATTTTAAAATCTACGCATGCAATCTCGACACCGATGAAATTACACATACTAAATTAACTTAAAAAGTTAAGGGAACTCGAATTCGGACAATTCTCAATCGTTTGTAAAGAAACGCTCGATACTTAATAGACGGAGATGAAAATTTATCCTCATCGAGCCAAATTTAATTCTACCCATGCAAAACCACTAAAATTTTGTCAGGAAGCCTAAATTAGGCTAAATTAATGTTCGATCAAGTTAAAATACAATTTCAGGAAATGTTGGCAAAAACGCAAAGCGAAAGATCAAAATCACTCTAAAAACCCTAATGCGTTAAGAGTGATTTAGAAGGTCAAATGACTTCATCTACGTGCGAGACCAACTCTATTGGATTCAGTACGAAAAACTGAACCAAATGGGTAAATTTGAAATTTTCAGATTTCGGGTCGAATATTGACCCCGCCGCACGTTACGCGAAAATCGAGATAGATATTTCCACACAAATCTAAGAATAACCTTTTATGCAATTTAGAAAAAAGGGGTTGGAGACAATTAATGACCAAGGGAAGTGTGCCAATGAGATGGAAGGCTAGGATTGTTTGAAAATTTAAAGAATAAATGTGGGCCATTTGATTTGGGTAGTTAGGGAACATGTAATTAATGGAGGAGTGTGAGAAAGAGTGTGCTTGTGTGTAAGAAGAGTCAAAACCGTAAGAAAGAGAGAGAGAAAATGCTTGTGGAGAGAGAATAAACTCTTGTGTGACACAAAAATCCAATGGCTAGGAATTTATCTTGGGAAAATATGGATGGTTTGGATTAAATGGGGCAAGTGCTATAAAACAAACACTTATTCATTCTTTCCCAAAAACCTTGAGTGTGTTCAAGCCAAAGGAAAGCAAGCTCTCTCATTTTCTCCCAAGAACCGTGAGCTTCAAGGTGAGGGATCCAAAACTTTTTCTACAACAACACCCAAATATTTTTACATAGATCACTTCCTCTCATACACAACGACAACGTATCCAAAAATTGGAGCAAAAGGAGAAGTTTTGCTTGGTGAAGAACAAGAGGAGCCGTGAGCTTCACCATTGAAGGAAGGTAGGATTTTCTTTAAACATTTCTTTGAAATTTCTGCAAATAGGACATTCTGACCATGCTGTGATATTTTGGTCATAACATTTTCTGAACAAAGGAAAAATGAGCTAGGTTAATTTCAGATGAAACTAGACTCACAGAGCTTTAAAATGAGATATGATTAGTTGCATTCTGATGAGAATTGGATTTATTATGATTTTTCAAATTTAAGTGTTCTGCATAGAAATTTTTGTTCTGTCCTGCTTTAGCTCTGTTTCTATCCGTGACTTAACCTTTGTTTTGAGGTGTCTTATGGTCTGAATTAGCAAATGCCCCAGTTAAGTAATTTGTAGATCTAGGTCTTATCTTTCCAACGAGATAAGAATCACCTTAATCCAATTCTTGTGTCAAATGTTATGGCAATTGTCCTGAAACTCGACAGAAAGTTGTCCTGTTTCGAACCCTAAGAATAGTGTATAAAAACGACCCTCTTCCAGTCCTAGTTTGGGCCAGCACAAAGAATAAAAGTTGTATATATCCCTCTTTGATAGAACATGTTAAAATTTGAGCCAATTCACATGAGGGAATCAAATGTTATGCCCATTTTACTAAAGGGGTGTTGACAGAAATTCTGTTTTTCCAACTGAAAACCTGCCTGTTCTGATCATGATCCATTTCAATCCCCTTCTAAGCACAATTGAGAGAAACTCAGAATGATAGGCCTATGTCTTGGGTATAACGTGTTAAAATGTCATTACGTTTGGATAGGTATAGTAAAAGTTATAGCTTTTACACTAAAATGTGACAGAGTCTAAATTTAGAATGTAACTGAATCAAAATGGAGATTTTCGGAAATTTTGTGATGTGATTTTGAGAATGTGTATAACATGAAAGTTGTAGGTCATGAAGTTACCTACAACATATCAAACGTTTGCCTGATTTGGACTTATATATAAAATCTTATGCAAATTTTCGTAGGACTGCACAAAGTGGCACCAAGTGGAGAACTATGAGTGAACCCCAAGCCGCTAAAGAGAGCTCGATATATCATAATTGTGATTCATTTGGGAGTGTTATACCCTCCCTATTACTGTGAGTGGGACTCAAATCTCATGTATGAAAAGTGAAACTTGATTTTTGTCGTGTTTTTAACAAAACATACTTTTGATATATATGACTCGTCGTGTGCTACTAGATTTCCAATTTGTTTTGTGACTATTGGAGTGTCGTGAACTCATGTTTTCTATGAATATGTATCCATAAATTTGATTCAACTAAATTGGTGTCATGTTTTATAATTTTCACTTGTTTAAATCTCATATGACTTAATATGACACATTTATTGAGCACTATGATTTCTATATCACTGAGTTGGGACCGTATGGCTGTGGGATCACTATTATGATATGATTGAGCCCGAAAGGACGACCGTAGCTATGGGGGACGTTTGTTATGGTGCAGAGTATGCGTCTGGGTACACTTCGCATGGAGATACCCACAAACGTCTGGTATATGGGTATAGGAGTAGCCGGTTAAACCCGCAAGGGGGAGGACATATGTGACGCCACTGTCTAGCACCTGGCGGGGTCCTATACGTGATCTGATCTATGTATGAGCTAGCCTCAATGAAGCTCAGGGCCAACGTCGGGGTAGAGAGCGACTTTTGAACATTTATACATAATAAAACCCCCGATACACCTGTCATTGGTCACGGTCGACCTTTGCCAGGATCATATTCGGCTTGCTCTAAAAATACTTGATTTTAAATGGATGCACATATGTATGATACTATGGGATGGATTACATGATTTCATTTTACTGATCATACTATGTTTTACTTCCAAATGTAAATTATTGTTTACGAATAATCATGTTTGATACTTCAATGATTCACACATACTATTTATGCTTGATATTGATCCCCTCATTCATTGGGTATCTCCCTTGATACTCACCCCTCTCCTTTCCTTTCTCAGACAGCGTTATTGTGATAGAGCAACGCATTGGGCTCTAGATGTCTGTTGCGTATTGTCGATTTACGTATTCACTAAGGTGAGATCTAAATTTCATTTGAAATATGAGATCCGCGTTGTATATCGACCCTGCGAGATCTTGATATTGAGGTCCGTAGATGGACATGTACATTTCATGGGATGACTGTATAAATTATTAATATTTATTTGTGAAACTCTCATATTGGTTCATTTCTCCAGCATTGAGACACTTGAAAGCATTTAAATTTTTAACTTGGGAGCTTGTTATACACATGCATAAAAATTTAGGCCCGCTCGGTGTGGCGGTAACTCATGCCCTTGTTGGGCATGATAGTAGAGGTAGTTATTAGGATTGCTAGTAGTTGTGATAGCCTTGCATTATCCTAGTTTGTACGGTGTGGACTGATTAGTATGATATGATTGTGGTTGATTATTGTATAGCTGGGTTGGTTCATTTATTCAGGTGGCAGGATGATCATTCAATATACAAGTTGATTTGTATATGGGAGACCTTTGAAATATGGGGAGGTTCTATTCAATTTTTTAGAAAACTGAGCTGGCATCTAGGGCAACGGGCGGCTATTCATGACCCCGGTTCGGGGCGTGACAGCGGGAGTTTAATCTCTTTGGAATTCTTGTTGCTAGGATTAAATCCTATTTTATAATTAATTTTATTATTTTTTATGTTTAAAAGACTATATATTGACTTCTCTATATTATGATAATGTTTGACTTAATTATTCAAGTAGATAAATGATTGACATATTATTTATATATATATATAAGATTATTTGTTTTAATGTAAATGACTTACGTATGTGATTAGATTAAGTGTAAATAAAATATCTATAAGTCATAGTTATATTGACTTAAAGTAAAAATTTATATATGATTGATAAAGGTGTATACTTCATCATGTATAGGTTATAGTTTGAGTCTCTAGTTATTATCGAACAAAATTTGGTCTCAATAGAAGTTAATGTAGGTCGTTTGCACTAAATGTGACACAAAGTAATTTTCTTAAATGTAGCATGAAATAAAAATTAGTACTCCATAATCATACATACTTCACATGCCTTTACTGCCTTTAATTTTGAATTTATGTAGATGAAATTTCAAAGATAGGGCTCAATACTCTGATGTATTGTGAATATGAATTTTTACGACTCAAGAGTCATGTACATTAGGTATATAGTGTTGGTTTCTTGGGACATGCATATTCAAAATAATATATATGTCAATTGTGTCAGATATTGCTCCCTTGGGTTGTTTTAAGATGATTATCCAAAAACTAGGCTCCGTTATATGAAATTCTATTATATCAGATGTTCTTTAAACTTGTCAAGCACCATCGGCCAATCGGAAACAAGTTGAATAGTTTAGAATATCCTCTTTTTGGATGAGAGATTTAATGGAATTAAGTAATTGAGGAGGCAATAAGACTTTTAATTTACCTCGGTATTACATATAGGAGCAATATGAAGAAATACATCTAGGTCTAGGACAAAATAGTGGATTATTATTTGTTTTCTATAAATAAAACGAATTTTATTTCAGAATGCAATTGTTTAGTAAAACTAATTAGAGTTAAAATCATTGTGATATAACTATTAGATTAGCAAATTACATTATAATTATTTTAGAGGTAAAATAAATATTATGGCTTATTTTATATCACTTCGTAATTTCAAAAATTTTTTTTTCCTTATTTATAATTTTGGAATTTATTTTACCTAAATTTATAATTTTTAAAATTTATTTATTTTTGTTTTATAATTTCGAAAATTATAGGGACTGCTTTATAATTTAAGAAACTTTTATGGCTTATTTGTAATTTTGAAAGTTTGAAAGCCCTAAGTACTTGTGTTAGATTAAATTGGATTTAGACTTAAATCTCTCCCTAATCTCTCTCTAGGATATTATTCTTCTATGCTAATTAAAAAACAAGTGAATATCGGATGTGGTATTTTTCTCTACACATGGAAAAATCAATTCCTGAATAAGTCAACTAACTTAGATTGAATAACATTTGACAGATTAGTCCCAAGTATTTGTGATAGGTTCAACACTGGATTTAGACTTCCAATCTCTCCCTAATCTCTCTTTAGGAAATTATTCTTCTATGCAAATTAAAACGCATGAACGAATATAGAGTATGGGTATTTTTGTTTACTCACAATGAAATCAATTCCTAAGTAAGTCAATCCACCCACATTCAAATACATTTGAGAGATTATAGTTAGGCAAATGGAACAAAACTTTGGTTGGAGGTTTTCTATCTCAGGATTCATGGAGTTTACAACCATGGGATGCTCAGCTTCAAATAAATCAAGTAAGAGAAAATTAAATGCATATTATTGCTTCCCTATTGCTTTTATTTACTTGCAAAAATAAATATTTCCATACTCATCCTAGTTTAACTTTTCTAATTCTTGTTTTTATTATTTTTTTTCATATTCATCCTATGGCCTTTTTGCCCTCACCTCAAGCCAGGGCACCTTAAGAAAGTAGACAATCTTCTCCCAATATAGCTGAGGATGGAGAACTTAAATTGGCCATTAAAGGCATCCCCTTGAACCTACTAGAGAAAGTAAAAAACCTCAATCAAGATACTTGCTTAAACTCTACTACAAACAATCATGCACTAGCATCATGCCAAGAATATAGTTATCTTCAATGGCATGCTAGACAATGTTATCCTTGCAAACAAGTTTTAAAATGTCTATTTCAAATAAAAAATTGTAAAGATAGATATTATGAAACTTATATTTTTGGAAAGGAAACCGAAACATATTATCCTATCTTTGAGATGAAATATAAAAATACATTAAATCATGTGCACTAAGATATCTAGACATCCCTTCTTCTATCTAGGCATATATTTAAATTCTTCATATTATTAATTGATCTCAACATTAGAAACACATGGATTTTTATGCTCACTTCATATTATTCTTTCGATGTGTATACTTTGCTGGTCACATGAGTGAGAGTACTAACTGTACTGCTTCAAAAAACTTATGGAACATGATTATTTCAAAAGAGTTTAAACAAGTACCTTGAGAGTGGGCTTGTGTCGGGAAAGTTGCTGTTAGTGTAGTTCTATATTTCAAGAGGATGAAAGCAAAAGAAGAAAAAATGCGATGAGCATAGATCGAACATGCGACTTTCAAATCTTTAGTATGACGCTCTCCTAACTGAGCTATCCCTGTTAATTCTCAAATACACTAGCTAGAAATCAAACTCGGGTCTGTACCGTGGTAGGGTACTATTCTACTACTAGACCACTAATGCTTGTATCATCTAATGTTTATGTAGCATACTTCTTGATTATAGATGTTACATCCATACTCACAAAGCCTATGACACCTATCATGATATATATTGGAACTACTTTAGCATCAGGATGGAAACTCAAGAATCATATGTATTTCATTCTGAAAGGAAGCTATATTATGAAAAATTTAAAGTCAACTTGCCATTAAGATTTACTGCAGCTTGTTTGTTGTTTACAAAGTACACATGTGAAGCTTGACTTCAAAGAAAGAATATAGCTCAATTGACATGGTATCAAAATTGGTTCTGATTTATCCTGCTTCCAACAAGGTTCAACGAGTGGCAAGAAAGTTGTGTTTTCATTGTAAGAAGCCAAATCACACAAAATCAAGATGTTGGTTTCTTCACCCTCACCTCAAGTCAAGGCACCTTAAGCAAAGTATCCAATCTTATCCAAAATTGGCCGAGGATGCAGAACTTAAATCTGCCATTACAGACATCCTCTTGAAGCTACTAGAGAAAGTAAAAAACCTCAATCAAGGTACTTCCTTAAACTCTACTACAAACAATCATGTACTAGCATCATGCCAAGAATGTAGTTATCTTCACTGGTATGCTAGACAAGGTCATCCTCACAAACAAGTTTTAAAATGTATATTTCCAATAATTAAAAAATTATAATAATAGAATTGTGAAGCCTATATTTTTTGAAAGGAAACCCGAACATATTGTCCCATCTCTGAGACAAAATATAAAAATGCATTAGATTATGTGCACTAAGATATCTAGACATCCCCTCTTCTATCTAGGCATGGATTTAAATACTTCATACTATTCATTGATCCCAAGACTTGATACACTTGGATTTATATGCTCACTTGTAAGACATAAGCATTTGAAGCGTTTCAAAACCTCCACAAATTTGTCAATACGCAATATAATGCAAATATAAAAATATTAGAACAGATAATGGAGGGAAGTGTACGAGTCATGCTTTTAGGAAATTTCTACAATAAAATGGTATAATCCACTAAACCTCATTCCAAACACATCTAAACAAAATGGTGTGGCCGAAAGAAAAAGCAAGTACATTTTTGAAATAGCAAGGACAATCATGTTATAAGCTAATATATCTAAGATATTTTGGAGCAATGCTTAAAAGAATGTAGGCCAAGGCTTCAATGGATTGAGATGGAATTGGGTCTCTAGGGTCTAAAATGCCTTCTATAATTTTTTTTTTTCATTTAGCCATTCTTCTTGATTTCCTACACTCCCCGTCTAGTTTGGCAAATAGATATCTATGGAACAAAATATGCCGGAGATGTCTTCTAATAAACTAGTCATAGTTCCTTTGGTGGAAATATCAACAAGCTGCTTATGACTTGTCATTTCATGGGTAACTATGGTCTTGCCTTCGACTTTTGGGTACACGAAGCTGCAATCAACTTCTGGGTGTTGTCCACCAAAATTTAGAGACGGCCCCTTACACTGCCCATTGTTAGAGTTTACTAGTTCTCCTCCCAATTACTCAAGCTTTCCGTCCCATTCGATTGATGTAAGGGAATGCTTGATTCACGCAAAGCATAACAAAAATTGATATTCAACTAGAAAGGGGTAAATAGTTGAATAGAGGTATTTTTTAAAAAAAAATTGGCTATACAAGTATTTTAAAAAAAAAATATAACATTGGTGTTTGGTTATTTAAATAAAAAAATAGAAGACACACAAAAGTTTTTATAGTGGTTCCACCAAGTCAGGTATACATCCACTCTTGATTTTTTACTATCAATTTATTGATACAAGCTTGATTACAGGTTCAAGTTGGACTTTTATAGTGTTTCTTCACAAACACTACTTTCTCAACCCTATACAGATTGGTTCTCTCTCCAGACCCAAAGTAGTGATACACTCTCTGGTATTTCAAAGTCTTAGTACAGATAAAAAGGAAAAGTCTAAGATGTGAGACTCAAATCTTTGGATTAGACAAATTTAATTTTACAAGTGGTTACACTCAATAAGAGAATTAACAATAAGAAACAAAGGGTATGAATTTTTTAAAATAGAATAATGAATGCAATGAATTCATAGTTGTTCAGATCTTGAATTGAGCATTCATTCTTCATATCTCATCCCTTTGGTATTTATTGTGATGCTGAAGAGTTCCGTTGTGTGATTGTTGAAATCGAATACTGTTCATTAATGTTCGTCAATTAATGTTCTGCAACAGTTCCTATTTTTGTTCTAAAGTTTCATTTCCTCACTGGTACCACTTTTTTTTTAACAAATCGAGAGATGATCTTACTGCATTTAAAATTAGACTTTGATGGAAATAGAAATAAACAGACAAATTGGAAAGGGGAGAACCGTTGTGTTTAAATTTGTTTCGAAATTTTGGTTTTCGATAATTTCAGGTCGACAACCTTAAACAACACATCGATCTGAATTCAAAACTTTAAGTTGTAGACTTTCATGATCAAGTCAACATGGCGAGAATTTTGGGTCGACAAGGTTATATTTGATATTAAATAAGTGGACACGTATGTTTAAATTAGTCAACATGTTCAGATGTGTCGACATAGCTTAAATTAGGCATTGACATGCCTAACTTAGGAATCAAAAGCCTTTGTTAACATGTTATAAGTCCACATCGATATAGTTTTATTCTTGTATTCAATTGGTAGATATGATATTTGAAATTGGTCGATGTGTTCAATGTGTCGACAAAGTTGAGACGTAGGTCATCGTGTATTTCTTAAAGAACAAAGAAATCAAGTCGACAAGTTAACAGGCAAGTCGTCCTTTTTAAAATTTTGCTTAATACTTGTTGATGTGTGTAAAAAGTGGGTTGACATACTATTGAAATTGGTAGACTTGTCACATTAAATTTGTCTACCTGAGGTCAACAGGTCAATGTGTGGTCCAATTCAAGTCGATGTGTAAGATAAGTTGACAACGTTTCACTCAAGTTGACAAGATATGTGAATGTTTAAGTCAAGTCGACATATTTTTGAGGTTATCAACATAATTTTACTTAGACAATAACTATGTTTATTTCATTCATGTAAACCAGGATCATTAATAGGTTGACATGTTCTAGGTATTGCTAAAATTGGTTAATGTGGTTTTGAAAATTGGTGGACCTATATGAGTAGGTTGACATGTGTCAAGAACTAGTCGACAAGGTTTATAGACTTTTACTTTCTGATAGCTTTTTAATACACTTAAATCTATTTTCTTCCAATTTATCATTATCAAAACATATTATTCTCAACAATCTTCCTCTCTTTAATGATGACAAAACTTTAAACACTTATCTAAAGTCTCTAAGCCTATTGATTCTTATTTTTGAAAATTTTAACTTGTGAATTTTAGAACCATTTGAACAGAACCATTGCTGACTCTAATTCATACTAGTCTCATAATTGCCTCTTTCCTAACACTCATGTTAACCAATCCTAATCAGTTTTAGTTAGTTCTATTTCCTTAATCACAGAGCCATCACTACATTGTAAGCTATTACCCTATTGTTGTAAGCTATCAGTCTTAATCAGTTCTATTTCCTTAATCACAAAACTATCACCACACCTCATTGTAAGCCATCACCACATTGTCTTCTCCTTTTTGTCATCAGTAAAAAAGGGCTCAAAATCAAAGTAAACAAGTATAGAACTTCTTATAACTGTACTTCCCAATAGTATGAAGATAACAAACTTCACTTTATTCTCTTATTTCATATACTTAGACATGTGCTTATATTCCCCCTCAATAAAATCAGAATTCAAAAATCAGAACATGCATAGCATTTTGCTCCCCCTCAAATAAAGACTAGTTCTAAACACCAACTTCGCTCTATTAATCCAGCCAAAGATCCAACAACTAATGCTTAATTTGCAGATTTAAAATACTTGAAGCCCCACCCTATTGAGCATACATACAACAACAATCATATCAACCAACGGTTACAACAATAATCATTTTCAGAATTGCACAAGTCTTAATGCATTAATTAGTAGCATTAAAATTTTGTCACAGCAAAAACATTCATATACTTGGCGTTAATCATTAGGCAATATTAGAATTATGCAATAAAGTGCATGCTTAGTTCAAGTAGTAAAAACTAAAACAACATTTAAATAGCATAAGGTACCACTACAAAAAAATACAGTTTTAGCGACAAAATTTAGCGTCGGATTTTTTTTGTTGCTATTTTGCGACGAATTTAAAGATGAAAATTTTTTTCATCGCTATTTGCAACAAAATTTATGATGAAAAAAATAGTCAAAGCTAATTTAGTGACAGACTTGAAATTCGTTGCTAATTTAGCGACGAATCAGAGAATTTGTCGCTAATAGCAATGGACTAGGAAATTAATCGCTAAATTTGAAATATAATTAAATATAATATAATATTTAATATAATTATTAAATAAAAAAAAATAGCGACGAATTCCAAAATTCGTCACTAAATTTGAAATATAATTAAATAAAATAAAATATTAATATATATTTATTAAATAATAAATTAATTTAGCGAAAAATATCGGAATGCGTCGTGAAATTTGAAATATAATTAAATAAAATATAATATTTAATATAATTATTAAATAATAAAATAATTTAGCGATAAATTTCGAATTCGATGCTAAAGTTAGCTATGAATTTCGAATTCGTCACTAAATTTAGCAACTAATTCCAAAATTCGTTACTAAATTTGAAATAAAATTAAATAAAATAAAATATTAATATATATTTATTAAATAATAAATTAATTTAACGATGAATTTAGGAATTCGTCGCTAAATTAATTTAATATTTTCATTTTTATATTTTATTTTTTAAAGAATAATATTATTTTATTTTTTAAAATTTTTTATTATTTTATTTTAAATTAATATTTTATTATTTTCTAACAAATTATCATTTTATATTATTTTAATTTTATTAATAAAATATGAATGTAAATTAAAAAATTAAAAAACTCATATTTTAATAAAAATTATTTTTCTATGATTTTATTACTTTATTTTAAAAATTCATATTTATTATTAAATAATATTTTAAAATAGCATTTTATATTAATAATATTGATTTATTTTTTAAGTTAGCTTTTTAATTTTTTATTATTTTACAAAGAATTATCATTTCTTTTTTTAATTAATGTATTATATTTTATTTTTTAAAGAATAGTATTTTTTATTTTTTGAAATCTTTTTATTATTTTATTTTAATTTAGTATTTTATTATTTTCCTATTTTATGAAGAATTATCATTTCTTTTTTTAATTAATATGTTATATTTGATTTTCGTTTTTTTTAAAGAATAATTTTATTTTAGTTTTTAATCTTTTATTATTTTATTTTTAGCAAACATTTTATTATTTTATAATAAATTATGATTTTATATTATTTTATTATTATTAAAAAATGTGATCATAAGATGTTAAATAATAAAAAATATATATGAATAGATAAGTTCAATGGCTTGGTGGTTATGAGTTCTTATGTTCTTTCCCTTGCGCAGGTGTTCGGATTAAAGAAGGATTTCATCTGAGGGGCGCTGGCGTGATTGCAGGGGCTTGAGCGGGAGCTAGCAGGGCGCTGGTGTGGGTACCCTCCAGGCTCGGACAATATATAAATTAATTTAATTTAGCGACTAATTTGATAATTCGTCGCTAAATTTAAATATAATTAAATAAAATAAAATATTAATATAATTATTAAATAATAAATTAATTTAGTGACAAATTTAGTAATTCGTCGTTAAATTTTAAATATAAAAAATTAAATATAATATTAATATAATTATTAAATAATAAATTAATTTAACCCCGAATTTGAAAATTCGTCACTAAATTTAGTGACGAATACTGGATTTCCGCTAATTTTAGAGACAAAAAATTTTTCGTCGTTGAATCTGTCGCTAATTTAGCGATGAATTTGTATTTTTCATCGCTAAATTTTTGCGACGCCTCATTAGTGACGAAAACCTTTTCGTCGCTAAATCCGTTGTTAAAACCATATTTTTTTGTAGTGTACCAAGTCATAGAACATTAGAAAATTATTACAGTAATCAAAATATAAACTAACATCTAATAATCCGTAGGAATGGGAAGGTTTAGGGACATAAGATGATTTTCTTTTTTCTTTTGCAATGGAATCCAATCTATTGTTAATATTTAGGAGTTTCATCTTCAAGACATAACTCATTTGATCTTGTAGAATTTGTCTCTTTAATCTTCTCCAATTTTTTCCAAATCATTCCAAGAGTAATGAGTTGAGAACTAGATGGCTGCTTATCATGTTCTCTTGTACCTTCCCTTTGCTCAGTCTTAGTTGCTTCCTCATGTTCTTCTCCTACTTCCTCTATTTGCCTCTTGCCTGTCCCACTATCTTTTTTGACCCATTCTCTCTCACTATTGCACATCCATCTTGCTCAAAACATGGAAAAGGCATTAATTCCATTTTTCTTATTTAGCTTTATCACCATATCTTTATCCAATTTCACATGGTTGGATGATAGAATCTCACAAATCATACTTGCATACGATAAGAGAAAGATTTCTGATCTATGTGCAACAATCCTGAAATGTGGAACAATAAAGTGCAATCCATAATTTTTCCCGCTAAAAATGAATGTCATCAATCAAAAATCTTCTCTAGTGATTGTTGTATAGTTTCCTCCTCTAGGTATAAATACATGAGCAACAACAATCAAATGCAAAATTCTTTCATGGAAACCTAACTCTATAGAACTTGTGTTCATAATAGTCAAGTTCTCATCATTGATCACCATTCTAGCATTCTCCAAATAACTAGATGTCATGTAGGGTTCACATTTATCATATGTCATCCATACAAGAGCATTTTCTCTATAAATAATCCTAGAAGTAACTTTAATTACCTTCCCATTTATATATGTTCTAAATGCACATGAAACAGAGTGATCATCTAGGGTAATCCGTATCTCATTCTCAACTCCATCAAAAATTATTTCAATATTGTTATACAACAATTTGATTGCCTTCTCATAAATGAACTTATTCAGAATCATAAGCCAATTAGGGGATACCTCATTCAAGTGCTTTTCGTATTTGAAATTCATATTTTTTAGAAATACCCGATCAATCAATCTTCCATGATTAACTTTCCTTCTTGAGAATAATTTCTCATACAGTTCACTTTATTCGAGCGATTGAAACTCATGTGTATTAAATTGTGGAATGGTTTCTGTCTGTTGAGGCAGCCAAGGAGGTTTCGAAGAATTGAATTTTGCATATGAAGGTTTTGATGATGAAGGGTTAGTCGTAGGCTTGGTAGGAGGTTTGGATGAAGTTGATTGCTTAGAGATAAGCAATTTTTTGTTTAGGAACCATTACCAATTAGGGTTTCACAACTATAATTTACCTAGGGTTTCAGAGAGAATGAGGAAAATTCAAATTTTGGAATAAAGAGAGAGACAAATCAATGTGTTAACCATTCATATTCTTTCTTGCATGTCATGGGTCGACCTGTTTTAAAGAGATTTATAGGTTATCGAGTGATATATTTTAAAGACATTGACTCATTTTGACTACTATACGTGACATATTTACATACAGGTCAACAAGACCATGTTTGTTTTTTATTTTAGTAGTAAGTCGACAAGATTTCTAAAACAATGGTTAGTTGGTCGACAAAAATGTATATTTTTCAATTTGTCGATACCTTTGCGAAATGGGACGACCTAAAGTTTATTTCTAGATTTTAGCATACACTTTTTTTTTCACATTTCTTTCTTACTTCTCTATTTCAGTCATTCCTAACTCTCTTCTTAGTTCATAAAATCTATTCCTATTTAATGACTTGGTAAGAATATCAACAATTTGTTTTTGAATCTTTATACACTTAAGAACAATTTTGTTTTTCAATATATGGTCTCTAATGAAATAATATCTCACTTCAATATGCTTGGTTCGAGAATGATGCACTGAATTTTTAGTTAGATTTATGGCACTTGTGTTATCACATTCTATAAGAACACAGTCAAAATCAATGTCAAAATCCTTCATTTGATACTTAATCCATAGAATTTGTGCAGCGTGTTATCCAACAAAGACATACTCAGCTTCGTTTGTTGACAATGCTATACTACTTTGTTTCTTGGAAGACCATGATCCAACATGCTTCCAAAGAGTTGACAAGTACCACTGATACTTTTTCTATCTAATTTGCATGCTGTAAAGTTTGCGTCAGAGAATCCATACAATTGAAAACTTGAGTTTCTATCATATCAAATGTCTAGATGTGTGGTATCTTTAAGATATCTAAAAATTCTTTTAACTACTATCAAATATGATTCCTGTGGATCTGATTGGAATATTGCACAAAGACATACACTGAATTGTAATCTGGATGTTTGTCTAATATTTTTATCATTTTGTTCAGTTAGCTCTTTCCTTAAAGTTATGTTTTCATCTATTTGATTATTTTCATATTTGACATCATTTATTTTAGTTTGCAGAGCCAGATATTTACTCTTTTAATTCTTTAACACTTTTTCAAGTTTTGTAATTCTCAATTCTAATTTAATATTTTTCTTTCTTAGTCTATTAACTTCTATTTTTTAAGTTTTCTAACTCTTTTATAGTTTCAATCATATTTTTCTTCAGCAGATTATTTTTCATTTTTAACCTTTTTGATTTCTTAAGTGATTCTAATAATGTTTCATGTAGTTCAATATCAGAGAAATTACTTTCATCAGAATTAGAATAGGAAGAGGAGGAAGTAAAGTCTACCTCATTATCGAAGAATTCCTCAATAGCCATGAAACACAGATTATCTTGTTCTTTTGTTGGTTCTTCTTCACTTGAACTGGAGTCTTTTAACTGCAAGCAACAAGAATTTTCTTCTTTTTCTTCTCCTTTCTTTCTTTCTACCCTTTTTTAGTTGAGGACAATCAACTTTTATGTATCCCAATTTTTTGCATTCGAAACATCTGATTTCCTCTTTCTTTTTGATCTTTTGAAATGCGATTTGCTCTTATTCCTCCTTCGCATTATAAATCTCTTAAGCCTTCTAGCCAGTAATGCTTCATCTTCTTTATCGTTTTCTTCTTCGGAGTTTGAAGAGCTCTCATCATTGTTAGCCTCCATCACAAAATTCAATTTCATTTCATGAGTTATCAGTGAACCCACGAGCTCAACCATGGTTAAGGTTTCAAGATTTTTTGATTTTTCTATTGCAATGACTTTACGTTCCAAGATTTTGGCAGACTTCTCATAATCTTATATACTATGTCTTCTTGTGGAATTCCCTTTCCTAGCAATCTCAATTCATTTGTCACCTTGTTGAATCTTGTTATCAATTTACTAATAGATTCTTCTTCTTTAATTTTGAGGATTTTGTATTCTTGTTTTAGCAATCTAATTTTACTTTGGTGAACTTGATAAGTGTCTTCATAGATGGCTTTGAGTCTTATCTAGATTTCTTTTACTGTGATGTATGAAGATACTCGATTGTATTCGTTGACGATCAGGGCAAAATGAAAAAGATTTATAGTCTTGAAATTTACTTGATAGGTTTTCTTCTACTCAGTTGTCATATTCTTTAGCTTAACTGTCACACGTACACCATTAACCTCTTTGGTTGGAAATTCAACACCTTCTTCGATTATTTTCTAGGCATTAAGATATTGTGTAATGATGAAATTGTGCATTCTTTGTTTCCAATAGCTGAAATTATTTCCATAGAAGAATGGTGCACAATTTATTGAGCATGCTTCAACCGGTACATTGTCGCCGTTTATGGCCATTTTGGATCTTTGATGTTGAAATTGTTAGGTTTTTTTATCAACACACCCACTCTGATATCAATTGATATTCAACTAGAGGGGATGAATAGTTGAATAAATGTATTTTTAAAAATTTTGACTATATATTGTGTTTAAAAAAATTATGACAGTGGTGTTTGGCTGCTTAAATAGAAAAATATGATAAACACAAAGTTTTTATATTGGTTCTACCAAATCAGGTATATGTCCATTCCTGGACTCTCCCTGGATTTTTTACTATCAATTGACTTATACAAACTTGATTGTACGTTCAAGTTAGACCTTTATATTGTTTCTTCACAAGCACTACTTTTCCAATCCAACACAGATTGGTTCTCTCTCTAAACCCAAAATAGTGATATACTTTTTGAAATGTTTCAAAATCTCAGTAAAAATAAGAAGGAACAGTCTAAGATGTGAGACTCAAATCCTCAGATTTAACAAATTTAATTTTGCATGTGGTTACACTTAAGAAGATAATTAAAAATAAGAAACAGAGTGTATGAATTTTTTAAAATAGAGTAATGAATGCAGTGAATTCGTAGTTGTTCAGATCTTGAATTGAGCATTCATTCTTTAAATCTCATCTCTCTAGTATTTATTGTGATGTTGAAGAGATCCATTGTACAGTTGTTGAAATCAAACGTTGTTCATAAATGTTCGTCAATTAATGGTCTGCAACATTTCTTATTTTCGCATTGAAGTTTCATTTTCTCACAATGCCACTTTCTTTTTAACCAATCGAGAGATGATCTTACTACATCTAAACATTAGACGTTGATAGAAATAGAAATAATCAGACATATAGGAAAAGAGAAGGTCGTTGTATTCAAATTTGTTTTGAAATTTTGGTTTCTGACAATTTTAGGTCAACAACATTAAACAACACATCGAGATGAATTTAAAACTTTATATTGTGGACTTTCAGATCAGATCGACATGGCAAAAATTTTGGGCCGACAAGATTATGTTTGAAATTTAATAGGAAGACATGTAGTTTTAAATTGGTCGGTATGTTCTGATGTGTCAACATGGCTTAAATTTGGCATCGACATGCCTAACTTAGGAATCTACAACCTTTGTCGACATGTTATAAGTCCACATCGACAAAGTTCTATTCTTGCATTCAATTGGTGGATCTGAATTTTGACATTGGTTGATGTGTTCAACGTGTCGACATTGTCATGCCTCGATCCTCGATCCAAGGCATGAGCAGTCGCCACGCCATCCTGGAGGCTGACATTAAATTCTCAACCATCAACAAACAAACGGACAGAATCTCCCCATAAATCAAAGGTCCATCCTATATCAAAATCCCGTTAATCAATAACATATCAATGTATAAAGGCCAGCCTGGCAAATCATCAACACAACCAACAAATCCACATCCCTGTCAACATCCAAAATAACAAAAGGTTAATCTAGTCATATCCACAGACCTTTTCTGCCATGCCCCCATCAAAGGCATGAACAGTCGCCAGTCACCCCTTCTGTGATTTAGAGGTAGCACCAAACGAACCTAATAGACAATCCTAGACATGACACATTTCCCAAAGTGATTGAACACAATAGTACAATCATGCCTCAATGCAATACAATGAAATGAGAGTTACAATAATATGTACATTTCTTTACATACAGTCATCCTTTTTATATACATGTACAATGGTCTATCTACAATCTCAAATATACAAATATATATATATATATAAATATCATCTCATATCTTTAAACACAATCCTATGGAAGAATGGTTAACACCATACCCAGATCCGATTTCTCCAACAAAACTTCGTGCGCTGTTATGTCGCAACACATCCCACTATAGCTATCTCTATGGAACAGAAAGTGAGGGATGAGTATTATAGGGAATACTCAATGAGTAAGAGGGTATATATAAGTGTGTTCAATGTGTTGGTAAAAAATAGAGTATCAAAATGATTCAATAAATACACAAGTTCACATAATGTATGAAAACAGTGCATAATGAACAATTCATCATAAATCATTCTTTTTCATACATTTCAAATACATATGCATCCATATCAACCGAATCACACAAGTATAGAGCATGCCAAAATCAGTTCCTGGCAAAGGTCGACCACGACCAATGGCAGACACATCGGGGGTTTTTATATGCAAAGTTAGAAAATGCTCTCTACCTTGACGTTGGCGACGGATCTCATTAGGTGCTAGATCAGGGCGTTACCTAGTCCTCCTCCTTTCGGGTTCAACTCAACTAGTACCATGTCGAGTTCCAATATCATATACAACGTTTGGGGATACCTCCTATAGAAATGCATCCCGGCACAATAGGTGCCCTGCAAACGCCTTTCGTAGTTACGACATACCCAACTCATGGGCGTATCTCATAAATCATCTCATCATGGCATGCATAAAGGCTCTCGGCCGATAACATAATATCATCATAATGTACGTGTCATACCAATATTTATCAAACCATATCAAACACTTTTCATAATTGATTTCATAAAAATTATATGCATATCGATACAATGGCACGTTTTTCATTTCGCAAATCATTTGGATGCATATTTCACAATAAAATCATGTGTGGACACTCCAATGATTTACAAAATATTTCACAAATCTATTCCAAAAATCATAGCATACGATCATAAGTCATGCTTGCATTGAAAAGTGTTTTAAAACATATTGTTATGCATTGAACACATAATATAATAAATCTCACTCACTGTATATCGGAGGGTACGCCACTCCCGGCACGAATCTCGAGGCACACACAAAAAAAATGCTCCCCTCAATATCACCAACAATGCTTTATAAACACAATGTAGAATATGTCACTTAAGAGATCATATGATACGTATATAATAATGTAAATGTGATGCAACCCTAGTTATAGACAAATCTAGGGTTTTCAAGTTCTATTCTTGCGCCATTTTAGGGAATTGACCATAAGTTCCTCAACCGAGGTCAGAATTGAGAAATTTCAATTTCTATGGTTGACTCACATAAAAACTCACACTTTTCGTGTTGAACTTATCTCCAAAATCTCGGTGGAAGATTTCTTAAAGTTCACATTTTCAAACCAATCTAAATCTCACTCTCCATTCTGTCCTGTTTTAGCAAATTTCCCTATCTCACAATCTACTCATGCAAAGACTCTGATTTTAGACTATGTTGTAGTCAAGACACAAGGCTACAACTTCTTAGTTGGGCACTTTCTCAAATTCCTAATACACATCCCTGAAATAGCAACATTTTGTGCACATTACATTTTAGAAGTCTGTTCTAACCAATTTTTAGCACAACCATCACAACATTTAACACATAACTCCAAATTACCTAAAATTGTTATAGTACCTAGAAGACACATGCCCTTACATTTTTCATGTTTTGGGTTTCTTCCAGTTATGCCTAGAAGGGGTCTGAAATTAACCACCAAAATCTCTGTTCAGTTTTCGCCGAGAAACAAAATCGTTTCTGCATAGTTTTGGGAGCTTTTGTATAAATCTTGATTCCCTCAGCCGAATTGGCTGCCATTTTCACAGTAGGTGCATACAAGGGAGATCTACAATTTTTCTTTTTGCTGTTTTTGCAAACAAGGGTAGGAAGGGGGTCGTACAATGCTACTGTTTTTAGTGTTGGAAAATGGAGGACCCTCTGACGAGTTTCAGAAGAATAGCTGTAACTTTTGACAAAAGAATGGCTGTAACTTTTGACACAAGGGTCAGATTGCGGTGATCCTTATCTCGTTGGAAAACTAAGACATGGATCTACAATTATTTCAACTAGTTTAAGATCTGAATCTATCAGGAAGGGGCTTGAAAACTTGAGTTAATGTTGCTACCGAAATCAGGGAAAAAATGCGGGATTGAATAGAGAATTAATGCAGAACATTTAACTTTGAAAAATCATATAAAATCCATCTCTACTCAGAATGCAACGGTTCTTATCTCATTTTAAAGCTCTAAATGTCTAGTTTCATGTGTAAAACCTTCACTCAACTTGCCTATGCACAAAAAATGCTATAGCCTAAACATTACAACCTGTTCAGACTTCCGAAAATCCAGAAATTCTGTCATGACGTCAAATTCGTCTACGCTAGTTTTCTGAGCAAACTTTCTCATTTTTGCCTAAATTTTGGATATGTTATACTAGAGGGTGGTGGGTGTTTACCTTATGATGTGCAGATTGTTTTGAGACTTAGAAATGCAGATCTCCTTCTCCCATGAAGCTCTCGGCCCCTTTAAACTTCACCAAGCAATCCTTCCCCGTTTGATCTAATTTTTGGATATGTTATACCTTGGCATGAGAGATGATGATCCATGAAAAACAAATTTGGGTGTTGTTTGGAAATAAATCACTTACCTCTTGCCTAGAAGCTCAGGCCATGGAGTTTTTTTTTTTTTCCTTTTGAAGGAGATGAAGAGTCTCTTGTTCTCTCAAGCTTCCTCACATTTTTGGGTGTTGAATAAAGACCAAATTTACTTATTTAAATTTAATTTAACACATCATGTAATCTTGGCCCTTGATTTGCTTTAATCTTGGCCATTTATCCCACTTTTAATCAAAGCCATTGATCACTTTTCCAAGACCAGATCTCAGCCATAGGTTTTAGAGTTGATGACAACATCAATGCCCCAAAATTCAACAATGGAGGCATGGTTTCACACAATCCAAGGATATTAATTGTTTGTCCTTTATACTTATCTATTCTTTGACTCGTGGTCCAAGGTCGGTTAAAATTACTATTCATCTCGAAAATTTTTAAAATTTTACACGGGACCCAGGTTTTTGTACTGAGTCCAATGCAGCTATTTTCGTATAAATCTGAGATCGTTTGGTCACCCAAATATCTTTCGGAGTGAACGAAATCCGCGATCGGTCAAAATTTGACTTCGACCTCAAAACACGCAAAATCTCATTGTGGACTCTATTTTACATGTAGATTCCAAAAATATAGGTTTTGAGTGAAAACGAGACCGTTTGTTTAGTCAAATTTTGATTTGGCCCACAAGTTTAGAGTTTATCGGGTGAAAATTTAGGGTACCGAGCACTTTTGTGTTACGACTTAAATTTCAATTTTTTTGTCTTAGGCATTCACTTTTAAAGTGAATTTAGCACGTATAAACCATACGGCGTCAATTTTGTACACATGGGTTTCATTTTGGCTCGGTGGTAAATTCTCATCCTACCGGGCGAGTTTTGGCAAATTTTTTAAAATCTTGTTTTGACTTATGAAAATCATTAGTTAGTCTAAATTTGGCTTCCTGGAAAAATTTTAGCAATTTCGCACGGGTAAATTTTGATTTGACTCGGTAGGAGCTCATTTCTCGCCTCTCGGGTGAGTAGTCATCAAGCACTCCCGAGCAAACGATGTGGCTTTGCCCAAATTCAAGTTTTATTAATTTTTTAGGGTAATTTTTCATGTGTAATTTCATTGAACTCGAAATCGCATGCGTAGATTTTAAGATGGCCCGGAAGGGTCCCTTTTTAACCCCCGGGGCTATGCCCAAAATTTTTCTAAAACATTTTGGCTCAAAAAAATTTCTGAGTGATTTTCTATATGAATAAGAAGATGTATCATATATGGAGTAATGAGAAGTACAATATACAGTATACCGTGTGTCGGTATTACATACATAGTTGGTATTTCTTAATGAACAAAGAAATCAGGCCGACCAATTGTTGGACATGTTAACTTTTTAAATTTTTGCTTGATTCTTGTCGATATGTGAAAATAGTAGGTCAGCACACTGTTGAAATTGGTGGATTCTGTCATATTAAATTTATCCACCTAAGATGAACAAATCGATGTGTAGTCCAATTCAGGTCAATGTGCAGGACAAATTGACAAGGTTTCACTCAGGTTGACAAGTTATGTGATTGTTTAAGTCAGGTCGACATATTTTCAAAATTATCAATATAATCTTACTTAGACAATAACAATATTTGTTTCATTCAAATTGAGAATGACCACTAATGGGTCGACATGTTTAAGGTATTGTTAAAATCGATTGACATGGTTTTGAAAATTAGTGGACCTATATGAGCAGGTCGACGTGTGTCAAGAATAGGTCAACAAGGTCTATAGACTTTTGCTTTCTAATAGCTTTCTAATACACTTAAATCTATTCTCCTCTAATTTATCATCATAAAAATCTATCATTCTTACCAAAATCTTATCGATCCTCACTTGAATCTAGAAAATAAATTTCAGTTTCTACAAATATCACATCTTTCGATGTGTATACTTTGCTAGTTACATAAGCGAGAGTACTATCTATACAATGAGAGTGGACCTGTATCGAGAAAGTTGCCGTTAATGAAGTTCTATAGTTCAAGAGGATGAAATGAAAAAAAAAAAGAAAAAATGTGGTAAGTATAGATCTAACACACAACCTTCAGAACTTCAGTCTAATGCTCTCCCAACTAGCTATCCCCGCTAATTCTCAAATGCACAGTCGAAAATCAAACCCAGGTCTATACCATGGAATGGTGCTATTCTACCAATTGACCGCTGGTGCTTGTGTCATCTAACATTTATGTTGCATACTTATCAAGTACAACAATTATATCTACATTCACAAAGCCTATGATACCTATCTTGATGGATATTGGAACTACTTTAGCATCAGGATGGAAACTCAAGTATCATATGTATTTCATTTTGAACAGAAGCGGTGTTGTGAAAAAATTTAAAGTCAATTTGCCAATAAGATTTATTGTAACTTGTTTGTTATATACAAAGTACATTTGTGAAGCTTGGCTTCAAACAAGGAATATAGTTGAATTTACATGGTATTAGAATTGGCTCCAATTCATCCTGCATCCAACAAGGTGTTATGAGTGGCAAGGAAGTTGTGTTTTCATTGTAAGAAGCCAAATCACACAAAATCAAGTTATTGGCTTCTTCGCCCTCACCTTAAGCTGGGACACCTTAAGCAAAGTTGCCAATTTTACCCAAATATAGCTGAGGATGCGGAACTTAAATCCACCATTAAAGACATCCTCTTGAAGCTACTATAGAAACTAAAAAACCTTAATCAAGGTACTTGCTTAAACTCTACTATAGCCAATCATGTACTAGCATCATGCCAAGAATGTAGTTATCTTCAATGGCATGCTAGACAGGGTCATCCTTGCAAACAAGTTTAAAATGTTTATTTCCAATAAAAAAAAGTTGTAAAGATAGATTTTGTGAAGCCTATAATTTTAGAAAGGAAACTCGAACATATTGTCCTATCTCTGAGATTAAATATAAAAATGCATTAGATCATGTACACTAAGATATCTAGACATCCGCTCTTCTATCGAGGCATGGATTTAAATACTTCATATTATTCATTGATCCCAAGACTAGATACACACTAATTTATATGCTCACTTCTTAGGCAAAAGCATTTGAGACATTTCAAAACCTTCACGAATTTGTCAATATGCAATAATGCAAATATAAAAATATTTAGAATAGATAATGGAGGGAAGTGTATGAGTCGAGCTTTAAGAAAATTTCTACAATAAAATGGAATAATCCACAAAACCTCATTCCTTACACACCTCAACAAAATAGTGTGGCCAAAACAAAAAGTCAATACGTTCTTGAAATAGCAAGGACAATTATGTTATACGCTAATATATCTAAGATATTTTGGAGCAATGCTAGAAATAATGCAAGCCAACACTTCAATGAATTGAGATGGAATTGGGCCCCTGCGTCTAGAATGCTTTCTCTTGATTTTTTCTTTTTTGATTTGATAGCCCTTTTTCTTGATTTCCTGTACACCCACTCAAGTTTGGCATATAGATGTCTATGGAACAAAATATGCCAGAGATGTCTTCTAATTGACTAGCCATAGTTCCTTTGGTGGAAATATCAACAAACTACTTATGACTTATCCTATCATGGATAACTATGGTCTTGCCATGGACTTTTGGGCGTACGAAGGTCAATCAACTTCTGGATGTTGTCCATCAAAATTTGGAGACTAGCAACCTTCAGATCTTCAATTTTACGCTTTCCCAACTGAGTTATCCTCGCTGATTCTCAAATGCACCAGTAGGGAATCGAACCCGGGTCTATATTGTGGCAAGGCACTATTCTACCACTAGACCACTGGTGTTTATGTCATCTTACCTTTATGCTGCATACTTATCAAGTGCAGCTATTATATCCGCACTCACAAAGCCAATGACACCTTTCATGATGGATATTGGAACTACTTTAGCGTCAGGATGGAAACTCAAGTATCATATGGATTTCATTCGGAAAGGAAGCTGTATTGTGAAAAATTTAAAGATTGCTTACTAATGAAATTTATTGCAACTTGTTTGTTGTATGCAAAGTACATTTGTGAAGCTTGGCTTCATAAAAGGAATATAGCTCAATTTAAATGGTATCAGAATTGGTTCCGATTCATCCTGCTTCCAACAAGGTGCAACGAGTGGCAACAAAGTTGTGTTTTCATTGTAAGAAGCCAAATCACACAAAATAAAGATGTTGGCTTCTTCGCCCTCACCTTAAGCCGGGGCGCCTTAAGCAAAGTAGCCAATCTAATCCAAATATAGCCAAGGATGCAGAACTTAAAACCGCCATTAAAGACATCCTCTTGAAGTTATTGGAGAAAGCAAAAAACCTCAATGAAAGTACTTGCTTAAGCTATACTACAAGCAATCATGCACTAGCATCATGCCAAGAATGCTTTTATCTTCAATGGCATGCTAGGCAAGGTTATTCTCTTAAACAAGTTTTAAAATGTCTATTTCCAATGATAAAAAAAATAGTGAGGATAGACATTGTGAAGCCTAAATTTTTGGAAAGGAAACCCAAACATATTGTCCGATCTCTGAGATGAAATATAAAAATGCATTAGATCATGTGCACAAAGATATCTAGACATCCCATCTTCTATCTAGGGATGGATTTAAATACTGCATATTATTCATTGATCCCAAGACTAGAGACACTTGGATTTATATGCTCACTTGTAAGGCATAAGCATTTGAAGCGTTTCAAAACCTCCACGAATTTGTCAATACGCAACATAATGCAAATATAAAAATATTTAAAGCATATAATGGAGGGAAGTGTACGAGTCTTGCTTTGAGGAAATTTCCACAATAAAATGGTATAGTCCACTAAATCTCATTCCATACACATCTAAACAAAATGGAGTGGTTGAAAGAAAAGGCAAGTACATTCTCGAAATAGCAAGGACAATTATGTTGTACACTAATATATCTAAGATATTTTGGAGCAATGCTCAAAAGAATGTAGGCCAAGGCTTCAATGGATTGAGACGGAATTAGGCCCCTAGGGTCTAGAATACCTTCTCATGAGTTTTTTTATTTTCATTTAGCCCTTCTTCTCGATTTCCTACACTTCCACCTCAAGTTTGACAAATAGATGTCTATGGAACAAAATATGCCAGATATGTCTTCTAATTGACTAGCCATAGTTCCTTTGGAGGAATTATCAACAAGCTACATATGACTTATCATGTCACTGGTAACTATGGCCTTGCCTTCGACTTTCTGGTACACAAAGCGGTAATCAACATTTGGGTTCCATCCACCAAAATTAGGAGACTGCCCCTTACATACTCCATTGCTAGAGTTTACTAGTTTTTCTCCCAATTGCTCAAGCTCTCCCCCCATTAGATTGATGTAGGGGAATGCTTGATTCATGTAGAGCATAACAAAAACTTAAGGATCCTCACTTGAATCTAGAAAATAAATTTTATTATCTATAAATATCACATCTTTCGATGTGTATACTTTTCTAGTCACATAAGCATGAGTCCTAACTGTACCGCTCAAAAAAACTCATGGAATATGATTATTCCAAAAGAGTTTAAACAAATACCTTGAGAGTGGGCTTATGTCGGGAAAGTTGTCGTTCGTGTGCTTCTATATTTCAAGAGGATGAAAGGAAAAAGAAGAAAAAATACGGTGAGCATGGATTGAGCACGCGACCTTCAAATCTTCAATCTAATACTCACCCAACTAAGCTATCTTTGTTAATTCTCAAATGCACTAGACGGGAATCAAATCTGGGTCTATACTATGGTAGGGTACTATTCTGCCTCCAGACCACTGGTGCTTGTGTCATTTGATGTTTATATTGCAAACTTATCGAGTGTAGCTGTTATGTCCACACTCGCAAAGCCTATGACACCTATCTTAATGGATGTTGGAACTACTTTAGTATCAGGATGGAAACTCAAATATCATATAGATTTCATTCTGAAAGGAAGCTATATTGTGAAAATTTTAAAGTCGGCTTGCTAATAAGATTTATTGCAACTTGTTTGTTGTATACAAAGTAAATTTGTAAAGCTTGGCTACTTATATGGAATATAGCTCAATTTACATGGTATTAAAATTGGTTCTGATTCATCCTACTTCCAACAAGGTACAACGAGTGACAAAGAAGTTGTATTTTCATTGTAAGAAGCCAAATCACACAAATTCAAGATGTTGACTTCTTCGCCCTCACCTCCAGCCAGGGCACCTTGAGCAAAATAACCAATCTTATCCAAATATAGCCAAGGATGAAAAACTTAAATCGGCCATTAAAGACATCCTCTTGAAGTTACTAGAGAAAATAAAAAAACTCAATCAAAGTACTTACTTAAACTCTACTATAAACAATTGTGCACTAGCATCATGACAAGAATGTAATTATCTTCGATGGCAAGCTAGAGAGGGTCATCCTCACAAACAAGTATTAAAATGTCTATTTCCAATAAAAAAAACATTGTAAAGATAGACATTGTGAAATCTATATTTTTTTAGAGGAGACCCTAACATTTTGTCTAATCTCTAAGAGGAAATATAAAAATGCATTAGATCATGTGCACCAAGATATCTAGACATCCCCTCTTTTATCTAGGCATGGATTTAAAAACTTCATACTATTCATTGATCCCAAAACTAGGTATACATTGATTTATATACTTACTTGTGAGGCATACGCATTCGAAATGTTTCAAAACCGCCACGAATTTGTTAATATACAATATAATGTAAATATAAAAATATTTAGCATAGATAATTGAGGGAAGTGTACGAGTCATACTTTTAGGAAATTTCTACAATAAAATGGTGTAATCTACTAAATCTTGTTCCTTATATATCTAAACAAAATGGTGTGGCCTATAGAAAAAGTCAATACATTCTTGAAATAGTGAGGACAATTATGTTATATGCTAAAATATCTATGATATTTTGGAGCAATGCGATGAGCGTGGATCAAACATGCGACCTTCAGATCTTTAGTTTGACGCTTTCCCAACTGAGCTATCCCCGCTAATTCTCAAATGCACCAATCGGGAATCAAACCCGGATCTCTACTATGGCAGGGTACTATTCTACCACTAGACCAATGGTTCTTGTGTCATCTAACATTTATGTTGCATACTTATCAAGTGCAGCTATTATATCCACACTCACAAAGCCTATGATGCCTATCTTGATGGATATTGGAACTACTTTAGCATCACGATGGAAACTCAAGTATCATATGAATTTCATTCTGAAACGAAACGGTGTTGTGAAAAATTTAAAGTCGGCTTACAAATAAGAATTATTGCAACTTGTTTGTTATATACAAAGTATATTTGTGAAGCTTGGCTTCATAGATGGAATATAGCTTAATTTACATGGTATCAAAATTGGTTCCGATTCATCCTGCATCCAAAAGGTACAACGAGTGGCAAGGAAGTTATGTTTTCATTGTTAGAAGCCCAATCACATGAAATCAAGATGTTGGCTTCTTCGCCCTCACCACAAGCCAGGGTACCTTTAAAGAATCTTTATCCCTTGAGCTTTCATCCTCGTCACTCCATGTAGCTAAGGCATTTTTTTCCACTTTATTCTTATGCTTCTTGAGTTAAGAGCACTTACTTTTGATATGACTAACGTTTTGCATTCATAACAATTGATTTCATCTTTGTTTTCCAACTTATTCTTAGGGAAATAATTTTTCTTCATATTGAATCCTTTGTCCTTGTTATTCCATTTAAAAAATCTTTTGATCTTCTTTGTAACAAGGGTTATTTCTTCATTACTAACGAAATCATCACTTACACAGGTCTTTAAAGCAATTGACTTCTTTTCCTTATCACTCACACCTTCCTTATTTTTAGCTCCAACTAATGGGTAGTCAAGGATCATATCAACTACTCTACCGTTAGCTTGTTAATATCTTTGGCTTCTTCTATAGGTATGGCTTTAAGGTCCCATGACTTTGGTAAGCATCTAAACAATTTATTTACTTTTATATATTTAGGATATATTTTACCGAGAAGCCTAAGCCTACTTGCACTGGCATTGAACCTAATATGTCTCCCGTATAGTCTCTCCCTCATTCTTCATGAATAACTCATAATTATGGGTGAGCATGCTGATTTTACTCTTTCTAACTAGATTAGTACCCTCATAAATAGTTTCTAACTTATCCCAAATTTCTTTTTCTATTAGACAAGCTAAAACTTTATTGTACTTATTTAAACTAGAGCAAGATAAGGAAATTTCCATCCTTATAGTTTACCTTGTAAACCTCATTTGTCATCTCCTTCATTCTTTTCGGTACTTATATGCCATCTAAATCTTTATAGGAACTTATACACCATCTCCAATAATTTCTTAAGCATATTATCATTTGTGATGATAAAGTTTCTTATCCTTTATTTCCAATAGCTATGGATGTTATCATTGAAGAAATGAGCTTTATTTATGGGTTCTCCTCTAAAGGAACTGCAAATCCATTGATAGACATCCTAGATTCTTCTCTTAGGTTGTTAGAGTGAAAATATGAGATTCACTCTGATACCAATTGAAACCCCACTTAACAAAAATCAAGAGGGATGGAATTGGTTCTTTTAGCCCATTTTTAAAAAACCTCAAGATTTTGGATAAAAAATGAAACGAGTTAGAGAATGAGAGAAGTTAATGCATAATAATTTATAGTGATTCCATCGCGGTTGGTGCACCTAGAGTTTAGAATACACTCACCGATACAATTAATACAAGCCACTAGCTTTTAAAAGTGTTATCCCAACCTTTTCAAGTGTTTACTCAATACTCAGCCCAATCTTATACCCAAGATTGAGTAATACAATTCCAAGTTAAAAATATCTTTCTTTTAACTCAAACACTCTCGTAAGAGAATCAATAAAGATTAAAGCAAAAGATTAAAGCAATCCTTCAAGAAATACACACAATATTATGTCAACTTCAATGTCTCTAGTAGCTTTTGAAATTTATAATTGTTGGGGTATTGAAGTCGACATTCTAAAGAATTGTGTCAATTTGTGAATCTTCTCCTTCAAGCCTGACACTACAAGAAAACAAGGTATCAGCGACGAAAAATTACTGATGAAAAAAATCCAACATAAATAGCGACGGATTAACGTTGGACGGAATACCGAGAGATTAGCGACGGAAACGGAAAATAGCTACAAAAATATTTCCATCGCTAATCCATTGTTGTGGTGGTCTAGAATAAAAAAAAATTGTAAACCTATCTGTGACGGATTAGCGACAAATTTTTTAATGATGGAAATTTTTCCATCACTAATCTGTCGCTATTGTAGTCTAGAGTTAAAAAAAAAAATTGTAAACCTATAAGCGATGGAATTTTTAGCGATGAAAAATATCCATTATTAATCCGTCGGTGTATGGTGAAGGGGAAAAAAAACAAAATACATATTACTATTAGCGACGTATTACCAATGGAAATTTTAACAATGGATTATTGACGAAATTTTTCGCGACGGATATTTTGCTATTTTTTTAATTTTTAATTTTTAATTTTTTAAATTTTTAAATTTTTTTAATTTATAATTCTTTTTCCTTTTTCTTTTATTTATTTTATTTTTTCTTTTATTCTATTATTTTTATTTTATTAAAAAAATGTGAGATAAAGATAACAAATAAAAAAAATAAGGTTAGATATCTCATTGTGGTCCGGTGGTTGTGATGTATCTAATATTTTACACGTGCGCAGGATCGAACCTAATTGGAGATGGGCTGGAGGTATTTTTCACAAATTAAAGGAAGTTAACATGTGTGTGGGCGTAGGGGTGCCGGTGGGAGGCAAGCCAGAAGAATGTTTCGCAAATTAAAGGAAGTCAGCATGTGGGTGGGTGCGGGGGCACAGGCTGGTTGGTGTGCAGGCATGGGTGGGCAAGCACGGACGAGGCACGTGAGGGTGGGTGCACTCTCGCGGGAGTGCGTGAAGGCACGTGCACATGTGAGGGCTCCAAGAATCAGCGAAGGAAAAAATCCGTCGCTGATTGCAAACAATTAGTGATAGAATTTCCGTCGCTGATACTTTTATATATTTTCTTTTATCCGTGATTGACATTTTAGCAACAGATTTTTTCTATCGCTAATTTGTCATTGGTTTCAGCGACAGATGGCATTCCGTTGGTAATTTTTAGTGGGATGATTTTTAGTGACAAAAAAAATCCATCGCTAATACTTTTTAGCGAATATTTACTATTCCGTCACTGATATTTTACTTTCTAGTAATGTGAAAACATTATGTCAACTTCTGTTTTACTTGATCGAAGCTATTCCTTTAGACCTGAGAGCATTATGTCGACCTGTATTCTATAGTCAACCTTTGAAGCTTGAATTCATACAAAAATCAAATTAAAGAAACGGCCTAGAAATAGAACTCTAATTCCTAAACAAGTTCAAACTTTAATTTGGTATAACGAATCCTAAGATTAAAGTGAAAACAAAATCAAAAGAGTGAAACTTATACCAAGAACTAGAAATAGAGAACTTGAATGCTAAAAAGAAATCTAAAACTCAACTGAATATTAAGACAATAGATGCAAAACTAAAATTAGTAACCAAGAATTCAATAACATCAAAGAAACAACTAAATTGAACTTATAATTAAATCAGACTATCAACAAAATAATAAAAGAAAAATAGTTAATGTACTCGAAACAAGTATAAACTGAAACTAAAAAAAAAGTATAAACAAAACACTAAAAAACAATCTCAAGTATAAACTAAAAATTAAAATTCAAGGGGTTGATGAAGATAATGTCTAAGCCATTGTCACAAGGCTTGAATCCATTCCTTTTTCCTCTCTAAAAACAACTAAAGATGGAAACAATAAGGATAGTTGGAGACCAAAGCCAAAAAGAAGAAATCAGCTATGAAAGTTAAGAAGAGAGAAAATTTTCTTGACTGCTATCTCCAACCTTAAGTGTTCTTTCAGTCGTATATGTTGTTTCTCCAATTTTCTCTCAAAATACCCTCTTTTTGTAGACCTCTTTCTTTGTCTCTCATGTTCTATATAAAAGAATTTGAACCGATGATTTTCATATTTCTTGTAGAACTCAACATTCCATTTTTTGACTCATTACCGTCTATATTTAGTATTCTAAATTCAATGAATGATTTACCCATATTTGAATCATAAGAAGTTACCAAAATGAGAGTTATAACTTTATATATTATCTTCCGAACACATCAATCCAATAGTTATAAATCAAGTATGAGTTTTTGAAGTAGCTAGTGTAGAAAGCATAAATGTTGTTGAAATAGGACAAGTCAAGCACCATAGCGGTGTTCGAATGTTTTGAATACCATTTTCTAATCTTATTTCCACCAAACTCTGCATTTTCTCTTCCAAACTCGCACTTTACTAAAATCTTTAGTTCTCCACACTCTTCTCTTAAGATTAACTTTGGATTTTTTTCTTTAATCTCAGATTTTTTAGAGCTAAAATTAAAATCAATGCAAATCATAACATTTGAGAAAATTAATGAGCAAAGCATTATAAAATTAGGGTTTCTCAAGGACATACGACCATCTAAAGCCTAGTATCAAGGATAAGGCTTCCCCTAAATACATCCTACTTTGATGCATTACATGGTTATGTGACTCTTGTTGAATGGAAATTCATATGATTTTCTACTTCTAAACCCTCCAACGAGGTGCAAAAGTGAGATAAGAAAGTTAGTTTTATGTTGTATATGAAGAGAGTTTGTTTGTGTTATAAAAGAGAGTTAATATATGTTATATTAGTAATAGTATGAGACACTAGGGTTCTCAATGTTAGATAGTAACATAATAGTGGCACCAACTCTCAACCAAGTTGAGACTTCACTACATAAATTATAGACATGGAGGACTGGAGATATCTTCCTAAAATGATCATATTGGGTTTGGATTCCTTGAGATGATAGTTTAGGGACATACGAGAGGCCATATGTTTTGTGACTTGGTGATACTAGAGAGGCATAGGTAAATGATATAGAATGTATCTCTAATCAAGTATAGTAGCCGTAGACATTGTAAAAGCTCTAGTTATATTAAGGATTAAACTGAGTGAGTAGTTAATTGAGGTAACACGTTGAAAACTCCTCTTATCTAATTGTGTCAATACAATTTAGACATACCAGAGTTGCACAACAATGTACAATGGAATCTTAATGAGGAAGAGTAATAATTGGACCCTTAGGATGACTACTAGTTGGTGAGAAAAAGACTATCAGAGATTCAAAGACCTGGTTATATACTTTTATACTTAATACAGAGTTAGGCTAGGAAGTAGATATTAGAGTCCATAAAACACTTGCCTCAGTTTAGTTTTGTGGAGATCAATGAGTGATACTTTGATTGGTATGACTCCTTAGTGGTTGAGGACATGTCTTGGAGTATGAAATCAGGTTATGCTTCCCTGAGATAGAATGAGTAAAACACTTTTTAGCTTCTATCATTTATCATTTAGTTGTTGTCATCAATTTGTAGGTTTGGCCATGATGGTTGTCATAATACACCACCATTATCACTCCTTTCAAGGTCAAAGTTAACGATATTAACGATAGATTTTAGGATTCAACTAGCAGGATAAGACTCAATAGATGCAAATGACTCGATTGAGTTTGATTTGAGACTTTGTGGTTATTAAGTGAAACACGATTTTTTAACACCATGAATTTAGGCAAGTATACCCTAATTGAGTATTTATATAATGATAAGTTCAAGTATCATTTTCATAAGAATATTTTATATTACTAAATATGAATAAAGCTAATTTAAGTTGGACAAATCTAATTAAAATTGTAAAGATATTAAAGAAAACTAAAATTAGAATATGAAAACCCTAATCGATAAAAAACCCTAATTTGATAAAAACCTTATGATATCGATTTCATTTATATTAATCTTTTACACTGTTGAATCTTTTCAATCCCTAAATTTGTTGGCTAATGAGTTATTGATGATGAAGGCAGATTTTTCAAAATTAGATTCACCCAATGGTCTTGTAATGAATATCTAATGCAATGAACCAAAATCTAATGGTCATGAAATATTGATTAATCAGATTGTATTAAGTTTTGTGAAAATCTGTAATTTAAGGTTTCGCCTAAATTTCTATACATGAAATTAATTCAATGGTCATGCTCATAATTTCATATGGATTTTATTATTCGGACTAATTTCATACAATTATATTGGTCATGTATACATACAATCTCATATTCTCAAAACATAGGCCCTAAAATATTTGAAATATTAAAATCAACAATAAAATTTCATCAAACAATAGTCATGCTAATATAAATTCAAAGGAAAGAAATAAATCAGACTATGCAATTACTTAAAAATAGAATTCATCGAGTCCTATGAATAAGAAAATTAGTTAGACATTGAAAAAACAAACAAAAAAAAAAGAAAACATTACAATCCTTGTTTGCATGAGAATGGATGTGGAAGGCGTATGTTATGGAGAGGCCGCTGCTAGGGTTTGTAAAGTTGGGGAGGAAAGAGAGGAGGCGTGAATTCTTTGCTGTCTGGCCTAGTTTTGCTTTTATAAGGCTACAACCTAGAAGAATTTGGAAACTTGATGCTTAACTTTAGTTTGAAAACTTGCTATTGTTGGGATGATAAAAACCTCTCGTTTCACCATAAATTTAGAAACTTCCTTGTATCTTGATCGTATAATATATTCTGAATTATCAGTGACTTTAACTTCTGAATTTTCAGTATTTAGTTTCCTTTTTTAGCACTTAGTTTCCTTTTCCAGTAGAAACTTGATTTCCATTAATTTCGGCCCAATTTTCAGATATGCTTTTGCATGAATCAGCCTCAGGACTCTTCACAAGATTTATAATTCTTAAAATCTTCTTTCTAATATCACAAGAATCACCTCGATCGGTCGTTGGAGAAGAAAGTTATGCCAAAATTACTAATAGTTGCTCGTCTAATCCAATTTTAGAAAGTAAGCTCGAAACTTTATAAATCATTAACTACGAAATTAAATCAGTATAATATCACAAAATATGGTTTAAATCAGTCCTTAAACACATAAATAAATACTAAAAAAAATATAATTCAAGTGTATAAAAATATTATTATCATTAAGATATGGTCAAGGTTTGAAAGTATAATATAAAGGACTCTTGCTACACCTTAGAAGAAGGACCACATCACATTCTGATGTGCCATGAAGAATAAACACATATTTTCTCTTATGATCAAAAGTGTACAGGTTTGGATAGACAATCAAGTGAAGAGCTTGACTTCTCTTAGTGGAGATTAAAGATTTAGATCCTAGTAGCACTATCACTTTAGAGACATCGTAGGCCTAGAGTTACTCCAAAATAAGACTATTAATTTTTTAAAGATAGATGTTAAGGTTTTGATTTGGAGGGCCAAATTTATTTAAAGGGGAAAGGATATAATAACCCAATTCCATAGTCAAGAGAACATTAGTGATATCCTATCACCATTAATGTATTTTCATTTTTGCATGAATATATTTATTTTATTGCATAGGTTAGCATATGCGTGCTCTTTCACAATGCTCTTTATGCATACTAAGTTATTCCAACATATAGATTTTGAGAGCCTAGACTTAAATTGAAAAGTGAGGACCAAAATCCAAGACAAGAAGCAATACTTGCATTAGTATATGCATTTGCATTAATATTAGCATTACATAGCATATTTAACATTTTATAGCATGTTGTAGTATATAAACATGATTAGGGTATGCTTTTGTTTGAATGTATGATTTTGGTATTGTTTGTGCTTGATAGGTAGAATTGGGTATAAGGTTTGGGTTTATGGTCTAGATATATATTAGAGAGACCACATAATATTATCAAGTGTTAATCATAATTTTGGCGAACTAAAGAATTAGTTTGAAGTATTGCGTTGATGCACATCTATGGACGCCACACTTCTAGTTTATTCCTTTGAGACTATATCCTTTGATTAATAATAGCCCTTTTAGAAGCCTACACTAAAAATGTTCTCTTAAACCATTAAATATAGCTCCAGAACTTCAAATTGAAGCTTCTCAAGGAAGCATCGACGGGTAAGACACATCAAGTACGTTTGGAAGTGTGAAAATTTATGAAAGCACACATTCTCTCTCTACCCCTACCATCAAACTCGCAAATGCCTCTTTATGCCTTTTTTTCTTCATTTGAAATCCTATTTCTCTAGCTTTAAAACTCCATTAAAGTGTATCCCCATACCTTCTCCAACCAAAAATCTTACCCTCCAAAGGCATTAAACACATGTAGGGTGATTCTAAGCTTTGATTCCAAGAATTCTCATTGTCCTCTTCACTTTCTCTCTTCTTGATCCTTGAGATAAAGTGTTTAATACTTTTAGATTTTCAAACATTTCATAGATGTAAAGAATATCATAGTGTTTCCATGTTAAATGTCATTCTGACACATTTCTCACTATTGTTTTGTTTTGTTCTTAAAACTTGTGAAATCCATGATTTGTGCATAACAAGTCGAAAGAGAGAAACTAATTGGAGCCCAAATATATGCAAGTATTACTTAGTATGTATATTTTTCCTTTCACATATGTTGTATATGCATGCTATGAGTATGAATATGCATGATCCTTGTGTTAAGGCTTGTTTCCTCGAATATGCATAAGAGTTTGGTTGTGACATTTCGTGTCATGGTATGTGTGACTAAGGGGACTAAGTGTATGGAAGGAAAAATGGGGCCGCAAGTGTGTGTGCTTGTGCACGAGACGTGCAACTCGTACGTGCAGCTTGCACACACCATATGTGCACACACATGTTTTTATGGGAGGTAAGGAGGGGATAGAGATGTGGACTTAGGGCTTAGATGTTGTGATCAAGAAGTTAGGAGGGAGCCTAAAAAGCATATGTAAGTTCATGGGGGTGCATGGTGCGTTTGCTGGTTTGTGGGCTATATGAGTTTCACATGCAGCCTGTGTACACTATTTATGTGCACGCATGTTTTCAAGTGAGGCAATGAGGGGATTAGAGGGGGAGTTAGGACCTGATTTTTTTGATAGAGATAGATTAAAGGGATATGAAAAGGCACATCATAAGAGTTTGGGTGTAAGGAGTAGGTACAGTTACATGCAAGCACAAATAACTTACACACATAGTCTTGCACATTGCATGTGTACATGCATAAATTCAAAAGGAAATTTCATGAGGTTAAAGGAGTTAAAGATCTAATTTTTTGGTGAAGTAGTAGCTAATAGAGCGAGAGTTAAGCATGTGAAGAGAGATTAGGCATGGTTGGCTCATGTAGGAGTGAGTATTATTCGGTTAAAATTGAAAAATCATTTTCTCCGATCCCTTTTTTATATTTTGGGTAGTTTATTAGTTATTTTATTTGATTTTGGATAAAATCGAATTTTAATTTAGTTTATTTGGGTACTCATCGGTTTTAATAATTTTTATTTCGGTCAAACCGAATTAACCTAATTAATTAAAAATATTATATATTTTTTGATCATTTTTATTTATATAAATATTATTATAATATTATAATTAAAATTTAAAAAAGAAAAAATATCATAATAAATAAACAATTTTAAAAGAGAAAAAATCTGAGAGTGTACAATTAATGAAAAGTTTTTAGTTCCCACCTTTTGATTTAAGATTTCTATTTTCAATGTTACCATTTTAAAAGATAAAAAAATATAGAAAGGAGAGTGTAAAAATAAAGAAAAAGTTTTGATTTTCACATTTTGATTTGACTTTTATATCCAATGTGGATACTCTAAAAGAACAAACCCAAAAAATAGAGTGCATAATTAATAAAAAGTTTCCGATTTCTACTTGATTTTTTTATTTTTAATGTGACTATTTTATAGGAGAAAAAAAATCTAGAAATGCGAGTGTAAAAATAATGAAAATTTTTCAATTTTCAGATTTATTTTGATTTGATATTTCTATTTTATTTTGGAACTTGTTTTATTGAAAGATAATATAATATTAGTTACATTTTTAGTTTCATGGACTATTAATAGAGTAATAGATTTAATTTAAAAATTTTATATTTCATTATTTTGTTTGAAATTTTCAAAATTATATTTGATGAATTAAAATTATAAATGAATTTTAAAATTTAAAATTACATTTTATAATCATAAGTTGGTATAAATAATATATAGTAAAATATTTTAATAATTTAGTTAATCTGGATAATCGAACCAAATTAACAATTTAATTAGGTTAAATAATTGATCGATTTTTAGTTTATTCAGTTAGATTATGATTATAAAAATTATATAACCGAATTAAATCGGTTATTCCAATTTTAATCATTTCGATTACATTTTAACCAAATATTCACCCCTAGACTCATGTGTTCACATGCTTAAGCACATTGTGCATGAAACTATGCGCACAAATACACATAGACAAGGGTTTCGCATCCCATATAACCTTAGACCCTTTATCTCCTTTATTCCCCCATTTCGATCAAGTTAAATCAAGATTTTTGAGAAACTTTTTATGCCTCTTTGGACCAAGATACCCCTAGGTTGATGATGGATTTATATAACCCTAATTTAATAATGCTTTCTTATGTTCTTTTCAAACCAAGTTGGACCTAGAATTTGGTGGTTTTATGTGCCTTATTACATGTCATTCACATTGATGCAAACCGACAAGGATTTAGATCCTATAGCAATCAAGAAGATATAGACACCCTAAGAAAGCTAAAACCAGACTTGATTGATCAACTTGAACCCTTGAATACAAAGAGACAAAAGCCCGAAGTGTTGAAAATGCCACAAAGTTGATCAATCCTTGATAAGTTTATATAGATCAATGAAGAACCTAAGAGAAAACTTCTCCCAAGCCGGGGCAGAGCCTGAAAAGTTTTTTTGGAGGGGTCATAATGTAATAATTAATAAAAATATATTAAAAATTCATATAATTTTAATTAAAAATACAAAAGAAAATATTAAATAAAGTAAATAATTTATGAAAATTGTGATTTAGATTTCTTCATTGATTCAAATTCATTTATAATCGATTCTTAAATAAAAATATTAACAATTTATTTTTCAATATAAATAACTAAACTGTCTATAAAATACTCAACTTCTATCTTGTTTCACAAAATTATTTTCAAAATCTTCATTGTTGAAAAAACTCATTCACCGGTTATTGTTGGAAATGGGATGATCAAAATAAAACGAATCTATCTATCAACAAAATGATAACTTTTAAATTTATTAGTTTTCATCGACTTATTACACAACTCTGAGAGTTCTATAAAAGGCATACATATAGGGCCAAGGAAAGTAGAGCAGGGTAGTTGCCATTCAAATTTTTCTAAAAAAATTATATTTTTAATTCTAAAAATCATTTATTTTATTAAAATTATAATTTTGATTCTTTATAAAGTTATTCTAAATATATGTAATATTTTATTACATTTATAAAATTTTGACTTTATTTATTTCTACGAGCATGAGATAATTACATGTAAAGTCCTTAAATTTTATCTCAAATTTACAAATTGAACCTTAAATTTCAAAACGCAACGGTTAAGGATTTAGATTTTAAAAACCGTAACTTATTAGTCCTTCTGTTAATAACAGCGCCTAACTGACCATTAAATACTGAGTTAATTCAAGGTAACAGATTATGTAGATGTCGTGTGTCAGGAATTATTGACGTGTCATGTGACACGTCAGTACCATCTCATACAACATTACCACGTTAGTACCGATGTTGGCATGGCATGATACTTCAGCAGAAAAATTCTTCCTCAGTTGGGGAAAAAACACTCTTCTCTCTCTCTCTCTCTCCCCCTTCCTCTCTCCTCTCCTCTAAAAAAAGAGGCTACCTCCCTCTGTCTCTCTCTCTCTCTCCTCTCTCTCTCTCTCTCTAAAAAAACACTTTTCTCTTGCTAAAACCCATCAAAATCCACCTCTAAAGACATGTGGTTGAGGCACGAGTTGCTTGTCACTTTGGTAGGATGGATTCTCATTCTGCTTTGGGCTTTGAAGATAGGGAACAAGAAAGAGTCTGTGAGGAAGATGAAACTTCATGTAAGAATGAATATTCTGAAGATAAGGGTTCAATGTTTGGGTATGGTACTGATGATGAGTGTGAGAGAGATTCATATTTCATGAAGCATGCTCATTCCTTGCAGGATGACAAACCCAATAATGGAATTCCACTGCTCATTGGTTCTTCGGTTGCCTTTGGTATAGATGATTGGGATGATTTTGAGCAAGAGAGGGGAGAAACTACCTCAACATTAGAAATGTTCAAGAAATGTGAGAAACATGAAGAAGAGAACCTTGAAAGTATGACTGAATTTTGAAGTTTCGGGTTGCACTCAACGATATAACCCCCCCAAAAATTCCAAGCTACAAGATTCACTTGGGAATTTGGTCTAACACTACAACAACTGCTATTGGTGGGGGCAAACACACACAAATCTCATGCAAATTTGCAATCAATTTTGGTTGAAACATTTTATCGAGCATTTGGATATATCGTTGAGGATTCGGGCTGAGGATGTGCCCAAAACAGTTTTTCACACCCGATATGGCTACTATGAGTTTTTAGTCATGCCGTTTGGGCTGACTAGTGTCCCATTTGCTTTTATGGATCTAATGAACCGAGTCTTCCACGACTTCTTGGATCAGTTTGTCATCGTATTTATCGATGACATTTGGTGTATTCGTGGAGTGATGAAGATCATGCTCAGCACCTTCGGGTGGTACTGCAGATACTCCGTGAGAAGTAGTTATATGCCAAATTTTTGAAATATGAGTTTTGACTAAGACAGATAGGATTTTTAGGGCACATTGTCTCCGCAGAGGGTATTTATGTTGATTCGTAGAAGGTTGAGACTATATTAAAGTGGGAGCAGCCACAAACAGTTACCGAAATCTGTAGTTTTCTCGATTTAGCAGGGTATTATCACAGATTTGTAGAGGGATTTTTCCGGATAGCTGCTCCATTATCTAGATTGAACCGGAAGGGGTCAGTTTGTTTGGGATGACTGTTGTGAGGCAAGCTTTCAGGGGGCTCAAACAACGGTTGACTTCTGCTTCTATTTTAGCCCTTCCCACTAGCAGTCGGGAATACACAGTGTATAGTGATGCTAGCCGACAGGAATTGGGTTGTGTTTTGATATAGAATAGTCGGGTTATTACATATGCCTCACGGCAGCTGAAGAAACATGAGGTTAACTACCCGACACATGATTTGGAGTTGGCAGTCATAATCTTCGCGTTGAAGATATGGCGACATTATCTTTATGGGATCACCTGCAAAGTATTTACAGATCACAAAAGTTTGAAGTATATGTTTACCCGAAAGGACCTGAATTTGAGACAGAGAAGATGGTTAGAGCTCCTCAAGGATTACGACCTCATTATTGACTATCATCCGGACAAGGCGAATGTTGTGGCAGATACCTTGAACTGGAAGTCAGCATCATCCTCACAATCGACAGAGGATGCATACCTTTCTTGTTTAGTAGGACTCCGAGCCTTGGGAGTCAATTTGGCTAGCGATGATCAGGGAGATTTACTAGCCAGATTTGAGGTCAGGCCGACTTTGTTCGACCGTATCAGAGAGCTCCAGAGTACGGATGAGGAGCTTCAGGGTAGAGTATTACTGATAGAGTCCGCAGAGCAGATGGTGGAGACTTCAGGGTTTGAGAGAATGGATTGTTAGTGTTTAGGGAGCGGGTTTGTGTTCCCACTAATATAGATCTCCGTAGGGCCATACTTGAGGAGGCACACTCTTCTGCTTATGCATTGCATTCGGGTGGTACCAAGATGTCTCAGACCATTTGAGAGAGTTATTGGTGGCCCAACATGAAACGGGAGATTGTAGATTTTGTGGCTAGATGTCTAGTTTGCCAGCAGGTGAAGGCCAAGCATCAGCGGCTGGCTGGTACATTGCAACCCTTACCCATTCCCGAGTGAAAGTGGGATCACATTACTATGGATTTTGTGACAGGGCTATCACGGACTGATGGTAGATCGACTCACCAAGTCCGCACATTTTCTTCATATTCGCAACGACTATCCTTGGGAGACCTTGGCACGTCTTTACATCGATACGATAGTCAGATTGAATGGTGTTCTTGTGTCGATAGTATCAAACAGGGACCCGAGGTTTACTTCCAGGTTTTGACCCAGGTTGCAGGAGGCAATTGGCACACGATTGAGTTTTAGCACAGCCTATCATCCACAGACAGATGGTCAGTCAAAGAGGACAATTTAGACTCTTGAGGACATGCTGAGAGCATGTGTAATGGATTTTCGGGATAGTTGGGATTGGCACCTTCCACTAGTCGAATTTGCATATAATAACAGCTATCATGCCAGTATTGGGATGCCACCATATGAGGCACTGTATGGTAAGAAGTGCTGCACCCCATTATGTTGGGATGAGGTCGGAGAGCGACGTCTCAGTAGTGTTGAGTTCATTGAGGAAATGAAGGATAATGTTAAGGTCATCCGTGAGTGGATGAGAGCCGTCCAGGATAGACAGAAGGCATATGCCGATCGTAGGCGGCGACCCCTTGAGTTTGCCAAGGAAGATATGGTTTTCTTGAGGATATCTCCTTTGAAAGGAGTTATACGGTTCAGGCAGCGAGGCAAGCTGAGCTCCAGATATATTGGGCCCTTCCGTATTCTTGAGAGGGTCAGGAGTGTGGCATACAGATTAGAGCTACCAGATAAACTATCCCGTATTCAAGACGTCTTTCATGTCTCAGTACTCAGGAAATACCTAGCTGATCCTTCTCATGTACTTGAACCTCCACCTATTGAACTGTGAGAGGATCTCAGCCTTCCAGTTCAACCCGTGACTATTCTAGATCACCAGATCAGAAAGCTGCGGAGCAAGGAAGTCTCATTGGTCAGAGTCTTGTGGAGGAGTATCTAGGTCGAGGAGGAGACCTGGGAGCCCGAGGAGGCTATGAGGAGACAGTACCCCCACTTGTATACTGTATAGTTTTCTTTTAATTTCGAGAATGAAACTTTTTGTTAGGGGGTTAGAAAATGTAATAGCGACACTCGATGCACTGTATATTGTACTCCTCATTATTTTGTATATAATATATTTTCATTTTCATATAGAGAAAATTCACTCAGAACTTTTTTCGATTTAAAATGCTCTAGAAAATTTTGGGCGAGATTATCAAAGCCTAAAATTTGTCTTCATCGAGCCAAATTTAATTCTATCCGTGCAAAACCGCTAAAATTTTTCCAGGAAGCCTAAATTAGGCTAAATTAGTGTTTTATCAAGTTAAGACGCAATTTCAAGAAATTTTGGCAAAAACGCAAAGCGGAAAACAAAATCGTTCTAAAAACCCTAATGCGTTAAGGGCGATTTGGAAAGTCAAATGACTTCATCTACGTACGAGACCAACTCTATTGGATTCAGTGTAAAAAAAACCTAAACCAAATGGGTAAATTTGAATTTCTCAGATTTCGGGTCAAAATTGACCCCACCCCGTGTTACACAAAAATCAAGGTACAAATTTTCACGTAAATCTAAGAAGGACCTTTTATGTAATTTAAAAAATGAGGGTTGGAGACAATTAATGACCAAAGGAAGTGTGCCAATGAGGTGGAAGGCTCGGATTTGTTTGAAATTTGAGAAATCAATGTGGGCCATTGGATTAGGTGGTTAGGAGACAAGGCATTAATGAAGCATTTATTTAGACTTGACTTGTGGGACTTGAGAAAGACAGTGTAGTGAGAGAAAGTGACTTGTTGTGTGAGAAGAAGAGTCAAAACCGTAAGAGTAAGAGAGAGAAAGTGCTTGTGGAGAGAGAATAAACTCTTGTGTGACACAAAAATCCAATGGCTAGGAATTTATCTTGAGAAAATATGGATGGCTTGGATTAAATGGGGCAAGTGCTATAAAACAAACACTTATTCATTCCTTCCCAAAAACCTTGAGTGTGTTCAAGCCAAAGGAAAACAAGCTCTCTCATTTTCTCCCAAGAACCGTGAGCTTCAAGGTGAGGGATCCAAAACTTTTTCAACAACAAAACCCAAATATTTTTACATAGATCACTTCCTCTCAAACCCATCTACAACATATTCAAAAATTGGAGGAAAAGGAGAAGTTTTGCTTGGTGAAGAACAAGAGGAGCAGTGAGCTTCACCATTGAAGGAAGGTAGGATTTTCTTCAAATATTTCTTTGAAATTTCAGCAAATAGGACATTCTGACCATGCTGTGATTTTTTGGTCATAACATTTTCTACACAAGGGAAAACTGAGCTAGGTTAATTTCAGGTGAAACTAGACTCACAGAGCTTTAAAATGAGATATGATCCGTTGCATTCTGATGAGAATTGGATTTATTATGATTTTTTAAATTTAAGTGTTCTGCATATAAATATTTGTTCTGTCCTGCTTTAGCTCTGTTTCTATCCGTGAATTAACCTCTGTTTTGAGGTATCATATGGTCTGAATTAGCAAATACCCAGCCAAGTAATTTGTAGATCTAGGTCTTATCTTTTCAACGAGATAAGAATCACCTTAATGCAATTCCTGTGTCAAAAGTTATGGCAATGGTCCTGAAACTCAACAGAAGGTTGTCCTGTTTCGAACCCTAAGAACAGTGTATAAAAACGACCCTCTTCCAGTCCTAGTTTGGGCCAGCTCAAAGAATAAAAGTTGTAGATACCCCTCCTAGCTACAACAATTTAAAAGTTCAGCCGATTCATACGAGGGAATCAAACGTTATGCCCATTTTAATAAAGGGGTGTTGATAGAAATTTTGTTTTTGCAACTGAAACCTACCTATTCTGATCATGATCCATTTCAATCCCCTTCTAAGCACAATTGAGAGAAACTCAGAACATGAAAATGATAGGCCTATGTCTTGGGTATAACATGTTAAAATTTCATTACGTTTGGATATATATAGTGAAAGTTATAACTTTTGGACTAAAATAGGACAGAGTCTGAATTTAGAATGTAACTGAATCAAAATGGGGATTTTCGGAAATTTTGTGAAGTGATTTTGAGAATGTGTATAACATGAAAGTTGTAGGTCATGAAGTTACCTACAGCATAGCAAACTTTTGGCTAATTTGGACTTATATATAAAGAGTTATGCAAATTTTCGTAGGACTGCACAAAACGGCACCAAGTGGAGAACTATGAGTAAACTTGATAGGTGACTTTTGCCCAAGCCTTTAAAGAGAGCTCAATACATCGTAATTGTGGTTCATTTAGGAGTGCTATACCCTCCCTATTACTGTGAGTGAGACTCAAATCTCATGCATGAAAAGTGAAACTTGATTTTTGTCATATATATATATAAATATATATAAATACAAAAAAAAAGAGAGAGGAGATGCTGCGTTTTGGAGTGAAACACAGCACCTCCCCCCTTTTTCCCAATTAGGGTTGGAAAACCCTAATTTTATTTCTCTCTCTTTCTCTCTCTCTCTCTCCTCGACTCTTCACCTTCCCACGACACGCCGCTTCCCTCTGCCGCGGACCACCAACACCATCTTCTTCTTCTAATCTCCCTCTTTATCTTTCCCTCTCGGATTCTCTCCTTCACTGTTTCTCTCTCTCTCTCCGCTGCTCATCCTCTCTCTATCTCTCGCGATCTCCCTCCCTCTCGATTGCACTCCGCCGCGAGATTCCACGCATCCACCACCACGAGCGTACTACAGCCGCTGCAGCTCCTACCTCCTACGAGCGCGATCCTCCCTACACGAGCGGGAGCGCGCCGCAGCGTGCGCTTCCCCATGCGAGCACGCGACCGTACCACAATATGAGCGCACCTGCACACGAGCTCATGCCTGCGTATGAGCACGCTCTAACCCACTAGCGCGTGCAACCCACGAGCGCGCAACTGTAGTCCAACTCGCGAGCGCATGTGCCAGTACGCGAGCCCACCAGCCTGCGAGCACGCGAGAGTGCCAGCCCACGAGCCCGAGCAGCCCACGAGCCCACTGTAGCCACGAAGCCCACTGCGGCCAATAGCCCGTGACAGCCCGTGATAGCCCGTGACAGCCGGTAAGTCTCTGCGGAGCATTGTAGATTTTAGAGTAATCGAGGAGACATTCGGATGAAGGTTTGCGCTCCAAGAAAACCCTAGGTGAAAAAAATTTCTTACCAATTCGATTTATTTGAATGAATATTAGGGTTAAGTTTAGAAATGAGGAGAAATGGTTAGTGTGCAGGCACTGCGCGGCCTGGGTGCTGTGCAAAGGCGCTGCGTGCCCTGCACATGGACCCTACACATGGGCACTGCGCGCCCTACACATGGGCACTGCGCGCTGCATAGAGGAGCGCTGGGCTGTGGCCCTACTGGCCCTTGGGTGCGAGCGAGAGATTTGATTGGTATGAGCCCTGTGTAGAATTGGTTGAATCCCAACACTTTAGTCTTGTAGACATGTTGTATGCATGAACAAAATATGAGGAATTAGTGTAGGGTTCTAAAGGATTCGAACTACCTGATTTGCATACATGTATTAGAAGTGATAGCTTATTTTCTATAACTGTGTAGGTTTGAAACTTGTTATTTATATATATATATATACATTCATAGGTGTTGGGTGCCTTGATTTAGGGGAGCACTTTTCTTCGCTTTGTGGTATTATTGGGGAGTGCGCTACCCTCCCCCATACGGTGAGTGGAATTTATTTCAATGCCTTTTGTTTAATATATGAACTCTGTTTTATAACATTTTGATAAATGAGCATGATTTGTTATATGTTTGAAATGTTTTGATTGATTTTGAAACTGACTTTTTATGAACCGTTGGAGTGTCCAAAAATTGGGTTGAATTATGAAATTATGCATCCATGTGGTTGAAATGTATAATGTGTCATTTTACGCTATATATTGCATTTGGTTTGTAAACCTAATTTCAGCATATTCTTGATACGAGATTGATTTTGGCCTTGAGAGCTTTGGTATGTATTGTTCCGTAGCTACGAAGGACACCATGAGAGGCGCTTAGATGGCGTCCGGATATGCCTCGACCTGGGGTATCCCACGAGTTGTCATGATTTTATTAACGATACGGTACTAACCAGATTGAACCCGAAAAGGGGGAGGATTTGGATACTCTCTCCAAGTCTAGCACCTGGACGAGGTCCGTCGCCAACGCCGGGATAGAGAGCACTTTAAATAAATTTGCATATAACACCCCCGTGCGCCTATCATAGGTCGAGGTAGACCTTTGCCAGGATACTTTCGGCTGGCAACTCTATGATTTTAATGACAGTGCTTTGGATGCATATTTGACTTAATAATGCGTGCAAATAATATATTATTGAAATGAAAAGCATGATAATTTGAAGTACGATTTGTATACTTACGTTTTGACACTCCTGTTTCACAATTCTTATTAGATGATTGCATTGACCCACTCACTCACTGAGTATTCTTTCCCTGAGTACTCACCCCTCATTTCCCTTCTTGTTTCAGAGATAATATTTGGCAAGAAGTGTTGCTTTTAGGACGCTTAATATCATTGGGAGATCTGGTCTAGACTTGAGGAGTCATTGTATATTTCACTATAATTTCATGAGTTAAAAATTGTATTTGTGGTATATATGTATTTTGAGGTCTATAGATGACCATTGTTTAATTCTGGGATAACTATACAAATATAGATGTTTAAATTGTGGAACTCTCAAGTCATTGCATAACACTTGCATTGAGGCAATTTCTATCTATTGTGTATGTTACTTGGGAATGTGTCATATCCTAGAAGTGTATTTTAGGACCACTCGGTGCCACCTCTAAATCACAGGAGGGGCAACTGATGGTTGTTCATGCCTTTGATGGGGGCATGGCAGTAGAGGTCTGTGGTTAGGACTGTGAAAATTTGTTTTGTTAGCCTTGCGTTGTCCTGGATTGTGCGGTATAGATGTGTTGGCCTGATATTGAGATTTGATTTATGTATTGTGAGGTCGGGTTGGCCCTATTGTACAGGTAGCAGATTGATTGCTATATGGAAGACCTCCGATATGCGGGGTGATTTTCTCCAATTTTTTTTTAAAATACAGCCGGCATTCAAGACAACGAACGGTTGCTTTAGATCCCGGTTCGGGGCGTGACAGTTGACTTGGTATCAGAGACCTGGGTTGAGAGCTATGTAGGAAGAGAGTCTTGAAAACATTCCCGAGTGTGTTTGTATTTAAAGTCCTCAATGGATGAAAGTTTCATATAGTCATGAAGTCCCAGTACATGGTCATAAGTATATGAGTTCATCTATTTTAGGGGGGTTAGATACGGTTGTATCTAGCCTAACATGTTTTTTTTATAGGATTTCATTCTTTGTGTGGTAGTCAAGATGTGACTAGTCTAAATTTCTTGAACCATGCCTATTCTTTGAACGATACCTAATAAGGATCCTTCTCTTACAGAAGTATGACGAACCGACGGAGCACCCGTTTTGCCCCACCAGAGGAATTAGATGAGCTGGAGGATCGTTCCTCCACTCGCGTGCCACCACCGGCACCTACTCAGCCAGCTGCTCAAGCTGAGACTCCCGTACCCATACTCAACGCCTTTCGGCAGGTGTACGAGTGGTACGCTTTGCATGGGTCCAGATTTCGCCCCCACCACCTCCTACAACGATGTCTGTACCTGGTGTAGCGCCAGTTCCTTCGGCACCGGTTCCACCACCGGTGGCTGATCCTTCTATCTTGTCAGAGCCGAGTGAGACCACATCGGCTACTCTTAGACGGGTACATGAGTTGGCTCAGTTGGTTAAGGAGGCCCGTCAGCTGGGGTGCACTGATTTCACAGGGCTTGGTGATGCTGCGGCAGCCAAGTATTGAATCAACCGCACCCGCAGGATTTTGACCGATCTGGGGATTGGAGAGGAGCTCTGCCTGAAAGTAGCACAGCGATTATTAGAAGGAGAGGCCCTCTTATGGTGGGAGACCCTCACTGATGAGGTGACAGAGCCACTGCGGTGGGATAACTTCCTTCGGAAGTTTGACAGCAGATTCTTCCCACTCTACCAGCAGGACCGGATGAGTCAGAGCTGGAACGGCTTACACAGGGATCCAGATCTGACTCAGAGTATGAGGCAGACATGCGGAGACTTATCGCATTTGTACCGGATCTGGCCACACCTCCGTATTTGGGCTTCAAATTCGAAGACGGTCTTAGCCTCAGCATAAAGAAGTATATGACTATTACTCCACAGTTTACACTGGCCGAAGTGATAAACTCTGCTCACCGCGTGGAGGCTTTGGTCCGTGCCGAGACTAGGTAAAGAGAGAATAGAGAGCTGAAGAGAAATAAAGAGAAGTCTCATTTTGCGTAGAGCTCCAAGAGAGGCAGGGGATCCAAGTCGCACAAAGACGGATTTGGATCTAGATTTTTTAATCTGGGACGGGGACAGTACTCCCAAGGGTTCAGACAGCCCACTCCGACTCACCATGCATAGTATACTACTCAACGGCATCTTTATTGCCACAAGTGCAATAGGTCCCATTCGATAGGAGTTTGTTCAGTGTCGGTCACTTGCTTCCACTGTAGGAAGTCGGGGCATATCAGGAGTTCCTACCCTGAATTAGGACTCGAAGGACAGAGTTCACAGAGCCGCACTAGTACTCCTCATATGGGTCGGGGCAGCCTACTCGGCCAACATCTTCTACTCCCAGGGTGACCATCGGGAGTAACACAGTACAGACCAAGGCACAACAGCAGCCTAGGGCTCAGGTCCAGGTTTATCCCATGACGCAGGAGGACGCCCAGGCGAACCCCAACATCATCACAGATACTCCTCCTTCTGATCCTGTAAAATAGGATCTCTATTCGTATTTCTACTTCTTTTGGGGATGTTAGCATTGTATCATGATAGTTGTATAGGTATTTTATGTTATGTACCCTTTTGTCGACATGATACTACCCTGACATCTTTGTACACTGAAGTTGTAAAAGCCTTAGTGACTCAACTATTTTGATATATATATATATATATCAAATTTGAAATTATTCTAAATCCATGTTCATTTTGTTCAATGATAGGTACTCTACCTATCTTCGGAATAGATACTCGTATCCTTATTGACATAGGGTTTAACTATTCGTATGTGATCGATCAATTCTCCCGACATTCTGACAGGCCACTCCCACCTTTGGACGAGGAGATATTGGTCATCACTCCTCAGGGTGAGCAGATTGTGTGCGGCATAATGTATAGAGAATGTGAGATCAAAGTTGGGGATACAGTACTGAAGGCAGATCTAATCTCTCTCGCCATGATTGATTTTGATGCCATCTTGGGGATAGATTGGCTATATATGCATTGGGCTTCAGTTGACTATTTTAAGAAGCAGGTAGAGTTTCGAAGACCCGATCAGCCAGTGTTGATTTTTTAGGACAAGAGGCGGGTTTTATCCCGCTGTGTCATTTCAGTTTTGAAGGCCAAACACATGATTCGCCATGGGTTTGTGGCATATCTGGCTCACATCATAGACACCACTGCTCAGGGACCAAGTCTTGAAGATGTTCTAGTGGTATAGGAGTTTACTGATGTTTTTCCCGAAGAGCTACCCGGATTACCACCGGTTCGAGAGTTCGATTTTGAGATTGATTTAGCTCTGGGGACTACCCCTATCTCTATGCCACCATACAGGATGGAGCCGGCTAACCTGTGAGAGCTCAAGGTCCAGCTACAGGAGTTGCTAGATAAGGGGTTTATCCATCCTAACACATCACCTTGGGGTGCTCCAGTGCTATTTGTAAAGAAAAATGACGGCTCACTGAGATTGTGTGTGGATTACAGGCAGCTTAATCGGGTGACTATGAAGAACAGATATCCACTATCTCGCATAGATGATTTGTTTGATCAATTGCAAGGTGGCCGAGTTTTCTCGAAGATTGATCTTCGATCGGGATATTATCAGTTGTGTGGATTACAGGCAGCTTACTCGATACAGGCACTATGAATTCCTTGTCATGCCATTTGGGCTGACTAATACCCCAGCTGTATTCATGGACTTGATGAATAGAGTTTTTCACGGCTATCTAGCCTAGTTTGTCATAATCTTCATAGACGATATACTGGTGTATTCGCGGAGTGACAAGGATCATGTTCAACATCTTCGCACCGTTTTACAGATCCTCCGCGATGAGCAGCTGTATGCCAAATTCACAAAATGTGAATTTTGGTTAAGACATGTTGGATTTTTTGGGCATGTCATTTCTGCAGAGGGGATTTTTGTCAATTCGCAGAAGGTCAATGCCATTATGAGATGGGAGCAGCCGCAGACAGTGACTAAAATCAAGAGTTTTCTTAGTCTGGCCAGGTATTTACCGCAGATTTGTTGAGGGGTTTTCCCGGATAGCTACACCATTATCTAGATTGACGCAAAAGGGTATTAAGTTTGTATGGGATAACTGTTGTGAGGCGAGTTTTCAGGAGCTCAAACAACGGTTGACTACAGCTTCGATTTTGGCGCTTCCCACCAGCAATCGGGAGTACACAGTGTACAATGATACTAGCCGACAAGGGTTGGGTTATGTTTTGATGCAAAATGGTCGAGTAATCTCCTACGCTTCTAGATAGTTGAAGAAACATGAGGTGAATTATCCGACACACAATCTGAAGCTTGTAGCCATAGTTTTCGCATTGAAGATATAGCGCCATTACTTGTACGAGGTGACTTACCGGGTGTATACGGATCATAAAAATTTGAAGTATTTATTCACCCAGCGAGAACTTAACCTGAGATAGAGGAGATGGTTGGAACTTCTCAAAGATTATGATCTTGTCATTGATTATCATCCAGGCAAGGCCAATGTAGTTGCTGATGCCTTGAACAGGAAATCAGTTTTATCGTCTCAGGAGAATGATACGGCATACCTCACTTGTTTGATGGGACTCCAGGATTTGGGAGTCAGATTGGTTAGTGATGATCAGGGCACTCTGTTAGCCAGGTTTGAGGTTAGGCCGATGTTGTTGGACCATATTAGGGAGCTTTAGGGCACTGATACCGAGCTCCAGACTCTTACTGAGAGAGCCCGCAGAGGTGTTATAGATGATTTTAGAGTCTGTAGTGATGGACTTTTGACTTATCGAGATAGAGTGGCTATACCCGCCAATGAGGATCTCTGTAGGTCCATATTGGAGGAGGCACACTCCTCGGCCTATGCCTTGTACCCGCGTAGTACAAAAATGTATCGAACTATTCGGGGCAGCTATTGGTGGTCAGGTCTGAAGAGGGACATTATGGAGTTTGTAACTAGATGTTTAGTCTGTCAGCAGGTGAAGGCTGAGTATCAGAGGCCAATGGGTTTACTACAGCCTCTTCCCATTCCCATATGGAAGTGGGAACATGTGATTATGGACTTTGTTATGGAATTGCCACGTACTCAGGCTAGATATGATGTGATTTGGGTGGTAGTCGATCGACTCATCATGTCTGCCCATTTCATCCCGATGAGCAGCGACTCTCCATTGGAAACATTGGCACGTCTATATATTGATGAAATAGTCAGACTGTATAGAGTTCCCGTGTCTATAGTCTCAGATAGAGATCTGAGATTCACTTCTCAATTTTGGCCCAAGCTACAGGAAGCTTTGGGCACGCGACTCAGTTTTAGCACAACATATCACCCACAAACAGATGGTCAGTCGGAGAGGACCATTCAGACGCTTGAAGATTTGCTTCGGGCTGTGTCATGGATCTTCGGGGTAGTTGGGATAGGTATTTACTGTTGGTAGAGTTTGCATATAATAATAGCTATTAGGCCAGCATCGGTATGCCACCCTATGAGGCACTCTACCGCAGGAAGTGTTGCACCCCATTGTGTTGGGATGAGGTAGGCTAGAGACACCTTACCAATGTTGAGTTAGTCGAGGAAACTAAGGAAAAGGTCAGGGTGATCCGCGAGCAGTTGAAAGCCGCTCAAGACAAACAGAGGGCATATGCGGATCGGAGACGCCGACCTTTAGAGTTGGAGGTGGGTGATATGGTATTTTTGAGAATTTCTCCCTTGAAGGGACTCATTCGACATCGGCAGTGGGGCAAATTGAGCTCCAAGTACATTGGTCCGTTCTGTATCCTCAGTAAGGTTGGGAGCGTGGCATACAGACTAGAGCTGTCAGACAAGTTATCTAGGATCCATGATATCTTCCATGTATCAGTGTTGAAGAAGTACATCCCAGATCCTTCGCATATTTTAGAGCTTACACCTGCTAAGTTATAAGAGAACCTCAGTCTTCCAGTTCAGCCCGTGGCTATTCTAGATCAGCAGATCAGGAAGCTACGGAGCAAGGAGGTCTCATTGGTCAATGTCTTGTGGAGGAGTGACTAGGTCGAGGAGGAGACCTGCGAGCTTGAGGAGGCTATGAGGAAACAGCACCCTTATTTGTTTGCTGTTTAGTCCTCTTTTAGTTTCAAGAACGAAATTTGTTTTTAGGGAGTTAGAAAATGTAACACCGACACTGTGCGGTGAACCCGTGTCCTAGAAAAGGATCACGGCCTGTTTTGGGTTGAAAGAAAGGGGAGGCTTGTAAAAAAGGTGGGGTACACCTTGCTGCATGACAATGAGAGTCTATGCATAAGGGTGGCTCGGGAATAAAAGAAGAGGGAAAGAAAAAAAAAAGGAAGAAAGAAGAAAGACTAAGAAAAACTATGTAAAATCGGTAAAGAAAAGAAAGGGATATGACTTACGGTTTTGGAGTTCAGCAAAGGCTTTGCACCGCAGGGATCTCTCAAGCAATTGCTCTCCTTCAAAAGATGTAGGCCTGGCCTTGTTGCACCACAGGGATCTCTCACAAGGCAAAGAACATTAGACAAGGCAAGTGCTGTCCAAAGACTACACTATGGAATGCCTAATATCCTACACTCAAGTCTCTCATTAATGAGAAATAGAAAGGGACGAAATTCTCAAGTCTTAACTGTATTTCTAATATGAAAATGAGGGGGAGTACATGGGTATTTATAGGCAAGGGAAAGGGGAAAAGAAGGGGCAGCAATAGGAACATTTCGGCCAAATGCACACCCTTGGCTGAAACATGAGTTCCTTTGTTCTATAACTACCTATAACTGCCTAAAAAGAGTCCCTTCGCCCTATATAATGATATCCCACTTATTACAACACTTCAAACATGAGTCTTGATACTTAAAACACTAAATAAAAGGGCATAAATATTGAAATACTAATAATATAAGTAATCTGTCCAGAATTGGGCAGAATGTGAGCAGTTGCTTGTATGATGCTTATGTCTCTTGGCTGTTTGCATGCACCTGCTCTTCTCCTTGCACCATTTCGTTGCCTACTGCCTTGGAAACACCTTTGGAAGTTATCTTGGCTTGGGCTCCTCGATTGCTTACTGGTCGCTCGTGAATTGGTGCCTTAACACATGCTGGTGCTGGTGCCTTTTCACTTAGCGTTGGGACTGCATTGCTTGGTGCTGGCACTTGCATTCCTTTGGGCATTGCTCCTTCTTTGTGCTTCTTCATGGCCTCTTCTTGTGTCTTCTGGTCCCTAGAGAAGAACCGTGGCTTGGTGGCAACCTTTGGTGGTGACTGCTCGATCGTGGCCTTTGGTGAGAAACTTGTGTCCATGCGAACCTCCATCGCATTTGTCCTAATGCCTTGCTTGCTGCCTGCTGCATGTTGCTCGTTGCTCATTACCTTATGCTCATATCCTTTTGCTTGCTGCTCATTGATCATGGCCTTTGGCTCATGGTCTTGTTGCTTGTTGCTCGCGGCCGTTGGCTCGCGGCCCTTTGCTTGTAGCACTCTGCTTGTAGCCTGTTGCTTGAGACCTTTCACTTGCTCATGTCCTTTGGCTCGTGCCTCTTGGTCGTGGCCTTTCATTTGCACCCTTTGGTTGGGACCTTCCGTGCGAACCTCCATGTTGTCTGCTCGTTGCCTTTGGCTCATGCGTTGCTCTGCTCGGCGTGCTCGATCCTTGGCATTGTGGAGTGCTCTCTTCAGTTCTGCTACATTCGCCCCTCCTTGGAGATGAACCTTGTCCTCAAGGTTGAATGAAGGATGTTTACAAATGATCTCCATTGGGTCTTCCCATGATGCATCTTCTTGACTAAGTCCTTTCCACTTGATCAATACCTCCTGGCGGGTATGTCCTCCTCGGCGTGTCATTCGGGTGTTCAACACTTGTTCAGGGATGAGAACCAATTCCCCATCTTCGTCCATCGGTGGCATAGTGGCTGCAATGCGTGATTGGTCTCCTACATATCTTCGGAGCCAACTAATATGGAAAACAGGATGTACCTTGATGCTCGGTGGAAGGTCCAATCGGTATGCGAGTTTCCCATACTTTGCAGTGATTTGGTATGGTCCATAGTACTTGGCCTTGAGTTTGACGGCTGTATGCTTGGCATCCTTTCGCTTTTTCTTGTAGTGATAATGGAGGTAGACCCAATCTCCAATCTGAAATTCTTCCTGTGGCCTGTTGCGATCATATATATCCTTCTGTCGTGCTTGGGCTCTCTTGATGTTGGCTTTGAGGTCTTCAAGTATCGCATCTCTTGTCCGCAACTCTTGATCAACCATGTCATTTGTTGTTGTTCCCTCGGTGTAAAAAGGGAGGTTTGGAGGTGGCCTTCCGTAAAGTGCTTCAAAGGGTGTCACGTTGATTGACGAATGATGACTAGTGTTGTACCAATATTCTGCCCAAGTGGGATACTCTTCCCATCTTCTCGGATTGTGGTGAACATAGCATCTCAAGTACTGCTCCAATGTCTTATTGGTACTTTCGGTCTGGCCATCGGTTTGCGGATGGTAAACTGAACTCCGGGCAAGTTTTGTTCCATGCAATCTGAAAAACTCCTTCCAAAACTTGCTCATAAATATCCTATCTCTGTCGGTGATGATGCTTCTTGGAACTCCATGTAATTTTATAACATTGTCAACATACAATTGAGCAATTGTCTTGGATGTATAGGGATGTGCAATGGGTATGAAATGTGCGTACTTGGTGAGGCGATCAACTACTACCAATATGCTGCTGCAGCCATTACTTGTTGGCAATCCCTCTATTATGTCCATGGTAACATCCTCCCAAATGTGTTTCGGAATAGGCAAAGGTTGAAGAAGTCCATGAGGTTTGGTAGATGCATTTTTGGTTTGTTGACATACCTCACACTGTTGGACGTGTTTTCGGATGTCTCCCTTGATGCTTTCCCATGTGAACCATTTGGAAATCCTCATGTAGGTCCTGAAGATTCCGCTGTGGCCGCCTTCCTTGCTGTCATGAAAGTGGGTGAGGATCTTTTTCCGTAATTCCTTGATGTTGGGCACATAGACTTTGCTTCTCCAAAGAAGCAATCCATTCCTCCATTCATATTGTGTCTCTTGGTTGTTGTCGGCTCCCAATTTTCGTATGATTCCTTGGCTGTAGTTGTCTTCTTGAAGGGCTGATTTTATATCTTCCCAAAGACACCATTGTGGACTGGATATAGGCAAGATTTCGGCTTGTGTCCTTTCTTCATTGCGTGGTACTTCTTCATCTTCAAGGCTGTCCATTTTGAGTTGAATCCATTTGTTGTTGTGCATGAACTCCATTTCTCTTTTGTTGTAATCAGTTACAACTTTTCCAAGTGTCGCGAGCCATTGTACCCCTAAAGCAATGTCCATTCCCATTAAAGGTAAAGAGTAGAGGTCGGTTCGAATGTCGTACCCTTGGATTTGAATGGTGACATCTCGGTGGATCTCTGAACATGGTAACTTTTCGCCACTTGCAACTTTTACTTCGAATGATGACACTTTCTCCACTGGTAACTTTAGCATACCGGCTGTTTTATGATTGATAAAGTTAAGAGATGATCCGTTGTCGATGAGGAGGGTTACCTCTCTATTGTTGACTCTTGCCTTGGTGCGCATCGTTCGTGGCCCTTGAACTCTGGCCATTGCATGAATTGATATTGCTGGTCCATCTTCATCTTGAAAGGTGTCTTCTTCTTCATACTCGGCTTCTTCTTGAAGTGGTGTCTCTTCACTTTCATCAACCAATTCGATCATGAAAAGTCGTGGCTACTTGCACTTGTGTCCGGGGGTGAATTTTTCATCACAATAGAAACATAAGCCCTTGGCTCTTCTTGACTCGATCTCGGCATAAGTGAGTTTCTTCACTCCTTGTGGTGTCTTGGTCGATATGGGCTGTGAAGGAACCTTAGAAGTAAAGGGTTTAAGGAATGGTTTGGTACCTCCTACTCCTTTGTTGACTTGTTGCCGTGATGTCTTGTGGATATCTTGAAGTTGTTCATTCTTGAGTCTTGGGATCTCCCATACTCGAATCAATGTCTTCGGCCTTTGTAACTTTACTTCGGCTGCAAGTTCAGGTTTGAGTCCTCCTATGAATGCGCCAATAAGTGCTTTTTCGGGCCACTCCACACGAGTTGAGATTCTTTCGAACTCCTTTTGATAGTCTCATAGGGATGCCGTTTGTTTGAGGCGTGTGAGGGCTTCATCATAGTTGGTGTACTCGGTGTCTCCAAATCTCTTCGTGATTTCCTTGCATAGTCTTCGCCATGATATCTCCTTTCGTCTTGCGATGTATCTCTCCTTGAGCCATTGATACCAAAGCTGCGCTTCTCCTTCAAAATAAAAACTTGCCATACGTACCCTTTCATTGGAGATTGTTGGATAGTATGAAAAGTATGTTTCTGCACGTGCAATCCATGTTGTAGGATCTCCTTCTTGAGATCGGGGGAACTCCAATCGATGTTGCTCATTTCTACGCCTTCTTGGTTGAATCTCTTCATCACTTCCGCTGGTTGGTGGCTCTTGGTCTTCATCTTCGGCAATGGATGAGGGTGGTGATGGAACTTGAGTTGGTGGTGTAGATGTTTCGCCAATTTTGTCCACGGTTGATTATTGATGAGGGCGCCTTCGGCCATGCATTCTTTCGGTTGGCCTGCTTACTCTCATTTCTTGTAGTATGGTAGTGATATTTGCAAGACTTTGCTCCAGAATATTAAACCGTTGGTTCATATCTTGTCTTTCCTTTTGAGCGGCTTCAAAGTTAGACTCAAGGGTCTCAAGCCGTTCACTTTGAGTTGGAACCTTTTCGGCCATAGTGAAAAGTTTTTGTGTTTTTTGTTTTTGTGAAAAAGAAAGAATAAGCTTTTGGACAGGGGAAAGAGGGGTGTTTGAGGAAATGGTGGAATGATTTTTTGAAGAAAAAAGAAAAGAAAATGAAATTGAAAGGATCGATAGGACCCTCTCAATGAAAGCACCAAATATGCGGCGAACCCGTGTCCTAGAAGAGGATCACGGCCTGTTTTGGGTTGAAAGAAAGGGGAGGATTGTAAAAAAGGTGGGGTACACCTTGCTACACGACAATGAGAGTCTATGCACAAGGGTGGCTCGGTAATAAAAGAAGGGGGAAAGAAAAAAAAAGGAAGAAAGAAGAAAGACTAAGAAAAACTATGTAAAATCGGTAAAGAAAAGAAAGGGATATGACTTACGGTTTTGGAGTTCAGCAAAGGCTTTGCACCGCAGGGATCTCTCAAGCAATTGCTCTCCTTCAAAAGACGTAGGCCTGGCCTTGTTGCACCACAGGGATCTCTCACAAGGCAAAGAACATTAGACAGGGCAAGTGCTGTCCAAAGACTGCACTATGGAATGCCTAATATCCTACACTCAAGTCTCTCATTAATGAGAAATAGAAAGGGACGAAATTCTCAAGTCTTAACTGTATTTCTGATATGAAAATGAGGGGGGTACATGGGTATTTATAGGCAAGGGAAGGGGGAAAAGAAGGGGCAGCAATAGGAACATTTCGGCCAAATGCACACCCTTGGCTGAAACATGAGTTCCTTTGGTCTATAACTACCTATAACTGCCTAAAAAGAGTCCCTTCGCCCTATATAATGATATCCCACTTATTACAACACTTCAAACATGAGTCTTGATACTTAAAACACTAAATAAAAGGGCATAAATATTGAAATACTAATAATATAAGTAATCTGTCCAGAATTGGGCAGAATGTGAGCAGTTGCTTGTATGATGCTTATGTCTCTTGGCTGTTTGCATGCACCTACTCTTCTCCTTGCACCATTTCGTTGCCTACTGCCTTGGAAACACCTTTGGAAGTTATCTTGGCTTGGGCTCCTCGATTGCTTGCTGGTCGCTCGTGAATTGGTGCCTTAATACATGCCGGTGCTGGTGCCTTTTCACTTGGCGCTGGGACTGCATTGCTTGGTGCTGGCACTTGCATTCCTTTGGGCATTGCTCCTTCTTTGTGCTTCTTCATGGCCTCTTCTGGTGTCTTCTGGTCCCTAGAGAAGAACCGTGGCTTGGTGGCAACCTTTTGTGGTGACTACTCGATCGTGGCCTTTGGTGAGAAACTTGTGTCCATGCGAACCTCCATCGCATTTGTCCCAATGCCTTGCTTGCTGCCTGCTGCATGTTGCTCGTTGCTCATTACCTTATGCTCATATCCTTTTGCTTGCTGCTCATTGATCATGGCCTTTGGCTCATGGTCTTGTTGCTTGTTGCTTGCGGCCGTTGGCTCGCGGCCCTTTGCTTGTAGCACTCTGCTTGTGGCCTGTTGCTTGAGACCTTTCACTTGCTCATGTCCTTTGGCTCGTGCCTCTTGGTCGTGGCCTTTCATTCGCACCCTTTGGTTGGGACCTTCCGTGCGAACCTCCATGTTGTCTGCTCATTGCCTTTGGCTCATGCATTGCTCTGCTCGGCGTGCTCGATCCTTAGCATTGCGGAGTGCTCTCTTCAGTTCTGCTACACACTGTAGTGTCAGTAATATTGTACCATTTTCAAAATATATAAATAAGATATTATTCAATTTAATTATATAGAGAGAAATTTTATTTATTTAACTTGATTGATTTTAGGGTATTTAATTAAATTTTTGGTATATTTTAGTTTGCCGAATCTACGAATCGAAGTAAACCCCGTTTTTACAAAAAAAAAAATAAATTTTAGTGAAATGTGGGTGTGAAGACATATATATATATCTATATAAATATATATAAATACAAAAAAGAGAGAGAGGAGATGCTGCGTTTTGGAGTGAAACGTAGCATCTCCCCCCTTTTTCCCAATTAGGGTTGGAAACCCTAATTTTATTTCTCTCTCTCTCTCCCTCTTTATCTTTCTCCCTGACTCTTCACCTTCCCGCGACCCCCGCTCCCCTCCGCCGCGCACCACCACCACCATCTTCTTCTTCTCTCCCTCTCTTTCTTTCCCTCTCGGATTCTCTCTCTCACTGTTTCTCTCTCTCTCCGCTACTCATCCTCTCTCTATCTCTTGCGATCTCCCTCCCTCTCGATCGCACTCCGCCACGAGCTTCTACCCACGCCACCACCACGAGAGCACCACAGCCGCTGCAGCTCCTCCCTCCCACAAGCGCGATCCTTCCTGCACGAGCACAAGCGCGCCGCAGCGCACGCTTCCCCGCCCGAGTACGCTACAGTGCAAGCGCGAGCGCGTGACCACGCGAGCGTACCACAACGTGAGCGCACCTGCTCGGTGAGTATACCACAGCATGAGCCCCCGCCTACGCACGAGCGTACGACTGTAGTCCAGCTCGCAAGCACACGTGCCAGCCCGCGAGCCGCGAGCGTGCCAGGCCGCTAACCCACTAGCCCGTGAGCCCACTGTGGCCGTGAAGCCCATTACGGCCCGCTGCCCGCAATAGCCCGTGATAGCCTGTGAGTCTCTGCGGAGCATTGTAACTTTTGAAGTGATCGAGGAGACATTCGGACGAAAATCTGTGCTCTGAGAAAACCCTAGGTGAAAAAAATTTCTTACCCATTCGATTTATTTGAATGAATGTTAGGGTTAAGTTTAGAAATGAGGAGAAATGGTTGGTGTGTAGGCACTACGTGCCCTGGGTGCTGCGCGCCTTGCACATGGACCCTGCAGATGGGCACTGCGTGCCCTACACATGGGCCCTGCACATGGGCCCTGCGTACTACCTAGAGGAGCACTGGGCTGTGGCCTTGCTGGCCCTTGGGTGCGAGCGAGAGATTTGATTAGTGTGAGCACTATGTGGGATTGGTTGAGTACTAACACTTGAGTCTTGTAGACATGTTGTATGCATGAACAAAATATGAGGAATTAGGGTAGGGTTCTAAAGGATTCGAACTACCTGATTTGCATACGTGTATTAGAAGTGATAGCCTATTTCCTATAACTGCGTAGGTTTGAAACTTGTTGATTTATATATATATATATATATATATATACATTCATAGGTATTGGGTGCCTTGATTTAGGGGAACACTTTTCTTCGCTTCGTGGTATTATTGGGAAGTGCGCTACCCTCAGTCATAACTTGAGTGAGATTTATTTCAATGCCTTTGTTTAATATATGAACCCTGTTTTATAACATTTTGATAAATGAGCATGATTTGTCGTGTGCTTGAAATGTTTTGATTAGTTTTGGAACTGACTTTTTGTGAACTGTTGGAGTGTCCAAAAATTGGGTTGAATTATGAAATTATGCATCCATGTAGTTGAAATGTATAATGTGCCATTTTACGCTATATATTGTATTTGGTTTGTGAACCAGATTTCGGCACATTCTTGATACGAGATTGATTTTGATCTTGAGGGTTTTGGTATGTATTGTTCCGTAGCTACGAAGGACAACGTGAGAGGCGCTTAGATGGCGTCCGAATATGCTTAGGCCTTAGGTATCCCACGAGTTGTCTTGATTTTATTAACGACACGGTACTAGCCAGGTTAAACCCGAAAAGGGGGAGGATTTAGATACTCTCTCCAAGTCTAACACCTGGACGACGTCCGTCGCCAACGCCGGGGTAGAGAGCACTTTAAATAAATTTGAATATAACACCCCCGGTGCGCCTGTCACAGGTCGAGGTAGACCTCTGCTAGGACACTTTCGGCTCGCAGCTCTATGATTTTAATGACAATGCTTTGGATGCATATTTGACTTGATAATGTGTGCAAATGATATATTGTTGAAATGAAAAGCATGATGATTTCAAGTATGATTTGTATACTTATGTTTTGACACTCCTGTTTCACAATTCTTATCAGACGATTGCATTTACCTACTCACTCACTGAGTATTCTTTCCCTGAGTACTCACTCACCCCTCATTTCCCTTTTTATTTCAGAGATAGTATTTGGTAAGGAGCATTGCTTTTAGGACGCTTAGTATCATTGGGAGATCTAGTCTGTACTTGAGAAATCATTGTATATTTTCGCTACAATTTCGTGAGTTAAATATTGTATTGATGATGTATATGTATTTTGAGCTCTATAGATGACCATTATATAATTCTTGGATGACTATACAAATATGGATATATAAATTGTGAAACTCTCATGTCATTGCATAACACTTGCATTGAGACAATTTCTCTTCATTGTGTATGTTACTTGGGAATGTGTCATGTCCTATAAGTGTATTTTAGGATAGCTCGGTGCCACCTCTAAATCACAGAAGGGGCGACTGGCAGCTGTTCATGCCTTTGACGGGGCATGGCAGTTGAGGTCTGTGGTTAGGACGGTGAAAATTCATTTTGTTAGCCTTGCGTTGTCCTAAATTGTGTGGTATGGATGTATTGGTCTGATATTGAGATTTGATTTATGTATTGTGAGGTCGGGTTGGCCCTATTATTCAGGTAGCAGCTTGATTGCTATATGGGAGACCTCCGATATGCGAAGAGGTTCTGCTCGATTTTTTGTAAATATACAGTCGGCATTCAGGACAATGGGCGGCAACTCACGATCCCAGTTCAGGGCATGACACTAAGTATGTGTCTGGGTATACTTCGCGCGTAGGTACCTGCAAACATCCAATATATGGTATAGGCGCGGCCGGTTGAACCTGCAAGGGGGAGGACATGTGTGATGCCATTGTCTAGCGCCGGGCGGGGTCCTATACGTGATTTGATTTGTGTATGAGCTAGCCACGGTGAAGCTCATGGCCAACATCGGGATAGAGAGTGACTTTTGAACATTTATGCATAATAAACCCTCGATGCGCCTGTCTTTGGTCATGGTTGACCTTTGTCAAGATCATATTCGGCTTGCTCTCTTAAAATACTTGATTTTGAATTGATACATATATGTATGGTACCGTGTGATGGACTAGATGATTTCATTTTACTAATCATACCATGTTTTACTTCCAAATGTGAATTATTATTTACGAATAATCATGTTGATACTCCAATAGTTCACATACTATTTATGCTTAATATTGATCCCCTCACTCACGGGTATCTCCATTGATACTCACCCCTCTCCTTTCCTTTCTCAGATAGGGTTATTGTGATAGAGGACATGTCAGGCTCTAAATGTCATTGTCGCGTAATTGTGGAATTACGTATTCACTATGATGAGATCTAAATTTTATTTGAAATATGAGATCCGTGTTGTATATTGACCCTACAAGGTCTTGATATTGAGGTCCATTGATGGACATGTACATTTTATGGGACGACTGTATAAATTATTGACATTTATTTGTGAAATTCTCATATTGGCTCATTTCAAGTGTATTGAGGCATTTGAAAGCATTTAACTTCTTAACTTGGGAATTTGTTGTATTCATGCATAAAATTTTAGGCCCGTCCGGTGTGGTTGCCACTCATGCTCTAGTTAGACATGACAGTAGATGTCTGTGGCTAGGACTGCTAATATTCATGATAACCTTGTGTTGTCCTAGGTGTTATGTTGTAGATTGATTGGTATTATACGAATGTGGTTGATATGTTGTGAGGCTGGGTTGGCCTGTTTATTTAGGTGGCAGGATGATCATTCAATATATAAGTTGATTTGTATATGGGAGACCTCTGAAATATAGGGAGGTTCTGTCCAACTTTTTAAAAAACCGAGCCGGCATCCAAGCCAACGGGTGGTTGCTCATGACCCTGATTCAGGGCGTGACATAGGTTGTGAGTCTTCTCTGGGACCCACGACCCCGTTGTCGTCAGGAAGTGGCTCAAACGAATCAAAGAAGTTATGGAGGACATGGGAGTTTCAGATAAACTCAAGCTAATAATAGCAGTCAGACTGCTAGAGGATGATGCCCGTGACTGGTGGGATGGCATCGAGGATAGAGCGGATGAGCCGCTGACCTAGGATAACTTTCTAAGGAAGTTTGATTTCTAGTATTAAACGATGTTCGACTGCGACATGAAACAGTAAGAGTTCCTAAAGTTGAAGTAGGGTAGAATTCTGTGTCAGAGTATAAGACTGAGTTGTACAGACTGGTGGCATTTTTCCCAAAGTTAGTAGGGGCTGAGGAGACCAGGAGATTCAAGTTTGAACATGGACTAAATCTCGCCATCAGAGAACGGATGACATTCTCCAAGGAGGATACATATTCTAGAGTTCTGCAATTGGCACTGCGGGCAGAGCAGAATATCAAAGAGCGGAACAGACTCACCGAGCAGTAAGACCAAAGAAAGAAGCCTAGATTTGGGTAGGGACAGAGCTTCAAGAGGAGTAGAGGCTGAGATTCATATAGCGACAGCCCTAGACAAGGACCTAGGATTACACCTTATGGGCAATATGGGCAGTCATCAGCCCTGATGAGTATACCGGGTGGTAGCTTGGGCATTGCGCTATGGTCCGAAAGAGCGCAGAGAAGGTCCTACCTGATTTGTTAAAAGACACATCCAGACCCATGCTGATTCCCTGACAGATGTTTTCAGTGTGGAAAGGAGGGATATTTCAAAGACCGTTTTCCCGATTTATGAGCTGAGAGGTATAGTCATGCCCTAGATTTGAACTTTCATTGTGGCCCAGTTGGCAGCTCAGTGCCTTCTACGACACCTCCTCATAGCACCATGGGAAAGTCTTCCACTAGGGCTAATATACCTACTCCACCTTCTCGTCAGCAGCCGAGGACACAGACTAGACTATATGCTATGATCGACGAGGAGGCATAGGCCAGTCTAGACATAGTAACAGGTGCTACCTCCACTCCTCATCCTGATGATGTATGAGAACTTTAGACTATAATGCATTTTGGTGAAATTTGAAAGATGATATATATATCTATTTTGAGATTTTATCCTTAAATAATTTTCAATTATTTATATAAAATTAAGCTAATAGACTTAATAAATTCAGGTGATAGGTACTATGATTATTTTCAGAAGGGATGCCTATGTGTTGGTTCACACTGGGGCGAATAGTTCTTTTGTAAGCACGAACTTCGCTCATTATGCTGACAAGGTTCTTACCACTAGATAAAGCACTGTTAGTCATTACTCCCTTAGTAGAGCAGACTGTCAGGAAAGAGGTACATTGAGACTGTGGGGTTAAGTTGGATAGCACAATATTAAGGCAGATCTGATTCTACTAGACATACGAGACTTCAACGCCATCCTAAGTATAGATTGGCTATACCGGCACAGAGCTTCAGTGGACTGTTTTGCTAAGACAGTTGAATTTTGGAGACCAGAGTGTTCAGTATTAGTTTTCTATGGAATTAGGTGGGTTTTCCCGAATTATGTGATATCAGCTTTGGAGGCCCGAAAATTGATGAGTAAGGGTTATACAGCGTATCTGGTGCATGTTGTGGACACCATAGTAGAAGGACCAAGAATAAATGATATCCTAGTGGTGCAGGAGTTGTCTAATGTATTCCCTAAGGAACTACCCAGATTATCTCCAGTTCGGGAGTTCGATTTCGCCATTGATTTGGTACTAGGCACTGTGCCTATCTCAATTCCGCTATACAGGATGGCCCTGGTAGAGCTAAAAGAGCTAAAAGTTCAGTTACAATAAGTGTTGGATAAGGGATGCATCAGACCAAACACTTCACCTTGGGGTGCTCTGGTATTATTTGTCCAAAAAAAGGATGGCACTCTCAGACTATGCATCGATTATCGATAGTTGAATTGGGTGACCATAAAAAATCGTACCCACTACCTTGAATTGATGATCTATTCGATTAGTTGCAGGGGGCCCTGGTTTTCTCTAAAATTGACCTAAAATATGGATATCATCAGCTACGGATCAGGGAAAGTGATATTCCCAAGACAGCCTTCAGGACCCAGTACGGTCACTTTGAGTTCTTGGTGATGCCATTTGGGCTGACTAATGCTCCAGTAGCTTTTATGGAGCAGATGAACCGGGTATTCCACTCCTTTCTGGATAGATTTGTTATCGTCTTCATCGATAATATTTTTGTGTACTCAAGGAGTGATGAGGAGCATTCTTAACACCTACGGGCTGTATTGCAGATACTCCATGAGAAGGATCTATATGCTAAGTACTCCAAGTACGAGTTTTGACTGAGAGAGATTGACTTTCTAGGTCATGTGATTTCTATTGATGGAATCTTTGTGAACCCGAAGAAAGTTGAAGCTATTATGAAATGGGAGCAACCACGGAACGTTACGGAGGTGTAGAGTTTCCTTGGATTGGTAGGAAATTATTGGAGGTTTGTAAAGGGATTCTCAAAGATTGCTACTCCACACTCCAATTTGACGCGGAAAGAGGTCAAGTTTGTTTGGGATGACCGCTGTGAGGTGAGCTTTCAGGAGTTCAAACAACAACTAATGTCAGCACCCATCCTCGCTTTCCCTACTAGTGATGGTGAGTATGAGGTATACTACGATGCTAGCTGACAGGGACATGGTTATATCCTGATGTAGAAGGGTTGGGTCATCGTTTACGCCTCCCAATAGCTAAAGAGGCATGAACTGAATTATCCTACCCACGACTTAAAGATTGTTGCTATTGTATTCACCTTGAAGATTTGGCAATACTATCTATATGGGGTTACTTACCGGGTGTATACAGATCACAAAAGCTTGAAATATCTACTCACTCAGAGGCAGCTCAATCTCAGGTAGAGGAGATGGTTGGAGCTTCTTAAAGACTATGATCTGATTATTGACTACCACCCTGGGAAAGCAAATGTCATTGTGGATGCATTGAGCCGTAAATCATCATCATCAGCACCCACTGAGCCGTAAATGTCATTGCGAACTCCGCTCTTTAGGAGTCAGATTGACCACAGATGATTTTAGAGTATTTTTTACCAGATTTGAGGTGAGATCAACTCTGCTTAACCATATTCGGAAACTTCAGTTTACTGATGAGGAGCTTCAAGGGATTGTTAAGAGGATTAACAAAGGGGAAGGCGGAGACATCAAAATCAGGGATAATGGCTTAGTAGTTTTTGAGACACATATCTGCATTCCCAAGGATGATGACCTTAGATGAGCCATATTGAAAGAGGCTCACTCTTCAACCTACGCTCTTCCATACTCCAACTTGATGCGGAAAGAGGTCAAGTTTGTTTGGGATGACCGCTGTGAGGTGAGCTTTCAAGAGTTCAAACAACGACTAATGTTAGCACCTATCCTCGCTCTCCCTTCTAGTGATGGTGAGTACGAGGTATACTACGATGCTAGCTGATAGAGACAAGGTTATATCCTAATGTAAAAGGGTCGGTTCATCGCTTATGCCACCCGACAGCTAAAGAGGCATGAACTGAATTATCTTACCCACGACTTAGAGCTTGCTGCTATTGTGTTTACCTTGAAGATTTGGCGACGCTATCTATATGGGGTTACTTGCCAGGTGTATACAGATCACAAAAGCTTGAAATATCTGCTCACTCAGAGGCTCAATCTCAGGTAGAGGAGATGGTTGGAGCTTCTTAAAGATAATGATCTGATTATTGACTACCACCCTGGTAAAGCAAATGTCATTGCGGATGCACTGAGCCGTAAATCATCATCATTAGCACCCATTGAGCCATAAATGTCATTGCGAACTCCGCTCTTTAGGAGTCAGATTGACCACCAGTGATTTTGGAGCACTTTTTATCAGATTTGAGGTGAGATCGACTCTGCTTGACCATATTCAGAAACTTCAGTCTACGGATGAGGAGCTTCAAAGGATTGTTAAGAGGATTAACAAAAGGGAAGGCGGAGACTTCAAAATCAGGGATAATGGCTTAGTAGTTTTTGAGACACATATCTGTATTCCTAAGGATGATGACCTTAGATGTGCCATATTAGAAGAGGCTCACTCTTCAGCCTATGCTATGCATCCTGATAGCACAAAGATGTATCGAACGATTCGAGAAAGTTATTGGTGGGCGAGTATAAAGGTGAGATAGCCAGTTTTGTTACCCGTTGTTTGGTATGCCAGCAAGTGAAGGCTGAGCATCAGCAACCCGCCGGCACACTACAGCCTCTTCCCATTCTTGAGTGGAAGTCAGAATATATCACCATGGATTTTGTAATGGGTCTTTCACGAATTTCGGCACAGTACAACGCTATTTGGGTGATCATAGACAGACTCACCAAGTCCACATACTTCATTCCCATCTGTGGTAGCTATCCACTAGAGGGTTTGGCTCACCTGTACATCAATGAAATAGTTTGACTATATGGAGTTCCAGTATCCATTGTTTTGGATAGAAACCCGTGTTTTACTTCTCGATTTTGGCCGAAGTTGCAAGAGGCCATGGGTATCCGACTGAAGTTCAATACTACATTTCACCCCCAGAAGGATGGTCAATCTGAGAGGATAGTTCAGACACCAGAGGACATGATGAGACCCAGTGTCATGGACTTCAAGGGTAGTTGAGACCAACACCTCCCGTTAATAGAATTTGCCAACAACAATAGCTATCAGGCTAGTATTAGGATGCCACTATACAAAGCCTTGTACGGGAGAAAATGTCGGACTAGGATGAGGTCAGGGAGAGATAGCTCAATTGTATAAATTTGATTAAGGAGACACAAGAGAACGTGAAGGTCATCTATGCTCGGATGAAAACTGCCCAGGATAGGCATAAAAGCTATGCAGACAAACGGTGGTGACCTTTGGAGTTTAGGAGGGAGACATGGTGTTTCTAAGGGTATCCCTTTGGAAGGAGACAATTCGATTCAAATAGCGGGAAAAGCTTAACCCCAAGTATATCAGACCTTTTCGAGTCCTTGAGAGGATTGGGAAAGTGGTGTATAGGTTGGACCTGCTCCTTGAGTTAGCATGGATTCATGATGTATTCTATGTCTTGATGCTAAGAAAGCACCTTACTGATCCTTCCCATATACTGGAACCTCCATCGGTAGAGTTGAGTGATGATTCGAGCTTCCCCGTCCAGCCCATAGCCATCTTAGACAGACAGACCAGGAAGCTACAGAGCAAAGAGGTCCCCCTGGTCAGACTACTTTGGAGGAACGATCAAGTCAAGGAGCAGACTTGAGAGCCCGAGAATGCTATGAAGAGAGAGTACCCCTAGTTATTTGATGTATAGTTTCAGTTTAATTTCAAAAACGAAACTTTTTATTAGTGGGTTAGGAATTATAACACAGATTTTTGATAAATATATATCATGTACCACTCCTCATGATTCTAAATACATATTAATATCCTTTTGAGATATCTAAAATATAATTTTAATTATCTATTTATTTATTTTGAAATTTTGTCTCAAAATCGGTAAAACCGAAAATTTTATCGGTAAGCAAAAAGTTTTCTTGGCAAATGCTGGCAAGGCCCAAAGAAGTCAACAATAGCTAAGAAAAGGCATACACACTTAAATAAAGTTATTTAAATGAAATTTCATATTTTTAAGGAATTTTGAATGAAATTTCATATGGACCAAAAATGTAAATTTATTAAAAGTTCGGGATCTAAATGCAATTAAGGAAAATTGAGGGACTAAGTTGCAAGCCACTCAAGAATTGTTGCACATTCAAGAAAGCTCATAGGATGGCAATTTATGCATGAAATCTAATTGGAATAGTTTGTGTTAGTTGTGACACTTCTCCTCTTCACATGGACATCCAACAAGACTCCTAATGGAGTGTATGGAGCTTGCTTGAATCAACAATTGTATGGTTTGAGTGCTAGGACAAGTAGATGGTTGAGATAATGCATGGGGTAATCCTATGGTCAAGAAAGTTTTACAAAGTTTATAAAAGAACTTGTTTAAAAAGAATTCAACTCATTTTCTCCATTCAACCCCCTTGGACGAAATATGTAGGATTCATATCAATTTAAGTGCAACCATGAAATCAAGGAGGTAAGAACATTTTTGAAAATTATTGGATTTCAATTAGAAGTATAGAAGTGTTGTATAGGAATTCATGTTGATTTATGATTTGATTTTTGCTAAGGTGATATAAAAAGATTTTCAATGATTCAAAGGGAGTGCTGGTATGTATTGTTAGCAAGAGAAGTTACAAGGAAGGTAACATGTTTTAACTTGTACAAAAATTAAATCATTTGTTGAGTAGTTACATTAGTATCCATACTAGCATACTAGATATTAAATTCCAAATTTGAGTCTTGTGTAGTCTTGTTATGATATCTCATTCTATAGAAATCGAAAATCTAAACCCTTCATTCATGTGTAAACTAGACGCCCTAAGCTTTAAAATGGTGTATTATATGAAACATCTCATGAAAGAATCGATTTTTAGTGATTTTTTGGAATTTAGCATGATTCAACCATTCTGTTTTCATACTCTGTGTACGACCAATACATTATACAAATTTTTAAGATACCTACTGTATAGAATTTGGAGAAACTTAAAACATGATAGTTGCTGATCTCTGTCTTATCTTTAATTTAAGTTAAAGATTACTTGAATCAGAGTAATAGGCAGAAAGTTGTAGTATTTTTACTGAAACTACGCAGAAATAGTTTTTAAAGCCGAAACTGAAATTAAAAAGGAATTTTATAAAATTATACACATAAAATCAGAGGAGAGTATAAACCAGAAGATTTTTGATCAATTTTTGTCTTCAATTAGAGATAAGAATCACTTAAATTGGAGGAGTATGCAGGAAGATATGGAGTTTCTCCCAAAATTGTGCAAAGTTAAACTTTGGAAACTTAGATTTTACCTTAAAAAAAAAACATTTCCATATGCAATTCATAGTCCTATGATATGATATTATCAAAATAATTGATAAATTATATATTGTGTAACCTAAGTGTAAGGTTATGTTTTCGTATGAGGGGTAACTCATTCGAGAAACGAGGACAATTAAGGGGAGTAGCGTACCCTCCCCAATCGATGTGAGTGGGATGAACTATTTCTGACTTTAAATGAAAAATATTTTGATCATGATTTTTATAAATAAATTTTAAAATGTGATTTAGAAATATTTTAGTGTTTGTGGCATGTCTTGAAATGATGATTCTGAGAAAATTTACATCAAGATATTACGACTTGATAGTGCCATGATTTTCCTTACGAGTCAAAATTTATGAATAATGACATATGACTCATGTGTATGATTATGAGATGGTACATAGTGGTTATAACGCACTCTCTACCATGGTTTTGAGTGTTTACCTGACGGGGTGATGTGGTGGGGTAACACGAGAACAGGGTTTGAGCTCCCTGACTCTGGTTAACAGATCCAATAGACGAGCACTCGTGAGGACCGTGTTAACACCAAGTGAAGGGGTTTAAATATATATATATGTTTCATTTTTATGACATTGTGGTGACCTCTTGGTGGATTTTACCTTGATTAGGCCAAACTATGGGTACAATATGATTTATTATCGACTGACACCCATGATGCATGATTATAATAAAGATACATATTATTTTGAATTACACGATAAGTTGCAAATGAATATAAATTTAAAAACAATGATTTGACTTACCACTCTCACAAATTCAATTATTTTCATTATATAATCATTGTATTTCACTTACTGAGTATGTAGATTATACTCACCCCCTCATATTTAAAAATTTTCAGCTTATACTGCACTTGACTTAATTTGAGATACTATTCCATGAGTTTTACTAAGAGACGCTACCGGGTAAATATTTGTACCCATCCTTATTTACGATTGGACCGCGCAAATAAATATTATATGTAAGTCAGAGGCAAATGTTTTAAAAAAACTTCTGAAAAATATTCTTCTTTAAATCTTCTGTTGTATAATTTGACTTAAGATATCGAGCAGGGTCATGATATTAGTTATAATATTAGCCTTGCGTCATCTCCGCGTACGAGTAGGGCATACCCGTGTCTCGAGGAGTCACGGCAGTTTGTTCGCATGCTTGACCTGCGGGTCGAGGCGTGACAATTTATGTTAAGCTCAAGTAGTCGTTCTAATGGAGTTAAGGGTGGGTTTGTGGTAGAAGAAGGTGAAATCTAAAAATAGACTTTTAAGAAAAGGAAGATTGTATCTTAACCTCTTTCCCCCTCTCTCTCTTTACCTAAATGGAATGTGGGGCCCCAATCATGGTGAGTTGTCAAAGGTAAGAGTACCATGTGATGGGTGATGATGTACCATTGTGTCTTTTTCTTTTTCTTTTTCTTTTTATAAATTCTTTTCCATTTCATTTTTTTTTCTTTTGTGTGTTCACCTAGAACTCTAATTTGGTTCTTTTATTGTCTTATTCTGATTGTTCTCATTCACCAATATGTTCTCCAATCTATGCTAATTTTAATATATACAATTTATAGTTAAAACTAAAAATATAAAAATTAAAGCGTGCATGGCACATAAAAATTCAACGAATTTTAGCACAGTACAAAATATGGAATCTAAATGTGCTCATTAAAAATGCAAATGGATGTTTTAATGTTTCTCAAAGTGGGACCTTACATCCTTCCCCCTTAAAAGATCCGATCCTCCGGATCACTGCTCATACTCAAAAAGATATGGGTACCACTTCCTCATTTCTGGTTCTAACTCCCAGGATGCCTTATCGGAGGTATGGTATCTCTACATAACTTTATCAATATGATAGTCTTGTTCCTTGAATTCTACTCTCGAGAGTCTAAAATCTAGACAGGCTGCTCAACATAAGTTAAATCTTCAGCAATCTGGAGTGACTCATAGTTGATCGCGTATGAAGGATCATGAACATACTTTCTCAATATTGAAAGATGAAAGATATGGTGAACTCTCTCAAATGTTTGAAGTAGCGTTAAATCATAAGCAGATAATCTAACTCTCACTAGAATCTCAAAAGGTCTAACAAATCAAGACTAAACTTTCTCATTTTCTTCTCAAATCTCACCACCCTTTGATTGGAGAAATTTTAAGGAAACTTTATCTCCTACCTCAAATTTCAAATCTCTGAATCACTAATCAGCATAACTTTTATCGCGGGATTGAGTTGTTCTAAGCTTTTCTTGAATGATCCGAACCTTTTCTGTGATTTCCTATAGATAAGTAGGCCTTGTCTCGGATTGAAGTATATGTTTCTCTCCCACGTCTTCCCAACAAAGAGGAGTCATATATTTCTCCCATACAATGCTTTAAATGGTACCATGCCAATATTAGAGTAGTAGTTATTGTTATAAGCAAATTCCACTAATATCAAATGTTCAGCCCAATTAGCACAGAGTTCTAAAACACAAGTTGTCAACATATCCTCTAAAGTCTGTATAGTCCTTTATGACTGACCATTTGTCTAAGGATGATATGTTGTAAAGAAATTAAATTTAGTTCCTTACATGGTCTAAAAGCTTTGCCAAAATCAAGAAACAAATCATAGATCTGTATTAGAAACAATGGATATAGATAAGCCATGTAATCTTATAATCTCATCAATATAAAGTTTAGCTAATTTCTCCAAAGAATAAGTCACTACAAATGGGAGAAAGTAAGCTGATTTAGTGAGACAATCTACTATAATCCATATGGCATCATATCCTCTCATAGTTTTAGGCAATCATGAGACAAAATCCATGGTGATATGCTCTTATTTCCACCAGGAATAAGAAGTGGGTTAAGTAGTCCACTAGGTCATTTGTGTTCAGCCTTCATTTGTTGAGATGTCAAATATCTGCGAACAAACTTTACAATGTCTCTCTTCATACTGGGCCACCAAAATAATTGACATAAATCCTTATATATCTTGGTGGATCTTGGATGAATAGAAGAGTTTGAATTATGTGGTTCCTAAAAAATTAACCTTCGCAATCTCTGAGATTCCGGAACTACTAACCTATCCTGAAATTTGACTGTTGCATTTGATATATTGAATTCAGGATTCTCCCTTCTAGAACGTCTTCCCTAAGCTTGATTATCTACTCATCAGTTTGCTGAACTACCATAATGCTATCAGATAGATCTAGTCGGACCATAGATCGAGCTAAAAAGAGACTCCCGGCTAGTAACCTCCGCATTAATCCTTAATTGCTCAAACTTAGCTATCATCTGATACTCTCTTACTTGTAGAGCTACTACTAGTATAGTACCTTTGTGGCTGAGGGCATCTGCTACAACATTTGCTTTGCGAGGTTGATACGAATGGTAATATCATAGTCCTCTAATAATTCAAGCTACCTATAGTGTCTTAAATTCAACTCCTTTTGGGTAAATAAGTATTTGAGACTCTAATGATCAATAAATATTTTACAGTACTCACCATAGAGGTAGTGTCTCCAAATTTTCAAAGTAAAAACAATAGCTACAAGCTCTAGATCATGCGTAGAATAATTCTCTTCATGAGATTACAATAGTCTAGAAGTATAAGTTATCACATTCTGTCCCTGCATTAGTACACAACCCAAATCGGTCTGGAATGCATCACTAAAGATCACATATCCTTGTCTACTAATCGGTAATGTTAGTACTGGATCCAATACAAGTTTACCTTTCAAAGTCTGAAAATTAGTCTTACATTGTTCATCACATCTAAAGGGTGCATTCTTACGAGTCAATCTCGTAAGTGGAGCAGCTATCGAAGAGAAATCCTTAACAAATCTATGATAATAACCTGCCAAACCCAGGAAACTACGTACCTTCATAACTGTAGTAGGTAGGGACTAGTTAACAATAATTTCAATTTTTTTTGGATCTACTGAAAGTCATCTTCCCGAGACAATGTGACCCAAGAAAGTTATTTCACTTAACCAGAATTCACATTTACTTAGTTTGGCATATAATTTCTCGGTACTCAAAATCTGTAAAGTAATACAGATATCCTGTTCATGTTGAACTCTATCTTTGGAATAAACCAATACATCATCAATAAATATAACAATGAAGTCATCCGGATAGAATTTGAAAACATGATTCATCAAATCCATGAAAACTATTGAGATATTGGTTAATCTAAATGGCATAACTAAGAACTTATAGTGACCATAGCGTATACAAAATGGCATCTTAGGTAAATCTTCCTCTCTCACCCTAATCTAATGATAGCCGGATCTAAGATCCAATTTTGAGAAAAGTGTGTCATCTCTTAACTTATCAAACATATCATCAATTCGCGGCAAGAGGTATTTATTTATTATTGTAACTTGATTCAATTTACGGTAATCAATACACAACCTCAAGGAATCATCATTTTTTTACGAATAAACTAATGTACCCCAAGGAGAAACACTTGTAAGAATAAACCCCTTACCTACTAGTTCTTGTAACTTAGTTTTCAACTCTTTCAATTCAATTTGTGCAATACTATATGGAGTTGTAGAGATAGCAATGGTATTTAGCATCACATCAATAGTGAACTTTACCTCTCTAACTTGTGGCAATCTGAGTAAATCATCTGAAAACATATCCGGGAAATCCCACACCACTGGTATGTCAAACAATTGAGATTGTTCTTTCTTATCTTTAGTGACACAAGCTAAATATTCCTAACAACCCTTCGATAGCATCCTACTCGCTCGAATAAAAGACATGACTGGGGCTTTGATAAATCTATCACTAATAAAGAAAATCTGTGGTTGTTCTAGTGGTGAAAAGCAAACAATTTTCCGATGACAATCAACCGGTGCATAATTAGTTGATATCCAATCCATGCCAAGAATTTTGTCTAAACCTATCAACTCCAATGGTAGCAAATCAATACTAAAATTATACCCCTGGAAACTCACAATGTAATATCTATAAATTTCATTAACAAGAACCACATCCCAAGCGATGTGGCAACCCATAGCCCCTGCTCTAGAAGTTCAATCCCATATAGAAAATGTACGATAAATGATAACAAAATGAATGAATGTATGGCATCCTGGTTAATCAAAACACACATGTCACAAGAAAATTATTTCATCTTATTTATAATCACACCAGGTAAAGCACGAGCCTCCTGAGTAGTGACTGAATGAACTCTAACCTAGCTTCCTGGGCTTGGTGGCATACCTTAAGTCGTCTCTACTGTGACCGTGGTGAAAAGAATGGTCTATGTGGTTATGGCCTCAATAGAACTGGAGGAGCTGTTGCCTGCTGAACCGGTAGAGGTCTAAGTAGTGGAACGTGCTGTAAAGGAGTAGGCTATGACTGCACAAGCCTAAGCAGACAATGAGAAGCATAATTGCCCAACTAAAAACGTATAAAACAAAGTTCCATTTCTCTCTTACATGACCCTGTATAAAGATTTTCACAAATTGGACACAATGGCCTCTTACAGGAGCTTTCGCTCTGCTCAAAATGCCTCTTCTTCTCTTTTTTCCTTTTCATGCTTGAAGCTTGGACTTCTGTTGGCCTTTTTTCTCATAATCTTTCTTGTCTATCCTCAATAACCAATTCTAAGACCTTTGCATTGTTTACTAGGTCCTGATAAATGGTAAAATGCAGATCTACGAGGTACCTTTGGAAGAAGGATTGCAATCCTTTTTTAAACTTTTTTGCTCTCTTTTCTTCTGTATCAACTAATTCTGGGGTAAAAACTGATTCTCTAGTAAAGCAGTCTTCATATTGACTAACAATCTGACTACCCTATCTCAAATTCATAAATTCAGACATTTTCTTATCTCTAATAAAAGTGGGTACATATCTATCATGGAAAATCTGAGTGAAATCACCCCAACAAATACACTGAAGGTCATTCGCATATCAGAGTCTCAACTCAGAAACTTTACCAACCATAGGTAGCTTCCTTTAAATAATGGGTGGCAAGTCTAACCTTGTATTGGTTAGCAACCATAAATTCAGAGAAGAGCCTCTGTATTTCCACAATCTAAGTTTCCGCAATCCAAGAATAATCACTTCCTGAAAAAAATCATCGACTCTATCTTCATAAAATCAGTCATCAATTTTTGAAACCGATGATAGTTTCGAGACACATTAGTGTTCCCTCTATCTCCATGTCCCTCTCTATACTCAGTAGTTCTTTGATCTCTACCAATATAGTTTGATCTGATTCAAAACCAATTGATACAGTTGAAGTTGTTGAAACTGACATAGCTAAGGAAGTAAGATTGGCATGAATAGCTGGAGAGACATCTTCAGTCTCACTCCTTGTCACTAGTTGAGACAGTCTGTCTGTCAATCTACGAATGTCTCCAGACATAGTATCTACTATAGTCACCAAAGTATCCAAAACTTTTCACAAATTTGGCTTCGTTGGTCTCTAAACACCGGGCATCTGGGATTAAGGCTCCTATCTCTATTCACCATCTCTGGGTTCCCCTTCAGGAGGCATTTCATTTTGTATTCTAGTCTTAACCATTTTGTTTGTAAATAACCTGATAAATGTAAATGACAAATAACGCCACTCATTAGATAATCACCCTCTATCTAGGAAGCTATATCATAGTCACAAATCCTACATGCAAATTTCCCAAAACCTTGGTCTCTAATGCCAACTAAATGACCTGTTATTTAGATATCATACCACTTAGGAAAAGGAAACAGACATACAAATGTAGAAGCAAATAACATGATTAAAATGCGATATTTGGACTTGCGACAGTCGCACTCCCCTTGTGTAATAACACGAAAGGAGATATATATTAAATGAAAATAAATTGTTTGTTATCTTTAAATAAAATAATTACAAAATCTCCCCTATTTAATGACTATTTAGCTCTAAGGTCCTATTTTTAAAAAATATTAAAACATGTATTTTCGTTTACATTTTAAAAAATATTAAAACATGTACTTTCGTTTACATTTTTACTTATTATGCTTAAATTCTTTCTCATTGCACTGTGATAGGATTTTTGAATTTCTCTTAATTGCGATACATGTTTTGATTTTATGATACATCATGTATATAAAAAAATTTTAATTAAGTTAGGATATATTAGTGAAACACATGATTAAATGGAAACAGTCAAAATAAATTTATAAAAAAACCAAATTAGGGTTTGGTGTGGCACCCACAAAGGGTTGTCATGGGGCCTACAAAAGGTTGGTGTAGAACCAATAAATTGCATATGTTATCGCAAAAGATATCATAGCATTTCATTACTCACCACATGACACAACCATCTTAGACACATCAACTCAGTTATGGGATCCGCAAACCAATTAGGATAATAATGAAAAGGAGATGGAAATAGATGTTTTTCATTTTCAATTCAATTCACGTTTTTTTTCTTTTCTTTCCAAGAACTCAAATCTAACTCCATAGGAACAGCCATTTAAGCTTAAATCCAGAAATCTCCATCTAACTTCTAAGGTCCCTAACATAAAGAAGGGTAGAGAAGTTGTAAAACAAACTGGAAAATATATAGGAAGCTAAAGATCTGAAGGAAGAAGCACATAGGAGAGCAAGTTGATTCTCTAACCTAAAAAGACAAGTATCTTGTATGTGTTTATTAAATTGAAGCCTAATAATATAAAACATATTTTTTTTATGTAATTGTGATGTTGGAACTTGGAAGAAATGAATTAGGGAAAAGAGAATCTCGCCCTTGAATAAAACTCTAAAAATTTTGTACGCTGGACAGTCTGTCCATCATTTAGCTTTTGATTTATAACTTTTTCTATAAAATTCCAAATTGAGTATTGTTTTCTTTTGATAAAACTAGACTCCTATACGTTCAAAATGATATTTGATTCAAAGAGTTTTGTGAAGAATTGAAATTTTTGTGAATTTTTGAAATAGTATGTTCTCTATAAAAAAAAATTACTCTATTTCATACCATGACCATGATCTGTACTTTGTTCAATATCTTTTTTTTTCACAATTACAAATGGAGTACAGTTTCCTTTCTAAGAAACTAGACTTCCATAGATTTAAAATGACATATATTTAGAAATGTTTCATTGAGAAATGAATTTTTTGTGAATTTTCAAAATGGCTCATTTACTATTGAAAAACCTATTCTTGCCTATTCCTATGCTAAATTTTGCTTTGATTTTGAGCTGTCTTTTAAGCTGAATTAGACTAAACTCTGAACATACAAATTGTGGTTATACCTCTTATCTTCAAATGGCAGCTAGAATCAGTCTAATCTGATGTGTACAAAAAAATTATGTTAATTCTTCTATGACTACACAAACTATATTGTAGATTTTGGACTGTAAAAATATTATGTTGGCTTTCTTTGCACAATTAGGATTAAACTTAACTACGAATATAAAATTTGTATTCTTAAATTCTAATTTTATGTGACAACTTGATTCATCTCAATCCTAGCATTGTAGTTCAAGATATGCCAATTTTATTGAAACTTGTTTGTGTTGATAACTTATGGAAATAGTCCAATGGAATGATATGTGTTGGCTAACTATACAAATTGTATATTGGTGATATTTGGTAATGGATGGTGGAAAATTACTGTATTACAAGGTAGTAATTACCTTATAAGAAGCATAAAAAAAATTCATCCAAAAGCTTGTGTGAAACCTACGGGCAAAATTTGAGAAATACAGGTTATATATATAGTTCCAAAGCTTGTGCGAAGCCTGCAGCAAAACTTGTGGAGCTATATTTGTATCTCTTCTCCCTACGAAGTTGAAATTAGAAGCAGGTAAACTGTTTGAGATGTCTAACCTAAAAAGATTTAAATTTTATTTAGAAATACCAAATTTTGACCTGCTTTTTCAGACCTTCATATACTAGCTTAGTTCAACATTTTATACCTTTTTTTAATTATTAAGTGAAATAGAACAATGAATATAAGAAAGAATAATGGCTCCATCAGTGACTATCATATTTGTTTTCTTGAGAATATTGGTAATAATATGCATCTTTTGTATTGTTTGCAAGCTTACATTACTATATGATGATGTTGACGTCCTAGTACATATTTTCTTGCTATGCATGCTATTGGTTTACCGTGTACTTACTCAGCTTATGTTGACGATGATATACTTGTTTTCAGGTGATCGGGAGACTAAAGGAAATCGTTGGGTAGATGCCTTTAAGACAAGGGATTTCGATCCCTACTCTTTTGCGACCCACTTATATTGTTAAAGCATGTGGTTCTTGTGATAATTTTGGATTTGTATGAATTATCTGTTATATGTAAATGAATAGTTGGAGCATAAAGAAAGCCTTATATGTATAGTTTTTGTTGAGATTATATTCCATAGTATGTTATCGGATGGTCGGGAGAGTCATGCCGTTTGTTTGATATTACGGGTGATCTGTGTGTTTTATTAGGTCTTATACTAACCCCAGGTAGCTAAATAATCACTAAATATAGGAGACTCTACCGTTATTTTATTTAAGAAGAACAAACAATTTGTTTTCCTTTAATATAAATTCTCCTTCTGTGTTATCACACACGGGGAGTACGACTGTGACAAATCCTTATGTCGCATTTTAATCATGTTTGTTGCTTCCGCATTTCCATGTATGTTCTTTTTTGACAGGGGGTATGACACTTGGATAATAGGTCGTCATAGTTGGTATCAGAGGCTAATGTTTTGGGTAATCTATACCTAAGATTTGAGACTATAGGTTTATGTTATTAGGTAGAGGATGGCTTATATTATCAGTGGCATTATTTGTCATTTATATGCATCAAGTCACTAGGATACAAATGGTTAAGACCAAGAGACAGAATGATGCATCTCCTAAGAGAGAGCATAGGGATGATGAGTAGAGGTAGGAGCCTCAATTTCAGGTGCTAGGCGATCAGAAGCCAGAAGGGCCAGGTTTGTATCAGGTTTTAGCAACCCTGATGGCTATGGTAAGCACTATATTAGGGGACATTCGCAAATTGATCGAAAGATTATCTCAACCAGTGATAGGGTGTGAGACTGCAGATGTCTCTCAGATTACTCATACCACGCCTACCTCCTCAGCAATGTTCGTTTCAGCAACTCCAGTGGTATCCATTGGTTCTAAGTTAGATCTATAGAGATCACAGAGCCACCAAATCTAGATAGGGACATAAGACAGAGGGAATGTAAGCATGCCACCAGAGGGTTGTCGATTCCAGAAACTAATGACTAAGTTTAGAAAAATGGAGCTGATGATATTTTCAGAGAGTGATGATCCTCAGGTAAAAGAGACTTGAATTATAGAGATGCAGAGACTCTTTTCTAAGTTTATTGTTGCAAAGGAATATATGCTCAGACTGGCTACCCATTATCTGAAGGAAACTACGCATGACTAGTGGAGATTAGAGTTAAGACTCCGACATGGAAAAGACCTTCATTATATCACATGGGGTAATTTTATACAAATCTTCCATAATAGATACGTACCTACATTTATTAGTGATAAGAAGATGTCAAAGTTTTTGAATTTGAGGCAAGATAGTCAGACGTTAGTTAGTATGAAGATCGTTTCACTAAATTATCAGTGTCTACTTTGGAATTAGTTAATATGGATGAAAAGAGAGCCAAGAGGTTCAGAAAAAAGATCACGATCTTTTTTTCAGAGGTACCTAGTAGCTCAACCTTTTATAACTTATCGGGATTTAGTGAACAGTGCTAAAGTTTTGGAGTTGGTTACTGAGGATAGATAGGAAAGGTTGCGGAGAAAGAGGCCAGTGAAAGTCTAAGCTCCAAGCATGAAGAAGAAGAAGGAAAAAAAGAGGTATTTTGAGCAAGGTGAGAGTTTCCATAAGAGACAGTCATATCTCAATTATGGGAATCTTCATATAGGATCATGTGAGGGAGGAACGAGACTTTGTTTTACATGTTTTCAGCCAGGCCATTATGCTTCACGCTATCTTTTTAGGGCCGGGACACCACAGCCACTCCTCTATAACATGTTCTACCACTTAGACCACTACCGGTTTAGTAGGCGACAGCCCTTCCTGTTCCATGGAGGTCAGAACCATTGAGGTGAGCTCTACCACCATAGCCACAGTAGAGACAATGTAAGATCTCATTCTTATAAAACATTAAGGCATGCATTTTTGTTTATATTTCCACTTATCACGCTTAAATTCGTTTGTATCGCATTGTGTCACATTATGATAAATTAGATGCACTGTGATTTTAGATCCACTTATAATGCATGTTTTGACTTTTGTATTGATGATTTTAAATAGAGATCTTGCATATTAAAAATAGTATAGATTATGGAACATATTGATTTATGGAACAATCAAAAAGAAAAAAAAAAGCATACAAGAGAACCGAATTAAGGTTTGATGTGGGACCCATAAAATAAAAAGAAAGGAAAAAGAAAAAATAAAATGAAAAAGGAAAAGAAAAATTAAAATAAAATAAAATAATAATAATAATTTGGGACACTATGGCATTTCATTACTAACACATGGCACAACCACTTTAAACACATCAAACTAATTGGAGGACCCATGAACCACTTAGGATAACAATGAAAAGAGGAAAGAATGAGATGTTCTTCATTTTTCAACCCAATTCACGTTTTTCTTCTTTTTCTCTCAAAAACTCAACCCTAACTCCATGAGAACAGCCATTTAAGCTTAGATTCAGTAATCTCCATCCATATACTTAGTATTCCAAACATAAAGAAGTGTAGAAAAGCTGTTAAACAAACCAAAAAGTACATAGAAAGCAAGGAAGTTGGAGATAGGAGAGCAAAGTGAGATTGGAAACTTTGAAAGGTAAGTACCATACTTGTATTTGTTTCTTTGATGCCTAATAGCCATGTTGATATGTATCAGACTGTTTGTGGTATTAGAATAATGATGAATGATGTAGGAAAGAAAGAAGTCATGTTTTGAACCTAGAGGTATCAATAGACATGAATTTTGTTTACTGGATAGATTGATAATGTCTCAGTTTTTAGCCTATAACTTTTTATGTATAACTGCAAATGGAAGATGGTTTTCTTTTGATTAAACTAGACTCACATAGTTTTAAAATGACATATGATTCAAAGATTTTCGTGGAAAATTTGATTTTTGGTGAATTTTTGAGATAGCACAATCTCTGAAAAAAAAACTGTCTTGCTCATAGCATGACCATGCCCTATTGTTTATTGAATATCTTTTTCTGTACAACTACAAATTGCATAAGCTGAAGAAACTAAACTTCCATAACTTTAAAATGACATACAATTCAAATAATTTCATTGAGAAATAAATTTTTGGCAAATTTTTAAAGTGCCATATTTTCTGCAGAAAACCCAATTTCTGTTTGTTTTTGTATTGGATTTTGCCATGCTTGCTTATTGGCTGCCTTTTGGACTGAATTAGATTAAACTCTGAACATAGAAATTGTAGGCCTATGTCTTATCTTTAAATAGTCACTAGAATCATCTCAATTTGATTTGTAAAGGAGAATTTATGTTCATTTTTCTATGACTACGTAAGCTGTGTTGTTAATTTTGAAATGTAACTTTGATTGATCTGTGTTTCTATGTGTAATTAGAATTGAACCCTAGTTATAAACATGAAAGCTATAGCTTTATGTCTCAGCTTTAAGTGGCAGTTGGAATCACCTTAATCCGAACACTGTAGTTCGAGTTATGCTATTTTTCTCAAAAATTGCTTATGCTGGAAATTTGTTGAGTAAGTTCTGAAGTGCTCAAAGGATTATTTGGCATGTATAATTGTGATGTTGGATTAGAATTTATGTGTGAAACTAGTGAGGGATTGTGGTCTTTGTGATGATAACACATGAATTCCTCTGAAAGCTTGTGTGAAGCCTACAGGCAAAATTTGAGGAGTACGGGTTGCATATAAATCTCATTCCGTAATATCATACACAGGGGTGCGATGTATGGATAGCAGGTCGTCACAAACAACCTTAGGGTATGCCACTAAGCCCAAGAGGTCATGCTAGGGTTCATACGATTACTGCTCAAGAGACTCATGCATCATCGAATGTGATTACAAGTAGGATGACATTATTTTCTCATGATGTCACTACTAGAAAATGGACTTTCAGGGACGGAAAAATCTATCGTTGAAAATTACATTTTCTATCACTGAAAAGTATCAACAATGGATTTTTTTCGTCACTAAATCCATCGCTGATAGTTACCCCGCTAAATATCAACGACGAATATTTATTCGTCACTAATATCAGTGATTGATTAGCGATGAAAAAAAATCTTTCACTAAAAAAATTAAAAAAAAAATCAGCAACGGATCTAGTCCGTCGCTGATTTTAGACTTCTAAAAAAAATGAAGTGCTCCAGGCAGCCCCCGGCCCATGGCCCCACCCAACAGCCTGTCGACCCGATTTCTTTAATTTGTAGGAAAACACCTTCGGTCGCCTTCTAACCCGGGCATAGCAGAAGTTCCATGAGCAACACAACCACCAAGCCAAACTTCATATTTAAACATATTACTTTTTTTTTTACTTATTATCTTTATCTCATATTTTTTAATAATAATAAAATAATATAAAATTATAATTTATTATAAAATAATAAAATAATTTTAAAAAAGCTTAAAATTTTAAAAATTTTAAAAATAAAATAATATTATCCTTCTACAAAATAAAATAAAAATAAAAATAATTATATTTAAAATTTTTAAAAAAATTAAAAATAATTAAAAATAAAAATAATCTGTCGGTAATCTGTCGCTAATTTTTCCATCGGTAATCCGTCGCTATCTTTTCTGTCACTAATCCGTCTGTAATAAGTTTAAAAAAATTTTAAAAATTAAAAAAATAAAAATTTTAAAAAAATAAAATTTTAAAAAAATGTAAAAAATCCATCGCTAATCTGTCGGTAAAATTTTCGTCAGTAATCTATCGCTAAAATTTCAGTCGGTAATCTGTCGCTAATAATTTTACAAAAAAATTTAAAAAAAAAAAAACTTAAAATTATAAAATTATAAAAAATAAAAAATCATAAAAAAATCCGTCGCTAATCCGTCGGTAAAATTTTTGTCAGTAATCCATCGTAATTCTGTCAGTAATTCGTCGCAATTCCGTCGCTATTACTGATAAAAAAATCCGTAGATAATTTTTCATCACTAAAAGTCAATTTTCTAATAGTGCATTCGTGTTTTGATAGATTCGGGTACCACCCATTCATTTGTTTCATGAGACTTTATTATGCATTTGCCGTACAGGTCTAAACCTCTAAAGCAAGGGTTGTAGGTTGCTACACCACTGGGTGATGATGGTCTATTTACTGAAATTTATAGAGGTTGCATTGTGAGTTTCCAAGAGCATGATTTTAGCATTGATTTACTACTATGAGAGTTGATAGATCTTGATATAATTCTGGATATAGATTGGTTATCATCCAATTATGCATTGGTAGATTGTTGTCCGAAGATTATTGGTTTTTCACCACTAGGACACCTATAGATTTTGTTTATCGGTGATAGATTTATTAGAGTTCCAGTTGTGTCATTTGTTCGAGCAACTAAGATGCTTTCTAAGGGTTGTCAGGGATATTTAGTTTATGTCATCGAAAACAAGAAAGAACAGTCTCAGTTGCTCGACGTACCAGTGGTACGAGATTTTCTACATATTTTCTAATGATTTGTCTGGATTGCCACCAGTTAGAGAGATTGAATTTCCTATTGATGTGATACCAGATACTATTCCTATTTCTATGCTCCATATAGAATGGCACCAGCTGAGTTGAAAGAGTTAAAAACTTAGTTGTAAGAACTCATGGACAATGGATTTGTTCACCCGAGCGTTTCTCCTTGGGTGCAACAGTTTTATTCGAAAAGAAGAAGGATGGTCCCTTGAGATTGTGCATCAATTATCAAAAATTGAATCAAGTTGTCATCAAGAATAAATACCCCTTACCGAGAATTGATGATCTGTTTGATTAGTTGAAAGATGTCAGGGTTTTCTCTAAGTTGCATCTCAGATCGAGCTATCATCAGATTAGGGTTAGAGAGGAAGATATACCTAAAAAAGTTTTCCAAACTTCTTATGGACACTATGAGTTCTCGGTGACTCTATTTAGGTTAACTAATGCCCCAGCAGTGTTTATGGATTTGATGAACTATGTTTTCAAACCCCTATTTGAAAATTTTTATTGTGGTGTTTAATGATGATGTGTTTGGTGTATTCTAAAGATAGTACCGAGCATGAACAGCATCTTCGCATCGCCTTACAAACTTTGATGGCTAAGAAATTGTATGCCCAGTTAAGTAAATGTGAGTTCTGACTCAACGAAGTAACTTTCTTAGGTCACATTATCTCCGGTAAAGGGCTTTCTGTAGACCCAAAGAAGGTTAAAGCAGTTGTCAATTGGTCTACGCTTACAATAGTTACAGAGATGCATAGATTTCTAGGTTTGGTAGGTTATTACCATAGATTTGTTAAGCCTTTCTCTTCAATTATTGCCCCACTTATAAGATTGACTCGTAAGAATACACACTTTAGATGGAATGAACAGTGTGAAACTAGTTTTCAGACTCTAAAGGATAGGCTCGTATCAACTCTAGTGTTAACATTACCAGTTAGTGGACAGAGATTTGTGATCTTTACTAATGCATCCAGTATCGGGTTTGGTTGTATACGGATGCAAGGACAGAATGTCATAGCTTATGCTTCTAGACATTTGTAATCTCATGAGGAGAATTATCCAATACATAATCTAGAACTAGCAGCTATTATCTTTGGTTTGAAAATTTGGAGACACTATTTACATAGTGAACACTGTAAGATATTCATTGATCACCACAGTCTTAAGTATTTATTCACTCAAAAGGAGTTGAATTCAAGGCAACGCAAGTAGCTTAAATTATTAAAGGACTATGATGTTACTATTCTGTATCAACCCGACAAAACCAATGTGGTTGCAAACACATTCAGCCGTAAATCCTGAGCGTCTATCACATCTCTACGGGTGAGAAAGCATCAGATGATAGCTGAGTCTGAGTAGTTAAAGGTTGATGCTGATGTTACCAGTTAGGGATCTCTTTTGGCTCGATTTATGATTCGATCAGATCTATCTGATCACATCAAATTAATTCAGCAAGATGATGAAATGACCATTAAACTCAAAAAAGATGTTCTTAAAGGGGGGAGCCTGAATTCAATATATCACATGAAACAGTCAGATTTCATGATAAAGTAATAGTTTTGGAGGCTTAGGGATTGTGGAGATTAATTTTGGAGGAAGCACATAATTCAATCTTTTTTGTTTATCCAGGATCCACTAAGATATACAAGGATTTACGTCAATCCTTTTGGTGGCCTAATATGAAGAGATATTGTAGAGTTTGTTTACAGATGCTTGACGTGTCAACAAGTAAAGGCTAAACACCAGAGATCTAATGGACTACTTGAGCTACTTCCTATTCCTGAATGGAAATAGAAACATATTACTATGGATTTCGTTTTAAAACTATATAAAACTTTGAGGTGATTTGATGCTATATGGATGATAGTGGATCGACTTACCAAATCAGATCACTTTCTCCCAATTACAGTGATCCATTCCATGGAAAAATTAGCTAAACTTTACATTGACGAAATTACGAGGTTGCTTGGCATACTAATATCAATTGTTTTCCAAGGAGATTCAAGATTTGTTTCTTGATTTTGACAGAGCTTTTAGTCCAGATTGGGAACTAAACTTAATTTCTCTATAGGATATCATCTTAAAACAGATGGTCAATCAAAGAGGACTATACAGAATCTAGAGGATATGTTGAAAGGTTATATTTTAGAAGTCCATAGTAGTTGAGCTGAACACTTAATGTTAGTGGAATTTGCTTATAACAACAGTGATCACTTCTGTATTGGTATGTCACCATTTGAAGCATTATATTGGAGAAAGTATAGGACTCATCTTTGTTGGGATGAAGTAAGTGAGAAGCAGCTACTTCTTTTCAAAACAGGGTCTGCTTATCTACAAGAAACCACAGAAAAAGTCCGAGTCATTCGAGGAAAGCTTAAAATGGCTCAATCCGGTCAGAAAAGTTATTCTAATCAAAGGCATAAAGATTTAGAATTTGAAGTAAGAAATAAAGTTTTTCTCAAGATTTCTCAAATCAAAGGGGTGATGAGGTTTAGAAAGAAAAGGAGAAAACTCAACCCTAAATTTGTTGGTCCTTTCAAAGTTCTAGCCAAAATTGGACTATCTACTTATAAGTTAACCTTACCTCCAGTACTTGAGAGAGTTCACCCTACTTTCTATGTTTCCATGCTAAGGAAATATGTTCATGATCTTTCATATATAATCAGATATAAGCTACTTTAGGTTGCAGAAGATCTAACTTATGTTGAGCAATCGATCCAGATTTTGGACGATCGAGAGCAGAACTTAAGGAACAAGACCATTAAGTTCGTAAAGGTTTTGTGGAGACACACCACCCTGAGGGAGACATCTTGAGAGTTAGAGTCAGAAATAAGAAGACGATACCCCTATCTTTTTTAGCATGACTAATGATCCAGAGGATCAAATTTTTAAAGGAGAAAGGATGTAAGGTCCCATTTTTAAAAAATATTAAAGCATGCATTTTCGTTTGCATTTTTACTTATCACGCTTAAATTCTTTCGCATCGCACTGTGATAAGATTTGTGAATTTTCTTTTAATTGCGATGCATGTTTCGATTTTTATCATACGTTGTGTATATAAAAAAAATTAAATTAAATTAGGATAAACTACTGGAATACACGAGTAAATAGAAACAGTTGAAATAAATCCACAAGAAAACTAAATTAGCATTTGGTATGGGACCCATAAAGAGTTGTCATGGGACCCACAAAGGGTTGGTGTAGGACCCATAAATTACATGTATCATCATTAAAGACACTATGGCATTTCATTACTCACCACATGGCATACCCATCTTAGATGCATCAACTTACTTGGGAGACCTACAAACTATTTAGGATAGTAATGAAAACAAGAAAGGAAGAGATGTTTTTCATTTTCAGCTCAATTCAAGTTTTTCTTCTTTCCTTTTCAAGAACTCAACTCTAACTCCATAGGAACAACCATTTAATCTTAAATTCAACAACTTCCATTCAACTACTAAGTGTACTAATATAAAGAATGGTAGAAAAGCTATAAAACAAGCTAAAAAACATATAGGAAGCTAATGATTTAAAGGAAGAAGCACATAGGAGAGTAAGTCGATTCTCAAACCTAAAAAAGCAAATATTTTGTATGTGTTTGTTAAATTGATGCCTAATAATCCTATAGAAAATATTTTTTTGATGTGATTGTGTTGTATGTCTTTGTCCATGATTCAGTTTTTTATTCGTAACTTTTTTCTGCACAACTCCAAATTAAATATGATTTTCTTTTGGTAAAACTCGACTCTCATATCTTAAAATGGCATATGATTCCAAGAGTATTATGGAGAATTAAATTTTTTGCGAATTCTTGAATTAGCATATTTTTTGCAGAAAAAAAAAAAAAGAACTACATAGTTTTATAGCATGATCATGCCCTATTCTTTATTTAATATCTTTTTTTTTTCACAAGCAAAAATGGAGTGTAGTTTTCTTCCAAAGAAACCAAACTTCCATAACTTTACAATGACATATAATTGGAAAAGTTTTATTGAGAAATGAATTTTTGGTGAATTTTCAAAATAGCTCATTTCCTATAAAAAGACCTGTTCCTACCTATTTCTATACTGAACTTTTGCTTTGATTTTGAGCTGCCTTCTAGGCTGAATTAGGCTAAGATCTAAATACACAAATTGTTGTTTTGCCTCTTATCTTCAAAAGGCCACTAGAATCAACCTGATCTAATGTGTGTAGAAAAAAGTTATGTTAATTTTTCTATAACTGTACAAATTGTATTGTAGATTTTGGGCTGTAAAGTTATTGAATTGGTTTTCTTTGCATAATTAGGACTGAATTTAGCTACGAATATAAAAGTTGTAATCTTAAATCCTAATTTGGTGTTGCAACTTAATTCATCTCAATCCTAGCATTGTAGTTCAAAATATGATAGTTTTATTGAAACTTGTTTGTGTTGATAATTTATTGAAATAGTCCAATAGAATGATAGGTGTTGGCTAACTATACAAACTGCATATTGATGATATTTGGTAATGGATCATGGGAAATTACTGTGTTACAAGATAGTGATTACCTTATGAGAAGCATAAAAAAAATCCTTCGAAAGCTTGTGCGAAGCCTACAGGCGAAAATTGAGGAATATGAGTTATATATAGAGTTCCAAAACTTGTGCGAAACCTATGGGCAAAACTTGAGAAGCTATATTTGTATCTTTTCTCCCTAACAGGTTGGAATTAGAAACATGTGAAGTATTTGAAATGTCTAACCTAAAAAATCTAGATTTTATTTAGGAATACCAAATTTTGAGTTGCTGTTTTGGACCTTCATACACTAACTTGGTTCAACGTTTTATACCTTTTTTTAATTATTAAGTGAAATAAAACAATGAATACGAGAATGAATAATGGCTTTATAAGTGACTATCATATTTGTTTTCTTGAAAATATTGGTGATAATATGCATCTTTGGTATTGTCTGTATATTTACATTAATGTATGATGATATTGATATCCTAGTGCCTATTTTCTTGCTATGTATGCTATTGGTTTCTTGTGTATTTACTTAGTTTATACTGACCCCGATATCCTTGTTTTTAGGTGATCAGAGAGACGAGAGATAATCGTTGAGTAGAAGCCTTTGAGTCAAGAGATTTCAATCCCTACTCTTTTTCGACTCGTTTATATTGTTAAGGCATGTGGTTCTTATGATACTTTTAGATTTGTATGAATTACTTGTTATATGTAAATGAATAGTTAAAAACCAAGGAGAGCCTTATATATATAGTTTTATCTATGTTGAGACTATATTGCATAGAATGTTATCGGATGGTCAAGATAGCCATTAATATCATTTGTTTGATATTACAGGTGATCTGTATGTTTTATCAAGTCATATACTAACCTAGATGACTAAATAGTTACTAAATAGAGAAGACTCTGCTGTTATTTTATTTAGGAAGAACAAACAATTTATTTTCCTTTAATATCAATTCTCCTTCCATGATATCACACACGGGGATTGCGACTACCGCGAGTTCTGACGTCGTATTTTAATCATGTTGGTTATTTCCGTATTTGCATGTATGTTCCCTTTTGATAGAGGTGTGACGCCTGGATAGCGGATTGTCACATTAGCCACCTGGGTTAATATAAAATCTGATAAAACACACAGAATACCTCTAATATCAAATAAACAGGTATTAATGGCTCTCCCGACGATCGAAATACACATCATAGTATGTAATCACGATATAAACAAAACTATATATATAAGACTCTCCTTAATCTTCAACTATTCATTTATATATAATAGGTACTTTGTACAAAACCAAAAGAAACAGAAGAACAATATATGTCTTAACAATATAAACAGGTCAGAAAAGGGTAGGGATCGAAATCCCTCGGCTCAAAGGCATGTAGCTTGCGATTCCCTCTTGTCCCCCTGATCATCTAAAAGCAAAGATATCAGGATTAGTATAAGTTGAGTAAATATATAGGGGACCAATAACATATATAATAAGTAATCAGGTATAGGAATCTCAATAGCGTATGCAAATAGCGTGACATCAAAGAGTATATAAGAGATACATATTATCTCAAACAACCCCAAAAAAATAAGTGCAATTACAACTCCAGATTCATTATTTTTTTCTATCTTTGTTGTTTTAATTTGAAATTGATGTTTAAAGAAATGAATAGAATATTAAACCAAGTTAGTGTATGAAAGTCTGGAAGAGCAAGCCAAAATTCAGTATTTCTAAATGAAATCTAGGACTTTTTAGGTTAGATATCTCAAACACTACAACTGCTTCTAATTCCATCCTTATAGGGAGAAGAGATACATCCATAGTTTCTCAAATTTTATTTGCAAATTTCGTAAAGTTTACGGAACTCCATATACCAACTGTACTCCATAAGTTTCGCCCGCAAGTTTCATAAAACTTTTAGAGAAATCATCATAATATCACTTTCTTTTTATATTCTTTTATGTTCATATAAAGTAATAATCACAAAGATCCCAATTTATCACAAGAATTACACAGAATTCATAACCAAATATCACGAATATGCAATCTCTATAGTCAACCAACTCATAGCACTCAGTGAGCTATTTCAATGAGTTTCCAGTACAAACGAGTTTTGATAAAACTTTCATATATTGAGCTGCAATATTTGAATCGAGATGAATCTAGTTGTCACACAAAATTAAGACTTAGTTCTACAACTTTTATATTCACAACAAGTTTCAATTCCAGTTGAATAGAGAAAACCACATCAAATAAAGTTACATCCCATAATTCATAATATAACTTGCGCAGTCATAGAAAAATTAACATAACTTCTTTTACACATATCAGATTAAGGTAATTCTAGTGGTCATTTAAAGATAAAACATAGAGATACAATGTTTGTGTTCAGAGGTTAGCCTAATTCAGCCTAGAAGGCAGCTAACAATCGAGACAAATTTCAATACAGAAATAGGTAGAAACAAGGCAGTTTTTTGTAGCAAACGTGTCACTTTGAAAATTCATCAAAACTTCATTTCACAATGAAAGTTTTCAAATTATATGTCATTTTAAAGATATGGAAATCTAGTTTCTTCAGAAAAAAACCCTACTCAATTTTCAGTTATGTAGAAAAAGATATTTAATAAAGAATAGAGTATGGTCAAGCAATAAAATAGAGTAGTTTTTCTATAGAGATCATATTATTTCAAAAATTTACAAAAAATTCAATTCTCTACGAAACTCTTTGACTCATATCTCATTTTAAAACCATAGAATCCTAGTTTTTTAGAAAAGAACTCTACTTGATTTGCAATTATGTAAAAAAAAAATATTGAATAAAAAGTAGAATATGGTCATACTATCCAAAATGTTAAATCTAGATTTTTCTTTCATCTTTTGATATTCCAAAGTAAGATTTTCCTTTACTTTTTTATTTCATCCTTATTTAAATACTACAAACAATCTGAACACGTATTAAACATAACTATTAGGTATAAAAAAAACAACACAAGTATAGTACTTGTCTCAAATTTTCAATTTTTTCTTTGAGTTTTTTTCCTTTTCTCTCCAAACTTTCTTTGGATTTCTAACTTGTTTTATTAGTGATCTATACTTCTTTTTGCTTCAAAAGGCTAGGGTTAACATATATATGAATAGAGATGGTTTATGTCAAGCTCAAATAGTTGTTCTAATGGAGTTTAAAGTGGGTTACCTAGGAAGAAAGTGAAATCCGAAAATAGGCTTTTGGATAAAGGAAGATTATATCTTAACATCTTTCTCCCTCTCTGTCCTCTAATTACCTAAGTGGAATGTGAGGCCCCAAGTTTGGTGAAGTGTCAAAGGTAAGAGTGTTATATGGTGGGTGATGACATACCATGGTGTCTTTTTCTTTTTCTTTTTTTTTTAATTTATTTTCATTTCATTTTTTTTCTTTTGTGGGTCTCACCTAGAACCCTAATTTGATTTTTCTATTGCCTTATTCCGATTATCCTCATTCACCAATATGTTTTATAGTCTCTGCTAATTTTAATATACACAATTTATAGTTAAAACTAGAAATATAAAAACTAAATATGTATTGCACATAAAAATTTAACAAATTTTATCATAGTGCAAAACAAGAAATCTAAATGTGGTCATTAAAAATGTAAATGCATATTTTAATATTTTCTCAAAATGGGACCTTATAAAATCCATTACTAGAGACTCGTTCATACGACATAGAATCACTAGTTTTGCATATATTTGGGCATTTCTCATTTTGTACTGAATCGATGATATTGATACTTTTTACGTTTACATATATGATTTTTGTGCATTATTCAAGCATACGTGAGTTATTATATATTTTATTTAATGCACTTGTTTTTTATCATATATTTTCTGATAAGATGTGATAAAAAGATATGTCAGACAAGCAAACTCGACTCACTTATGAGAGTGACCACCTCCAGTTTTGAGTGAGTACGGATGAGACGATTTCTACTTGTAAGAGACTTTGAGAGTAGTCTTTCTAAAACATAAGTTTTCCTGATATGTGTTCAGGATGATGTCATATGTGTTATGACCGATATGGACACATTTATATCTATATTGCTTGTAAATAATCAGATTTCAAATTTCAGATATCACCCACGTGTAGTGATATTGTCTTTAAGATCTTTTTCTAAGATTTTTAGGTAAAGTTTTATATATAAATTGAGTTTCATATTTGTATAGTGTTAGAGAAATCTTATATATACTCTTTTGAGAGATGAGAGAAGTGTTTAATACCACATGTGATAAGACAACCATAGAATAGTGGGAACTATTATTTAAGATAATAGTATGATCATGATCCCCATTCCCACTATGTGAGACCCAAAATCCATTGGAGTGGGATGTTTTGTACCCTTATTACTTTCAGCTATTTCTAAAAATATTGATTCAGTGTTTGTTAATTTAGTCTATTTACCTATGGGCCGAAAATTATTTGAGGTTTAAGGGATATGTATATGAAAGCAACTGAATTGAGGCTGACGGATTCAAGTTTGGGAAAAGATGATCAGCCGATATTACATCATTATGTAATATTCACTGACCGGTTTATTATATTTATCCATGTTGGAAATCAAATATTATAGTCAATACATAATCAAGCAATTATTGAGGATCACTTTCGATAAAAAAAGTGGCTCGATGGATGTAACTACTGAGTTTGAGGTACAACATATTATTTTTCGTACTAACGGTGATGAATCATTCTAACAGATGCATCGAAAAGTCTTTACTTGCAAGTGTACTTGCTAGTCACACGACGTCCAATTTTGTACGAAAGTTTAACAGAGTGATATAAAAGATCACATAAATTATGATATTATGACGAATATAAAATACTCTTGTGTGCAAGTGAGAAATATTGGTAAATATGCCTATATAGGGGCATTTACCACAAAAGTAAAAACAATTAAATTTTGAATTTAATTTAGAGATAATGGGTGGTTAATCCATTATCTCCACTTCCCTTAAACAACTCACTTATCTCTATGTGAGTTTAATGATCTTCTTCAATTTTTGATAGGAGAGGCATTATTCACACAGACAACACAAGTTATTTGAGAAAATTGTGATTGAGTGAAATACATTCTCTCTAGAGTGAGATCGATTAAGGGCTTAAAGAAAATTCCAAATAGGAAATTTTTGCGTTATTTTAATTAACGAATTTAGAGTTGTGATATTGTGACATTACGGTGATAAGTCGTTTGGTGTGGTTATCGTCCTGACTACAAGATTATCGAGAAAGTTTCTTAGTTTTTGGATTTTCTGCATGATCCGTAAATACAATCTTTTAATTTCTTTGAAAAATCACAATACTTTCGTTAGTGTTAATCAAATCTAACACTAATCATTTATAAAGTCCATGTTTACTCTTAAATGCAGTTTTCTACTTATCTCTTTCCTTTATCCTACTTTGATGGTATCCAGACTTTATGTCAACTTTAGTATAGATACTTGACCCATGCAACTCATCTACAATATCATCTAACCTTGGAATAGGACGGCGATACTTTATCATTATGTTGTTTGTGGTTCTACAGTCAATTCATATCCTTCAAGATCCATCTTTTTTCAGAACAAGAGGTACTCGAACCACACAAGGACTTAAACTTTCTCTAACATATCCCTTTGCTATTAGCTCTTCAACTTGCCTTTGAATCTTTTTTTTTTCCCTTCTCGAGATAACTTTTACAGGCCGGATAATTGGGAATGGCAGCTCCAAGAATGAAATCAATTTCATGTTCTATGCCTCTAATGGGTGGTAACCCATTAAGAGCATCAAGAAACACATCATCAAATTCCTGCAACAAGGAAACAACGGAAACAGCATAACTAGGAAGAAAAGGGTCAAGATCCGAAGTGTTTAAACAAGCCTCTTTGTAAACAAGTACAAACAAAGGCTGTTTAGCAAAATAAACAACTCTTACACATCACTCTCTTTTGCATAAAAACTTAATTTTCCATTTCTTTTCTCTCCTTTTTTTCTTTTGTTTTCCTCTTTTGTTATCTTTCTTTCTTTTCTTTTTGGATTTCTTTTCTTGAACTCTCAGCCTTACTAGTAACTTCACTCTCTTTTCTTTTTGAATTCTCTCCATCATTTTTCAGCTCACTCACATTTGTTTTCTTTTTCAGTTCACTTTCTTTTTTGTCCCTCTCTTTATAACTTGAGCTAATCCTCATACACTTGCTTAGGAGTCAAAGGTACAAGAGTAATAGGGTTTTGTAAACCCATCTTTAGTGGCCTTCGATCAAATTCCCAAGATCTACCCAAAACTATATTACCAACATGCATTGGCTATATCTACCAATTGGGAATGAAACCAAAACTTGTCTATCAACCTTAACTTTTCCACATTTATTTAGCCACCGCAACTTGTAAGGTTTAGGGTGTTTAGTGGTAGACAATTCTAATTTCCTAACCAATGAGGTGCTTGCAACATTTGCACAACTAATCCGATTTATAATCAACTGCATTCCTTGTAGTGTATATGGCAAGGAGTATGAAAAATGTTCTCCCTTTGATGCTCCATGCCATCTTCTTTAAATTGAGTATTTAGAGCGTGCCTAATCACAAGCGACTAACCCTTCACAGGATACTCAACAACATCATCATCATATTCTTCTAATGGTGTTATGGCATCTTAATCACCTTGACCATCCATTTCAATCACACCATCATCACGCAAGATTACCGCCCTTTTATTTGGGCATGTGAAGCTATGTGCCCTATTACTAAACAACAAAAGCATTTGAATCACAAGTACGAGTTTGGGTTTCAGATTTACCTTCAACTTTACTAGTCATTTTACATTTATGTTTAGGTGGCTCATTTTGTGCTTTAAGGGTTGCTTTCTCTTCCTTTTTTCAATTCGATCTCTAAGAAGATGAATTAGAGTTTTGTTGTAATCAGTTGCCCTTCCTCTTCATTTGTTTTTTTCACCTTCATGACCATGTGAACCATGTCCTCTAGCTCCATATAATGGCACAACTCTACCATGTCAACAATCTCACAATTTAAACCATTGAAGAATCTAGCCATGGTGGCTTCCTAATCCATATCTGCATTAGCTTGAATTATTGCTACCTCCATCTCCTTGTGGTATTCTTCAACACTCTTAGAACCTTGAGTAAAGCATTGTAATTTTTGGAACAACTCCCTATGGTAGTAACTGGGGATAAATCACCTCCTCATGATTGCCTTCATATCTTTCCAATTGTCGATAGGTCTCTCATGGTTTCTTCGCCTATTCAACACAAGCCGTTCCCACCAAATAATAGCATAGTCAATAAACTCAGTAACATTACCTTTTTCTCTTCGGGATTGGTGGCAATCAAATAGTAGCTCCATCTTCTTTTCCCATTCTAGTAAGCCACTTGGTCATTACTCCCTTGGAATGAAAGAATCTTCATCTTTATGTTTCCAAGGTTGCCATCTCACCTAGGTTCCCAATTACCATCTTGCCTAGGCTCCTTTCGATAGCCTCTGTCTTGCCATTCACCTCGAAGTGCAGATCTTCCCATGTTATTCTATGGTGATTAATATTCACCGTTTGAATCTTTGTCATAATCATCTTCATCATTGTGATAGACGCCTCTTCTTGTTGCAGCCTTACATTTGGAACTTGAGCTTAAGGCTCCCTTTGCAAATTGGCAATTTCAGCATAATGCTATACCAATCTATCCCTCATTTCACCTAACGTCACATTTAATAGTTAAATGCTGTTGCATAGCTTACGTCATGAGCGCATTATCTCCATTTTTTCCTCCTCCATTGTTGTTAAACATCATTAAAACATGCGGAGAATGTTAGAAATAGCCTCACAGCACTCCCCAGTGTGTTTTCCCTCAATTTAACAGCACTCAATTCACACGTGTTTCACTCTAAAAATTGTGGCTTTTCTCTATTAATGTTGCTCACACACTTGTGCCTTTTACCGCTCTTACATTTTTCTTTTGTCTCTTTAAAGAAACTAATCAAACTCCAACAAAAATTGTCTCAATCTTGCAAAATTCAATTCAACACTTGGAGGGAAGGAAAAATGGATGGTAAGGAAAAGGAACAAGGAAATAAGAAACAATGCTTAACTTTAGAAGACACAATCTTGTAATAATCAAGAATTATACTCAACTTTAAAGGACACAATCCTGTAAGAATCAAGAGTATAATCAAGAAGTAAATGATTCCTAATAGACCAGTCATACTAAACATCACTTGTAAATTGAATAATTAAGAATTCCAATGGTAAAGTCTTATACATTTTTGTTTGTGTGTTTGTTGTGATTATTATTATTATTTGCACTCTTTTTTTCCCACCCACAATGAAAATTCAGTAAATAAGACTGAAACAAATGAGACAGAATTAAAGGAATGAAATTTTTGTGCTATTGCGAGATGTAGAGATCACTACTAGAAAACACGATAACAGCGACGGAATATTGTCGATGGACAAAAATCCATCACTAAGAACGACGGATTTACGATGGATTGCCGTTGGACCGAATACCAACGGATTAGTGATGAAAATTAGCAACGAAAATATTTCCGTCGCTAAACCCTTAAAAAAATAAAATAAAAATTATAAAATTATCAACGACGGATTATCAACGAAATTTTTAACAACGGAATATTTTCATTGCTAATTTCCATCTGTGAATTGGTGAAGGAAAAAAAAATTAAAAAAATATATGTACAGCCTTTAGTGACGGATTACCGACGGAAAAATTAGTGACGGATTACCGATAGATTAGCGACAGATTTTTTAATTTTTAATTTTTTTAATTTTTTATTATTTTATTTTAATCTAAAATAAAATTATTTCATTATTTTATAAAAAATTATAATTTTATATTATTTTATTATCATTAAAAAATTAAAATTTTTTTATTTTTTTATTAATTCTTTTTATTTTATTTTTAATTTTATTTTATTTTGTTGAGAAATAATATCATTTTATTTTTTAAAATTTTTTGTTATTTTATTTTAAGCTTAAACCTTATTATTTTATTATTTTATTATTTTATAATAAATTATCAATTTATATTATTTTATTATTAATATAAAATATGAAGTAAAGATAATAAATAAAAAGAAGAGTATAGATATAGAGTTAAGTTTTGTCCGGTAGTTTTGTTCCTTATTTTGTTTTACATATCATATTCGATCCAAGGTGGAGACATATTGAAGGCATTTTATAGATTAAAGCAAGCAGGTGGGGGGTCGGGTGTGGGGTTGGGCACGTGGGTGGCACGCGTGCCGGCTCGTGTTCTTTTTGAGAGGTTCAAAAATTAGCAACGAATGAAATATCCGTTACTAATAATTCATTATCAGCGACAAAAAATTTTTCTGTCGTTGATTTTTTTTGAAAAATTTTTAAAAAATTTTTTATCAACGACGGATATTTTTAGCGACAGAAATTTTTCGTCATTAATCCGTTGTTAATATCAGCGACGGATAGAATTCTGTCGGTAAAAATTAGTGTGATCGTTTTTAGCGACAGATTTTACCATCGTTAATATCCTTTAGCGACAAATTTTGGATTTTCAGGGACGAAATTTTCTATCGCTGATACCGTATTTTCTAATAGTGGATGAAAAAAAATAATACCGAAACAAATGGGACTAAATTAAAGAAAATAAATGAAATTAAAATAGTAACCCGATTGGTATTGATGAGATGAAAAGATTGAAACAAAGAAGATGGAAACGAAAACGGGAAATAATTAAAAAGAAAAATGATAAAATTAAAAGATAATAACCTGATTTTAGAATCAAATCTCTATTACCAAGATGATGAGAACCCATAAGGATTAAATCTTATGAACCCACAGTCAAGAAGATATATACACCCCAGGGAAGCTAAAACCATATTTCGTTGATTCATTTGAACCCTTGAATATGGAAAGACAAGAACCCAAATTGTTAAAAAATGCCACATGGTTAATCAATCCTTGATAAGTTTAAATAGTTCAATGAAAAAGCTATGAGAAAACTTCTCTCAAGTATGAAAATCCCACATGGGTTATGCTTGTCACATGAAATAAAATTAAAAATTGTTTGGTATTTTTAATTTTAAAATAAAATTGATTTCATAATTCTTGAAATAAAATTAAAATTTAAAAGTTAAAAATTAAAAAATAAAAGTTAAAATTAAAAAATAAAAGTTAAAATTAAAAAAAAAAAAGTCCAGATCTAAAAGATATGATGGTAAATGAATTTATAGTACGGACATATTTGAAATTTTATATTTTTCAAGTGAGAATATAAATGAAATAAAAAAAATATATATTTCTTAAAAACTGACATAAAAAAATAAGAAGAAAAAAAAAAGCTCATCCCTAAAGTTTTGTTCATAAAAATTTTACTTTTAAGAAGAAAAAAATCTATTTGATAGGGTAAGGAGAAGAAAAAAATAAAAAAAATCTCTGTGAGATGGGCACTCATAAGAGTAAATAACTTCTTAAAGCACGAAAAACTCATGCAGTCCCCTAAATGATGACAGGAACACCATGTTCAGCCCAATTTGATGAAATCCAAACTCAAATGAATTAGCCCATGTATGAACTTTAGCAAGAACTTTTTATTTTTTGGTGTATTGGGCCTAAAATGTCTTCAACACCCGATCTTCTATTTGAATAACACTGATGGCTTCTTGAGGTTTGCTCAACTCCATATTTGTATCCGTAGTTCCACTTGAAACATGGTTAGCCCAAGTATCTTGAACCAAGCCCATTCCAAGCTTCTTTTAGGTTTTTTCTTTTTCTTTATCTTCTTGTTTTATTTTTTTTTTTTTTTTGCTCGTGCCCTTGTAATAGGCCTGCTAGGAATGTGCAAAGGATCTCTTGGCATACTTGACACAGCTTATACCACCTGATGAATTGCATCAAACTTTTTTTAATTAATAAATGAACATACAAATAATAATAATAATAAAGAGTATTAAAATTTAAATAATATAAATTGAAATCTCTCCATGTTGGGCTACATGTCTAAGTACATCTCGTGAATAAGAAGGCTTTTCGCCTTCGCTACTTGACTGCCATTGTAGCAATAGTTTTCCTCTCAAGCAAATGTCATCACTCATGAGCTAAAGTTCCCTAGGGTGAAGGCAAGTGATGTGATCCAGCTCAGGTGCCTCGATCTTTACGGCATAGGTTAGAGATAAGTGGGTTGGGAACAAATACAAATAGCCAATCAACATTAGAGAAATATGATTTGCTATTTAGACCACTCAATTAACCCCAAACATGACAAACAAACTCATATAACAACACAATTAAGTTGATGCACAAATTAGGATACTTGTGAATTTGGATAACCAATCTATTAATGTAGATTGATAAGATAATATTGCAAAAGATTAAAAAAAATGATAATTTCCTCACTTAGAACTCCCCTTAGTTGCTTCCTCGTGTTCTTCTCCTACTTCCTCTATTTGCCTCTTGCCTGTCCCACTATCTTTTCTGACCCATTCTCTCTCACTATTGCACATCCATCTTGTTCAAAATATGGAAAATGCATTAATTCCATTTTTCTTATTTAGCTTTATTATCATATCTTTATCCAATTTCACATGATTGGATGATAGAATCTCAAAAATCATACTTGCCTATGGTAAGAGAAAGATTTCTGATCTATGTGTAACAATCATGAAGTGTGGAACAATAAAATGCAATCCATAATTTTTCCCGCTCAAAATGAATGTCATCAATCAAAAATCTTCTCTAGTGATCATTGTATAATTTTCTCCTCTAGGTCTAAGTACATGAGCAACAACAATCAAATGTAGAATTCTTTCATAGAAACCTAACTCTGTAGAACTTGTGTTCATAGTAGTCAAATTCTTATCATTGATTATCATTCTAGCATTCTCCAAATAACTAGATTTCATGTAGGATTCACATTTATCATATATCACCCATACAAGAGCATTTTCTCTATAAATAATCCTAGAAGTTACTTTAATCGCGTTCCCATTTATGAATGTTCTAAATGCACATGAAATAGAGTGATTATCTAAGGTAATCCGTATCTCATTCCCAACTCCATCAAAAATTATTTCAATATTGTTATAAAACAATTTGATTGCCTTCTCATAAATGAACTTATTCAGAATCATAAGCCAATTAGGGGATATCTCATTCAAGTGCTTTTCGTATTTGAAATTCGTATTTTTTAGAAATACCAAATCAATCAATCTTCCATGATTAACTTTCCTTCTTGAGAATAATTTCTCATACAGTTCACTCTATTCGAGCGATTGAAACTTATGTATATTGAATTGTGGAATGGTTTCTATCTGTTGAGGCAGCCAAGGAGGTTTCAAAGAAGTGAATTTTGCATATGAGGGTTTTGATGATGAAGGGTTAATCGTAGGCTTGGTAGGAAGTTTGGATGAAGTTGATTGCTTAGAGATAAGCAATTTTTTGTTTAGGAACTATCACCTATTAGGGTTTCACAATTGTAATTTACCTAGGGTTTCAGAGAGAATGAAGAAAATTCAAATTTTGGAATAGAGAGAGAGACGAGTCAATGTGTTAACCATTCATATTCTTTCTTGCATGTCATGGGTCGACATGTTTTAAAGAGATTCATAGGTTATCGGGTGATATATTTTTAAAGACATAAACTCATTTTGACTACTATACATGTTGACATATTTACATACAGGTCGACAAGACCATGTTTGTTTTTTATTTTAGTAGAAAGTTGACAAGATTTCTAAGACAATGGTTAGTTGGTCGACAAAACTGTATATTTTCAATTTATCGATACCTTTGCGAAATGGAATGACCTAAAGTTCATTTCTAGATTTTAGCATATACTTTGTTTTTCACATTTCTTTCCTACTTCTCTATTTTAGTCATTCGTAACTCTCTTCTTAGTTCATAAAATCTATTCCTATCTAATGACTTGGTAAGAATATCAACAATTTGTTTTTGAATCTTTATACACTCTAGAACAATTTTGTTTTTCAATATATGGTCTCTAATGAAATATTATCTCACTTCAATATGTTTGGCTCAAGAATGATGCACTGGATTTTTAGTTAGATTTATAACACTTGTGTTATCACATTCTATAATAACACAGTCAAAATCAATATCAAAATCCTTCATTTGATACTTAATCCATAGAATTTGTGCAGTGTGTTATCCAACAAAGACATACCCAACTTCGCTTGTTGACAATGCTATACTACTTTGTTTCTTGGAAAACCATGATCCAACATGCTTCCAAAGAGTTGACAAGTACCACTGATACTTTTTCTATCTAATTTGCATGTTGTAAAGTCTACATCAGAGAATTCATACAATTGAAAACTTGAGTTTTTATCATATCAAAGGTCTAGATGCGTGGTATTTTTAAGATATCTAAAAATTCTTTTAACTACTATCAAATATGATTCTTATGGATCTGATTGGAATTTTGTACAAAGACATATACTGAATTGTAATATGGATGTTTGCCTAATATTTTTATCCTTTTGTTCAGTTAGCTCTTTCCTTAAAGTTATGTTTTCATCTATTTGATTGTTTTTATGTTTGACATCATTTATTTTAGTTTGCAGATCCAGATATTTACTCTTTTAATTCTCTAACTCTTTTTCAAGTTTAGTAATTCTCAATTCTAATTTAATATTTTTCTCTTTTAGTCTATTAACTTCTATTTTTTAAGTTTTCTAATTCTTTTATAGTTTCAATCATATTTTTCTTCAGTAGATTATTTTTCATTTTTAACCTTTTTTATTTCTTAAGTGATTCTAATAATGTTTCATATAGTTTAATATCAGAGAAATTACTTTCATCAAAATTAGAATAGGAAGAGTAGGAAGTAAAGTCTACCTCATTGTCAGAGAATTCCTCAATAGCCATGAAACATAGATTATCTTGTTCTTTTTGTTGGTTCTTTTTCACTTGAACCGGAGTCTTTATGACTGCAAACAGCAAGAGTTTTCTTCTTTTTCTTTTCCTTTCTTTCTTTCTTGTTTTTCTTATCATCCTTTTTCAATTGAGGACAATCAACTTTTATGTATACCAATTTTTTATATTCTAAATATCTGATTTCCTCTTTCTTTTCTGATCTTTTGAAATGTGATTTGCTTTTATTCCTCCTTCGCATTATAAATCTCAGCCTTTTAGCCAGTAATGTTTCATCTTCTTTATCATCTTCTTCTTCAAAGTTTGAAGAGCTCTCATCATTGTCAGCCTCCATCACAAAATTCAATTTCATTTCATGAGTTATCAGTGAGCCCACGGCTCAACCATGGTTAAGGTTTCAAGATTTTTGATTTTTCTATTGCAATGACTTTAGGTTCCAAGTTTTAGCAGACTTCTCAGAATCTTATATACTATGTCTTCTTGTGGAATTCCCTTTCCTAGCAATCTCAATTCATTTGTCACCTTGTTGAATCTTGTTATCAATTCACTGATAGATTCTTCTTCTTTAATTTTGAGGATTTCGTATTCTTGTTTTAGCAATCTAATTTTACTTTTGCGAACTTGATAAGTGTCTTCGTAGGTAGCTATGAGTCTTATCCAGATTTCTTTTATTGTGATGCATGAAGATACTCAATTATATTCGTTAATGCTCAGGGCAAGATGAAGAAGATTTGTAGTCATGCAATTTGCTTGATAGGTTTTCTTCTACTCAGTTGTTATATTCTTTAGCTTACCTGTCACACGTACACCATCAACCTCTTCAGTTGGAAATTCAACACCTTCTTCGATTATTTTCTAGGCATTAAGATCTTGTGCAATAATGAAATTGTGTATTCTTTGTTTCCAATAGCTGAAGTTATTTTCATAGAAGAATGGTACACAATTTATTGAACATGCTTCAACCGGTACATTGTCTCCATTTATGGCTATTTTGGATCTTTGATGTTGAAATTGTTAGGTTTTTTTATCAACACACCTACTCTGATACCAATTGATATTCAACTAGAGGGGGTAAATAGTTGAATAGATGAATTTTTAAAAATTTTGACTATACAGGTATTTAAAAAAAATTATGACAGTGGTATTTGGCTGCTTAAATAGAAAAATAGTAGAAACACAAAAGTTTTTATATAGGTTCTACCAAATCAGGTGTATGTCCACTCCTAAACTCTCACTAGATTTTTCACTATCAATTGACTTATTCAAACTTGATTGTAGATTCAAGTTAGACCTTATATTGTTTCTTCACAAGCATTACTTTTCCAATTTAACACAGATTGATTCTCTCTCTAAACCCAAAATAGTGATACACTTTTTGATCTTTCAAAATCTCAGTACAAATAAAAAGGAAAGTCTAAGATGTGAGACTCAAATACTCAGATTTAACAGATTTAATTTTGTAAGTGGTTACACTTAAGAAGATAATTAAAAATAAGAAACAGAGTGTATGAAATTTTTAAAATAGAGTAATGAATGCAGTGAATTCGTAATTGTTCAGATCTTGAATTGAGCATTCATTCTTTAAATCTTATCTCTCTAGTATTTATTGTGATGTTGAAGAGATCCATTGTGCAGTTGTTGAAGTTGAACGTTGTTCATAAATGTTCATCAATTAATATTCTATAACATTTCTTATTTTCACGTTGAAGTTTCATTTTCTCACGGTGCCATTTTCTTTTTAATCAATCGAGAGATGATCTTACTACATTTAAATATTAGACTTTGATAAAAATAGAAATAATCAAACATATAGGAAAAGAGAAGGTCGTTGTATTCAAATTTGTTTTGAAATTTTGGTTTCTGACAATTTTAGGTCAATAACATTAAACAACACATATAGATGAATTCAAAACTTTATATTGTGGACTTTCATGATCAGATCGACATGGCAAAAATTTTGGATCGACAAAATTATGTTTGAAATTAAATAGGAAGACACGTAGTTTTAAATTGGTCGGCATGTTCTGATGTGTCAACATGGCTTAAATTAGGCATCAACATGCCTAACTTTGGAATCCACAGCCGTTATCAACATGTTATAAGTCCACATCAACAAAGTGCTATTCTTGCATTCAATTGGTGGATCTAACTTTTGAAATTGGTCGATGTGTTTAACGTGTCGACAATGTTGAAATATAGGTCGTCGCATGATTCCTAAAAAACAAATAAATCAGGTAGACGAGTTCTAAGTTCACGTCGGCACAATTTTGAACTTACATTAAATTTGTGGACTTGACCTTTGAAATTGGTTGATGTGTTCAACATGTCGACATAGTTGGCATTTCTTAATGAATAAAGAAATCAGGCCGACAAATTGTTGGACATGTTAACTTTTTAAATTTTTGCTTGATGCTTGTCGATGTGTGCAAACAGTGGGTCGGCACACTGTTGAAATTAGTGGATCTATCATATTAAATTTGTCCACCTGAGATCAACAAATCGATGTGTAGTCCAATTCAGGTTGATATGCAAGACAAATTGACAAGGTTTCACTCAGGTTGACAAGATATGTGATTGTTTAAGTCATGTCGACATATTTTCGAAATTATCAACATAATCTTACTTAGACAATAACAATGTTTGTTTCATTCAGACTGAGAATGATCATTAATGGGTCGACATGTTTAAGGTATTGTTAAAATTGATTGACATGGTTCTGAAAATTAGTAGACCTATATGAGCAGGTTGACGTGTGTCAAGAATAGGTCAACAAGATTTGCAGACTTTTACTTTCTGATAGCTTTCTGATACATTTAAATCTATTCTCCTCTAATTTATCATCATAAAAATATATCATTCTCAGCAAAATCTTATAGATCCTCACTTAAATCTAGAAAATAAATTTTAGTTTCTACAAATATCATATCTTTCGATGTTTATACTTTGCTAGTCACATAAGCGAGAGTACTATCTATACCATGAGAGTGGGCCTGTATCTAGAAAGTTGCCGTTAATGAAGTTATATAGTTGAAGAGGATGAAATGAAAAAAAAAAAAAGAAAAAATGTGGTAAGTATGGATCAAACACACAACTTTCAGAACTTCAGTCTAACGCTCTCCCAACTGAGTTATCCCCATTAATTCTCAAATGCATAGTCGGGAATCGAACCCAAGTTTATACCATGGCATGGCACTATTCTACCAATAGACCACTAGTGCTTATGTCATCTAACGTTTATGTTGCATACTTATCAAGTACAACAATTATATCCACATTCACAAAGTCTATGATACCTATCTTGATGGATATTGGAACTACTTTAGTATCAGGATGGAAACTCAAGCATCATATGTATTTCATTCTGAACGGAAGTTGTGTTGTGAAAAAATTTAAAGTCAATTTGCCAAAAAGATTTATTGCAACTTGTTTGTTACATAGAAAGTACAGTTGTGAAGCTTGGCTTTATACAAGGTATATAGCTTAATTTACATGGTATCAGAATTGGCTCCAATTCATCCTACTTCCAACAAGGTGCTACGAGTGGCAAGGAAGTTGTGTTTTCATTGTAAGAAGCCAAATCACACAAAATCAAGATGTTGGCTTCTTCGCCCTCACCTTCAGCTGGGACACCTTAAGCATAGTTGCCAATTTTACCCAAATATAGCTAAGGATACGGAACGTAAATCTGCCATTACAGACATCCTCTTGAAGCTACTGGAGAAACTAAAAAACCTTAATAAGATACTTGCTTAAACTCTACTATAGCCAATCATGCACTAGCATCATGCCAAGAATGTAGTTATCTTCAATGGCATGCCAGACAGGGTCATCCTTGCAAACAAGTTTAAAATGTCTATTTCCAATAAAAAAAAGTTATAAAGATAGATTTTGTGAAGCCTATAATTTTAGAAAGGAAACCCGAACATATTGTCCTATCTCTAAGATTAAATATAAAAATGCATTAGATCATATACACTAAGATATCAAGACATCTGCTCTTCTATCTAGGCATAGATTTAAATACTTCATATTATTCATTGATCCCAAGACTAGATACACAGGATTTATATGCTTTCTTAGGCAAAAGCATTTAAGACATTTCAAAACCTTCACGAATTTGTCAATATGCAATATAATGCAAATATAAAAATATTTAGAATAGATAATGGAGGGAGGTGTATGAGTCAAGGTTTTAGAAAATTTCTACAATAAAATGGAATAATCCATAAAATCTCATTCCTTACACATCTCAACAAAATAGTGTGGCCAAAACAAAAAGTCAATACGTTCTTGAAATAGCAAAGATAATTATGTTATACGCTAATATATCTAAGATATTTTGGAGTAATGCTAGAAAGAATGCAAGCCAACGGTTCAATGAACTGAGATAGAATTGGGCCCCTACGTCTAGAATGCTTTCTCTTGATTTTTTTTTTTTTTTTTGATTTGGTAGCCCTTCTTCTTGATTTCCTATACACCCACTCATGTTTGGCAAATAGATGTCTATGGAACAAAATATGCCAGAGATGTCTTCTAATTGACTAGCCATAGTTCCTTTGGTGGAAATATCAACAAGCTACTTATGACTTATCCTGTCATGGATACCTATGGTCTTGCCATGGACTTTCGGGTGCACGAAGGTCAATCAACTTCTGGATGTTGTCCACCAAAATTTAGAGACTAGTAACCTTCAGATCTTCAATTTTACGCTTTCCCAACTGAGTTATCCTCGCTGATTCTCAAATGCACCAGCAAGGAATCGAACCCAGGTCTATACTGTGGCAAGGCACTATTCTACTACTAGACCACTGGTGCTTATATCATCTTACCTTTATGTTGCATACTTATCAAGTGCAGCTGTTATATCCACACTTACAAAGCCAATGACACCTATCATGTTGGATATTGGAACTACTTTACCGTTAGGATGGAAACTCAAGTACCATATGGATTTCATTCAGAAAGGAAGCTTTATTGTGAAAATTTTAAAGTCAGCTTACTAATAAGATTTATTGTATACAAGGTACATTTGTGAAGCTTGGTTTCATATAAGGAATATAGCTCAATTTAAATGGTATCAGAATTGGTTCTGATTTATCTTGCTTCCAACAAGGTACAACGAATGGCAAGGAAGTTGTGTTTTCATTGTAAAATGCCAAATCACACAAAATCAAGATGTTGGCTTCTTCGCCCTCACCTCAAGCCGGGGCGGCTTAAGCAAAGTAACCAATCTAATCCAAATATAGCCAAGGATGCAGAACTTCTTGAAGCTATTGGAGAAAGCAAAAAACCTCAATGAAGGTACTTGCTTAAACTATACTACAAGCAATCATGCGCTAGCATCATGCCAAGAATGTTTTTATCTTCAATGGCATGCTAGGTAAGGTCATTCTCTTAAACAAATTTTAAAATATCTATTTCCAATGATAAAAAAATTGTAAGGATAGGCATTGTGAAGTCTAAATTTTTGGAAAGGAAATCCAAACATATTGTCCAATCTCTGAGATGAAATATAAAAATGCATTAGATCATGTGCACAAAGATATCTAGACATCCCATCTTCTATTTAGGCATGGATTTAAATACTTCATATTATTCATTGATCCCAAGACTAGATACACTTGGATTTTTATACTCACTTGTAACGCATAAGCATTTGAAGCATTTCAAAACCTCCACGAATTTGTCAATACGCAACATAATGCAAATATAAAAATATTTAGAGCATATAATGGAGGGAAGTATACGAGTCGTGCTTTTAGGAAATTTTCATAATAAAATGGTATAGTTCACTAAATCTCATTCCATACACATCTAAACAAAATAGAGTGGCTAAAAGAAAAGGCAAGTACATTCTTGAAATAGTAAGGACAATTATGTTATACGCTAATATATCTAAGATATTTTGGAGCAATGCTCAAAAGAATGTAGGCCAAGGCTTCAATGGATTGAGATGGAATTGGGCCCCCACGGTCTAGAATACCTTCTCATTAATTTTTTTATTTTCATTTAGCCCTTCTTCTCGATTTCCTATACTTCCACCTCAAGTTTGGCAAATAGATGTCTATGGAACAAAATATGCCAGAGATGTCTTCTAATTGACTAGCCATAGTTCCTTTGGAGGAATTATCAACAAGCTACTTATGACTTATCATGTCACTGGTAACTATGGCCTTGCCTTCGACTTTCGGGTACACAAAGCGGCAATCAACATTTGGGTGCCATCCACCAAAATTTGGAGGCTGCCTCTTACATACCCCACTGCTAGAGTTTACTAGTTCTCCTCCCAATTGCTCAAGCTCTCCTCCCCATTAGATTGATGTGGGGGAATGCTTGATTCATGCGGAGCATAACAAAAACTTATAGATCCTCACTTGAATCTAAAAAATAAATTTTATTATCTATAAATATCACATCTTTCGATGTGTATACTTTTCTAGTCACATGAGCATAAGTCCTAATTGTACCTGTCCAAAAAAACTGATGGAATATGATTGTTTCAAAAGAGCTTAAATAAATACCCTGAGAGTGGGCTTGTGTCGGGAAAGTTATCGTTCATGTGCTTCTATATTTCAAGAGGATGAAAGGAAAAAGAGGAAAAAATACAGTGAGCGTGGATCGAGCACGTGACCTTCAGATCTTCAATCTAACACTCTCCCAACTATGCTATCCTTGCTAATTCTCAAATGCACTAGCCGGGAATCGAATCCGGGTCTATAATATGCTAGGGTATTATTCTACCTCCAAACCACTGGTGCTTGTGGCATCTGATGTTTATATTGCAAACTTATCGAGTGCAGCTGTTATGTCCACACTCGCAAAGCCTATGACACCTATCTTGATGGATGTTGAACTACTTTAGCATCAGGATAGAAACTCAAGTATCATATGGATTTCATTCTGAAAGGAAGCTATATTGTGAAAAATTTAAAGTCGGCTTGCTAATAAGATTTATGGCAACTTGTTTGTTGTATACAAAGTAAATTTGTAAAGCTTGGCTCCTTATATGGAATATAGCTCAATTTACATGATATTAGAATTGGTTTTGATTCATCCTACTTCCAACAAGGTGCGATGAGTGGCAAGGAAGTTGTATTTTCATTGTAAGAAGCCAAATCACACAAATTCAAGATGTTGACTTCTTCGCCCTCACCTCCAGCTAGGGCACCTTAAGCAAAATAACCAATCTTATCCAAATATAGCCGAGGATGCAAAACTTAAATCGGCTATTAATGACATCCTTTTGAAGCTACTAGAGAAAATAAAAAACCTCAATCAAAGTACTTACTTAAACTCTACTATAAACAATCATGCACTAGCATCATGCCAAGAATGTAGTTATCTTCAATGGCAATCTAGACAAGGTCATCCTCATAAACAAGTATTAAAATGTCTATTTCCAATAAAAAAAACATTGTAAAGATAGACATTGTGAAATCTATATTTTTTAGAGGAAACCTTAACATTTTGTCTAATCTCTGAGAGGAAATAAAAAAATGCATTAGATCATGTGCACCAAGATATCTAGACATCCCCTCTTTTATCTAGATATGGATTTAAAAACTTCATATTATCCATTGATTCCAAAACTAGCTATACATTGATTTATATGCTCACTTGTGAGGCATACGCATTCGAAATGTTTCAAAACCGCCACGAATTTGTTAATAAGCAATATAATGTAAATATAAAAATATTTAGCACAGATAATTGAGGGAAGTGTACAAATCATACTTTTAGAAAATTTCTACAATAAAATGGTGTAATCTACTAAACCTTGTTCCTTACATATCTAAACAAAATGGTGTGGCCTATAGAAAAAGTCAATACATTCTTGAAATAGTGAGGACAATTATATTATACGCTAAAACATCTATAATATTTTATAGCAATGTGATAAGCGTGGATCAAACATGCGACCTTCAGATCTTTAGTCTGACGTACTTCCAACTGAGCTATCCCCGCTAATTCTCAAATGCACCAATCGGGAATCAAACCCGGCTCTCTACTATGGCAGGGTACTATTCTACGACCAGACCAATGGTCCTTGTGTCATCTAACATTTATGTTGCATACTTATCAAGTGCAGCTGTTATATCCACGCTCACAAAGCCTATGACACCTATCTTGATGGATATTGGAACTACTTTAGCATCAGGATGGAAACTCAAGTATCATATGGATTTCATTCTGAAAGGAAGCTGTGTTATGAAAAATTTAAAGTCTACTTACAAATAAGAATTATTGCAACTTGTTTGTTGTATACAAACTACAATTGTGAAGCTTGGCTTCATAGATGGAATATAGCTCAATTTACATGGTATCAAAATTGGTTCCTATTTATCCCGCATCCAGTAAGGTACAACGAGTGGCAAAGAAGTTATGTTTTCATTGTCAGAAGCCTAATCACATGAAATCAAGATGTTGGCTTCTTCGCCCTCACCTCAAGCCAGGGCACCATATGCAAAGTAGCCAATCTAATCCAAATATAGCCGAGGATGCAAAACTTAAATCTGCCATTAAGGATATCCTCTTGAAGCTACTAAAGAAAGTAAAAAACATCATTCAAGATACTTGCTTAAACTCTACTACAAACAATCATGCATTTGCATCATGCCAAGAATGTAGTTATCTTCACTGGCATGCTAGAAAAAGTCATCCTCACAAACAAGTTTTAAAATGTCTATTTTCAATAAATAAAATTTGTAAATATAGGCATTATGGAGCCAATATTTTTGGAAGGAAAACCCGAACATATTGTCCTATATCTAAGATGAAATATAAAAATGCATTAGATCTTGTGCACTAAGATATCTAGACATCCTTTCTTCTATCTAGGCATAGATTTAAAAACTTAATATTTTTGATTGATCCCAAGACTAGATATACATGGATTTTTATGCTCACTTGTAGGGCATAAGCATTTGAAGCATTTTAAAACCTCCACAATTTGTCAATATGCAATATAATACAAATGTAAAAATATTTAGCACGAATAATGGAGGGAAGTGTATGAGTCACGCGTTTAGAAAATTTCTACAATAAAATGATATAATTCACTAAGCCTCGTTCCTTACACACCTAAACAAAATGGTATAGCTAAATGAAAAAGTCAATACATTCTTAAAATAGCAAGAACGATTATGTTATACGCTAATATATCTATGATATTTTGGAGCAATGCTAGAAGAATGCAGGCCAAGGCTTCAATCGATTGGGATGGAATTAGGCCCCTGGAGTCTGGAATGCCATCTCATGAATTCTTCTTGTTTTTTTTTCTTTGATTGCCCTTCTTCTTGATTTCCTACACTTCCGCTCAAGTTTGGCAAATAGATATCTATGGAACAAAATATGTCAGAGATGTCTTCTGAATGACTAGCCATAGTTCCTTTGGTGGAAATATCAACAAGCTGCTTATAACTTATCATGTCACGAGTAACTATGGTCTTGCCGACTTTTGGGCACACGAAGTGGCAATCAACTTCTGGGTGCCAACCACAAAAATTTGTAGACTACCCCTTACATTGCCCATTGCTAGAATTTATTAGTTCTCCTCCCAACTGCTCAAGCTCTCTGCCCCCATTGGATTGATGTAGGGGAGTGCTTGATTCATGTGAAGCATAAGAAAAACTTACAGATCCTCACTTAAATCTAGAGAATAAATTTCATTCTCTACGAACATCACATCTTTCGATGTGTATACTTTTCAAGTCACATGAGTGAGAGTATTGACTGTACCACTCCAAAAAATACAGGGAATATGATTGTTTCAAAAGAGTTTAAACAAATACCTTAAGAGTGGGCTTGTGTTGGGAAAGTTGTCATTCGTGTGGTTTTATATTTCAAGAGGATGAAAGGAAAGAGAAGAAAAAATGCGATGAGTGTGGATCGAACATGCGACCTTCAGATCTTCAGTCTGACGCTCTCCCAACTGAGCTATCCCTACTAATTCTCAAATGCACCAGCCAAACCATGATAGGGCACTATTCTACCACTAAAACTCTAGTGCTTGTGTCATCTGACGTTTATGTTGCAAACTTATCGAGTGTAGCTGTTACAAGCACACTTACAAACCCTATGACACCTATCGTGATGGATATTGGAACTACTTTAGTATCAGGATGGAAACTCAAGTATCATATGGATTTCAATCTGAAAGGAAGATATTTTGTAAAAAAATTTAAAGTCGACTTACTAATAAGATTTATTGCAACTTGTTTGTTGTATACAAAATACATTTGTGAAGCTTGGCTTCATACAAGGAATATAGCTTAATTTACATGGTATCAGAAATGGTTCCAATTCATCCTGCTTTCAATAAGGTACAATGAGTGGCAAAGAAGGTGTGTTTTAATTGTAAGAAGCCAAATCACACAAAATCAAGATGTTGGCTTCTTCGCCTTCACCTCAAGCCGGGGCACCTTAAGCAAAGTAACGAATCTTATCCAAATATAGTCAAGGATGCAGAACTTAAATCCACCATTAAAGACGTCCCCTTGAAGCTACTGGAGAAAGTAAAAAACCTCAATCTGGGTAGTTGCTTAAACTGTACTACAAACAATCATGCAATAGCATCGTGCCAGGAATACAGTTATCATCAATGGCTTGTTAGGCAAGGTCATCCACACAATCATGTTTTAAAATGTCTATTTCCAATAATAAAAAAATTATAAAGATAGACATTGTGAAGTCTATATTTTTTGAAAGGAAACCTAAACATATTGTCCTATCTCTGAGACGAAATATAAAAATGCATTATATCATGTGGACTAAGATATCTAGACATCCCCTCTTCTATATAGGCATGGATTTAAATACTTCAAATTATTCATTGATCCCAAGGGTAGATACACATGGATTTATATGTTCACTTCTAAGGCGTAAGCATTTGAAGTGTTTCAAAACCTCCATGAATTTATCAATACATAATATAATACAAATATAAAAATATTTAGAACAGATAACAAAGGGAAGTGTACAAGTCATGCTTTTATGAAATTTCAGCAATAAAATGGCATAATCCACTAAACTTCATTCCTTATGTACCTAAACAAAATGGTGTCGCCGAAAGAAAAGGTTAGTTTATTCTTGCAATAGCAAGAACAATTATGTTTTGTGCTAATATATCTATGGTATTTTGGACCAATGCAAGAAAGAACAAGGCTTCAATGGATTGAGATGGAATTGGGCCCCTGGAGTCTGAAATGCCTTCTCATGATTTTTTTTTTTTTTTGATTTGATAGCCCTTCTTCTTGATTTCTTATACTCCCCCTTAAGTTTTGCAAACAAATGTCTATGGAACAAAATATGTCATAGATGTGTTTTAATTGACTAGCTATAGTTCCTTTGGTCGAAATATCAACAAGTTGCATATGACTTATCATGGCATGGCTAACTATGGCCTTGACTTGGACTTTCGGGTGCAAGAAGCGACAATCAACTTCTGGTACAGTCCATAAAAATTTGGAGTTGCGCCTTACATTGCTCATTGCTAGAGTTTACTAGTTCTCCTCACAATTGCCCAAGCTCTCCCCCTAATTGGATTGCTATGGGGGAATGCTTGATTCATGTGGAGCATAACAAACTCTTATTGATCCTCACTCGAATCTAGAAAGTAAATTTCTTTTTCTATAAATATCACATCTCTCGATATGTATACTTTGCTAGTCACATGAGCGAGAGAACTAACATGAGCGAGAGTACTAACTATACCGCTCCAAAAGACTCATGGAATATGATTGTTCCGCTAATTCTCAAATGCACTAGTCAGGAATCGAACCCGTATCTGTACTATGGCAGGGTACTATTCTACCATTAGACCACTGATGCTTGTGTCATCTAACATTTATGTTGCATACTTATCGAAAGCAGCTGTTATATCCACACTTACAAAGCCTATGACACCTATTATAATGGATATTGGAACTACTTTAACATGAGGATGGAAACTCAAGTATCATATGGATTTCATTCTGAATGGAAATAGTATTGTGAAAATTTTAAAGTCGGCTTGCTAATAAGATTTATTACAACTTGTTTGTTGTATACAAAGTACATTTGTGAAGCTTGGCTTCATACAAGGAATATAGCTCAATTTACATGGTTTTAAAATTGGTTCCAATTCATCATGCTTCCAACAAGGTGCAACGAGTGGCAAGGATGTTGTGTTTTCATTGTAAGAAGCCAAATCACACAAAATCAAGATGTTGGCTTCTTCGCCCTCACCTCAAGCCGAGGCACCTTAAGCAAAGTAGCCAATCTTATCCAAATATAGCCAAGGTTGCAGAACTTAAATCCGCTATTAAAGACGTCCTCTTGAAGCTACTGGAGAAATTAAAAAACCTCAATCAGGGTACTTGCTTAAACTCTACTACAAACAATCATGCACTAGCATCACAGCAAGAATATAGTTATCTTCAATGGCCTGCGAGACAAGGCCATCCTCACAAAAATGTTTTAAAATGACTATTTTCAATAATAAAAAAAATTATAATAATAGACATTGTGAAACCTTTTGAAAGGAAACGCAAAGATATTGTCCTGTCTCTAAGACAAAATATAAAAGTACATTAGATCATGTGCACTAAGATATCTAGACATCCTCTCTTCTATCTAGGAATGGATTTAAAAGCTCTATATTATCCATTGATCCAAGGGTAGATACATTTGGATTTATATCCTTACTTCTAAGGCAAAAGCATTTGAAGCGTTTCAAAATCCCCATAAATTTGTCAATACGCAATATAAAGCAAATATAAAAAATACTTGGAACATATAATGAAGGGAAGTATACGAGTCATGCTTTTTGGAAATTTCTATAATAAAATGGTATAATCCACTAAACCTCATTCCTTAGGCACCTCAATGAAATGGTGTGACAGAAACAAAAAGTCAGAATATTCTTGAAATAGCAAGGACAATTATGTTATACCTTCATATATCTAAGATATTTTAGAGCAATGCTAGAAAGAATGCTGGCCAAGGCTTCAATGTATTAAGATGGAATTGAGTCTGGAATGCTTTCTCTTGATTTTGTTTTTTTTTTTATTATTTGATAGCCCTTCTTCTTGATTTCCTACACTCCCCCTCAAGTTTGGCAAATAGATGTCTTTGGAACAATATATGTCGGAGATGTCATTTAATTGACTAGTCATAGTCGCTTCGGTGGAAATATCAACAAGTTGCTTCTGACTTATCATGTCACGGGTAACCATGGTCTTGAATTGGACCTTCGAGCGCATGAAATGGCAATCAACTTCTGGGTGCTATCCACCAAATTTGGAGACTGCCCCTTACATTGTCCATTGCTAGAGTTTACTAGTTCTCCTCCCAATTCCTCAAGCTCTGCCCCCCATTGGATTGATGTGGGGGAGTGCTTGATTCATGCAAAGCACAACAAAAACTTACAGTTCCTTACTTAAATCTAGAAAATAAATTTCATTTTTTACAAATATCACATCATAGTCACATGAGCAAAAGTACTAACTATACTGCTCCAAAAAACTTATGAAATATGATTGTTTCAAAAGAGTTTTCTTGTGTCGGGAAAGTTGTTGTTCGTGTGGTTCTATATTTCAAGAGGATGAAAGGAAAAAGAAGAAAAAAATGCGTTGAGCATGGATCGAACATGCGACCTTTAGATTTTTAGTCTGACGCTCTCTCCACTAAGTTACCCCTGCTAATTCTCAAATACACCAGCCGACAATCGAATCTGGATCTATACCATGGCGGGTACTATTCTACCACTAGACCACTTGTGTTTTAAGTTGCATACTTATCGAGTGTAGTTGTTATATCTACACTTACAAATCCTATGACACTTATCATGATGGATATTGGAACTACTTTAGCATTAGGATGGAAACTCTAGTATCATATGTATTTCACTCTAAAAGGAAGTAGTATTGTGAAAAATTTAAAGTTGGCTTACTAATAAGATTTATTTCAACTTGTTTGTTGTATACAAAGTACATTTGTGAAGCTTGGCTTCATACAAGGAATATAGCTCAATTTACATGGTATCAGAATTGGTTCTGATTCATCCTGCTTCCAACATGGTGCAACAAGTGGCAAAGAAGTTGTGTTTTCATTGAAAGAAGCCAAATCACACAAAATCAAGATGTCGGCTTCTTCGACCTCACCTTAAGCCAGGGCGCCTTAAACAAAGTAGCCAATTTTATCCAAATATAGCCGAGGATGCAGAACTTAAGTCTGCCAATAAAGACATCCTCTTGAAACTACTGGAGAAAGTAAAAAATCTCAATCAAAGTACTTGCTTACTCTACTACAATCAATCATGCAATACCATCATACCAAGAATGTAGTTATCTTCAATGGCATACTAGATAAGGTCATACTCACAAACAAATTTTATATTTCCAATAATAAAAAAAAAATTGTAAAGATAGACATTGTGAAACCTACATGTTGGGAAAGGAAACCCGAATATATTATCCAATCTTTGAGATGGAAAATAAAAAGAGTTAATTACTTGTCTGATCCTTAAAGTTTGTTTGATTTTTTCAAATTAGTCCCTAAAATTAAAAACGCTATCTTGTGGTACTCAAACTTCAAAAAGTATAACGTGTTGGTCCTTCCGTCAATGACGGAGACAATCTATCCGTTAAATGGTGACATGTCATGACGTGATAGCCTAACATGTCGTACGGATGCTGACTTGTCATTGCCATATCAGCATCTGAAAATATCTCATATTACGAAGTCAGCAAATTGCTGACATGTCACATGATATGTCAGCACTTATGCTGACGTGGGGATACCACGTCATCATCTTAAATTAATAGTTACATAATTTTTTAAAATTAATAAAAAATAATAAAAAATTAAAAGATTATTTATAAAAATTTAAATTTTAACTCTATTAAATTAAAATATTCATCTTCTCTCTCTCCTTCCCTCCTCTTTCTCTCTCTCTCTCCTCAATCTCCTGCACTGTTCCTCTCTCTCCCTCTCTCTCTTTTTCTCTCTCTCTCACTACATGGCCCTAACCTTGAGAGAAGATAGTCATCATGTTTGTACCCATTCATGTTCATCATCATGGGTGGTGATGGTGATGGATAATTGTACCTATTCATGTTCATCATCATGGATGATGGAAGATGATGACCTGTAGCAACTTGCAGATATGCTCACCTCTTCTCTTTTCTTTGTGTCGGAGCCATGAACAAAGGCTTTCCACGAAACATCTTTCCTGTAAACATTTGTGGATGCAATGGTTGTATCATTCAATCACCACAAAAGAACAAGAGATGAGAAATGGAAAAGAAATGGAATGAAGAAGGGCTTGGCTCCATATTCAGAAAAACTCTGTTTCTTCTCTCTTTCTCTCTAACCCATCTTTCTCTCTCTACTTCTTTCTCTCTCTGTAACTCTCTCTTTCCCTTCTCCTTCAACCTTTCTTTCGATCTACAACTGTTTACAACATTTCCTTTGTCATCAATCTACCCATTAACGTGCATGAACTTGGCAACTCACGTGCTCTATTTTCTGGTTTCATGCTCTGTTTTCATGTTTCTCAAGCAAGGCTACTAAGTAAGATTCATTCTTCTTTCCTCACTACTGGGTCATTACAATTTCTTAGAGAACAAGGCTACTAAGTAACATTCTTTCTTCTTTCCTCAGCATTTCCTTTTTTTTACTTGTAAGTAGGTTATTTGCATCTCGACTTTGCTCGAGTAGCACTGTGAAACCCATAGGGAGTTGATTCCTCCGAGTCCTGTTTCTCAAATGTAATAACGTTGACAAATGATTCCTTAGCTCCCAGTAAGGTTATTGCTTTATTTGCTTCTAGTGTTGATGTAAAGGAATCAAATCCAAAGCCCTTGCTTATACCAAGACTTTGGAACTTGATAATCGTAGCACCAAGAGAAAATTCAATAATATCATTCTCTCTCTCTCTCTCTCTCTCTCTCTCTCTCTATTATCATAGAATTTTTTGAAAAGAAAGCGTACCAAGTTAGACTCCATTCATGGATTCCTTTGTACGTTTTGCATTATCTGGATTCTCAAAATTAACAAATCCATTAACTTTTTGAATCCCATTTTGAGCAGATGCTTCTGAATCAAATTGGACATAACCATGGTGCTTGCTTTTTCCATCTTCTAAGACAGCAACTTTGCAGGATAAAACAACCCCACAATTTGCAAAGATTGTGTGAAGTTTTCTGTCATCGAATCATCTAAATTATCACATTCTCCGACCAGCATAATACTGTAATTTTTCGAAACCATTGAGAGAGAGAGAGAGAGAGATTTTTGGGTTTCTATTTTTTCAACAGAGTCTTGGGAGCGGATGTGAGAGGAGAGAGATAGAGAGAGATGTCAGTGAAAAGACCATAAAACCCTTTTGTTGCTGATGTGGTAGTGACACGTCAGCAATTTGTTAACGTGCCAATATAAGATGTTTTCATATGCTGACATAGCAATACAAGTCAGCATTCATACAACACGTCAAGCTGCCACGTCATGACATGTCACCATTTAACGGACAGACTGTCACCGTCATTGACAAAAGGACCAACGCGTTACACTTTTTAAAATTTAAGTACCACAATGTAGTGTTCCTAACTTTATGGATTAATTTGAAAAAATCGAGTAAACTTTAAGGACTAGACAAGTAATTAACTCAAAATAAAAATGCATTAGATCATGTGCACTAAGATATCTAGACATCCCCTCTTCTATCTAGCCATGGATTTAAATACTTTATGTAATTCATTGATCCTAAAACTAGATACGCATGGATTTATATTCTCACTTCTAAGGCATAAGCATTTGAAGCCTTTCAAAACCTTCACGAATTTTTCAATACACAATATAATGCAAATATAAAAATATTTAGAACAAAAAATGGAGGGGATTGTACGACTCAAGCTTTTATGAAATTTCTACAATAAAATGGTATAATCCACTAAACCTCATTCCTTACACACCTCAACAAAATGGTATGGCAGAAAAATAAAGTCAGTGCATTCTTGAAATAGCAAGGACAATTATGTTATACTCTAATATATCTAAGATTTTTGTAGCAATGCTAGAAAAAATACAGGCCAAGATTTCAATGGACTATGATGGAATTGGGCCCCTAGAGTCTGGAATGCCTTCTCATGATTTTTTTTATTTGATAGCCCTTCTTCTTGATTTCCAACACTCCTCCTCAAGTTTGGCAAATATATGTCTTTGGAACAAAATATGCCAAAGATGTCTTCTAATTGACTAGTCATAGTTCCTTTAGTGGAAATATCAACAAGCTATTTATGACTTACCACATCATGGGTAACCATAGTCTTGCCTTGGACTTTCGGGCACACGAAGCTGCAATCAACTTCTAGGTGCTGTCCACTAAAATTTGGAGACTAGCCCTTACATTGCCCATTGCTAGAGTTTACTAGTTCTCCTCCCAATTGCTCAAGCTCTCCCCCCACCATTGGATTGACGTGGGGGAATGATTGATTCATGGGGATCATAACAAAAATTTACAGTTCCTCACATGAATCTAGAAAATAAATTTTATTTTCTACAAATATCACATCTTTCGATATGTATGCTTTGCTAGTCACATGAGCGAGAGTACTAGCTTTACCGCTCTAGAAAACTCATAGGACATGATTATTTCAAAAGAGTTTAAATAGGTACCTTGCGAGTGGGCTCGTTTTAGGAAACTTGCTATTGGTGTAGTTCTATATTTCAAGAGGATAAAGGAAAGAGAAGAAAAAATGTGGTAAGCATGGATCAAACACACGACCTTCAGATCTTCAGTCTAATGCTCTCCCAACTGAGTTATCCCCGCTAATTTTCAAATGCACTGTAGCAAGGTACTATTCTACCACTAAATCACTTGTGCTTGTGTCATCTGACTTTTATGCTACATACTTGTATGTGTTATATCCACTCTCACATGGTCTATGACACCTATCATGATGCATTTTGGAACTACTTTAGTATCAGGATGGAAACTCAAGTTTCATATGCATTTCATTCTGAAAGGAAACTGTACCATGAAAAATTTAAAGTAGGCTTACTAATAAGATTTACGGCAACTTGTAAATAGTCTACAAAGTATATACATGAAGCTTGGCTTCAAACAATGAATATAGTTTCATGGTATCAAAATTGGTTATATTTCATCCTGCTTCAAACAAGGTGCAACGAGTGGCAAGAAAGTTGTGTTTTCACTATATGAATCCAAATCACACAAAATCAATTACACAAAAACTGTAGGTCAATTTTGATGAAAAAATTTCCAATATTTTTTTTATTGAAATCCATATAAAAAATCCTTAATATTTAAAAAAAAAAAAAAAAGCTAAACATCCACATAAAAATAATGCTTAGCATATTCTGCAAAAATTCACATAATCCAAAAATCTTAATAATAGAATATGCGAAAAAAATTCTGATGATTCAAACACAAGTAGCTCTGATAACATTTATTGGGAAAGAATAACTTAATGCAAAATATATCAAATATCGTGTTAAATTATCAGAATTAAAATTTAATAGTTGAAATTAAAATCTAGTTCAAAAAAAAAATATACATGATTTGATAGCCGAAGAACACAATTGAATGAAATGCTTATTTGGGAAGAATTTTAGATTTGGCTTTCAAATCATATGTATCGTCATAAAATCTCTCTGTATAATAGGGGTACCAGAAGATTAAAGTGATACATTCATCTAGGGACCATAACCGTTTTATAGATATAAGGTGACTTTTACCTTTCAAATCTGTTTGTTTAGTTTATGCCGACTGTTCTTAAATCATTTTTTACATTCCCTATTTCAATCATCATAAATAGTAAATGTCTATTGGTATTTATACATTTATTTATTTTTATATCCTATAAGATACATTAAACCCAAAATACCAAATTTTCAAATTTAATAGATCACTTTCATTTAGGTTTATCTTAAATAACCGGATACAATACACCCTAGAAAAAAAAAGTTCATCTTCAACCTCCGGTGAAATCACAAAAATTGTCCGTTTCACAACAACTAATAAGTCCTCCGATGCCGGTGATGATGAATCAGACGATGATGCTAATGGATTCGATGACCAATCGGCTAGATTCTTCCTGCAGGCATTCAAGTTAATTGAAATCCATTTGTCTTCTTTGTTCATGGTCGTCATTTATGAATTCTTCATCTTCTCCATTCACGGTCAGCATTCAATTTCTTCGTCTTCTTCGGTTCACGGCCAACCGCTTGTGCCTAGAGCGCACAAGCGGGAAACCCTTGTGCATAGTGCGTACAAGCAGTCAGCTACATGCACCCTGCGTGCATAGCCAGTGAGCCACGTGTGCCAAAGCACATGAGTAGCCAACAGTATGCGCCCAGCTCACACGGACGGTCAGCCGCACGCGCACAAGCGGCCAATCGCATGCATGTAGAAAGCACGGGTGGTTAGCCACGAGTGCCCTGAGCACTCAAGCGGCCAGCCGCAAGCACGTTATGCGCTCAAGCAGTCGACCGTGAGCAATGCACTCCAGCAACAACAAAGGAGTTCCAATCCGACATCGATGCAAGGAAATGATTCGATTGTAGATCTGACAACACCGAATTCAACTCAATTTGATACTGCAACTACCGATTCCTCCTTGGAGTGGTAGATAGCCGATCTAGGGCCAACGAAGCAACCATGGGCGCTGCCTCTATGATGGCAGTGATGGTGGTGATCCAACGTCTGAAGTGTAGCAGAAGGGTTTCGATGATGTCCATCTTGAAGGGGTAATTTTAGAAATAAAAAAAAAAAAAAAAAAAAAAAAACTTAATTTTATAATCAACTCACATTTTTTGCATGTGTTACTTATTCTCTGTCAAATCTATCCATTTTTCTCTACGTGTCACATTTTTTAAAACTAGAGAGAGATAAGTAGATATTTTTTTCACCATAAAGGTAGTATGTGATTCTTAGTATAACCACAGAGGGAAAAAGTATACATACAAAAAACATGGTTTTAGCGATAGAAAAAATTCGTCACTATTTTGTGACGGATTTAGTAACGAAAAATATTTTTGTCGCTATTTTACAATGAAATTTGCGATGAAAAGCTATTCGTGGCTAAATTAACAATGGATACATTATTTGTAGCTAAAGTCGTCGCTAATTGGCGACGAAAAATTTTTCGTGACTAAATTCGTCATTAATTAGTGACGAACAATTTTTTCTTACAAATTTCATCGATAGCTAGCGATGAATAATAATTTCGTGGCTATATTTTGTCACAAATACTGTTGTCCATCGCTAAATTTAGCGATGAAAAATTTTCATGGCAAATTTCGTCCCTAATTAGTTACAAAAAATTTTTCGTCGGTAAATTCGTCACAAATTAGTCACAAAAAAAATATTTTTCACAAAATTTAGCAATGAACTTGAAAATCGTTGCTAAATTCGTTGCCACAAAAAATAAATTCATGACAAAATTCATTGCTAATTAGTTAAAAAAACTATTCGTAATTAAATTCGTCATTAATTTAATACTGGTATTTCAAAATTCATGACTAATTTTGTAACTAAATTTCTTTTATTTTCAACCATATCTCTCTTTTTAATCTATTTTGAATAACGAAATCGATTTGAATACATAGTGAATATTACAATTCTCATCAAACTGACAAATTTTAACAATAAATAATTTAACCAATCAGTAATAAATAATTTTTAATTAGTCGAGACTGTCAAGTTTACCATTCCGTTTGCTTCTCTTATATAGTTCAAACGTTTTTTAAAGTCTAGTTATTTAACTTCATTGGTTATCATCATCAACAAGAAAGCCAGTATATCATACATCCATATCCGGTGATTAATTTCATCTAGTAAGTACATCAAACAATAGCTTTCAGATTGCGGCGAAAGTGAGACAGATGACTCCATTTATATACTATTCTATAGTTTCAAAAAAATAAAATAAAAAGAAAATAATAATAAGATAATAAAAGAAAAGAAAAAATAAGATAATAAAATACAAAATACTAATATTTTTTTTAAAAAGATTAACTTAGAGACGGATTTATCATTTTATATTTTATTTTATTATTTTATATTAAAAATCATATTTATAATTTTATAATATTTTAAATATTTATTAAAATACATTTTATTTTTTCTTTATTTTATTTTTTAAAATCTTTTATTATTTTATATTAAATTAAGAATTATAACAAATTATTGTTATATATTATTTTATTATTATTAATAAAATGTGAGCGCAAGTTAACAAATTAAAAAAATCATATTAACAACTCATATTTTTATTTATTTTATTTTTCTATTATTTTATTTTTATTATATTAACAAATCATATTAACATGGTAATTAAAAAATAATAAATAGATAATAAATAAATATATAATAATATATAATATATTAAATAAAATATATAAATTACAAAATATAAAAAAATAAAATTTTATTTTAAAATTTAGCAATGGATTTCAAATTTTTTTTGCTAAATGTAGCGACAGATTTGGAAAATCCGTCGCTAAATTAATTTATTAAATAATTATTATACTAATATTTTATTTTATTTTATTTTATTATATATTAAATTTAGTGATGGATTTGAGATTTTCGTCGCTAAATTGATTTATTATTTAATTATTATATTAATATTTTATTTTATTTTATTTTATTTAAATTTAGCGAAGGATTTGGATTTTCCGTCGCTAAATTTAGCGACGGATTCGGAATTTTCATCGTTAAATTTAGCGATGGAAATCCGAAATTCGTCGCTAAATTTTAAATAACATTTTATTTTTTATATTTTTTAATTCGTATATTTTATATTTATTATATATTTTATCTAATATATTATATATTATTGTATTTTCTATTTATTAAATATCTTTTATTTTTTAATTATTATATTAATAACATTTGTTAATATAAAAAATAAATTACATTAAAATATGACCATTTTTATATTTATTAATTTGGGCTCACAATTTATTTTTAATAATAAAATATTCTAAAATGATAATTTGATTATTATATTAATATGATTTCTTCTTATAGCATTTTATTTTATTTTGTTTTATTAAAATTTGGTTAATATATTTTTTAATTTATTTTTATTTAGAACTTTATTTTTTTATCTTATAAAAATTATCATATATAATTATTATATTAATATTATATTATATTTAATTATATTTTAAATTTAGCGATGGACTTGGAAAATCCATCACTAAATTAATTTATTATTTAATTATTAGATTAATATTTTATTTTATTTTATTTTATTTTTAATTTAGCGACGGAAAAATAAAATCCGTCGCTAAATTTGAAAATAACATTTTATTTTTTTATATTTTTTAATGCATATATTTCGTACTTATTATATATTTATTTAATATATTATATATTTTTGTATTTTATATTTATTTTATTTATTTTATTTTTAATTATTATATTAATATGATTTGTTAATATAAAAAATAAAATAATTGAAAAATAAAATAAATTAAAATATGATTTGTTGATTGGATTTTTTAATATTTATTAATTTAGGCTCACGTTTTATTATTAATAATTAAATAATATAGAATGATAATTTGATTGTTATATTAATATGATTTCTTATTAGAGCATTTTATTTTATTTTATTAAGAACAATACTAATATATTTTTAATTTATTTATTATTATATTTTAATTTAGAACTTTATTATTTTTTATATTTTATAAAAAATTATCATTTTTATTATTTTTAATTAATATGGTATATTTTATTTTTATTTTAATGTTACTATATTTTAGTGTTATTTTTATTTTTAATTAATGTTAGTATATTTTATTTTCATTTTATCTTTTGAAGAATAATATAAATATATTTTTTAATTCATTTATTATTTTATTTTATCTTTTTTAAAATATGTATTATTTTATTATTATTGAAAAAATTTTAGCAAAAGATAATAAATAAAAACAAAAAAAAAAAAAAATTTGATTATTGTGTTATGGTGGTTGCGGTGCTTTTTACATTTTGATGGTGTGCAGGTTCAAGTCCCATTGGAAGCTCTGGATGGGCATTTTCCACGTATTAAAGGTGAGCATCGGGTGAGTGGGGTGGGGCGGGTCGGGCACTCATATTCAGGCAGGCGCATGGCGGGTCCGGTTGGGGCGCGTGAACTGGCATTGGTGGGTCGCGCGTCCAATTCAGGTTTAAATAAAAAAATATAATAATATTTAATTTAGCGACGGATTTTTTTGACCTGTTGCTAAATTAAATATAATTAAATTAAATAAAATATTAATATAATATTTAAAATATATATATATACTAAATAAAAATTACAATAATATATAATAATTTAGCAATGGATTTCTTGGATCCGTAGCTAAATTAAATATAATAAAATAAAATACAATATTAATATTGTAATTAATATATATATAATAAATAAAAATTACAATAATATATAATATAATTTAGTGATAGATTACTTGGATCCGTCGCTAAATTTAGTATCGGAAGTCTCAAATCTGTCGTTAAATTTAGAGACAGATTTCTCTGATCCATCACTAAATTTAGCGACGAAAAATTTTCGTCACTAAAGTCGTCGCTATTTTAGCAACGGATTTCTTGTTTTTGTCTTTAAATTTTTGTGGCGCATCATTAACGATAAAAAAATTTTTGTCGCTAATGTTTTTAGCGACGAATTTTTCTAAAATTTTCGTCACTAAAATTTTCATCATTAATGATAAAATTGTTGAGAATGGATTGGAGGGAAGCGAGGTGAAATCAACAAATCTAACAACTCCAACTATGGTGTTGGAAATTCTGGTAATGTCAAAAAGAATAGAAAAGGTTTCCATCATAGAGATAGATGACACTACAAGAAAGATGCAAATACTTCAAGAGGACGAAGGTGGAGAATCCCAGTGCAGCAAACATAGTAGAAGAGGATTTGGTGGTCATATGTCCTAATTACATATTGGGATGATTTCAGATATTTTTATGGTCACAAACATTAAATCCTTAGAATGGTGGTATGACTTTGGTGCAACCATTCAAATCTACAATGATAAGGCATAATTCAAGGACTTTGAACCGGTGAAGATCAATTTGGGGTGATCGGCAACAACGCCAAGGCAAAGGTTCTTGGAAAACGAACCATTGGCCTTCAATTCTCTTCTAGGAAAAAGGTTGAATCTCATCAATACATTATTAGTCCCAAATTTAGGAAGAATCTTTTATTAGCAACAATGTTGTGTAAGGAGGGAATTAAAGTTATTTTTGAAGCTGACAAATTGATCTTGTAAAAAGGGGTGTTTTTGTGGGAAGGGATAGTCTTCAAATGGAATATTCAAATTTAGTATTAATAATAAAGATTCAATTTCTTCTTATATGGATGATGACAAGCACATTTGGGAAATTGTTAATTATGGAACGTTAAAACTTATATCCAAGCTTGTTATGATTGATTATGCACATGATACATGTGATGAATGTGAAATAAGTATGCAAGAAAAAATCAGTAAAAAACCATTTCCTATGGTACAAAAGGATTATGGCCTTTTTGAAATTAATTTATTCGGACATGTATGAAATAAATGGCACACTAATTAGAGGAGAAAATAAATATTTCATCACGTAGTGACAAACTTAGATACACTTATATGTATCTAATGAAAACAAAAGATCAAATATTCAAGAAGTTTTTTTTTTTTTTTTTATACATAAAAAACCTCTAACGTGATTAGATAAAAAGTTAAATATCTAAGAAGTGATAAAGGAGTTTCCAAGTAGATAATTTAGTGATTATAATTCTCTCTCCCAATTCCCAAGTGGAGAATTCAAATTTTATGTAGCCATAAAAAAGAAGTGACAGAGGAGATGAATATTTTTCAATAAAACTCTTTTCTTATTTTGAAGAGAATAGAATTGTACATCAAATAAGTGCTCCCTATGTGACGAACCCCCACGTCCCCTAAGCAAAGAGAAAAACTAATACGGAATCAAAATTGAACTCACTACAAAACATATAAAACCCGAGATAGCGGTCTCTGGATGTGTCATTATAAGCTTATGTGAAAATAAGAAAAAGAAAAGATAGAATATTTTAAAACTTTTACTTCAATTAGATTTTTCCAGAAAATCAGATAGTCTCCTTTACAAAATGACTAAATTCAAACCATTCAAGTGAAATGGCTATCTTCAAGCCATTCATGGCTACAATAATAATCTAAAACCTGTAACTATTTAATAATACAACAGCCGACCTAAATAGCCTTTCTAGTCCGACACGCAACACATTATTCATACTATAATATTTAACCTCAACAGTTCAATTCGTTAATTAAATTTGCCACCAAGGTGAATCGACATGCATAAACATAAAAGTAAGAAACCCAGCTATGCCAAAAAAAAAAAAAAAAAAAAAAAAAAAAAAAAAAAAAAGACTCATCAAACTTTAATTTTAATTTACGCATCAATTCAAATTTAAACATTAAACACTACTAAGGGCATCAAGCCTCAAAAAATAAAAAAAAGCCAAAATCAAGGGGAAACAATATAAAACTCAATTATTACTTTTACAATAGTTAAAACACATTATTTTAGCTAACTGATTCAGAGAAACAATGCGAGATGGGGTCAAATATGTAAAAAGAGCAAGTGATATAGTATCTCTAAGCTCGAAGTCCAATATTCCTACCCAAATCTTCTTGCTTGAGTTCCAATGTATCTCAGATATTAAGCAAGGTAAATGTCATCAAATTTGGAATAAAGTGAGGAGAATGAGAATAAGAGATTGGCCTGAGGAGCTAAAGAGTTAAGGGTTGACGTGATGAACATGAGGGTCTTCCTATATTGATAAGGGGTTAACCTGTTGAGTGTGGGTTGACCTAGTGGACAATCAGGTCGATCAAGTATGTGATTGGGTTGACCTATTGAGTGTGTGCATCAACCTAACAAATACTTAGGTCAACCTGTTTAGTTTTTATCAAAATGTATTTTAAGTGTGTTGCTCGAATGATGGAGTGGTAAAGATTAGGTCGACCTGTTCTATTAGGGTTCGACCTAGTATGTGTTAAAAAGGTCACGAGTCGACCTGTTGTGGTTGATGGGTCTACTTGCATTGCTTGGCGGATCGACTAGATATGATCAAGCTCCAAATCGTATTTCCAGATTCTGTTATACTTGATTTCTTCTAATTTGATCATCATTAAAATTTAATTTTGTTAACGTGATGAAAACTCTTAGAATCAAAATTGGGAATCACCTTACATGTCTTTAATGCCTTTGGAGAGGGTGTAATCTTTGGCCGGTAAACGTGTAGATTTACAATTTAATGGAGTTTTTATACAGCTAAGTGAACTTGCAAATGAAGAACAAAATCAAAGGAATTTTTGAGATTGGTGGGAGGGGTATGGAGTGTGTTGGTTGTCGGCAAAGTGTCGATTTATCATTAATTTTTACACTTCTAAATGTATTTGATGGGTCAACCACCTTCAAAACTTGTTTTAAGATCTTTAATTTAAATTTATTTGACTTTATTGTTGGATTTCAAAGAACATTTATCTTCACTAATAATAAATACTTACGCATTTAATTTTGATAATGGACATTTCACTGATATAATGGATAAATGAAAAAATGCATGTGTTAGATATATATCGAAAGTATGGTAAATCATAAAAATTTAATAGTTTGAAATTTCTTACTAATTATCTCGATATGTATATTTCCAAAAAATCAATCGAACCAAAAAGTGTAAAATCCCTCGATTTAAACTCTCTGTCGGGATGGTAATCACAAGATCAAACCATAACAAATTCACAACGTTTCAAACCAAAGTGCAGTAAATCAAATATAACAAGAAAAATTTTTCTATTTAAAAATTTTTTAATACCTCAAGATAATCTTCTCATTTTAGAGAATATGTATCTCTCTCCCAACTTCTCTCCCTTGACAATGTATTCTCAAGAAATAATCAATCAATCAATTCATGAACCCTTGGATAAGTTAAATCACACCAAATAAGTGGAATAATGGGAAAGAAACATTACGGGAGTTTTTAATCATAGGTTAACTACCTATTTCAAATTTACTTTTTCTTTTTAGTTGCGGTAAAAATCCCTCATGGACATATTTATCAATATCTCACACTTGTATATAAGAGTATTTTACGTCCGTCATAAAATCACAACTTATGCAATCTTTCATTTCACCCTACTGGACTTTCATATAAGATTAAGCATCATGTGATCGGCGAATATACCTATAAGCAAATACTTCTCGATATACCTATTAGGATGATCAAAAAACTACCATTAATACAAAAAATAACTCATTGTCCACCAAACTCAACGCAATTATATCTATCGAGTCACTTTGTTTATCGAAAGTAATCGTCAATTATTGTTCGGTTGTATATTCATTATTATATTTGAATCATAACATAGATAAATATAATAGGCAGACCAGTTAATATTACACCATAATATAATATCGATTGATTTTTCTTTTCTCAAACTCGAATCTATCACCCTCAATTTAACTGCTTTCCTAGACCTGACCCTTAAATTTCAATTATCTTTCGGGGCATAGATAAACAAACTAAAATAGCAAATGCTAAATCAGAACTTCTAAAAATAGTCGAAAGTAATAAAGGTGCAAGAAATCTCATCCAATAGATCTCGAGTATCACACAATGGGAATAGAGATTATAGTTACACTATCGTCTCAAATAATAGCTCCTACTATCTCATGGTCGTCCACACTATGAAAACACAAGTCACGGTATTATTCCTTTATCTCTCAAAATGACATATACTAGATTTCTCTAATATGTACAAGTATGAAACTCGGTCTATATATAAGATTTTATCCAAAAATCTCAGAAAAAATATCTTAGAGATAATATCACTAAATGCATGTGATATCTGATATCTCAAATCTGACTATTTATAGATAACAAGGATATGGGTATGTCCATATCAGTCATAACACATATGATTTCATCCTGAACATATATCAGGGTAATTTATTTCTAACAAAACTACTCTCAAAGTCTCTTACAATTAGAAACAGTTTCATCCCCACTCACTTAGAGTTACAGGTGATCACTCGTGTGAGAGAATCGACCTTATCTACCTGACATATCTTTTTATTACATCACATCAAAGAATATACAATAAGAAACAAATGCATTAAATAAAAAATATAATAAATCATGTGTGACAGAATAATACACAAGAATCATATATATAAAGATAATAAACATCAACATCGTCAATACAGTACAAAATAAAAAATATCAAAATTTACGCAAATCTAATGATTCTCTATATCTTATAAATGAGTTTCTAGCAATGGATTTGGTGAATGAGCTAGCCACCATACTGTGTGTAGAAGTATACTTACATTATTTTACCCTTCTTGATGATGTCTCACACAAAGTTGTTTCTGATATCAATGTGTTTAGTCCTATTATGAAACTTTGGATTATAAATATAAACGATAACAGCATGATTATCATAGTAGATTATCACCAGCCTCCCACTGTTTTCCACTTACTCTAAGTCATCCAATAGTTTCTAGAGCTAAACACTCTCTCGAATTACAACTGAGCAAACCACAATCTCAACCTCCATTATAGATAGAGTTACATAAGTTTACCTCTTATTGCTCCAATAAATGGAACCACCATTGAGGAAGAAAGTAAAAACTGATGTCGATTTGCATTTATTCAAATCACTGACCCAATCGATGTCTGAATATCTCATAAGGCGTAAATCACTTCTCCGTAACACAAGGAGAAGCTCGCAGTTCTCTTGAAATGTTTGAAAATCATTTTCACTGCTCTCCAGTGACTGTTTTTAGGATTAAATTGATATCTACTCACCAAACCAACTATATAACAAATGTCTAGTTGTGTACATAACATCACGTACATTAGATTGCCTACTGTACTAATATAAGAGATTTTAGTCATCTCCCTTATCTTTCCTTGAATTTTAGGGCACATGTCAAGATTCAGGTTTTCACCTTTAACAATAGTAATATCTATTGAATTGCAATCACTTATCTCGAAATACTCAAAAAATTTTCTGATGTAGGACTCTTGTGAAAGAGCCAACTCTTTTCTCGAGTAATCTCTCTTGATCCTAAGTTCAAAAATGAACTAAATATCACTCATGTCCTTCGTATCAAAACTCAACAATAACCATATTTTAATGGTTATCAGATACTCTCTATTATTCCTAACTAATAAAATATCACCCACATATAAAAATATAATCATATAAGAGTCACTAGAATGTATTAAGTACACACAATAATTCTTTTCGATCATCACAAACCCATTAGATATCACCTCTTTACGAAATCTCAGGTACCACTACCAAGATGATTGCTTAAGGTTATATATCGACTTCCAAAGTTGATGGACCTAATCATCCTAACTTTTTAGAATGAACCCGGATTCATATTCGTGACAATCGCTAAAAATAAACGAATCAAGATAATTTTGACTACCAGGAAGAAATTTTTCTTGTAGTCTGTACCCTTAGTTTAAATGTAACTTTTTAGATATTAAATAGGTTTTGTACCTCTTCATCGATTTATCGATCTTTCTCTTGATCTTGAAAACCTATTTATTCTCAATGACCTTTCCACCCTTGAGCAAATCAACTAAATTTCAGAGCCTGTTAATTCTTATCAACTCATTCTCTTTATCTATAGCTTTCAATAAATGGTTCTTTACAGAACCCTTGAGAGTTTCTTGTACCGTTTTAGATTCCTTATCATCATCAAACGTCACAATAAGTGTTTCACTCTTAATCGAGAAGCGACATTTAAGTACGCATTCTTGATACTTCTACAAAAAGAAAGAACCTCTACCTCTAGATGATTTCTTCCATTATAATCAATATCTATAATAGGTTCTTGTGTCCCGCCACTAGACTCACTTGAGCCAAAGTCCCGATTGATTTCACTTTTTTTAGGAAAATCATTCTAAAAAAATGTTACATCACGAGACTTAATCTTAGTGATAGTGACAGTGTCATTCGTATGCTCACCTAAGAACACATACACCTTGGAGTATTCTGAGTATCTTATAAAAATATACTTTTTTTCTCGCAAGTCTAATTTGTCAGGTGGATGCGAGAAATTGTGAATATAGGCGACACAACCTCATGATCTCAAGTGGTTAAGGTCAGGTTGCCTCTGTGTCCAAAACTCAAATGAGGTATTGATTGCAAACTTTAACAGGATAGATTGAGAATGTAGACTATAGTCAACAAAATATCTCCTCATTAGGAGATGAACAAATTGGCCTACGCTATTATAAATTTTACCATCTCTAATAAATTTCTATTTCTTCTTTTGGCTACTTCATACTATTAAGGAGTAGTAGAAATAGTCAACTGTTTTATAATACAATTTTCAAAATAGAGCTCTCTAAGCTATTCAAATAGATATTCACGCTCTCGATCAATTTTGAGAATTTTTATCATCAAATCTAACTAATTTTCAATCTCGCTGATAAACCTTCTGAACCACTCCAATACCTCAGATTTGTGTGAGATCAGATAGATATAATCGAAATACATATAGTCATCTATAAACGTCTTCATTACAAACTTTTACATTCCAAGGGCCACAAATATCAGAGCGAACTAACTGCAATGGAGTCCCAGACTTGCCAAATATCTTTTCTTGTAACTTTGCCGGAGGTAAAACTTACATGCAGACAACTCGAACGTGATTAACGAGCCCAATAGACCACTCGCTGCTAATCGATTCATCATCTCTTGTCCAATGTGTTCAAGTCTACTATATTATACATTCACATTATCATCTACGTAATCAAATGTAAAGACAATAGAAAATTAACAAGAAATACTATTAAAAGAAAAAACATTCAGTGCATACAGTCCATATGGATAAAACTAAAACAGATCAAAAAATTATCGTATTTAATAAAAATAGATGATTTTCTATAGAACAAATCATATTCTAGGCAATTTTAAACAAAATATTAAAATCAAATTCCGTCAAATATTCGGAGTAAAAGAATGTTATTTAGATATAGAGTATGACTACTTTGCAACTCCAACTTACAAGTGCCAATCCGTCTCACGATGATAAATGTTTCGTTTTTCATGTAAATCCACCTAACTTGAGAATTCACTTGACGGAATTCCATATGCGCGTTTCTGTCTCAAGTTACGTGATCGGTAGTTCCTGAGTTTACAATTCAAAAAAATGAGAAATCAATGAGAATCATAATAGATGTAAGAAAATATAAACTATGTAAAGAAAAAGAACATTTCTTCCACTCATCACATTCACGACCGAAATGAACAAATCTATCACAAACGTAATACTTCGCATCGGTCTTACTGAACTCTTTCTTCCTACGCTTTTGTACCTTATTGTCATATTTCTCAAATTGTTTCTTCTTGCCACTCCCTCTAAAATCTATCTATTATCCTACATGAGTTTCTTTCATTTTCTTCAATTGGGTGTTGATATATATTCTCACAAAGAGAGAGAGCATGCATTTTTAAGTGAATTGGAGTTTGAGAAAACATATACTCTCTAGAGGGAAATCATTGAAAGTTTAGAAAAAATTATAAGTAGGAATTTTTTGCATCATTTTATCATAGGATTTAAGGTTATGGTATTGTAATATTATGATAATAACTCATTTGGAATGGTTATCATTCTGACTGCGAGATCGTAAAGAAAGATTTCATAGTTTTTATATTTGCTGCACTTATTTAATAAAATATATCCGTAAACATAATTTTTAAATTTTTAAAAAAAATCATCATACAGTATGATATACAAAAACATTTTGCTTAGATTACTTTGGTGATTAAGAAAATAAATTCTAATATAAACTTATTCATATCAACCTTAATTAAAAGAGAAATATCAAACAATAACGAAACAATGAATATTATCATATAGAGATGTAAATATGCATTATAGATTTGATGATGAAGAGATGATGATGGTAAAAACTATAATGTCTCCTTGATCCGCCTAAACCACCGGTTCATCATATAGACATTTAGCGTATAAGTAATATTGATGACTCAAGTATTAGTATTGATACTAATGAGTTATAATTCAACTCATAATATCGTTTTTTCTTTAGATGTCTTGCGTTCAAATATCTTCTATTTATTAAAAAAATATCAGTGTTTAAAATTTATGTCTACTTGTTTACATTCAGAAGGTCACAGGATTGAAAATAACCGAGTGAACATGTCATTCATGGAAATCTGAAAACGCTGAGCTTCTGAAATGAAAAATGGCTCTGCTTGGGAACTCGACTTGTGATATTTTCACATCTTCATGGACCTTAACATTGAGTCTCCACCAATTCTTCAAATTTGTCCAAACATGCTTGCAAAATAAACTAAATCATTCGAGTAGAAATATGAGACAAGTTCTATAGAAATGCATTAAAATCCCAATAAAATTTGGGCAAAAAGTAATGTAAATTTTGGGCTTAATACCAAGCTTTGACTGAAAAATAATTAAAGTTATCGAAATAAAGAATAATGAAATAAGTGTTTTCACAAAAAGAAATGGTTTCGACCCAGAAGTTATTGAAATGAAGATGATGATATAATCATTAATAAAGAAATTTTTATTCGTTTGACAACGAAAGAAAGACCATATATTTTCATTGGTAAAATTTTATTTTAATTAATTGATACGATAAGCATGTCAAGACCAACAAGTCCCTAGAAATTGATAAAGATTCCAAGTGCGAAAGATAGACTTCCAAAAGTGCCCTATGATTCCTCTCACAAAATCAACCCCCACAAACGAGCACATGGCCTGAATCTTGTCGTTATCTAGTTTAACCAAAATCTTCTCCACGAGAGGAATGTAAAATTCCGCAAATGTCTGTTGATTACATCAATTGATTGTTTAAAACTATTTAAGAAAGTTGAGAATAGAGTCGTTGAAGTTAAATAAAATTTTAATAAAAAAATCATTAAATAAAATACTCCAATTTATTTGAGCCCCTTCTAAAAATTTTGAAATAAAGGTTTTAATATTTTTTAATGATATTTTAATAAATACAGTTAAAATTTTTAAAATACTATTAAAAATTGGGAGTCAGTGGGTGCCCTAAAAAGTGGATTGTGGTAGTTTTAAAAATTAATTTGATACTCGATGGATTGCCAAAATAGGCTGTGGTTGTGGGGCAGAGAGCATCCTCGATCGAGATTCGCACGATGATTACATTGAGAGGGACAGAACAGTGTGACGGGCGACCTAGATATTAGAGCCCCCCCCCCCCCCAACCCCCCAAAAAAAAAACAAAAAAAAAAAACCAAAAATTTTTTGGCGATAAGAAAAACATGACCCCATGTGTTGCAGAGACAACTACTGCACATCACTTCCACTCGGGCATGCCCTGCCCTATAATTACATTTCGATCCCCAGCCTCTTTTCGTTCGTGAGAACGAGATAAGCTTCTCGAGTCACACATTTATCATTTGAGACTTGGCACATGATGCATCTCAAAACTGTTCACTATTTTAAAGCTTGGTGATTGAGAAAAAGGTCCCAACTGCTCATTAAGTTTGCCTCATTTTCTTAGATTCCACTAGCATCCAAGAGCCTATACAATATTGATGTCTATATTAGCCACAAAAATATGATACAAAATGGTTACACAAATAATTATTACTCTCCTTTACAATTCTCCTTCTACTCTCAAATTCTCTCTCAACAACCTCAAATTTTGATCGGAAAATATCTGTCAACAAGTAATATTTAATTTTTTTTAGTTCAATTTCAGACTACCAATAATTAAAAAAGGTTCAAAGGCAATTACTTTGAATCTCAAATCCCTAATCAGAAAAAATTTATCTTGTAATATTCAATTTCTTGTCTCAATTTTAGACCATCAATGACCAAAAAATAAAAAAAAAAAAAAAAAAAAATTCTGAAGGGTTCAAATGTAATTACATCGAAACAGAACCAAACGGGTGCAGCAATTTATTCAACGATGATTTGTTGCCCCCTTCTTCTTCAACTACTCCTTATTCAATTAATTTTCTATAATTGGGCTTTTCTATTTTTAAATTTTCTTTACCAATCAAATCAATTTTTAGATGCCTATGAGGATAATGTAATGGGCTTGACTTGAATTAAAATTTGGGTATATTGTGTCTGATTTTGGTAATCTTATTATCTTCTTTTTTCTATATTTAATAAGATGCTAATTTTTTCTGGGCATGCAAATTCATATTTTATCTATGGGTTTAGGGTTTGATCGTGTTTATTTATTTGTGAAAGTGGTTTCAGATTATCTGTGGGCACTTATTTTTTTAGATAATTTTGGTTAAATTAGAGTTTTTTTTCTCTGATTTCTCATCTTTACAAAATTAGTAAAACAGTATTTTTGGATAATAGGTGAGGTTAGAATGCACTTTGTTTACAAGATTATGAATAGAAGAATATGAATAGTTGTTAGGTGGTTTTTTTTCCAATTTGCAAATTAATGTTTATTTGATTGTTGATTTCTCTACCCTTTTAATGTCTATTTGGTGGTCAAGTTGAGGTTGTGTGTATGTTTGGTGTATTATACTCAAGGGTTGTACATGCATTTGAGAGATTGCCTATTTTGATGGCTTAATTTGGCTCTATAGGTGTTTTCGTGATTTAACCATGAAAGTAATCATCTTTGAAACCTTCAATGAAAAAGTTATTTCTTCCTAATTTTTTTTCTTTAATTTTTTTATTTTATTTTTAATGTCCATAGATTTTTTATTTTATTTTTTTCACTTGAACTCGGTATTGTTCGTATTCTTGATTTTGGTTAAAAAATAAATAAATTCTAAAAGTTTTCATTTTTTAGGGTTAGATATGTGTCAGAGAAAGTGGGTTGATATAATTCTCATGTTTGCAAAACAAATAACCACCCTCCCATTATTTTCCTATGATATAATATTTATTTTTTTATAAAAGTAATTGCATTTTATATATTCACCTTTTTTAAAAAACTTTTTGACCAATCATAATAAAATAAATAAACCTAACTTTAAATGATAAAATAAGTTATCCCACATATGGCAAGGTTCACGGAGGCTTGTACTCACTACTTATCAACCGCTAAATTTATGTAAGTGTATAATACTTAAATATAGTTACTTACTACAGTTACTACTTTCGCTCTTAAACATACAATGTTCACTCTAACTCTCTGTTTCTTTACCGTCAGGAGGAGGATCTCAAAAAAAAAAAAAAAAAAAAAAACTATGTTTATAGGAAGTTACACCTATTAGGAGGTTAAATTTAGGAAATTAATCTATTGAGAGGTTACATCTGAAAGTTTCCCTCTGTCCTCCCTCTACCTCGTTTTCTCTCTCCCCCCCAGGCGTAGGTCTCTCTCCCTTCTTCCTTGACCAGTTTTTTAATTTATTATTTGTTTTCAATGTGAAATTAATCTGAATTACATTAAGGTTAGGTCATTAAATTTGCTACTTTATTTAAATTATTATTTTTAAAAATTTTAACTTGTTTTGTGAGTCTTTTGATTTGTTCCGTTTCCAATGATAATTTGAATTCGATTGTTGTTTTTAGTGTGAAATTAATCATAATTTCCATTGATGAACTTCTCAACTTGAGATTATGAAGATGGGTCTGAGTTGATGAGGAAGAACTTGAAGAAAATTCAAATTCCAACGGTTCTTTTGGTGAAACTGTGTCAGGATCTCTTTCCAATGGTGAGAATTTTTCTCTAAATATATTTAACAGTAGGAAATTTTTTTATTATTTATTTCATATATTTCTGTTTATTTTGTCACCGAAAATAAAAACAATTTTGGTTCTTATATCCCATGTTTTTCAAATTAATTTTTGTAATTTTAAAATTAAAAATAGGCCTTTATTGTATATATTTAAAAAATCATTTTATTTTATTTTGTTTTCTTTTGTGATCAACGAAATATTTACTTTGATATTTATTTGTTTTATTTGACAAAATCACTTGGAAGTCAATGGCTTAGTTTTATTTTCTTTTCCTAATTTTGAAGATGTCTGAAAACTTACAATTTTCTAATTTTTTTTTTTCTTTTTCTAGTTTGTCAAATTTCTCATTTTTTGCTTAGTAATTTTCTTTTAATTTTACATGTTCCTAATTTAATTTTTTGTGAAAAATTAACAATTAGGTTTTGTTTATACATACATATATATATATATATATATATATATATATATATATATATTGTTTTTCAGAATTTTTTCATATTTTATTTTTATTTTTATTTTTATTTACTTTTGCATGTTATTGCCTTCAAAATATGGTCTTTGGGGATTTTGATGACCTAAAATTATTAATAATTATTAATTATAATGGTACTTTAATTTGTGTATTGGATCTAAAATTGACTATTTTAATTAGTGGGTAGTTATTTAATTTGGACCTGAAATTGGGAAGACAAATTAAAATATTTTTTTAAAATAATTTAAACAAAGTAGAAAAATGTAAGGTTAAGGTAACCCTAATAAAATGAGCTTAAATTTTGTTTTTTACTATTTTTTTATAAATAATAATAAAATAAATTAATACAAATTTGCATAATAAAAAATGGTTGCGCCTATCGCGTATGCCCTGATCACCCGTACCAATTATTAATAATTATAAAAGAGATAACGACCATTACCCCAATTAAAGTTACGTGAACAAGTAATAAGTGATCGCTTCCCCCCCCCCCACCAAAAAAAAAAGATTGCTATGGAGGAAACGACGACTTGTCGTGTAAAATTACTGGAGTGCAAAATGATTCAAGAGTGACATTAGGCCTGATCTCTCGCTCCATCGCCAACAGCCTTCCTCTTTCTCTCTCAATATTAATAATAACAATGATGTATATTCATGAGAGAAAAACAATTAGGCAAAAGAGAGCAACAGACCCAGAGGAGAGATCCAAAGACACAGAGAAGTGATCGAGAGATTTAGAGGAGGAAACACGGCAAAGAAAAATACGATCATTGTCTTACTGTTGGAAAATAGTTAGCAATGAAGACAAAGTGGAGTTCCCGTCATGATGCTTAACGTCGTCACCCGTTGCATTATTTTCTGGTGGCAGTTAAATCAGAAGAAATATATTACCGCCTCAGAGCTGTTTTTTTTTTTTTTTTTTTGTGGGGCTTTTCCGAAAATAGTCACTTATTCCTTTTTTTTTTTTTTTTTAAATCTGGTGTCGGAGGATTTTGAAAGTTCAATTTGGAGCAACTTTCATTGTCTCATTAAAGAACTTTGGAAAGATTCAAGGCCATCATCCAACGCTGACCACATGTGAGACCAAGTGCAACGATTCCCCGATGCCTGAAAGCTAGTAAGACATTAAAGTCTGTGCTATATGTCTTACGAGGTGGGCCATCATCTTCACAAATAAATATGCATGTTTGTACTTTTTCCAAAATCCATACTTTTACACTTACTGTAAAAATTTCTTAACCCTTCCATTTCGGTTCCATGTGATAATGTGTTCTGCTTCCATTCTTCCGCCTCAAACTGAAAGATCAATGAGAAATCCTAACCAAACAGATCGCCAGGAAGTTGGTGAAAGATATGGAAAGACATCCCTCTCTCTTGAGAACCTCCTCTCCATCACATTCCCAAAACTTTCTCGCGTACAAGAATATCCAATTTCACAACTACATTTTTCCCGGAAAAGAAATTTAAAAAAAAAGCAGCAAAAAAAAAAAAAAAAAAAAGGAGTGGGGTTAAGAAAGATAACACAACACTTACAATCATAAGGTTCAAATGTAATAAACAGATCAAAGGGAGCCCATCTTCACCACAACAACCACAATCACAATGCTAAATTTCCTGTCTCATCACCTTCCATCTGCTGATGTGAATGACTCGGCAAACCCATATGGCCGTGTGGGTATGCTGGTCTGGGTACTGTCCAAGCTGGCGAGGAAGGACGAAGAAGAAGAGTCCATATGACTTCGTCCTTCAAATGCTTGCCATTTCTTAAGTGCTTGGGGCAAAGACATGTCAAGGTCAATGCCATACACATCTTCCGCGGTTTGGTCGGTGGGCTTCCACAAATCAACTAGAGAAGATAGCACATTAACAGCATGACCCATGTCGGGTCTTTGATATGGTTCTCTGGCACAGCAATGTCCTGCTAGCTCAGCAACCGTACTGATATTGGCAAGTGTTTCCTCATTCAGCTCAATCATAGGGTCAATGGTCTTGCGGAAAGTGTCTTTGTTGAGATACATTCTTCGGAACCATGTTACAAGGTGCATGCTTTCCTCAGGCTGGGTTTCATCGAGCGCCTTTCTTCCTGTGATTATCTCCATCAAGATGACCCCAAAGCTGAAGACATCAACTTTTGTTGTCACACGTCCCGTTACTGTGAAAGAACAAAGCCAAAATGAGGATTCCCTTGTCAGACATATCTTAGAAGAAAACTCCAAGGAGCTTTGAGGCGGCAAAAGTGAAGCTAGTCAATAAGTAGTTCCAGTAACAAACTAAGCAATCATATCATTAAGCATAATGTAGACAAATTGTAACATCATTGAGCTAAGCAAAATTAGGCCAAATGACATCCTTCTCAAAAAGCAAATGTCACAATTATGTCTGCAGAAATGAAGATGAACCGATTCATAGAAAACTAGTGAGCTGGACCATATATGTTACCATGCTTTCATGGTAATTTCCAAATGGGTGAAAAAAATTTTCATTCCTTTATTGTTTTTTTTTTCAAAACATTTATGCAGAAAATTTCATTTCCTAAACAATGCATGAAATTATCTCTGTGAAGTTCCCAACTGGGTGAAAATATCCTTTTTCCTTGCTTATCAAACAATAATCCAGCTAATTTCATTTCATTTATTGACAATGCATGACAATTATCTATCATTTGCTTGATTGTAGTTTCCAGTTTGGTAAAATATGAAAGACATGTGGTTTAATTGCAAAAATTAAAACCAGGAGTTTCTGTCCTCAAATGCAGTTTGCATTGAAATTCTGGTGTACCAATAAGATTATCTAGGCATTGAAACTAGTATACTCAAGGAACATAAATAAAAGAGGAAGTACCTGCATATTCTGGTGCCAAATAACCAAAAGTTCCAGCAATTCTTGTTTCAATTGAGCCTTTCCCCTCAGGAGCAAGACGCACAAGGCCAAAGTCTGCAACCTTAGCCCTCATATCATCACCAAGAAGAATGTTTGAGGGTTTCAGATCTCTGTGTATAAAGCTTTGATGAGCCAAACCATGAAGATACTCAACACCTCTAGCTACATCCAAGGCAATAGTCAACCTTTTAGACCACTCCAGTGGTTTCAATCCTTCTTCTTTCCAGTTAAAGAGATGCCTGCTAAGTGTTCCCTGTGGCATATACTCGTAAACCAGAAGCTTCTCATTTCCATCCAAGCAATACCCAAGAAGTGCAACAAGATGTCTGTGGCGAACCTTTGTCAAGACAGCAATTTCAGATTTGAATTCTGCCAACCCTTTTCCAGCAATCACCCCCGACTCCATTCTCTTGACCGCAATCTTTGTTCCATCATGTAATTCTCCTTTGTAGACCGTTCCAAAGCCTCCTTGTCCCAATATATTTTCTGCACTGAAATTGTTGGTCACATTTCTAAGAACTTGAATGGAAATCACCATGTTTCCAGCTTCAACCATTTGGATGTCACCATGCTCACTACTAGGAACAGCGTTGGTTTCACTAATGGCACCAACGCTTACGCTAGAGCCTGCAACAGTAATCTTCACACTTTCATTGTCAGAACCAGAATGACGAGGATGAATCACCATTGCATTTGGGCTTTGCACCCTTGCTAATGGCTTTTGTTTTCTTTTGTACATGCAAAAGCCCAATACCCCAACTAAGCAAAGCAAAATAGTGCCACCAACTACGCCTATCACAATAACTCCTACTGAGCCTGATGATTTCCTTTTACGATTGCCGCTAATTCCAGAATCCCCAGCTGAGGAAGGAGCAGGAGAACCTCCAGAACTTGCGCCTGAACCAGGAGGAGCACTTTTGTTGCCAAGGCCCGAATTGCCATCTGTGCTTAGAACCAAATTATTCCTAAAAGTTGGGACTTTTCCAGTAAGATTGTTGTTTGACACATCAAGCATTGAAAGCTGAGGGAGAGTAGTGAGCTCCTCAGGAATTGAACCACTAAGAAGGTTATCAGCAAGAACAAGCTTTTTTAATGACCTAAGCAATGAGAAATCAGGTGATATTGTTCCAGTAACACCCATTTTCTGAAAATTAACAACCGTAATATTCCCATTGTTGCAAGCAATCCCAATCCAATTTGCACATGGATCATTATCCTTCCAACTCTGGGCGAACTTCGCAGGGTATCCCATCGCTTTCACAATCGAGAGCAGAATATTGATTCGTGCATCACAATCACCAGGAGTCGGCAAACAAAAGCTATTCAAGCCTTGCTCCATATCCAGAGAGACTGAACCAATGAACTTAGGCACTGGTCCTTGAAGCAAATTATTGGTTAAATTAACAACTCGCAAAGATTGAAGATTTACCATAGACAACGGAACAGGACCAGTGAACATATTATTTCTCAAACTCAGACTCTCCAAATCTGTCAAACCCGAAAAATCAGGCAATGGCCCATAAAAACCATTATTATGCAGCCAAACCTCTTTCAAATTAGTCATGTTCGCAATAACATCAATGCTACCACCAAGCCTATTATCACCAGATTGTCCGTTAACCCACAATGACTGAATCTGAGACCCCGAAAAACTTGCAGGCAACTCACCCTCCAACCTATTGAATGCCAAATGCAGGTTCATCAAACCCGGAAAATCATCAGCCCAGAGAAAATCAGGGATTTTCCCAGTAATGTTTGCAGAATTAGCAGAAAAGTTCTGGAGTGCAGAAGCATTTCTGAGACTTTCAGGGATTTCCCAACCCACAAAAGGGTTGTAATCAATCTCAACAGACTGAAGTGAAGTTAACCCAGAAAAGAAATCAGCAGGAATTGAGTCAAACTGGTTGTTGCTAAGCAGCAACACTTGTAATGAACTCATATCACTCAAGCTAGGAAGAGGACCAGAAATGTTGTTCATTTGAAGCTCTAAACGTTCCAAAGCAGTGAGATTGCCGAGAGAAGAAGGAAGAGTACCTTGAAGGCCTTGTCGCCCGATCTGAATTCGGGTGACCCGTTTATCTTCAGAGCAGCGTACGGAAATCCATTTGCAGGGATCGGGGTCGGACCATCCTGCTGGGTTGAGAGACTTTTTCAGCTCTAACATCACTGATGCATCATCACAGTGGAGGGTTTGAGAAAACAGAGCAAAAAATAGGGTTATGAGAGTGATTTTCAGGTTGGTATTCTCCATTTTCTCAAAATGGTAACTTGGTTGTGATACTTGAAGAGTTCTGGCAATTCTGAGCAGAAAAAGGAAAAAAGAAAAAAAACCAAAGAGACAGCAGAAGCTTCAGATAAAGGCACACAGGAAGAGAGAGAGTGGTTGTGTGTGTGCGTTTGAGAGGTTGTTCAAGGATTGATAGTAAGATGCAAAAATGCTAAGCTGGAAGAGAGAGAAAACGGAAACATTAAACATTTGGTTGGGGGGGGGCGGGGGGCGAGAGGGCAACAAATGTGTACACTAACACTTACTCGTATAGATAGGTTAAGATTTTTATCCTTTAATTAGGTAGGTTTGTCGTTTGACTCTCTTTAAAAATAAAAAAAATAATATTAAAAAACTCACTTATAAAATAAATTTTATAACAATTAATTTAGATTAATTAAAATAAGATAAAAAAAGAAACGAGAAAAGAAACAAACGTGGACCGATAGAAGCAAGGGGAAGAATGGGGAGAGAGGTGGGGTTATGCTATGAGAGTAGCTACCGCTGCACATGAGGGTGGGGCCCGCAAATTTCGGAAAGGCTGTCATAACAGTGGTTAAAGCCCGGAAGCTGGAAGGATGAATCAAACTCAAAATGTACATATTTAAAAAAGAAGGGCTGGGGTTGGTGTTGGGGTTGGGGTTGGGGTTGGGTTTAAGGCATTTGCATTCTTCCTTACTCCTTTTAGTCCATTCCCCACAACCCCAGCACATGTTTGGCATAGCTCTTTCCACCAGTTTTACATCCAAAAAGGGGACTTTAAGGAAAAGAATGAATTTCAATGAGCGTCAGTGATTTAGTAATCTGATGACCTTAGTGAATTGAACTCTTCCATCATTAATCATACTTCAAACATGATATAGTTATAAGTTCCTTACCTTAATTTTCTTTCCCTATAAATCTTGTTAATCAGAAATGATAAGGGGATGTAAACTAACACTAACCTAATTTATTTGCTAAACTACAAATTCATATATTGTGTGTATGTACCGAAAATCACAAACTCTTCGTTAACACCATCGTTTTTTTTTTGGGTACAGGACCACCGTTTCTTAACCTCTTTTAGAGCTTGACATGATAATATTTCTTTGATTTTGCACCCAAACAATTAAATTTGAGCACATCTATGTTGAAAATCATTAAATGACTTTTAACTTTAAAAAGAAATAGCCTCTTCTTCGAATATAATCCAAGAGTTTTCTCCTATATGAGTTTTTGAGCGTATTTGTTTTTGTTAGTTAAAAAAACTGAAATAGTAATATAAAATAAGAAAAGGGGAAAAGTTGATTTTTCTATCTTTGTTTGATCAAAAGCCATTTGACCCTATGATTCAAAATGTGTCAAGAAGCCCCAAGGTTATCTCTCTTATCAATTTTACACCCTTTGTTTATTTTTGATAATTATAAATCATAAAAAGTAATAAAAAGTTTATAAAACAAAAATAATTGAAATAAAATTAGCTTTGCTCGACAACCACCATCTATTTTCTCTTTCAAACCCTCAATTCTCATCTTTCATTTTGAATATTAAAAATAGCTTGACAACAAATTCATAGTTAAGTTGTTTCTTTTTATACTATTTTCTTTTGTATTTGAAAATTTTATATCTTTTTAGTAATTTATCTCAAACTTTAATCAGTCCAAAAATAAATAGTTTGGGAGAAAAATTACATGGTATTAGTGGAAAAAGACCAAAATAATTTTATCATTTCTATGGACTTTTTAATCGTAAAAAATAAAACGATATAAGTAATAAACAAAATCAAAATCCGGCGTGCAATTGCCAGACAAGAAGTGATTTCCATTAGCATAAGAATAAAAATTCTAGTTTTCATTTTGTAGTCGTAAGATTTTTTTTTCATTAGTCATCTTCTACTCTCCATCCTGTTTACCCCTCTTATTTGTCTCTCTCCTTTCTTTTATCTCTCTTCTATTTGTGTTTCTGGTTTCTTCTCTCCTTTCTCTATTCTCTCCTCTCTTAGCTCTGTCGCTCTCTCTCTCTCGCTCTCACATCTCGAGTAATGAATCCAATGATTGATTAATGTGTGTCTCTCTCTCAATCGATCAATTTCTATCTTTATCTCACTCTTTCTCGCTCCATCTTACCGATCGTTGGTAGACTCACTCTCACTTCTCTCTCTCATCACAATTAATCAATCTAGCATTCTATTGATGTCTCTCTAGATCGATCATTCTCAATCTCTACCTATTACATTCTCTCTCTCCATTTCATAAATGGTATATAGAGAGACTCTTCTCTCTTCTTTTTTCTCTCCTCTCTCTCTTACACTTTCTCACTCCATCTCATCAATGGTACATAGAATGAAATGCATGAAAAATGCCTTTGTAGGGTTTTCTTGGACTCGGTTCTCTCATATTTTCCCCAAAAAATTTAGTCATTTGAATAGAAGTTCATCTTCTAACTCGGAAAGATGCCGTTGGAAAAACCGGGTGGGTCCGCTCACGACCTAACCCTTATTCAAAAGTCTTTGAATTTGAATAAAGGAGGGAGTGGTTATTTGGTAATAACAACCCCTCAACCTCCTTTAACTCCCTTCTCTCTCTTTCTATAAAACACTCACCAAGAAAATAAAAAGGTTCTTAATTCTTATGTGAATATGACTTGGAAAAAAGGACGGTGAAGTCAATTTTTGTATAAAAGATAAAGAGTAAGATTGAAAAATTTTATTTCTCACGCTTGAGAAATTGAGAAATGAGAAGATTTGAACATTGTTGATCATTATTTGAACATTGTTGATCATTATTTTAATATGGTATTTGGATTATAGAATATAGAGGATAATTTGATTTTGTAATATTTTTTTGATTTAAAATACTCAATTATGGGAAAGAAATAAGTGATTTTAATCCAATTTAAATATGAAAATTTTTACATATGAAAAAAATTATATATTGCTTTGTTTAATAACCTTCATATGCAATGACCATGTTGTAGTCTCAACCCCCAAAATGTCTGTTTGGCATCGGTGGTGTCACAATTTCTTACAATGGTTATCCAAATCTTAACAAAACCTCGATTTCACCAGGACCTTTGGTCGAGCATAATCATGTGATCCGTCCTACCTAACCTCATTCGAGCAAATCAAAATCAAGTTTCAGCTTTATTATAGTATCTTAGAAGTTATGATGGTGGCGCGTAATTTGGTCAATGTGGAACCATAATAGAAAGAATGATAAAGGAGCAAGCGATAAGGATCCATCCGATATTCTATCATCCTTAGCATGCATCCGTTTTCAATACATTCAAAGTGAATTATTGAGTTTAGTCTCCCCTAATTTTCAGACTATACCATACTATTATTGTTGAACTCTGTCCTAGCTCGACTGCCCAACTTAGTTGGAATTGCTACTATCTCACTAAAAATAACCAATTCGAAGTCGGCTCATGTCACTCACATCAACGAAATCATAACAACCATATCAAGAAAGTCAAATAATTTAGCTCTCAAAAACATCCTCGAAAGTAATTATCCGAAGTAATACACCTTTGGTCTAAATGTATCTTTACTCTTCTCTCTTTTCCTTTTTTCTATCCCTCCTCTTGATTAGTCAATCCAGCGATAGATTAATATATTTCTTGATCTATATTTGCCTCTCACTTTCTCTCGATCCATCTCCCAGACGATAGATACCGTTTTACATAAAAGGTATCACTATTAGCCCAACATTTGTACTTATACAAATCACTCCCTACTCTATTTTCCTGTGTCTGATAACTCCACTCAGGCATGAATATTCTCCTATTCAAGTGGGAGTCTATTTTTTTTCACCAACTCATCTTTCCTTTTCTCAACATATAATATGTATATGTATGTATATATATTTCACTCAGTGCATCACATGGAGCAGATATTTTCTTAGTTTGCTCCACTATCCAACCACACTTTCTTAGACTGTTTGAACACGTTTCCTCTCATAGTCTCCCAAAGGGGTGAATCTCTTCAAAGATTTTCAATGATGTCCAACCAACTTTAACCATCTTCAAACCAGAATTCTCTAATTTGGTCTTTGGACTTTCATTAACATTGGATCATTCATTGTAGTCCTATTTTTATGCTCATGATTTTGATTTGATGCCCTAAGGACCCAACGTCTGCATTTGCCACCTCTTAGGTTATTGAGGTGCAGTTCTGCTCTGTTTCCATACACTCTTTTTTTTCCCTCCCCTTTTCTCTAACTCTCTCTTGACATTATCCTGCTTGCATTTGGTTTTTGCCTCAACTAGGGTGCCCTCCCCCAATGTGTGGCGGATGTTCAACACTCCATCAACAAATGAGCTAAAAAGAATTGTTGTTCTAAATTTTCTTGATAAAAGACTAAAACGTATATAAATATGTTGAGTTTGGTCATCTCTGAACAAGCTGGAGCTGGAGGTAGTTAACTTTAAGTTAACAAGGCAAGAATGCCTCAAAGCTAAAGTCAGTCAGCTCTTGTGCAGCTGTAAATAGAGCCAACTTCGAGCTCAAGCTCATTCAACTTTAAATATGTTTTCTCTGGGGTTGAAGAAGGCATATATATATATATATATATATATATATATATATATATATATATATATATATATATGTATATGTGTGTGTGTATGAAGTATATATTAGAAGTAATAAGAATATACAGAACTTCTAATGAGAAGAAATCCTCAAAAGCAAAATGGTGTGATTACAAAATAAAAATTAATGCACCATTGCAATAAACCCTTTTCAAATCTTTATAAATCTTCGAAGTGTGGGGCCATGGGGAAGAATATAAAACAGTTCTGTCCCATAAAATAAGCAGAAAATAATTTCATTATGGAAAATTTGGGTATTTCACTCTTCCTATATACACCATGAGATAGCCAACACAGCAAAAAACACATTTTTTGTCACAAATTTAGCAATAAAATATTTTTCATCGCTAATAATACGTTGCAAAAATTTAGCGACAAAAATTAGAAATCCGTCGCTAAATTTAGTAACAAAAATCTAAAATCCGTCGCTAAATTTAGCAATGGATAATTTTCTATCGTTAAAATCCGTCATAAAATTTAGTAACAAAAAAATATCCGTCGTTAAATTAACAACGGATTTAGCGATGAAATTGAAAATTGTCACTAATTTAGCGACAGATATGGAATCCGTCGCTAAATTCAATATGCCTAGCGCTTGGACGGGCCCCCACCAAGATGAGCTCACGCCCTTGCATGCGCTCCCACCCGGGCTCTCACCTGCATGCACCCGCCCACACGCCTGCCCACCCTCCGAGCCTGACTACCCGCCTACACGCCCACTCCAACACCCACCCGCCCTCACTCAATTCCTGGAAAATGTCTCCACTTTGCACCTGGCGTGGTTTAAACTCCTGCGCACACGTAAACCTTTAAAAGTATATAACCACAAAACTAAATGTTAAAATATGTTATATGTTTTTTTTTTACTTATTATCTTTTCTTCATATTTTTTTAATAATAATAAAATAATATAAAATAACAATTTGTTATAAAATAATAAAATATTAGTTTAAAATAAAATAATAAAAGATTTAAAAATAAAATAATATTATTTTTTAAAAAGATAAAATAAAAATAAAATATAACATATTAATTAAAAAATAATTTTTTAAAATAATAAAACGCTAACTTAAAATAAAATAATATGATTCTTTAAAAAGAAATAATAAAAATAAAATATAACATATTATTTAAAATAATAAATATGATAATTTTTTATAAAATAAAAAATAATAAAATGCTAATATAAAATAAAATAATAAATGAATTAAAAAATATATTAATAATATTCTAAAAAAATAAAATATAAAAAATAAAATAAAATACTATTTTAAAATATTATAACATAATAAATTGATTTGTTCTTATGGTTTTTTTTAAGATTTAAATAATATTATTCTTTTAAAAAATGAAATATAATATAATAAAATAAAATGTTAAATTAAAATATTATAAAATAATAATATGATTTGTTAAATAAAGATTAAATTTATGGACGGATTTCAAATCCGTCGCTAAATTAGGATAAAAATTTATCGCTAAATCTGTCGCTAAATTAGCGATGGATTTCGTATCTGTCGTTAAATTAGCAACGGATTCCGTATCTGTTGCTAACTTTGCGACAGATATAAAAATTCATCGCTAACTTAATGACGGATAAAAATTTATAGCTAAATCCGTCGCTAACTTAACGACAAATATGAAAATTAGTCGTTAACTTATCTACGAATTCCAATTCATTGCTAAATCCGTAGCTAATTTAGCGACGGGTATGAAAATTCGTCGTTAAATTTGTCACTAACTTAATCTTTTTTATATATAAAAATTTGTATTTTATATTTTATTTTCTTATTTTTTCCTTTTTATTTTATTTTTTTGAAATCATAGAATAGTTTATAAATGGATAACCGTCTATCAGTAGCCATCTGTACCATCCATATCCTTATCATCATTCTCCGAAAATTAATGTTTGATCTACTTGCCAAACGAGATGGATAGTCGGACGTGGATGTATCATCTATTATCTTCCTTGTTGATGATGAAGACAAATGAAAATAAATAACTGAATTTTCAAAAACGATTGAACTATATGAAAGAAATGAACGGATATAGCAGATGAAAAACATGAATGGTGAACCCCACAACTGCGACTTATTGAAAATTATATGTAACAGATATATCGAATTATTTATTATTGAAAATTTTCAATTTGGTGAGAATTATAATATTTATTATATATTTAATTCAATTTTGTTATTCAGAATTGGTTAAAAATGGGGATACTGTTGAAAATATTTCCTAATAGAGTATAAAAAAAATTTAGTTACGAGATTAGTCATAAATTTTAAAATATAGATAATAAATTAGCGACAAATTTAGTTACGAATATTTTTTTATGGCTAATTAGCGAAAAATTTAGCCATAAATATTTTTTGTGGCTAATTAGTAACGAATTTAAAATAAAATGCTAATTTAAAATATTATAAGATAATAAATATGATTAGTTAATATAAATTAATAAAATAAAATAATAATAAAATAAAATAAATTATAAAATGTTAATTTAAAAAAATTAAGTTTAATAACGGATTACTGTATCCGTCGTTAAATTAGCGACGGATTCTAGAGTTCATCGCTAAATTTAGCGATAAATTCCGTACTTCGACGCTAAATTTAGCGACGGATTCCGAAATTCGTCGCTAAATTTAGTAACGGATTCCCAATTCGTCGCTAAATCCATTGATAAATAATAAATATTTAAAAAATAAAATAATATTATTCTTTAATAAATAAAAATATAAAATAATAAAATAAAATACTAATTTTAAATATTATAAGATAACAAATATGATTAGTTAATATAAATTAACAAAATAAAAGAATAATAAAATAAAATAAATTATAAAATGTTAATTAAAAAAAATAAGTTTAACATTTTATGTTTCATTTCTTATTTTTTCTTTTATTTTATTATTTTATTATTCTTTTTATTTTTATTTTATTTTTTTGACACCATGTCGATAAATGGATAACTGCTTATCTGTTAAAAAGAGAGATACGGTTGAAAATATTTCCTAATAAAGTGTAGAAGAAATTTTGCTTGAAAATTAGTTATGAATTTTAAAATTCTGGTAATAAATTAGCGACTAATTTAGTCACGAATATTTTATTTGTGACTAATTAACAACGAATTTTGTTACGAATATTTTTTGTGACTAATTAGTGACGAATTTAACTACGCATTTTGGAGTTTGTTGCTAAATTTTGTGACAAATATTTTTACTGTGACTAATTAGCGATAAAAAATTTTTGTAGTTAATTAGCGACAGATTTTGTAACGAAAATTATTCATGGCTAAATTTGGTGACGAAAAACTTTCGTCGCTAAAATTAGCGCTGGAAAACAATATTCATAACAAAATTTAGCCACGAAATTTCTATTCGTTACTAATTAGTGACGAATTTTATAACGAAAAATTTTTCGTCACCAATTAGTGACGGATTTAGCGATGAAAATTTTTTCGTCGTCAATTAACAACGAATTTAGTCACGAATAATATATCCGTTGCTAATTTAGCCACGAATACATTTTTGTCATGAAATCTGTCGCAAATTAGCATCAAAAAAATTTTTTATCGCTAAATCTGTCGTAAAATAGTAACGAATTTTTTCCGTCGCTAAAATCAGTCGCTAAAATCATGTTTTTTTTTAGTGCAATATTGTGCATTTCTACAACATCCAAATATATTTTTTACCTCAAAACCTCTAAAATTTGTGAAGATTCATACGGTAAACTAAAAAATAATTACACAAAAAGACTATATATCTCCATTACAATTGAATACTCTAAAATTGAATAATCTCTAGTTCCAAAATCGAAGTAAAATATGGCATAAACATCCACATAGTGTTTGGATTATGCCCTAAATCAATCATTATCTTAAATGACTTAATATTATCAATAGCAATATAAGTAGTTTTTTTAAATAGAAATATCTCTTGAATACATACTTTGTTATTTATATTGAAGATGCACTTAAAAAATTGATGATGTTCCATTCTCAAAAGTTGATAATATAAGAGATGAAATTATTTTGCGTAAACTCTTAGAACCAAGTTTATGATCAAGGGACCATTGATTGGGCAAATTTTAGTTTCAAAGGTCATTGTGTTTCTTTAATCCATGATTAGTTATAAAGTACAAATGTGAAGAAACTATAATGAACAATCTAGAGGAGGTGAATAGATTGTTTTCGACACTTTTAGGTTTTTCTGGTTTCGAAGGAAAGATTGGTGAGAGAGAGAGAGAAAGAGATAATGAATACTCGTGATTTATAATAGTTCTACCTTTCTTGATATTTGTCCACCCTCAGATTTCGCTAGAATTTTCAAATCCACTATTTGTCATTAAATAGTATAGCTAACTAGATTGAATGTGTTAGTTGAGCCTTACAGTGTTTTTTTCAAACACTATTCACTAGCTTTCGACGGATGTCAACAAATCTCAAGTGTTTTACTCAAACACTCAAACTCCAAACCAGAAAGAACCTTTTTTTTTACGAAGATAAGAAAGTGAAATAAATATACAACAAAGAAACTTTAATTTTAGTTTAATCATTAAGCCCAAAGTGAAATACAACACAAAAAGAAAATTAAGCCATGAAGAAGTTTACAGATGGTTATAGCTCAATAATGTTCCAAAAAGTTATTCTTCTTCTCTAAAAGTGTTGTATTTAAAGTAGTATGATCAAAAGAGTTGTTAAGTTTCAATTAATACTCCAAAGATAGTCGTTGAAGGTGGTTGGGCTTCATTAAATAATCAAATACCTTTTCTGATCAACTAGTTGTTACTAATATTGAGTCAACTCCTTTCTTTATGTCGACTTGTACTTTGTAATATCTAATATCTTGGCTAGTGTAGGTTAACTTTATATGCATGTCAGGTTGACTTGTACTTCATTTTGTTGGAGTATTTTTACTTTGCTGCTTATGCAAGTCGGCATGTAGATGTTTCAGGTCGACTTGGATTTCAACTTACTAAAACATTTTTTGCTTTGATGCTTGTATAGGTCGACTCATATATGCTTCAAGTAGACTTGGGCATGATGATACTTAAGCATTTTCCCTTTGCATGACTTGTGATAAGTTTAGATCGACTTGTGCTTGATGGTGTTTAAGTATTTCCTTGTTATGTATATACGCAGGTTGACTAGGTAATTTGTTTAGTCGACTTGTTCTTTACTTGACTTAAGTAATTTTTACTTTGTGGATCATGCAAGTTAGTTTGATTTTGTTGAGATGAATGAGTTTTGATAATGATAAATTTGAGAGAAAATAGGCTTAAGAAAATCATAAAAGTCCATCAAATTCAGAAAACTATACAATATGTCGACATGCTCTTTATACATATCGACCTGCCCTCAGATCCATCAATTTTAAAATCTAGATCGACCAATTTTAATCTAAATCTAAACATGTTGACCTAATTAGTAACCTTTGTCGACCTGAGCCATATAAACATAACACATTTTGCTAAGCAAAGATATGTCGACATCCTTTCACACCATGACTTGAATTTTAGAACGCATCAATCTGAATAGTTTCAGATAGACAAATTTCAATTATCATGTCGACCAATTTTAAAAGCACAACGACCCACCTTCAGAATACATCGACATGAAATAGGCAAAAAATTCAAGGACATCGACATGTTTGATAACTTGTCGACCTGGTTCATTTGTCTCTTTAAAGACACACAATGACCTTTGTTATCAAGCTTGTCGACATGTAGATACATATCGACTTATTTTATAAGTCATGTCAACCGATTTTATACTAGCATAGTTACATGCCGATGTGAGATTAAGACATGTCGACCTGATATGATATTGTTTAACTATCACATATCGACCTAATGTCTAACCTTGTCGACATACCCTAACACATTGATCAATTTTAGGAGACAGGTCCACCAATTTTTGATCTACATAGTAACACATCGATGCATATAGTAAACTTGTCGACTTGATGATAATTGACTCTTTAAGATCATACATTGACCTGCCCTTAGTCTTGTCGACATGCATAGTCAATATGCATAAATACATTGACCAATTTATTAGAACATGTCCACAAATTTTATAAGTACACAACACAATGTTGATGTGTAGTTAGAGCTTGTTAACCTAGAATATTGATTTTTCAAAGAATTCCATGGCGATGTCTACTAGTAATATGTCAACACATCTACCAATTTAAATCTGTGTATCTACCTATTTTATTTGATACATGTTCTTGTCGACCTAGATACAGTCTTTCGACCTATTTAATAAAAAATACACTACTAAATTTTTTAATTCAGCTTAATGTGTTATTTAAATGTGTCGACCCAAAGTTATCAGAAAAAAAATTTATAAAACAGATTTGAACTCAACGGTCGCTCTCTTTTTCTGAATCTCTGAATATTTTCATTTCGATCAAAACTAACATTCAAATGCAGTATAAACGAACTTTGACTGGTTGATATAGAAGTGACACCAGTAAAAGGATGGAAGTTTAACTCGAAAATTGACACCGTTGTATAGAATATTAATGACAGACATTTAATGTGAAACGTTTGAATGCAACAACCCTTGAACGGATCTTTTCAGTGCCATAATAAATACCAAAGACAATGTACCTATGGAAGTTTGCTCAACAAATCGTGTACCCTTCTTCAGCAAAGACTTTGCATGATGTAAATTGGATAAAAAGAGTACTAGTGACACTTATCAATTTTTTGAAAGTACATTAGTGTCATGATCCTCTAGAAAACAAAACAGTATTGCTACCTTAATCATGGAAGCAGAGTATGTAGTTGCAAGGCAATGTTGTACTCTAATCTTGTAGATCAAACACCAACTTGAGAATTATGGATTGAAATTTAAAAATATACCAATCAAGATTGATAATACTAGTGCTATAAAGTTAACCAAAAATCCAGTCAATCACTCTAAGATCAAGCACATTGAGGTTAGCTATCATTTTATTGAGAATCATGTGTTTAAGAAGGATGTAATTTTAGAATATATAGAAACTGAAAAATAAATTATTAATATTTTCACCAAACCTTTAGATAGAGAGAGGTTTTGTAATCTTAGAAGACATTTGGGTATGATAGAATGAATTTTCAGTAGTCTAATTTTAAATAAAAAGTGTGTTTAAAGAAACTATAAGAAACAAGAAAAATCTTAGAAGTATGCTGATTTACTAAATGACAAAACAACTCAGACAACACAACAAGTTAACCCGTTGAAAACAAGGCTCATAACTGCATTTTGTAACTTTGGCAAAACGACTTATTAACACAATAGGTCAACTCATGAATAGCATGACTCAGAGAGTCATTATGAAAAATAAGCAAGTCCATTTGTTGAGATTATAAGTCATCCTATGAATTAATGTTTGTATATAGCAAGTCGTCTTATTCTAAATATAAGTCGACTCGTTAAATCCAATCCACAGAAATAATTCCGAAAATACTATTGAGTCACCTTGGGCACTTGGCAAGGTAACCTCATGGTGTTTAAAATTAGGTTTTATTCATATAAGTCGTCTTGCAACTTAATGCAAGTCGTCTTGTATGAACAGACAAGTCGATTTATCACTGTAATAAAATCGATTCAAGTAGCTCATAAAAGAAATCAAAATCCAAAAACCCGAACCAAAATCCAATTCTCTCTCTCTGAACAACCTGAATTCGACCCATTAAATTCAGACTCTTTAACTTTTCGCATTCCCTCCCATTTTCAGTTCTAAACCTAAAAAACTTTCATTTCATACCTCTTTGTCTATCGAAACGAATCACCTCCTCTCTCTATCTTCTTCTTTCTCTCACCTATGCAAACAAACCCTAATCCCTTCGCTTTCAAACCCTAAGTCTTGTTTTCACTTCATCATTAACACCTCTTTTGTCATGTTCTCTTTTACTCTCTTTCGTTCACGAACCCTAATACTCGAAAGGTGATTCCTGTTCTCTCAAACTCACCATCTCTCAAATCGAAACCCTAGCTATACTTCGATACTCACCAAAGCACAATGAAATCCTAATTCGTCTCCTTGTGGCAAAATTCATTTCGTCAATTGTTAAAACATGATAAAACCCTAGTTCATAGTTCTTCTCCACAAAGGCTTTTCATCTTCAACAAAGATCAATTGAAAAACACTCTATGGTACCAAAGACAAAGAATCCATCAAAGTTTAGCAAAAGTGATTTTCTTTCTCTCAAGAAAAGTAAGTCCTTTACCTCTAATTTCTCCAAAAAGAAACTAAATTTAAGAAGGCTTACTAACTGAGATTTTTTGAAGAAAATTAATTTTTCTTATAAAGAGTATCTCTCACACATTTTTTCATACTTACCAATGAGTTCCAATAAAGATGTCTATGAATACTTAGTTAGAAAATTCTATAATAATGTAGAGATGATTGATAGGACTAGGGAGCATGTGATGGAAACACACCATTACTTTGCCACTAGAATGGAACCTTGCACATTCAAGATGTATATTAAAGGGAAACAAATTGTGGTTATCCCTAAAATTTTATGCATGATGTGCAATTTAGAATGAGTTCCATTTAATGAATGCAAAGAGTACATGAAGAAGAGTCAAGTTGACTGTACAAAAATAGTATTTAAGAATGACACCTTGAAAGAGACAGAGGAGGTAAATCTCAATGCAAAAGATTTTGGAATTCATGAACACATCTTTCATTTCATTATCACTCACATCCTTAGCCCTAGAGGTAGAAATCACACAAATATAACCAAAGAAAATCTTTGGTTAATGGCATGTATTATGAATGGAAAGAATCCTGCCCTTTATTTTTTGGTTCCCTTTTTTATGATTACTGTTATCAAGACTAACTCTTCGAACCTGCCTTATAGCTTCCTGATCTCTAACATTCTGATTGTTAACAAAATAGACTTAAAAATGGAGATTTCCACCAAATTAAGCACGAAACATGGGATTCGTGATTTCTCTTTGAAAAAGGCTAAGTAGGTGTACAAGAATAGAGTTTGGGAAAGGAAGAATGATGATGAGCAAGATCTAAGGGGAAAGAAAAGAAGAAAGGATGAATCAAGGCCATGTAAACCATCTAAAGAAGGTTCCTTTGATGAACATAGAAAAGAAAACCTACATATTACTCCTTCAATTAGTGGTCTATCTACATCTATTGCCTATCTCTCCTCCTCTGAAGTTACAATAGACATGATTTAGGGAGTTTTGGGGCATATACAAGCAAGCTCCTTAGAATTGAAGATCAAAATTCTCAAATCCAAGCCAAACTGCATGAATTAGAAGATCAAAAATTAGAAAATTCAAGACACAGTTTAATTAGAAAAGATCAAGATGACCCTTCTAATTCCTTGTAGCTTACTCCTACCTTGGCATCCTCTCATGAGATACTTGTCTAAAGCACATAGTTTACTTTGTTATCTTTTTATCTTTTGACTTTAGTTTATCAAATGGTGAGTAGGCCAACCTTCATGACAAGTGTGCTTCGATGATTACAACTCTTGATTTTATTGCCCTTTTAATCAAATCTAAACTTATAAGATACATATATTTTATCAAATAGTATACATATATATTTTCGTTATTATCATGTGTTATATATATTTATACGAGCACAAATATTAGCTCTTTTTATTGGTTGTCTGATGATTTCTTTATTCATAAGTCAATTACGTTATTCTTGAACTTTTTTTATTTTTTTGCTCCTATGGTTTAATTTGCAATGTTTGCCTCACTTTACTGATGACAAAAGGGAGAAGAATAAATGAGTATCAATTTAAATTGGTATACATTGGCAGATTATATAAATTAGTATGCATTACTATGATTTTCTATTGGTTTAAACTAGTAGTTTAAGTTCAAAAATTGGTTGTATGAATTTGTATTAAATATGCACCATGGACCTGGATATGTGAGTTTTATATGATTTTATTAGTAGTGACAATGTGAATTGCTTAAAATGGTGAGAAGAAGAGTGTAATATTTTAAATGCATTGATGGTGTAGGATACTCTGATTGTATATATAAACTAATATAAATATGTGATGATTTTATGTTGGTTGAATTGGTATATTATAAATTGTTATGGTATGAATATGCATTGATTGAATAAACAGATTGAAATATAATCTTATAATTACTAGCTTGGTCATGTGGAAATAGAAGTATGGAATGCTAATGATGTTTGTAAATTGTGATAATAATTTGAATCTGTACAAATTGATGTGCGGTGAATATTGGTGTTGTGAATATAGTTTGGTGAATATGTAGCTATATAATTAGTTTGAATGTAAAGATTTTGAATGTGTAAAACTAAAGAACAACATGTATTGGATTAAGCGGTAGAGAATTGTAAACTATTAAATGTGTTATACTGAGAAATTGGATACATATATCATAGAATGTGATATTATGTGCATTTATAGTATACTAAATGCATACTGGTTGAGAGGTCAAGCATAATTTAAAGGGAAGTTGAATATTTAAGTTAAGTATAGGTGTTTCAAGTCTTAAAATAATATGGCATTGGTTGAGAAGAGTATTTGTCGATTTTTTAAAAATTTTAACCGATTTTTTTAAATAAAGTTTTGTCATCATAAAAAAAGAGAAAATTATTGAATAAAATAAGTTTTAATAATAATTAAGGGTGATAAAAATTAATTTAGAATTAATTAATCAATATTCGAGTAAAATAAGAAAATTATTAAAATTGAATTTTGTATAGATGAGTCATCTTACTCTAGTAATAGAAGTCGATTTGGAGTCATGAAACTCAGAATTTGATTAAGTATAGAATTTTCAAGTCTGCTTAAATTGATCACAAGATTACTTGAGAAACACAAGTCTGATAAGTCTATGTTTGCATGCAATCAAAACAACCTAACTAAATTACAAGACGACCTGAGAAACATAAGTATCAAAAAACTATATTTGCACACAGTCAAGACGATCTGACCAAATTACAAGACGACCTGAGTATAGAAAATGAAAGAGTACAAGCTAACCCAAAGAAACTAGCAAGTTGATTTGTTAACTTATGGTCACAGAAATCTAAGTCTACAATTTAGATAAGAAAACTCAAAAACTATCAAGACGACATGACTTAAAAGAAAGCAGGTACACAAATCGACTCAACCATAACATAAATTATCCTAAAAAATCAAAGTTTCAAAAACTAATCTCTACAATATTAACAAGTCAACCTAAGGCTAGATGAGTCTACTTGAAGTCAATGTTAAGGCGAGTCAACTAATTTGTAAAAGGACTTATAATTTGTAAGTCTACTTATGACAAAGACAAGTCCACTCATCTCTCACATACAAGTATTGATAAGTAGACTTAAATATCCATCAAGTCAACCTAAGAATTCCAAAATGCAAAGGCAAGTGTACTTAAAGTCTTATGAAATCGACTTCTTGTATCTAACGTTTATTTGTTCAGAAAAACAGTCTCGAATTAAATGTACTGTTCACCAACTCTACTAGTCTTTGCAATGCATTCAATGATGGTCAACAACTAAATTTTCTTCTCAAACTATAAACACAACTCAAGGATAAAGGAGAAAGCATCTTTGCCAGGCTTGAACAACACTGAGAGCATCATTGGCAGACTCTATTTTTCATTCATTTATTAGTGATCTGGTTTGCATTGTTAGAGCACATCTGAAGATTAAAAACTTTTTCTTTCTCTTCATTTTTGCTCTCTACTTGTTGTAAAAGATCATAATTCTATTATTCTTGATCTTGGGCTTGAGTGATAACAAGAGAGACATCAGATTAGGTTTTGCCTTCTCTTGTGAAAAGCAAGTGAAACTATTTGGAAAAATACTTGTAAGGTTCACTAGCACGTTGGTAAGCTAATTTGTAAATTGTTGACTAAAATAGTGGATTTGAAAATCTAAATGGAGTGGACGTACACTAAGAAAGTGAAACCACTATAAATTATCTGTGTCAATTTTTTTTTAGATTTCACTTATTCATTTGTCTTTTTACAAATAAGTTTTTATTTTAAACACTTATGATTAGTGAAAATTTTTAGATAACATATTCATCCCTTCTAGATTATCACATTTAATGTTTACACTATCCATCGGGAAGATACATCCCTTGTTGTCGACATGTTTATTCGAAAGAGTTTGTCGTGCCTACTCTTAAGGAAAATACATCCCTTGTTGTTGGCATGTTCGTTCAAAAGAGTGGACCGTGACTACTCGTTGGGGTTATATCCTTTGTTATCGACATGTTCTTTCAAAAAAGTGGGTCGTACCTACCTATCGGGGAGATTTATCCATTGTTATCAACACATTCATTTGAAAGAGTGAACTATGCCTACCCATCGGAGAGTTATATCCCTTGTTGTCGACACATTCTTTCGAAAGAGTGTGGGGCTTGGCCACATGTGCTCGGTATAATTAGTTCATTGCAAGAGGATAATAAAGCAAAGCATCACAAGTGAGGTAACCATAATGCAACTAGTTGTTCAAGTAATAAGGCTAGGTGTCATAAAATATTCGGTGGGTAATCCTATGGTCAAGTTTGAGATTACTTAAGAGGAAGTGTCGAGAAATCCAGATCACGGGACAGTGTCTTAATGTTAGTAAAAGTCCTGAATTTGACTTTCATATGCTTTATGCTCGGCTGTGTCTCCAAGGCATTCAACCCATGCTAACCTAGGATGACATTATAAAGTGAAGGCAATTTGACCATGTTGAACGTTGTTGCAACCGTTGCATGATCGGACGGAGTCTTAAGGGTAACTAGTAGTGAAATAGTGTCTTCAAAGTATATTCATTCACCTGAGAGCCCCAATTGGTCCGGCATAAGTTTGTAGAAACGCTTAAGTAAAGACTATCTACTGAAAAACATTCCACAAGAGAAGCTTGCAGCCAGCCCCTGGTCCATAAAGATTGTCCTCATTTCGTACTGTCCAATCTTGGCCATAATAATGAGAGAATCAAGTCAGTCCAGATCTACTCCTACCATATTGCAGTTGTCAAGGCAAATCACTAGTCTCTTCTTCTTGGGTTGCTTCTCAACACGGTTAGCAAGGGCTTCTTTGGAAATAGGATCAGGCGACTTGGTCTTTTGAAATATTGGGGTTACCATCTCTTCTGTCTCATTCCATTGCATGTACTCTTGGCTATATTGGTGTTGCATAATGAGGATGTGAGTTGGAAGGTAGGGTTCCATGGAATCATATTCCTTTTGCTCTTGGAGTATTACCCCACCTAGTCAGTTGCAGGCAGCCCCTAGAACCGACTGTTCATCTTGCTCATTCATACGCCTCCCAGTGTGCAAACTTTGAGGGGGAGATCTTCTCTCTCTGTACTTATAAACCTTTGGAGCCAACCACTTCGAACAAGGAATTCGGACTCATCATTTTGTTTCTTACACTCGTCCATCAGATGACCATAATCCCGATGAAAGTGGCAATATTGCGTCTTGTCCTTTTTTGATTCGTCTTCCATAGAGTAAGGAGGCCATCTGACGTAGAGCTTGTTTCAGATTTGAAGTAGAACTTGGCTTGGTACCTCGTTCAGGGGTGTGTACCTAGTGAACTTTCACTACTACAGGGGTCCATGTCAGCCTCTCTTCGGCGAAGGTTGTTGAGCCGATCGACTGCGTTCGTTCTTGCTTGGTCAGTTTCATTGTTTATCGAACGTTTCATGGCAACGTACTTCTCCACATGAGTATAAAATTCTTGGATGGTAGATATGGGTCTTTGTTATGGACGTTTTCATTCCTGATGGCCGTAACTCTAGAGTAGTACCACTAGGGTAATAGAATAGTCTAAGTCTAAGACATTCATCATTTTAGTTTTGAACTTGTTGAGGAAGTCCCTCAACGGCTCATTGTCCTTCAGTTGTAAGGGAGAGGAGAGATGTGGACTCTCTCTCTGCCCTTCTGCTAATTACGAAATGAGTCTCGAACTGCTGTCAAAGTTGAGAAAAACTTTTGATGCTAAACAGAGGGAATGAGTTGAACCATGTCATCGCATTACCCTTTACAGTCGAAGGAAAGTATTTGCACATAACTTTTGAGATTATTACAATCACGAAGTAAACTACATATTCTCGGGGATTGGTAGTGCCATCGTATCTCTTCATAGGGGGGAAGAAGTATGTCGCGAGGTATTGGTTCTATGGAAACCTTGGAGTCAAATCATAAGAGGCTGGTTGTGTACTGGGCGAGTTCATCTCTTCTTGTGTTAATGCGTCTCAATTCGTTTGTTACGAGTTCTTTGACCTGTTTTCTTATATCATCAGGGTCGTGTTTGGAAGTTATTGAAGGTTCTCAGTATACTCTAGGTTCGAGCGTTCGTAAATGTATGTGGACTAACCCGTGAGAGAAAGATTGTGGCTTTGGCTTGAGGACACGACTAAACTCTTCTAGCTAGTTGCTCATGCCCTATAACTTAGATTCAATGCTTTCCCTTTGGGGTCGAGTTGCCCTTTCTGGAGAGGCCAGAGTTGGGGTAGAATCTGTTGATTTTCTTGTATGATTGATGATTGGGTCTCGGGTTGGTTGCCGACAGTAGGAATCTCGGTAGGATTATTCAGTACTACAGGATGGATAATGTCTGTCGAGGTGGTGATGTGCCCCTCCATCACGGACACAGCTTTGGAAAGCGGTCTTGGTTTTTCTCTTGGGAGCCATGGTTTTCGACAATATGGAACGTGAAATGAGTTTTTTTCTAATTTGTTCCCATAGACGACGCCAAACTATTGGAGGTGAGTTTGACTTCGTAGATAATAGGTCTGCTAACTTGAATGAGGCGTATGAACTGTCTGATTGATGAAACCTACAAGAAACAGCTTGAGGGTGCTCCGACAGGAGAGATTCCAATGCACAAATCAGAGAACGATTTTTAAGAGAGTAGAAACCGACAGAAAGAGAGGTTCGTAATATCTTTGTGTGCTAAGTGTAGAGTTAAGAAAACGTACCTAGCCAATGGTTCTCATGTTGTATATATAGGCTGTCTGTATGAGTCTCGTGTGTATCCGTGGCATTGAATCCCTAGATTTCTTACAAAAGTGTCCTGTGATTACCGTCTATTTAGTGAAAGATAAAAGATTTGGAATTTTATTAGTTAGGAAAGTCTACATTGTTAAGAGATTACCTTCCTTATTGATAAGAGTTAATCTTTTTTTTTTTTTCTAATTATGAAATGTTATTTTTGTGATTTAAGGAAAGATAAATATTGTTCCGAATTGACCAAATATTGAGCACCGAGGAAATTTTGAGGCCGATCAATATACTATCCAAAAGGATCTGGTCGATGAGTATCTAGAGAGTTAACCGTGCCCATCTATTGATATATTCCATATAGATGATACATTTTAGTGCGTTCCAGCGTGTTTTCTTTGTTTTAGCATGGATTCGGAGGAATCTTTTTTTTGGTACTATGTTTTGGACACTACTCGATATCCGGGGTTTTGTTCTAATTAATTTAAATTGAATGTTGTAGTGATTTTTTTTTGGGTGGGTCTCTCAATAGGGAATATTTTATACACATAAGGATTTGATATTTTTAACGGAAATTGAATTTCAATTATATTTAAAGAAATTTAATTTTATATTCAATTGAATCAAATTACGTTGATAATTTAGAGGAATTCAAACATTATGATAGCGGGCTTTTAGATGGTGCTCGATTAATCATCGTCAATCGCATACGCTGCTTCTGACCTTTACACGTATTTAAAGATTATTCCCTGACACGGACGTACGTGAGTGAGGGCCCCTTTGCGTAAATTGGCCGCTATATGGATGAACTCGCGTCGTTATCTCCTGCTTGTTCTCCTCTCTGTAACACATCCGCAACAAGATCACATCTAGAGACGCTGACTCTGACACAAACGTGTAACGCTCCTTTCCGTTCCCTAAGCAGAACTCGGATTTTTGGAGTAACGACAGACCTCCACATTATCTTCGCACTCTAAATTTCTTATTTATATTCCAAGCGCTACACACGTTCTCTCTCTCTCTCTCTCTCTCTCTCTCTCTCTCTCTCTCTCTCTGTTCCTTTCTGTTGGCTATGGCTACTGATGCCGAGAAGCTCACTCAGCTCCGCTCTGCTGTCGCTGGACTCAATCAAATCAGGTCCAGTATAAATTTTCCATCTCTCATTTCCGGATCGGATCTCAATATTTTCGGTGATGCAGATCTCAGAGTCAAATCTTTCTTTTTTCTGATTTCATTTGTTTTGCAGCGAAAATGAGAAAGCTGGATTCATCAGTCTGGTCTCTCGCTATCTCAGGTAATATTTGATGATTTCTGATTCAATTTCTCGTGATTGTTTGTTTCTTCATTAATTTCTGAATTTTGAATTTTGAGTGGGAATGGTTGTTGTTTACTGTGTGTCTGAGAAAAGTGGCGAAGCACAGCACGTCGAATGGAGTAAGATCAAGACTCCTACCGATGAAGTTGTAGTTCCCTATGATGCCCTAGCACCTGCTCCTCAAGGTAGATATTGGACCCTTCTCTTAGATCAAGTAATTATTTTATGAGACGCTTAATGTTTTGTGATTTATTGCAGATCCCGATGTAGCCAAGAAGCTTTTGGACAAGCTTGTTGTTTTGAAGCTTAATGGAGGTCTGGGAACAACTATGGGTTGTACTGGTCCAAAGTATGTCTTTTCCATCTGATTGTATATGCATCTTAGGCTTGATGTTTGAAATGAATGGTTTGAGTTTTGCATATAAGTAGAACCTATTTTTTCTTTAAAAAAATAATTTATGGTTAATGGTGCCAATTGAACTATCTTCTTGAAAATTATTGGAGATGATGTTCGGATTTACTGAAATTTCCTCCCATGGAGATGTGAAACTTGATAATCTGCATCTCAGATTGATACATTGTGAGGTTCTTATTTTACTTGTTTTCGAATATTAAAAACATCATCAGTTGACAAAAACAGTTTTCTTTTGGAAGACTAGCAAGACATCTATGACTGGGAGGGGTCTTCTGAATAAATACTTATATAAATAAATCATTTTTATATAAATACAAATGAATAATTCTTTTGAAATATTATAGTTCCTTATAAGTTACTTTTTGTAGTTTGTCTTCAGGAGGCAGTGGAATATTAGCTATGGCTGTAATGTAAGGATACTATATTCATATGCTTAATAGTGTTCATTTCCTTCATGGGTGAAGAGAGGGGGAGCAATGAAGGCATTTGCACCCACTCAAATTTGAAAATTCTTTTGGGATAGTGTAAAATACATGGCATTTTCCACAGTAAATTTATAGGTCCCCACAAAAATTTTACAAAATAAATTGGATAAAATTAAAAAAATTATCTTGCTGATTGAAAACTTACCTGTGGACTTTGATTTTTTTTGGGTACTGGAGAAAAATCAAATTTTATCTGTAGCAACCAAAACAGAACAAGAGCACCAATGATATTTTTGGTATAGTGTGAAATATGTTTTCTTTAACCGTATATTTATATTGCCCCTACTAAAGTTATGAAATAATTTGGAAAATTAAAAATTTAATCCTGCTAATAAAAAACTCATATATGGATTTTTGTTCCTTGAGCAGACAAAAAATAAGTTTTATTATAAGCAACCCAGACAAAACAAGGAGTTGCTACCTTACAAGCATACATGGAGAAGGAATTTAATGGGGCCTAGGAAAGTGGGCAGATTGTTGTGCATAATGGTGCAGTTAGGGTAGGTGGTGCATATAACTCCACTGTGGAGGTGGCAGGGTGTATCATCTTTGACAAAGGCTTGCTGGTGGCTGAGAGAGATAGTGCTGCTGACCCTAAAATGGTTTCAGAATGTGTGAAAAAGAAACTTGATTGGTTGTGCAAAGGGCTTGGAATTTCTGTGTAGGGTTTTGAGAATTGATTGCTCAATTTTCTAGATAAAATCGAAGAAAATATGCTGTTGAAGATGTAATGATCAGCAAGTGAGGGGAAGAGGGGGTATTCGAGAGTTGAAAAGATTAGAATGGAACATTATCTATGCTTAATTTGAGTGATGATTGTATGTTTCTGAATAGGACTTGAATTGATGTTTTTCTTCTTTCTTCCTTTTCTCTTTAACAAGAATTTACTTTAAAACTACAATCTTATTCGTTTTTATTTATGATTATGTAGACGAATGCCATTGATATATATATTTGATAAATACATTTTCTCTAGATTGATAGGACTCTCAGTCACTCTTCCTGTGATGTGCTGATGTGTTTTATATCAAATCTCCACAATTGGAATGCACGGTGGTCTGTTTTTGCCACCATTTCAACCCTAATAGTTTTGGAAACTGCTAAAGTTTCCAATCGCCAAGTCACCTTTGTGGAGGCTCCTCTCAATTGCATGGAAGCAAGATCACCTGCGCACTCCTTAGATACAGCCATGTAGATGCGATAAAATAAAATTCAATGCTTAAAATTTGAATTAGCTAATTGAGGTAGGGGCAAAGCTAGAAAAGATTTTTGGGAGGTGAAGTCTACTACAAGATGCATAAGCTGAGCGCAATAAAAAATTAAATATTAAAAAAATTTTAATATCCGGAAAAGGTAGATTATTTTCAAAATATATTAAAAAATTTATGAATTAAAGTATAAAATCTAACAACTGAATTTATAATATCTAAACAAATTGGTTAATAGGTTTTACACAATGATGCGATTTTTATTTTTTATTTTTTAAGAAATCATGGAACCATTTTGAAATGAATTTTAAGAAACTAAAGTATCATGTGAATAAGCGCATGTTGTAGGATGGTCAGAATAGAGCATATTATATTTCAAATCCGATTAAAGTAAGGAAGTATCTTCAAAATAAACAAGTAAAAGCATCCAAAGTTCATAAGCTAGAGGCTATATTTCACTTAGATTAACCATCTCTATTTGCAATATGGTGGTTCAAAACTTGTGTCTTGGTGAGCACCCATTTGTTATAGAAATTTGTGTCAATTAGAAATTGGTAGTTTTATTCTTCTAGCAATTAATCGATTGCAAAAAACATTAAAACCAATTTTTATGGTAAAAGAAGAAAAGTTGAAGAAATTTATCAAAAGAAAATTGAATCTTTAATAAAAAAATAAAAATAATAAACAAGAGGTGGTTGGGCTTTTCCAATATGAATATTAGCCATGATTGGAGAGTTCTTAGATTGGTGGGCTCAATAGGTGGGTGGGAGAGGGGTAAAAAGAAAAATAGGTGCGCGTGTGAATGTTAGTTGTGTTAAAATTGTTTTATAAAATGAAAGCTTTTAGAGACAAATAACATTTGAAATTTCTTTCTTAAAATTTTTATAGAGGCTGATTATTTTTTAATAAATTTGAAGGCGCAAATTATAATTTTTTGGGGAGCAGATTACTATTTTTAGGGGGTAAATTTTATTTAGTGGAAAACTTTTACATTTTACACCATAATATGTTTAAAAAAGAAAACTTTAAGAGGGCAGTTGCCCTCCTCTCCCCGTGTGCTACTGATTCTGGCTTGAGAAAAGTTCTAACCTATCAAAATTTTCTGCATTTTTTTTTCTTTCTAATCCTAGAGAACCTTTTTTCTCCCCATGACATGTTAAACATAGTGAGACTCATCTCATTTTTCTAATGTTTTTTCATCAAAATAAATCAGGTTCTGATAACTACAATGTCTATACCAAATGATAAAGTTTTAAAAATTTGAAACTAGAAATATTTACACAAGAATTGTTGTTTCTAATTCACAAGATGGTACCGGTAAACCAAATCATAGAAGTTTTTTAGCAGACATAGGATGCGCATTTTTCCTGTGAGTTTTCTTTTGGTCTCCTTCGGTTGGGGAGGCGGTTGGATACTAGGGACCACACTGTGAGTTAGAATCAGGTTTTTAAGCCTAAAACTGTGGGTGGTTAGGGTGTCAGTAATGTAGTTCTTAAGAACATTTCTTCCATAAGTAAATGACTTTGGACATTTTTCTTAGAACCTCTTTTTTTTTGGTGGTATAAGGTTATATTATAGGTAATTTGGTCTCTAACATTGTGTATGAGACACGGTGTGAGATGCCATTGCTGGAGTAAGAATTTTTCATTGTAGTCCTTTGAAATTCATTTTTAGGTACATCATACTTTTCTTCTTTTTGTGTCTTTTAAAGTAACCAATGGTTCTCTTATCCATTCTTGGGAGTACTCTTCGATTGGGGATTCTCATTTGTCCATCTCTTTTCCTTAACTCTATAGACTATATTGGCTTCGTTTAATTCCCATCAAAGATTTTTATTTTCGGGAGGGTTATTCAGTTTCTTGGTATTTTTATTTTTTTAAGAAATCCTAATGAGTAGATAAGTTATAGAGTTTTAATCGTAGTTTCCCTCTTACACGGAATTTGAACATTTACACAATGTCCTTGACACTAGAATTTGGACTCTTGACAATTCTGGTGCTTTTACTTGTTAATCCTCTTATGATCATCTTATTAGTCTTTCGCGGTAGCCTCCTTTTTTCTTTTTAACTGATTTTCAGTGCTTTGTTGTAATTAAGAGGAGCCATATACATTACATTTATGAATAGCTACTTTTCCCCACAGTATCTAAATGCTTATTCCATTGACATCTTATAACAGCAACTGCCCTATTTAACATGTGGGATTAATGGGTACAGGAAATAAAGTTAAGAATTCTGTTAGCAAGAATTTGTTCAGTATATATTTGCTGGGATGAAATAAAAATATCAGTGCTGAAGGTAAAAATTTCAGGGCTATTGCTGTCAATTTGTTATTGGCATCTAGCACATACATTCAAAACTTTCAAAATTATTGTTTTTCAATTGTATTGAGGTCATAAATGACTGAATCGACTCTTCTCTTCCATCTGAATTCATAGCATTTCATATTGACCTTCTATTGAAGTTCTCTTTAGGACATGTTTAAGTTAATTGACCAACCTAAATACCCAAATAATGCCTCCATCCCTAAAAATAGTAGTCTAATCTTCCTACCTAATAACTGCATCCTCCTGATGAAATAATAGTAGTCCATAAAGCATCTAATAGTTCTTTGAAGCATCTATAATCTATAGATAGCGTCTATTAAGCATCTATTGTCTACAATGCTTAAATAGCAACTATAATCTATAAAGCATCTCATAGTTCTTGCTTTATCCTCCTTCAGAAATAGTAGTCTTATTCATTCTTGTGTACGTAGGTCTGTCATAGAAGTGCGCAATGGGCTGACATTTTTAGATTTGATTGTGATACAGATTGAGGTGTGCTTTTTGTAACTTTTGTCTCTGGAGTCTTTGCTTCTTTTTTGTCTCTGATCATGGCATACTATTTATTCTTTTAATTGTTTGTAGAATCTGAACACTAAATTTGGGTGTAATGTGCCCTTGGTTCTGATGAATTCATTCAATACTCATGATGACACATTGAAGGTGAGTGATCTTTTCTTTCCTTTCACATTTGCCTTTCATTCACCTGTTTTTATTACTATGAATGGCCTGTGCTTGTTTTCTATCCCCCCTCTCCCAGAAAAAAAAAAATGTTTGAAAGTCCTAAGGGGGTAAATGTGCCAATTGCAGATTGTTGAAAAGTACACCAACTCAAATGTTCAGATTCATACATTTAATCAGGTATGTGAACTTTACTGCAAGACATGCTAATAATATGTATTTCCAAAATTTTTCTACATCGTACCATTAATCCTTCTACATATGTTTATAGAGCCAATATCCCCGTCTGGTTGCCAAAGATTTTGTACCACTCCCCTGCAAAGGACAAAGTGGCAAGGATGGCTGGTATGCTTTGCTCGTCCACTTCTCTTTTTCTCCCTTGTGGTCTTAAATTGTCTTCTTTCCTTGTATATATTCTCATACTGCAATACCTCTTGCCTTTAACTTTTCATTGGCTCTTTCTGCATGCATTTATTTTAGGAGGCCAATTTTTTTGACTTGAGAGAACCTTCATATATACTTTTCTTATCTTTTGTCCTAGCCGAGGGCCTCACTGATGCGTTACCCAATTTATAGGGTCATGATATATATTTATACATTTTAAGAATTCTTTTTAACTTATATTTCTTCATGCCCTCAAATAATTGCTTATATACTCAAGGTTAAATCTTGGTACCTAAATTAGGCTTTATTGTATTATTTGTTACTATATGTATGAGAAATTGATAAATAGTAAATATAACTTTTATTTAAGCATTGTAATAAAGATATATTTGGTTCTGAGTATTGAGTTATTAAACAACAGCAAGAACAAAAAATGGCGGTAGCAGAAATGAGAATATTTAGGTGGATGTGTGGTAAAACTAGAAGAGATAGAATTAGAAATGAAGAGATTCATAAAAAGTTGGGAATTAGTTCAATTGTGGATAAATGCAAGAGTGTCGGCTGAGATGGTTTGGGCATGTGCAAAGAAGACGCGAAGACGCGAAGACGCACCGGTTAGAAGAGTAGAAAACTTGAATATAAGAGATCTAGTAAAATGTAAAGGTAAACCGTTGAAAACTTGGATATAAGTTATTCGTAAAGACATGATAGTTAAGGGTTAAGACGAGAGGATGACGTTGGATAGAAATGAGTAGTATAGAAGAATCCGCATAAATTAAACAATCATTTTTTTTTATCTATCCATTTTATTATTATTATTTTTTCCTTTTATTTATTAATTTATTTATTTTTATTTCTTTTTTATTTTAAATCTCCATACTTGTCTCTCAAATGGTCGATCCTAAATGTTGGGATTAAGATTCAGGTTGTTGTTGTTGTATTGTAATAAATATATGTGTTTTAATTCTAGTTAAATTCATAACCATTTGACTGAGAATAGTAATTCCGCTTTTTAAGAGAAATAAATGCTATTTACATTAGAAATTTGATTGTTGAGGTCTTTCTCTCCTTTGAAAAACTTCAGTTACAATTTTGTAAGCATGTTATTTTAGAAAATATTATTCAGATACTTTTATCTCCTATTCCTTTCCCTCTCTCCTCTTAAAATCCATGGGTGGCTTCATTCATATCTTACGCTTTTCTTGAAGTTGAAAGTTTTTTAATTTTTTAATTCTTAGCTGGTTCTATATTGGGTAAAATTATTTATAATCCTTAAAAAAAAGTTGTATTTACCAAATATGATTAACTTTCTTTATACGAAATTTTTCTAGAACATTTTCTATTATATTCTAATATTGCTAGGAAACATCTCTTATGATTTTAAAAGATTATATGAAAAAAATTTACAATTTTACTTTTTTAAATTATTTTTAAATATATATATATATATATATATTTTATTGAATAGCAATAATCAAGATACGAAGTTGAAATCCAATGGCTCCATCCTTGATAAATTGTCATGGATTTTATGTTTAATTTGGAGATGAATAATTTATTTAGTTATTTATTTACTTTTTAAGGAATCGAAGTGATTTTTGCATTTTTTTTGTGGTAACTTTGGTTTTTTTTCTTTGTTTTTGCTTTTATACTTTTCTGGTGTAGTTGGGAAATGATGAGGAGTTGATGTGCTTAATATAGTAAATACAATTTTGTTTAAAGGAGTTCACGGTAAAATAAAATAACATGACAGAAAATAGGTTTTGACATACAAAAAGCAAACATCTATTTTAGGTAGTATTGAAATAAATTGTAATGAAACAAATAATATAGATATGGTTTTCATTGAAAAGTTTTAAGTTCAAGAAAAGAGTAATTTATTAGTGGAGAGAGAGAGAATTTGGAGGGAAAAAATTCATTTGGAATAAAAGAATTTGAAAAAAAAATTATGTACATAATATAAAAATCTATAGAAACATATTACGAATTACTCCCTAGTGTCATTAAATTAAATATTGAACATTATAATGAAACTTATCAAATTGCAAATATAATTGCTAAATTCATATTATGAGTGTTATATGAAAATTTTGTGGTTTAATTGTACAATTGTGAGTTACAATCAAAATTTTAGAAATGAGCTATGTTAAGTATTTTCAAAAACTCTTATGTTTTTTTAGATTGTTTAAATAGCATAGAATTTCAATTTATATTTGTTTTCCTATTTTCTTTTGTTAATTGTGAATATTGTTATAACTAATTTAGGAGGTTTTAATGTTTATTATTTGTTTTATTTTCTTATGTTTGCTTGATTTGTATTTTTCACTTATTTGATTTTTAGGTTTTTGAAAAAATATAAATAAAGTTGTAAGTATTTTTTAAATTAATATATTATTCTATTCATCGAAAACTTTCAAGTTGAAGAAAAAGATTTAGGTATAAGTGATATTTTTTAGTCTAAATATATCATTTAACACAAAAGAATTTTAAAAAATATATTTTTATACATGAAATGTATTAAAATGAAAACTTCTATAAAAGAAATAATTACGAATTACACTCCATTGTCATTACAATTAATATTGAACATAATATTTAACTATGTTCTGTTGTCATTACTTAGAATATTGAACATAAGAGGTGAACTAAATAAATTACAAAAATATCAAAGAAACTTATGTTATTAGTATTACATGAAAATTTTGTGGTTCAAGCATTATATAATTGTGAGGTGCAATTGAAATTTTAAGATTGAATTATATAAATATTCCCTAAGAACTCTTATATTTTTCAGATTTTTTAAATGTCGTTAATTCAATTTATATAAAATAATTTATAACTATTTTCTTATCAGTTTGTGTTAATTGTGAATATTGTGGTAACTATTTTTGGAGGTTTTAGTTTTATTATATACTTCTTTTATTTTTTTTCCAGCATTGTGTAAATACAGGGGTAAAATGTGATTTTAAATTTGAAGAGTGCTATATAAGAGGAAAAGTTTAACTAATTTGTTCATATTGACTTGTCCTAAGTGGTGATATTGCATACAAATGGCTTGCTATTTTAAAACTGTTATTTATGTCTCTATTTTATGTGCATGATGACTTTATTTTGAGTTTGTACTGCGCTCTTCTAAGTATCTTATGAATCATTTTATTTGTCAAGTGAATTTTTAGTGTTAATAGTGTCTTAGAAGAGTGAGTTGAAAATGAAAATTTAACATTACGGCCTAGATGTGACCGGTACAAGTTTTCACCTTGTCATGTATATGTCGTGAGTGTAGTGTTCAAATAAATGTCTCACTTGGCTAAGGTTCACTTTTAAAGTTCTTAGCACCAGAAAATTGTCAATTTTGTGAAATCAACTGTAGCCTTAGGTCATTGTCCTTTCAATTGTTGGAATTTGGTGGCTCATCTGTTCTTGTATCAGTCCTTTCCACCCTTGCTATGGGGCCTTAGTTATCTTCTTGCTTTGTGTGTCTGACTTATGCTGCAATCTAAAGTATCATCTAGTTTGCTTTCTACCATATTTGTTTTTTTCCTTAAGAAGTTTTAATGTAACTCACACATTTCTCATCAGAGATTACAAGAACATGTCAAGCAATGATTTTGTGTTCAAATTTCTTTGCAGAAGTATATGTGTATTATCTGAGTTAATAGAGTGTAAGGCTATACAGGCCAGTAACTTTTGGCTGGTTCTAGTCATGCAAAAGTTTCCTTCATTGGAAATTTCACTCTCAGTTTGTGACTAATTGTTAATTTGAAGGTATCCTCCTGGACATGGAGATGTATTCCCATCCTTGATGAACAGTGGCAAGCTTGACGAATTTTTATCTCAAGTTGGTTCTAAAATGCAATACCTGGTTGATTTCTGCATACTACATTCTACTAGAAACTTACGTTTGATATCTTTGATAGGGCAAGGAGTATGTGTTTGTTGCTAACTCCGACAATTTGGGTGCAATTGTGGACTTAAGTATCCTCAGTACAGTTTCCGGCAATTGTTTCCTGCTTGCAGATTGTTTTACTGTTGTTTCTCGTTTTGTTTCTTTACCAATTTTCAGTTAATGACTATTTACAATGTTACACTAAGCCAACCTTTTGGCAGTGACACCTTGACTAGTTCTATAGAAATACTGAATCATTTGATCCAGAACAAGAATGAATACTGTATGGAGGTACTGAGGGCTCATCATTAATAGTTCTGTTTTTTGGCTAGAGAGCTGTTCTTATATCATCAGCATTTTGCAGGTGACTCCTAAAACCTTGGCTGATGTGAAGGGTGGAACGCTCATTTCTTATGAAGGAAAGGTTCAGGTATGTGATTACTGTTGTTACTTGGTCCAGTTGGTTTCTAAGCTCGCGTAGTCCTTTGGCAGTGTGATATGAAAATATTGTTCACTAAATAGTCCTGACTAGAATATGTTAGTATTGTTTGTCCTGCAAAGCAGGGGGGGAGGGACTTGGGGAGAGCCAGTTTCAGTACATGTTGATGTAAATGTGGTATAACTGTGTGCTCAATTATTGCTTCCAAGAACTTACGAGATTTGCATACGATGTGGTTTAGCACTTTACCTTTCCATATATGAACAGTATAGAAGTGTCTCTGGCCATGCCTTCGGTGGCAGCAGGACAATCAGTTACACACATTCAATCAGTGACTTGGCATATGTTAAGAATATAATAAAATCTGTTTCATCTGCCAGTAGCTGACTCTAAATATTTATAGCAAAGATGCTATTTGTTGTTAATTTTTTTCATTCTTAAATAATCACTTTCTTGCCACTATGCAGCTTCTGGAAATTGCACAAGTTCATGATGAACATGTAAGCTATTTTCCCGCAACTGTTATTTTCTTTTATAAGCTTCAACCAAAACCCACCAACCCTCACCCCCTCTCCCTGGAAAATATATATATATATATATGTATATATATATACACACAAAGGAAAAGAGGGAATAAGAACACAAGAAAGGATAACTGAATTTTTTCCATTCTTTGGGGCAATTGTGTCTTTATGTATGATGTTTAACCAGGTCAATGAATTCAAGTCAATTGAGAAGTTCAAAATTTTCAACACAAATAACTTGTAAGTCTTTCAGGCTTTAATGGGTAGGATTTTTTTGGGGGGGGGGGTAAAGGCCATGAGTTTATGTGGGCGTGCCTGACATTAAATGCTACAGGTGGGTGAATTTGAATGCAATCAAAAGGCTCGTAGAAGCTGATGCACTTAAGATGGAGATTATTCCCAACCCAAAGGTATGCACGTTCTCTCAAATGGTGCCAATGGTGATTAATCCACTAATGAAGTAAATTTTCTTTCCAGGAAGTCGATGGAATCAAAGTTCTTCAGCTTGAAACGGCAGCTGGTGCAGCAATAAGGGTACATACTACTTGCATCAGATCTACTGTGGCATGTGACTTTATGTTTTCACACTGATGTTTTTTTTCCTTTTTTTATTAATCAGTTCTTTGATCATGCTATTGGGATCAATGTACCAAGATCTCGATTCCTTCCTGTGAAAGCAACTTCAGATTTGCTCCTAGTCCAGGTTACTCATTGCTGCTTGCATTTTTTTTTTTGGCTAACATTTGGATGTTGTTTGGATATTAATTAAGGCGTACTCAACTCCATGTAATTCTGCAGTCAGATCTTTACACCTTAGTTGATGGATACATGATCCGTAACAAAGAAAGAATAAATCCTGTCAATCCTTCAATTGAGTTGGGACCTGAATTTAAGAAGGTACAGATAATATTGTGATGATTAGATCTTTGTTTATTCAGTTCAGCCCATTTTCTTCATCCAATCCTTTTCTTCCTATTTTATCCTTTTCTTCATCCAATCATAATCATCATCTTTATGATCAGGTGGGAAATTTCTTAAGCCGTTTCAAGTCTATCCCCAGTATCATTGAGCTTGACAGCTTGAAGGTGACCGGAGATGTATGGTTTGGTGCTGGAGTTATCCTTAAGGTATTTGGACATTGAAATATTATATTGCTTTCAATCTTGCTTTATAATTACTTACTCTTGCTATATATGCTTTTAGCCTGAACAGTACAATTTTATTTTTTGTTCAGACCGGCAAAGATGCAATTTAGTGGATGAGGGAATTTTCTGTCATAATTCGCTTTTGTGTGTTTATGTCTGTATTGAAGCTCCTAAGAGCTCTGATTCTATTTTAGTTTCTCTAAATGTGAGTCACCAGATAATAAAGTTACCTGATTAATCCATAAATATGCTAGAGAGGTCCTAGTGTTTTTAATTTTTAAGATTAAAGCTAATTTATTTATCATTTTCTATGTATAACAGCCTTATTAAACTGACTTTTTTGGGGGGGGGGGGGGTTAATGGGAACATGAGTTATGATTTGTTACTTTTGTCTTGTCAAACTTGGACAGAAGTCGATTCATCCGTTGGCTCCAAGTCAATTCTATGTTCTTTTCCTTGGTGAACTTGTTGCAACAATTTATTTGATCCTTCTGCTGTTACATGGTTTTGGATATCATCTTACTATTACAGAAAGAAACAAGTGGGGAGGGGGTTTGGGAGGGCGTGCCACTCGGATGGGAACGGTGTGTTACTGTTCCCTCTTTTTTTTTTTTTTTTTGTTTTTTTTTCTTTTTTTTTACTTCTTTTTTTCACCCATTTACCTTTTTTTGTTTTTGTTTTCTTTTTCTACTTCTTTTTTTATCCTTTACCCTTCCTTTTTTTAAAAAAAAAAATTTTTTTGGGTTTTTTCCTCTTCCTTTTTTTTTACTTATTTTTTTTTTCATCTTTCGCCCTTCTTTTTTTTTGCTCATTTTTTTTATTCCACTGTTACCACCAGTTTGTTACTGTTCCTTTTTTTTTCACTTATTTACCTTTTTTTTGCCTCTGTTTTTTTTTTTACTTCTTTTTTTTCACACATCACCCTTCTTTTTTCGGCTCATTATTTTTTTCGGGTTCCACTGTTATCAGTTTACTACTGTTCTTATTTTTTTACTTTTTTTTTCACCCATTTACTCTTTTTTTACTTCTTTTTTTTTTTACCCTTCACCCTTTTTTTTTTCCACCGTTCACACTATATATATGTATCTTATCTTAATCTTAATCTTTTTTTAATCTTCTTAATTAATAATAATGATGAAAATAATAACTATATATAAAGGAACAAGTGGGGAGTGGGGAGTGGGGAGTGGGAGGGATTGTCACCTCGGATGGGAACAGTTTGCTACGGTTCCTTTTTTTTCTTTTTTTTCTTTTTAGGGGTTTCTTCTTCCTTTTTTTTTTTTACTTTTTTTTTTCACTCTTCACCCTTCTTCTTTTTTTTTTCACCCTTCACCCGTCTTTTTTTTTTTAAAACTTTTTTTGGGTTTCTTCTTCTTCTTCTTTTTTTTTTAACTTTTTTTTCATTCTTTTTCTTTTGGGTTCCACTGCTAACGGTTGGCTACTGTTCCTTTTTTTTTACTTCTTTGTTTGTTTCTTCTTTTTCTTTTTTACTTCTTTTTTTTTCCGGCCTTAATCCTTCTTTTTTTTTTGCTTCTTCTTTTTTTTCCCACACTTCACCCTTCCTTTTTTTTTTTCTTTTTTTGGGTCTTCTTCTTTTTTATTTTACCTTTTTTCCACCATTTACCCTTCTTTTTTCACTCTTTTTTTTTTGGGTTCCACAGCTACCGGTTTTCTACTATTCCTTTTTTTTGCTTTTTTTATTTCTTCTTTTTCTTTTTTACTTCCTTTGTTTTTCACCCTTCACTTTTTTTCCTCATTAACCTATCTCTTCTCCTCTCTCCGCTTTTGTTTATTTCTTTTTTTTGTAGGTTTTACTGATTTCACAACTCTCTTTGAAAGTCCCTCCACCTCTTGATGCCTCTTGGTACAATTTGGTTTTTTTGAGTCATTTTCTTTTTTGGTTGTTTAATTACTAAAACACCATCCGATAAAAAAATAGTGTGCACGTACAGTTGTATACACGATTGAAGATTTTTTTTTAAAAAAAAAAGTGGGTAGGGGAGGTGGGAGGATTTGCCACCTTGGATGGGAGCAGTTTGCTATTGTTCCCTTTTTTTGGGTTCTTCTTTTTTTTCACTCCTTTTTTTGGATTCCTCTATTACCGGTTTCCTACTATTCCCTTCTTTTTATTACTTTTTTTTGTTTCTTTTTTTTTCACATTTGATCATTTTCTTTCAATAATTATTCTACACAAAAAAAAACTTGGGCCAAGGCCGCACCTTGTGCGGCCAGAATCCTCCTAGTTTAGAACCACAAACTTATTTGAACAAAAAATTGTCCGACTACCATATGAATGTGCAATAATTTGGGTCTTTCATATGCTGTCCGAGTGGTTCATACTGAGTGGTGTTATGTGGCTTTGTATTCAATTTATCGTTTATTTTATAAACACAAGCACTGCAAAAAATTATTGCCTACCTGTATAACAAGGAGATGCTCAGCCTGTATCAAAATTCATCACAGTGACATTTTCAAACATTTTATTTTCTGTAAAAATTTGGGACAGAGACAACAAGCACATTTCTAGACACAAATAGCAATGCAGTGTAAATGAAGCCTATAAAAGTTCAGTGTTTCTCTCTCTCTGCAGCAAACTTTCTCCCATCTTTATTGCCTTTTGTCGCGCACTGCATCACATAATTGGCACAATCTAGGTGCTTTTTATTGGAGTTTCAAGTGTGTTCTGTATTTTTGTGAACCTTGAATGACAATTTTGAAAAGTTTGGGTTTTGTCCAAAGTGAAGCATTGGCTCAAAAAAGCATTTGAAATTAAGGAGCCCCCTATCACTTTAACTCAATATTTTTCTGGTGGCCATCTCTGTAGCATGTTGCTGATTTTTTTCTTTTTTTTTTTTTGGGGGGGGGGGGAGTTTTCATCTTCATGTCTGTGCTGTGTTGTATTTGTCTTAGGTGCTTTGTGATTTTAGTTTGTTCATTTTTTTATTCCTTTTATGGACTTCAGCTTGATTGCAATATTTTGATTTTATTGTAAAGTAATGTCCCCTTTGTCTAAGGAACTTGACAATGATTTCCTTATAAACTCATCTGGTAAACCAATTTGATATAAGTTAAGTGTTCTCTTGGCCCTTCTCATTTTTGCTAGAAAATGCAATTTGCATCCTATCCTATTTAAAATGGAGCAATCTGCACCTTCCATTAAAAACTTCACCAATTTGATGTCATAACTCATTATATTAATCAAGTCAACAACATTTCCCTACGAGGCATCCTTCTGCTATGTAAGCAAATCACATATAACATACTTTACAATTTCAAAATTATTGGTCAAGGGATAACTGAGTTTTTACTGCCATGTGCCTCTTTCACAGAAACAGTAAAACGTCTAATTTGTAAATTGTGTTGTTTCCTCTGTGGCAGAGGATGCCATATTAGCACATAGCAATGGTTTGAGTAACATAATAAGTTGCCGCATCATATTATACTATTAAAAATCTTTAAAACGAGCTGCACATTGGCTATTTCATGCTTGTATGGTTACAAATTAAAAGAAAAAAAAAAAGAAAAAGATTTTGTGTTTAGGTGCCTATACTATGCATATAATATTTTTAGGCAACATGGAGTGGTTGGACTCAAATCTTGGACTTTTTCATTGGTTAGTGTTTTGAAGTCATTTGGTCAGTGTTTAGGTCTAGGCTTGTGGTTGACATATTTTGTGAAATTTTGCTAAAAATTATGGTTGAACAGATTTTAAGCATTACTATCTTTGTTGTTGTTGAGTTTTGAATGTTGTGCATGCTTGTTGTGCATGCTGGTTAGAGTAGCTTCTTTTGGCTTTTGGTTTTGATTAGTACATGTTGCGGCACATCACTTCCCTTATAATAAATGTATGGGATTTTTTGTTAATATGTAATGCAAATTAATTAAGGCTTTTCAATACTATAATTACTTTATTTTCATTTAGATTAAAGTCGTAATAGTAAAATTCTAAGTGATTATTAATGATTGATGTAACAATCTTGCAACTCACCAAGCTGGTAACGAATATTTGTAACGCAAATTAATGCCAAGTTAATTTAGGATGCTGCACCATTTTCCCAGCATTTCATGAGTGAACCATGTGGGAAACTCAATAATAACACGCAGAGAGTTTACATTTGTTTCTATTAGAGTTGTGAGCTTGTTCTTCTAGTTGGGTGCTACAGGAAGAACCTTGTTACTTACTTCCTATATCCCTCATCCTTGCATGGCTCTCCCTTCCTCTTCTCCGCATAGTCCTTAGGGGACAAATTCTCAATCTTGCACCCTTGTTTATGATCACCTTGTGAACCTTGAAATCCTCTATGTAGTTAGTCATGTAGAGAGCAGGCTTAATGTGCAGATCAGCTGAGGAATGGTGATTTGGCCAATCATTACCTTGCAAGTGACGCAGTTGATGGACGCTTATTGATTGATGGTTTGCTTAAGAGAAACTTATTCCTTCGAGGGAGCAGCAGGATGTTGAGGTCCAAAATATGAAGTGAAATTATATATTGCCTGTGTCTGTCATACAAAGATAGAGGAATAAGGAGTCATTCCCTGAGAGCTTGTCCCATACCAGATATGTATCTCTTCAATGTTGCAGCATGAGACTTTTTGGGCTTGCTAATAATAATGGTTATGAAAGTGGTTGATGCCTTTTCAGTGCTAGGCCTTTGGAACAAAGGCAATTCTGTTCCTGCTTTAGACATTCTGGCTAATTAGGTATACTTTTATCTCATTATGGACTCTCCTATTAGAAATAAGAACCTAAAGGCCTGTTTTAGCATGTTTCCGAATGAACTCATTAGGTTAGCTTTGGAAACTCCACTGACATCCTTAGGAAAACATATTTGTTAGATCAGCATCTGTGGTTTCCTATTTGTTATATCATTTTGATCGAGCGATGGCTTCTAACGAAGAAATTCGTTTCCCTTTGAAAGAAGTAATTAAAAATGCTAGGAAACACTCCAATAGAAGTAGAGAGAGAAATATAAACAAGTGCTTCTGGATCTAATGGAATAAAAGGACCCTTCTTAGAAGAGAGTGGATAGTAGAAGAAAGAATAAGATGATTCCCTTGGAGATGCTTTTTGTTAATTTACTTGTTCAATCCTTTAATTGAAGTAAACCACAGATGGTAGTGGAAATAAAAGAGGTAAATTTTCGTGGAATATGCTTATTTATCATGCTTGTTGGGTGGAAGGACAGAAAAAGAAGCATCTTCAAAGAAAGAATTTGGGGTTCCTGTTGCTTCTTAATGCCAAATGAGATGTGGCATCCTCAAGATGCCCTACTTCTATTCCCAGAAGGTTCTGAGATGGACCTTAACCGAAGTTTTTGTTAAAAATGGTGATTAGCGACAATTTTAGATGACGTATAATTCCGTAGATGGTATCTGTAAAAGTAGAGGGCTGATATTGGTTGTCCACTAATAGAAAGCATGTGAGAAAGATTCCAGAGCACTACACCTTAAGTGATTTGAAAAGATTCTTCTTTATCGTATCCATAACCTTGCTTCTTTCTCTTCCAAATGTGCTTAACACCGAAATGAATGCAATTGCCTGATCTCCTAACTGGTCAAGCAGTCTACTAAGGTGGTTCCTCACTGCAAGAAAGTTCACCTTTGGAGGAGTGACACAGCAGGGGTTTGCCACAAAAACCACTACTAAAGTATGTTTTCATAACTTCTGTGGCAGTACATTAGAGGTAGCCCTTATAGAAAAGCCATGAAGCAAATTTGAATAATGGTTTCTTCTGCCTCTAAAGGTGTTACTACATGTAAAGGCTAGGTTTATGATGGTGTTTTTTAGGCTTCAATTGCGGTTCCAAGTGCCTGTGGAAGTCATTTATTTCGTAGTGCTTTTTCATTCGATTCGATTCGATTCATGCTCTAAAAACATAATATTCCATCCATCAACCCAAAGAAGGTTCAAAAGAGGATTCTAAGAGGAGGATTGCTACATATGGTACCAAAATGGTATTGGTTGCGCTAATGAAGGCCTTTCTAATTTCATTCTTATTCTGAATGGAGAAAGAATTGGTCAATCTCTGGATAGCAATGCATCAGATGAAAGGCCTTGGTGGAAGAAGCCGCTCTCAATTTGATCTAGCAAGAAATGTTTTGTTATGAGAGATACTAGATTCTTTCTTAATCTTCCATGAAAATATTGGAATCCTTGCAAGAAATATGCAACGTCAAAGGAAAGCTGCCCAATATGTTGATACGAACTCAGTAGTTTGGTTGGTTAGCATGTAGGAGATACATAAGAACCCATTGATGGTAGTGTTGTAGCTTCAAGTGTTGTAGGTGTTCCTCTCTACCTTGTTCCTTTTTGTTCAGAAAACGCTCATAGAAATTTAGTTTTTGGTGATAATGGTTTCATTTTTGCACAGGTTTTTTCAATACAGATCCAGTTTTGATTTAGGAATTCTGATAAATGAGGGGCTGGATTTCAGACATTGGGCTTGATTTGTTTCATTCTTTAGCAAATCTAATGAAGTATCTCAATGCGATGGCTTTTTTTTCCCCTTTCATTCAATGAGAAGTTTACATCCTTTATAATAATGTTTGTTAATGTTTTAAGACTCTGTTCTTGCTTCCTAGCCCCTTTTCTGATAAAAGTGTTTTGTAAGTGGTGTTCGTTTGTCACCTGACTGGTTCTTGAGTTGGTGTCCTCCAGGGGAAAGTGACCATTACTGTGTCGCCTGGGGCGAAATTGGAAATCCCTGATGGTTCTGTCATTGAGAACACGGTAAGATATCTGACGGCTCAGATTTTGCAAATTTTATCAAGTGTTTGTTCTTGCTCAGATACGGAGAGGCCTTGAGCTTACACTGTATTCTCTCTTTTCAGGATGTCAATGGTCCTGAGGATATCTGAGATGTTACTTGTCATTATTAAATTTCCCTGGGAGTGTTCTGATCTTTGACCGGGGGTTGTGACTTTAAGAGCTCACGCTGTTGAGGAACAATAATAAATTTTGCTTTGTATAGATGCAGATTTCTTTAAATGAAAATTGTAAGAGAATTGGAAAAAAAAATCTGGAATTCAATAATGATTCACTTCTAAGTGGGTTAAAAAAAAGAAAAAAAAACACTTGTTGCTCGTGATCGTGGGAACTTAGATTTTATTAATAAGCTTCAATTCAAGTGGCACAAATCGTCCTCCATTTGTAATAGACTTGGTTCGAGTCGAACAAAAAAACAATGGAAACTTAGATTTGTTGAAATATGAAATAAAGAATGAACAAAGTGTACTTGAAGAAATTAGAATTTTATTGTAATTTTTGAGAGAGTTTTTACATACAATTCGTGAAAGTGTTTTTCATGACTTACAAAAGAGAGAAGACAAGTTATTTATAATCCAAGACCCAAAACTATTTGTTAGAGACAATGAAAGAGTTGTTAGACACAAAAAATTAACCGGTAGAGAGATGAATAACTAGCTGTTATAAATTTTACCAAAAATGCCTTTACTTCCTTGGGCTACCACTTGGGCCTTCTTTAAGTCTTGTTTTCTTCTTCATTGAATGGATTTTTAGACTTCCAAACTAAATCTAAATACTGCTCCTTGGACCGGTTCTTCTACTTTAGAATTTTGCCCAATTTTTTGGACGATTTTGTTTACGAGACCCAATAACTTTTGTTAAACATTCTTAATTGAGTTGATGAGAGAAGTAATTTGTTGGTATGTTAGGTGGGTTGAGTGAAACTTTCTTTCAACACTCCCCCTTAAGTTGGGCGCATAAATTCGATAGTGCTAAATTTGTTCATTATTTCTAGAAGATGAGCAGTGGTTCCTCCTTTAGTGAAGATGTCCGCAAGTTGATCTCTTCTATTGATGTATGTTGTGGAGATTATTGTTTCTTCTACTTTTTGGCGTATAAAGTGACAATTTACTTCTATATGTTTTGTGCGTTCATGAAATACCGGATTGGAGGCAATATGAATGGCGGATTGATTGTCGCAATGGAGTTTGATTGGTGTTGTGACTTTAAACCCTAGTTCCTTTATTAAGGTTTTTAACAATACTATTTCACTAGTAGCAGCCGTCATAGCTCTATATTTGGCTTCTGCGCTTGATCTAGACACGACATGTTGTTTCTTGCTCTTCCAAGCTATTAAGTTTCCTTCTACGAACATGCAATATCCTATGGTTGATCTTCTATCCGTGAAGTCACCTACTCAATCAGTATCGCAATATCCTACAATTTCTGAACCTTCATTATTTTTTATCCAAATTCCTAATCCGGGAGATCCCTTTAAATAGAGCAATATCCATTCAGCAGCCCTCCAGTGTTGCCTTTTTGGAGTGTGCACGTGTTGGCTAACCCTACTCACAGCGTAAGCGATGTCTGGTCTAGTGATGGTGATGTAGATTAGTCTTCCTACGAGTCGTTGATATCTTCCAATGTTCTCATATGGTTCATCATCATCAATTAGTGGTCTGGATGTAGAGATGGGGCTACATGTTAGTTTTGCTCCTAATTTCCCTATCTCCTGCAACAAATCAAGAGTATATTTTCTTTGGAATATAACTAGCCCATTATGACAATAATCTTGTTCAATTCCTAGAAAGTATTTTAACTTTCCTAAATCTTTGATTTCAAACCTAGACTTCAAAAAATTTCTAACCAAGTCTATGTGGTATGTGTCATTTCCGGTGATAATAATATCGTATACATAAACTAGAGCGATAGTAATTTTTTCACTATCTTTCTTAACAAAGAGTAATGAGTCACTATTACATTTTGAAAATCCACAACTAAAGAAAGCATGACTTAATTTGGTATACCATGCTCTAGGGGATTGTTTTAATCCATGGATAACCTTGTGAAGTTTGCATACTTTTCCTTCATAATTTTAGAGACCTTGTGGTAGTTGCATATAAACTTCTTCTTTGAGATCTCCTTGGAGGAAGGCATTTACAACATCCATTTGATACATGTTTCATCCCTGATTTATGGCTAAGGACATTAGCACTCTAATTGTGTTCATCTTTGCTACAAGGGCATAAGTTTCTTTATAGTTTATTTCATAACTTTGAGTGAACCCTTTAGTTACCAATCTTGCCTTGAATCTATCTATTGAGTCATCACTTTTGTGCATAATCTTGTAGACCCATTTGTATCCTACGGCTCTTTTGTTTTTAGGCAGCTTGGTGAGTTCCCAAGTTCTATTCTTGGTGAGAGCATCTAGCTCCTCTTCCATGGCTTTCCTCCGCCGTGGATCCCTTTTGGCTTCTTCAAATGATCTAGGCTCTTATTCTTTGTCTATGTTACTCAAGAATGCTTGATGACCCGAAGAAACATGTGAGGTAGTATAATAATCATAGATTGGATATATATGGTTGATCCATTCTGATGGTGGAAACCTCAATCTAGTTGATCTTCGTAAGGGGGGAGAAGAATTAGGAGGCTCTTTGGATTCCTCTGAATTTTGTTCTTCATGTTCAGCCTCTTCTATTTGTTGAACTCCCGCTGAATCATTTGATGGTTCTTCCTCCGAATGATTTGATTCTTCTTCATTTGTTTGGGTATTTTCATTAGCCACTTGAGTTTCGGTCATTGGGGTTTGATAAGAAGGAATTAAGAACTCCCATAGTCTTGTTTGAATATCTTCTTTTTATGGTTCATGTGCCTCATTTCCTGCAAAATAGAACTTTTCCTCCACAAATATCATATCGTTTGATATGTATATTTTGTTAGTTTTTGGATCATAACATCTATATCCCTTTTCGAATGAAGCATATCCTAGGAATAGACATTTCCTTCCCTTATGATCTAACTTATCTCTAAAGTGTCGTGAGATGTGGATATAACAATCACATCCAAAAATTCTAAGATGTGAGAGGTTTGGTTTCCTTTTTAGGACTAGTTCTAAGAGAGATGCACCCTTCAAAGTTTCAGTGGGCATTAAGTTTATAACATGAACAGCGGTTTTAGCTGCATCATCCCAAAATTTCTTTGACATATTAGCATGGAACATCACGAAACTATCTATTTCTAATATGCGCTGATTTTTGTGTTCAGCAACTCCATTTTGTTGGGATGTATAAACACAAGACTTTTGGTAAACAATACCATTGTCTATCAAGAAATTTTCAAATTTGTGGCTCGTATACTCTCCACCATGATCGGATCTAAGGACTTTTATTTTTGCATCATACAATGTGGTCACATATTTAATGTAACTTTTGAATGCTTCAAAAGTTTTATCCTTTGTATGTAGAAGGTATATTCAAGTATACCTAGTCTTTTGGTCAATAAATGAAATGAAATATTTGTAGCCTAAATGAGATATAATAGGGGAGGTCCAAATATCTGAATGCACTAATTCAAAAGGAGTATTATATCTAGTTTCTGAGATTGGATATATTGCCTTAGTTTCTTTTTCAAGAATGCATGCCTTACAATACTTATTTTCAATACTCAAATTTGGAAAAAGATGTTTTAGAGTTTGACTACTAGGGTAACCTAAACGTGCATGCAAAAAAATGCTATCATCATGCATATGAGTATCAAATGCATGCTGCTCTTGATCTAAAAAATACAAGCCTCCTTTTCTAGATCATTTTACAATCAATTTATTTGATTTTAGATCTTGAAAGGAGACGGTATTTGGATAAAAAATGACTCTACACCCTTGATCCTTAATAATCTTGCTTATGGACAAAAGATTGGAAATGAGTTTAGGAACATATAAGGCATCTGTTGTTTTTCCAAAAAGATCAATTTCCCCGATTTTATTCACTTCCAATTTCTGTCAATTAGCCACCCTAATTGTCATATAATTATGGAGGTTTTTAAAATATTTAACTTTTCTTTTATCTCTCATCATGTGACAATTGGTTCCGGAATCTATAAGAAAATTTTCTGAATTTAGATGAGTAGAAGTGTGTTGATTGTTATCATCTAATGACGATGATTGTTGGTGCACTTTCAAGTAGCCGACTACCCTTGTTTGGGGTGCAGAACATTCAGTCATCATAGAGGTATAAGTGGCTGCACATTGATCTATTGCTTGCGAGCTGAAATTGGATGGAATCTCAGGAATATGATGATCTTTTAGAGCCAGCTGCTGCAGGCTTTTTATGCATTCATTTAACTTGATTTGAAACTCATCACATTTGACTCTTATTGAGGATAGTGGATATACATTGCGTGCATCGGCTTGGTGGCCGAATTTGAGAGGAATGAAAGGATTTTGTTGCAACTCCATTGTTGTGTTAAAAATATTTCTTCCATTCAGATCCTGGCTTTGATTTTGAGGCATTTCGAATGCCTTTATTTGTTGAATGATGGCCTTCATCTCTTTGTAATGTGGAAGTGCTTTTATATTGGAGGTATCTTGATGCAATTTCCTCCATACCTCTAAAAATTTGAATACTCCAAATGACTCTTCCAAAAGGAAACTTAATTTATCACACAAATTCAGTAACTTTTGCATGAGATCCACCCAATTTAGGTGTTCTTTGGTGTTGAGAAGATGAAGTATTATCTGTTTTGATACCATGTTGAAATATGAAACAAAAAATGAACAAAGTGTATTTGAAGAAATCAGAATTTCATTGCAATTTTTGAGAGAATTTTTACATATAATTCTTGAGAGTGTTTTTCATGATTTACAAAACAGAGAAGACAAGTTATTTATAATCCAAGATCCAAAACCAGCTGTTAGAGATAAGGAAAGAGCTGTTAGACACAAAAAACTAGCCGATAGAGAGAAAAGAATAACTAATCGTTATAAATTTTGCCCAAAATGCCCTTGCTTCCTTGGGCTACCACTTGGGCCTTCTTTAGGTCTTGTTTTCTGCTTCATTGAATGGACTTTTAGGCTTCCAAACTAAATCTAAATACTGCTCCTTGGGTCGGCTTTTCTGCTCTAGAATTCTGCCCAATTCTGCTATAGAATTCTACCCAATTTTCTAGACAGATTTTATTTTATTTTCTTGGATTTTGTTTATGAGACCCAATAGCATTTGTTGAATATTTTTGATTGAGTTGATGAAAGAAGTAATTTATTGGTATGTTAGGTGGATCGAGTGAAACTCTCTTTCAACAAGATTTTGTAATTATTTTATAATTGGGCGTGCAAATAAATTAAGTTTGGTGATCTTGAAACTCGGTCCATTTTTGGGATGACTCGGGTCAATCACTTCTGGATGAGCCCGTTTGGCAGCGATTGGAAATCATTTAGCCTATTTAGTCTCTAAAACACATTTTTGGGATTAGAAAAATGAAGAGCTTGAAGAGCGTTCAGCAATAGGATTAGCTCGAGATAAGGGAAGGGAAGAATACAAAACTAACTTTTGTTCATTATCAATTGATTCTGTCTTAAATTTAGAAAGAGCTCGAAGGTGTCGTGTTGCTATATAAGATTGGCTTGGCTTGAGCTATGAGAAGGGAAAAAAGCAAAATTAGCAATTTTGCTTCATGGTGAACTATTTATTAAATTTTGAAAGTTTAACAATATCATTCTCTTAGACCAAGTTGAGAAGTAATAGGGCGAAGACAAAGGGGACAAGTTGAGAAAAAAAAAAATAAATGAAATAACTTGAAGTTTCACAATCGAAAAAGATAATATAGGAATTAATTTTTGAAGTAAAAAAAAGAGAAATTAAACAAATTATTATTAAAAAATAATTAGATAAGTAATTATAAATTTAAAAATTTTATTCCCGATATGAAAACTTATGTTTCTAACACTCATGAATATTATTTTATTAAATTAATATTAAAATAATTAGAAAATTTATAGAATTTATACAATATTTTAACAAAATGACATAAAATAATAAAATACATATATTAAATTAACATCGTTAATATTTTTTATATTTAAAAGATACTAGAAAACAATTACTCAGTGCCCACAGTAATGGGATATATCTAAAAGAGGTAAAACTTTACGCAATAATTTTATTATATAGGAAAGTGATTTTGTATTCGGTTTTGATATTAATTATAAAATAATATATATAAATATATAGACTTAATTTCCCATTTTAATTTATTATATATATTATTTTAATCAATTATAAATAAATAAATATTATATCTCCTTAAAAATTGTGCCCGTGAATTGCGCTGCGCCTCCTCTAGTGTTTTTAAATATGTTGACTATTACATACGTCTACTCCCCCTTCTCACCGTCTATTCACCTACCCTCCTCCCTCCCACCCCAACGAACATTCGTATGCTTTATGTTCAGCCCTGGTGTTCTACTACTCTCATAAACTCCCTCCCCCCCCCCTCTCTCTCTCTCTCTCTCTCTCTCTCTCTCTCTCACGTTTCAGCGAGCCCCATCTTTAAGCTGCAGGGAGAGTAAGAATGGCCTTCGAGAAAATCAAGGTCGCCAATCCCATCGTCGAGATGGACGGTCTGTTCTCTCTCTCTCGATCGTCCGATCTGCTTTGCTTTGTTTCGATTTAGTTAGATCTATTGTTTATAAGAGATTTATTTGTGCACAATCATCGGATTTTTTTGAGTAGACAACTTTGGTCGATCACGTGATTTATTTAATCGGACATCGATACCATGTAGAAAATATAGAATCACATGATTATTTATTTATTATTTATATTTGGGACAGAAGAAGATGGAATCTTGATTGATGTGTGGGTATAGTTGTTTGATTTGTCGTCGTTGTTGTCGTCGTCGACGTCAAGACTGGGGAGATGCATGGGTTTTCGAGTCCCCCTTTTGTCCTTTTATGGGTCAGTTTGCTGAAGATTTATTTTTGATTTTGGTTTCAGGAAATATAAATAGCCTCAAATAAAAAAAGGTTGATAAAATGATTTGTTTAAGTGTAAACAATGAAAAGATTGTCCATTGCATAATTGTTGTTGAACCCCTTTACTATGTAGATAGTTTTGTAACTTGTGGTGGTAGAAGGGCTTTCATCTCCAATTTGAATATAGGGATTTTTGCTTGTGAAATTAAGGTAGGACTCTATCAAAGGTTTCATATTTTCTTTCTTTAGAGATGTGACATGCAGGTACAAAGCTAGGTGGCATTTTCTGCCCATTGCTTCTAGGCTTGTTACATGCTATTATTCTGTGTTGAGTTGCTCTGATACATTTATTCATTCATTCACTCAACTAACAAGCTAGGTTGTGTCAAATCTAAGACAAAGAATTTGACTGAATGGCTCAATGAATCCCTTCGGTTCTGATATCATTCAATAAATAGCCAAGATATACAGTAATTAAAGGCTTATTTTCCCTAATTACAATATTTGAGGCTAATTTATCTCTTTTTTACTACAAAGAGATGTCAACTATGCTAATTATGGAAGTACAAATCAAAATACAATTAGGAAAGGTCAATGACAATGATTGAATAATATACAGTTTGTGTATATGTCAACATCCCCTCTCAAATTGATGCTGGATGATCAAGAAGCATCAATTTGCTAACAAGAAATTGATGACGCCATCTAGGAAAGGATTTGGTAAACATATCAGCAATCTGCAAAGTGGAGGAAAGATGCGGAAGAGAGACAACACAAGTATTGACAGCTTCTTGAATATAATGACAATCGACTTCAATATGTTTGGTGCGCTCATGGTAGATGGGGTTAGTAGCAATCTGAATAGCACTAGTATTATCCGCATGAAGGGGAGTGGGCTCAGATTGAGGGAAGCCAAGCTCAGTCAACAGGCCCCTTAGCCAAGTAATCTCAGAACATGTAGTCGACATAGCACAATATTCAGATTCCGTGGAAGATTTAGAGACTCGATCTTGTTTCTTACTCTTCCATGATATCAAAGAATTCCCAAGAAACATGCACCGACCTGTAATAGAGCGACGAGTATTTGGACAACTAGTCCAATCGGCATCACTATAGGCAGTAAGGTGCATTGAAGATCCAACAAGAAAGAATAAACCATGAGATGAAGTACCTTGAAGATAGTGGACAAAACAACGAGCCACAGCCAAGTGATGGTGGTGGGGGAGTGCATAAACTGACTAACTTGTTGGACAACAAAAGAGTTGTCAGGTCTAGTAATAGTCAAGTAGTTTAAACTACCCACCAATTGACAATAGAAAGATGGATCAGAAAGGAGCTCTCCCTCTTCAGCATGATACTTGACATTTATCTCCAAAGGAGTATCAACCGATGCAGAATCCTGAAGGCTAGCCAAAGAAATTAACTCTTGAGTATATTTATGTTGATGTAGAAATAGACCTGATTTCCTAGAATAAACTTCTAACCCCAGAAAGTATGTTAGATTACCAAGATCCTTCATATGAAATGAATCTTGAAGATGCCATTGAATCTGAGTAATTAAAAAAGAATCCGCTCCCGTTATAATGATATTATCAACATAGACCAAAAGAATGACAATTCCAGTTGAAGTGTTATGCAAAAACAAAGAAGAGTCATATTGACTTTGGACAAACTTAAATTGAAGCAATGTAGATCGAAACTTCTCAAACCATGCACGGGGAGCTTGTTTTAAACCATACAGTGAGTGATTCAACTTACAAACTTCGGAAGTAGAAGAGGAAAATAAACCGGGAGGGGGTGTCATATAGATAGTTTCTTTGAGATCACCATGGAGAAAAGCATTTTTGACGTCCATTTGACGAAGCGGTCAGCCCTATGAAGCAGCAATCGCTAGAATGGTTCGGATAGTAGTCATCTTGGCTACAGGGGCATATGTCTCCTTATAGTCGACCCCATACTCTTGTCGATTACTCAAAGCAACCGATCTGGCTTTATAGTGTGCTAGAGTCCCATCAGAGTTAAGTTTGACCGAGTAAACCCACTTACACCCAATAGGTTTGATTTTGGGTGGACATGGAACAATATCCCAAGTATGATTATCCTGAACAGCTCGAAGTTCCTCTTGCATAGCTTGCTGCCAACACTCATGTTTAATAGCCTGTGAGTAAGAAGAAGGAACCGAGATGGAGGACAAAGTAGTACTAAATGATGTATGATAATTGTCATACTGATGAGGTAGACGGGAGACTTTGGTAGAGCATCTCAACGTAGGCGGAGTAGGATCAGATGATGGATCCAGAGTAGGAAGGGATGGTGGACTATGATGTTCATGCATATTCCCAATGTCGAATCGATGAGGAGAAGATGACAAACCATTAAAACCAGGTAGAATGGCAATATCAGGGGATAACTGCTCACAAGTGGGAAAGAAATATTGATTTTTAAAGAAAACAACATCACGAGAAACACGAAACTTCTTAGAAGAAGGATCATAGCAAAGAAACCCTTTGTGATTGGAACTATATCCCATAAAACCACATTTAACAGATTGAGTAGACAATTTATTACGTTCATGGGGAGGTAAATGAATGAAACAAACACAACCAAATGTATGAAGGTGTCCACACTGAGGATGTTTGTTATAAAGACGAAAATAAGGAGACTCAAAATGGAGAATTTGAGAGGGCAGTCAATTAATATGATAAATTGCCATAGATAAAGCTTCTACCTAGAAATTGGGTGGAACAAAAGCTTCAAGTAATAAAGTACGAGAAACTTCTAATAGAAGATGATTTTTTTGTTCTGCCATACCATTTTGTTGAGGTGTGTGTGGACAAGAGCGTTGAGAAACAATACCCTTGTCATACAAAAAGTCATGAAATGCATTAGACATGTATTCGCCACCCGAGTCAGAACGAAGAATTTTAATCACAGCAGAAAATTGAGCTTCAACACATGCAACAAAAATCTTGAAGATTGAGAAAATCTCAGATTTGGATCGAAGAAAATAAATCCAAGTAAATCGACTATAGTCATTAATAAATGCCACAAAATATTTATAATGAGTATGAGAAATAACATGTGTGATTCCCCAAACATCACTATGAATAATATCAAAACATTTATCTGCATGCCCATTAGCAATGGGAAAAGGAAGAATTGTACTCTTGCCCAATTTGCAAGTGGAATAGTCAAAAGAAAGATTTGAAAATTGAGCATTATTGCCTAATAAACCAGATTTCAACAAATAGGACAATATAACAGAATTGGGGTGTCCTAAACGTTTATGCCAGACATTGCTTTTATTGATGATAGTAGAACAAGCCAAAGAGACATGACTAGAGATGGAAATATGCAGAGGAAACAAACGTCCCACTTTAGGCCCCTTCGCAATTATCGTCCCCGATACTTGATCGTGCACAACACACCCATCACGAGAAAAATGAACATCATACTCATTTTCTACTAATTGGCCAATAGAAAGAAGATTATCAGAAAGCCCAAGTGATACGAAAACATTATTGAAAGTAGGAGTCATCACCAACAGTAATGATGGGCAAGTTGTCTCCATTAGCAACTTGAATATGGTTCGAACCAGAATATGGGTGAACATTCTTTAGCAAATCAGATGAACTTGTCATGTGATTTGTTGCTGCAGAGTCAAGGAACCAAGTCTTAGATAGAGAATTACCTTTACCTTGAAGCCCCTGAGTCGAGAAGGCTGAAACTATCATTTGTTGCACCATTTCAGGAGTAAGTACAATAGATGGAGCATTTTGATTAATTATGGGCGCAGTTGAGGACTTATTGTGGACCTTATCAGTAGAAGGGCTGCCAACAGTTGCTTGAAAAGCTGTGGCTTGATGATTCTGAGGACGAATTCTACACTCTTTGATTATATGCCCTTGCTTTTTGCAATAGTTGCAAAATTTTTTGGTACAATCTGCAGCAAGATGCCCATAATTTTTGCAACTAAAACACTGAACCTTACTCATATCCCTACCCTTGTCTTTTCCATGAGCAAAAAATGCCATTTGTGCTGTAGTCATTCTCTCCTGTTCAAGAGTGGTTTGTGCAAGGAGATGTTGCTCTTCACGTAATAATTCACTGAAGCACACCTCCAAGGAAGGAGAAGGATGACGATTCATCAAATTGGAATGAGCATTTTCAAAATCTGATCGTAGCTTCATTAAAAATTGATCACGCTTGCTAATCTCATGAATAGCTAATACATCAGCAAGAGAGCCTTTAGATACTTCAGCACAAATTATATCTCAATATTCGGTCCATAAATTTTGAAAACTAGAAAAATAATCCTGAATCGATAGACTCCCCTGCATATAGTTTGCAAGAATAATTTGAGAATCACAAGAGCTAGTGATCCAAGACATCACCCTAGCATCTTTGATCTTCCATTGGGTCAATTGAATAGCATCTGTTGGAGCCGGATTCATACAGCTGGAATTGAAATTCCCATGCTGAATAATTCTTTCCTGTGAATTAACACAAAATTCAGAGTTGCTGCCAACCATCTCCTTCTACCAAAATTTAATTTGTAATAATGACAAGAATAAAACCAAGATTAACACCAAGAATAACCAGGGATATTAGAACTTTTAATGTCTTGGCTCTGATACCATGTCAAATCTAAGACAAAGAATTTGATTGAATGGCTCAATGAATCCCTTCGGTTCTGATATCATTCAATAAATAGCCAAAATATACAGTAATCAAAGGTTAATTGTCCCTAATTACAATATTTTAGGCTAATTTCTCTCTTTCTTACAACTAAGAGATGTCAACTATGCTAATTATGGAAGTACAAATCAAAATACAATTAGGAAAGGTCAATGACAATGATTAAATAATATACAGTTTGTTATATATGGCAACAGGTTGAGGTGGGATTTTCTATCTTATTTTGTCTCATGTTATCCTTTTTTTTTATCCTTCTTTGAATGCAGGTGATGAGATGACCAGAGTCTTCTGGAAATCTATCAAGGATAAGGTATTGACTAACTGGATATCTGCTTAGTAACAATTTAGTAGGAAAGATAAATAATTTCCTCTAGTGTCATAATTTTTGAGAATTTCCTCCAACTGAAAATTACAATTTGACATATCTGCAGCTCATTTTCCCCTTTGTGGAGCTGGATATTAAGTACTTTGATCTTGGTCTTCGTAATCGTGATGCCACTGATGATAAAGTTACGATTGAAAGTGCAGAAGCTACTCTCAAGTATGTTATACTCTAGACAAGCTTCTCTTTGCACCCCAATTTTGCTTTTGCACATTTTCTTAGTCTTTCTGGTGCAAGTAATGGATGTATTACGGAACAAGGAAAATAAAAATAAATTTTTTCCCAAATTTGTGGTGTTCTACCTACAATTACCATAGTTATTACTGGTTGCATGGCTTTGGGTTGTTTCTGTCTCAGTATATATCTTCTGATTCTGTTCGGATTCAGATGCTAATGGAGCAGTGCTAATGCAGGTACAATGTTGCAATCAAGTGTGCAACTATTACCCCAGGTATATATATATCAGCTGTTATAAACACAAAGGATGCTGTCAAAATTTGTCTCCATTTTGTCACCAGAATTGCCTTCTATTAACTTGTCTTATAATATAACAGATGAAGCTCGTGTGAAGGAATTTAACTTGAAGCATATGTGGAAGAGTCCAAATGGAACAATTAGGAACATCTTAAATGGTCATTATTTCATCCGATGAGGGACAATTGTTTTCAAAACTATAATGTGAAATCTTAGTCACCTTTAACTATTTATATTGATTCTGGTTGCAGGAACGGTCTTTAGAGAACCAATTATTTGCAAAAACATCCCCCGCCTTATCCCAGGTACGAAGCTCGCTTCAGATCTCGATTTTTATATTCTATAGTTCAATTCAGAAATACTAATTGGTAGAAGTTTTCAGGTTGGACAAAGCCAATATGCATAGGAAGGCATGCTTTTGGTGATCAATATCGAGCAACTGATACAGTAATCAAAGGACCGGGCAAACTCAAATTGGTTTTTGGTAATATTTTTTCTTAGGTTGATACTTCAGAAATGAAAATTATGCCATTTCATCACTTTTTGAGGTACACCTTCCATATTTCCAGTACCAGAGGGAGAGAGTCAAAAGACAGAATTGGAGGTTTTCAACTTCACTGGTGCTGGAGGAGTGGCTTTGTCCATGTATAACACTGATGAGGTATATCTTCTAGTTTGTCAAGGCTTGAAGCAAATTTGGTTTTTCTGTAGGTCCATGCATTTGACATTATTATCTCTACCTGCATGGCAGTCCATTTATGCTTTTGCTGAGGCATCAATGAACATGGCTTACCAGAAAAAGTGGCCCCTCTATCTTAGCACAAAAAATACCATTCTTAAGAAATATGATGGCAGGTGAGAATTCTCTCTCTGTGTCTGATGAATACTTTATGAAAGACAGTGAGCATTATGAGTTCTCTGACTTAGTCTTCTGCTTTTTGTTCAACTTATATTTAACATAATTTTTAGTTATTATTATTATTATTATTTGTATTGGGTGGAAAAACTGAAAATGGTTCATATCTTCGTAAAATTTCAGCTTGATATTATTTAATGGTTTGTATCATTCTATGCAATATGATTGCTTCATTCTACGATGTATGATTTGAGGAACAATTGCTTCTCTGCTCTTTTGTGACTTTCTAGTTAAAGAAAATATCATCTCTTGATGCAGATTTAAGGACATATTCCAAGAGGTTTACGAGTCCAAATGGAAGTCAAAATATGAAGCTGCTGGAATATGGTATGGAGCTAAGCATTGTGGTAGAAGTGATTGCTGCTTAAAGTATCACTTTAGTAACTGATTTTTTTTGCATGGCCAGGTATGAGCATCGACTTATTGATGACATGGTTGCATATGCACTTAAGAGTGAAGGAGGTTATGTATGGGCTTGCAAGAATTATGATGGAGATGTCCAGAGCGATTTCTTAGCTCAAGGTTTGGTTGTGAATTTCCCTTATCTGTTTTTGCAAAGCATGATATGCAATTTATCAATCTGGTTCTTTTGGATAATAGAGCACCAAAGTTTTGGTTTCTGCAACTGCAGCTTTTGAGGTTTGTGATTCTGTTTGCGATTTGGATATGGTCATTTAGTTCTTTGTTTAATTGTTTATCTCGGTTATAATATTTGCAGGATTTGGATCTCTTGGGTTGATGACATCTGTTCTGGTAGGTCTTATTCTCAACATCCTGTAGTCTTCCAATTACTAGTTCTGAGTCTTGTCTTTTTCACAACTATTTACATTGATATTGCGATTTGAAATACAAAATCTTCTCTTTTAGGATGAAACAGTTAAAGTGGTCTGTTCATCTTTCATCTATGTAGATTGTTTAAATTTAGGAGGGGATGGACATGACCCTTTTGGATTGTTATACAATCTTAGAACCATGTTTATGTAGCATTTGGACAACATGGCTCCACAACTAAGAAGATAACACTTTCTTTGACTAGCAAATTCCCCCACAATTATTCATTTGTTTTTATTCTTAAGAAATGTACTTGAATTATGGTTTTATTTCAGGTCTGCCCAGATGGAAAGACAATTGAAGCTGAAGCAGCCCATGGTACAGTCACTCGCCATTACAGAGTTCATCAGAAAGGAGGTGAGACTAGCACAAACAGCATTGCCTCAATTTTTGCTTGGACTCGGGGGCTTGCTCATAGGTACGAAATTTCACTGTAACTTGATTTTGTTAATCCATTATTTTTGTAATGGTATTGTTTTGGGTAGCCTTTTAATGGTCTTTCTTGACCATAGACTAATTGAACAGGTAATATAATATCCTTTTTTTAATATATTTTCGTTATTCTAACTTCATATCTTATTGTTGATAGGGCAAAGCTGGATAACAATGCAAGACTTCTGGATTTCACGGCAAAACTGGAAGCAGCCTGTATCGGTGCTGTTGAATCTGGGAAGATGACAAAGGATCTTGCTCTTATTATCCATGGACCCAAGTAAGTGTTTCAACAACAGCACTTACAATTGCTGTGGCTGCAGCATTCCAACTCATTTTGGTTCCATTTTTTTCTTTGTGACAACTCATCTGCCTGTAGGCCGAGTAGGGACATGTATCTAAACACCGAGGAGTTCATTGATGCCGTAGCAGGGGAGCTTAAAGCAAGACTTTCTGGAAAAGCACGGTTGTAAGTGCGCACTAGCTAGGCCTTCCTGTGTTTTATGAATAATTCTAAAAGCAAATTGTCAAAAGGGTATATTTTTACTATAGCGTATGCTGTGTTCTCATTTTATATTTTTTTCATGTCTCCTAGGCCCTGAAGATACAAAGTGAAGGCTGGGGAAAGCGTTTTGACTTGATAGAAATAATGAGGGAGAACAGAGATTTTTTTTTTTTGGGGGGGGGGGTGGGGAGGGACTTTTATTTTAGGGAGGGAGTTTGGTGTTTGAGGCTATGCAGACTGTTCACCCCCAATGGCATGTGATACTTTGGTGATGAGTGGAACAATGTTCTTTTTTGCCATTTATGTATTTTAAAAAGGTTATTTTGCTGCACGAAGGGACATCTGCCCAAGTCTCTTATCACATCAGCAAAACTCAAACAAGATGTGCTGAACGGTGAACTTGGGCAGGCTCCTACATGTTTCGAAGTCCATCACATTTCATTTCACATCCATGTCCAAGTAGTACACAAAATCCACTCAGATGGAACAATAAGATGTCAACGGAGTTGCAAGATTTGCATTCCTACAATTGGATTTCACAGGCAACAGCCCAATCCGCATGCATGAATTTACAGGAGAAAGGGCGACAATGCCTGTGCTAGTAATTGTCTTAACCATAGAAGATGTTTCTTCCAAGCATTGTACGGCCTCAGTTCTTCCCCCTAAGAAATCAGCTCCAGTAACCCTGAGTAAATACAAAGCATTTCAATTCTGCGCACTTTTAACAAAGAATTTCAAAAGTAGGCTCGGATGTAGTGTTGAGAACACTATACTCAACCACTGAATCTGGCAACAACAAATACAGAAGCAATTTCGTAACATGCATTGATTGGCCAAAGAAGGGTTGTTACTTCCGATCCATTATCACACAAACAAGTGGATGACAAAATATTGTACACACTTCTAACCGTCTTATAAAATAGCAATACGCAAGAAGGTTTTAACTGCAAAAATAAATAAATAAATAAAAACTAAAGTTAAGAGAAATTGGTACACATTGCAACGTGAAATGGGCAAATCATGCGTGTTGCCTCAAAACCCCATTAATGTCGTTATAAAGGTTTCAATATTGTTTATACTACATTAAGAAAACTACATCAACCAGGATCGGAGAAATTTGGGTGCGCTCATCACACGATATTAGGAGTAATTAGAAGCTTAAAAGGGTGTTTATAAAAGTATTTATATTATACCAAACTCTAGAGCATATATTGGGAGCTTGTGTCCTAGAATTTCATGGTAGTTGGACTGAATATTTGATATTAGTGGAGTTTGCTTATAATAACAGTAACCACTCTAGCATTGGCATGACACAATTTGAAGCATTACATGGGAGAAAATATAAGACTCCTTTTTGTTGGGATGAAGTGAGAAAGAAACAGATACTTCAATCCGAGATAGGGACTGCTTATCTACAAGAAACCACAGAAAATATTCGAACTATTCAAGAAAAGTTCAGAATAGTTTAATCTCACCGGAAGAGTTATGCTGATTAGAGATGCAGAGATTTGAAATTTGAGATATGAGATAAACTTTTTCTAAAAATTTTTTCAATCAAAGGGATGGTGAGATTTGGTAAGAAAAAAGAAAAGTTCAACTCTAAATTTGTTGGTCCTTTAGAGATTCTAGTGAGAGTTAGATTATCTGGTTATGAGTTGGCTCTACCTCCACCATTTGAGGGAGTTCACCCTACCTTACATATTTCAATATTGAAAAAGTATGTCATGATCTTTCATACGTGATTAGCTATGAGCTACTCTAAATTGTTGAAAATTTAACTTATGTCAAGCAACCAGTGCAGATTTTAGACTCTCGAGAGCAGAACTTAAGGAACAAGATTATCAGATTGATAAAAGTTTTGTGGAGACACTATACGTCCAAGGAGACATTTTGGAAGCTGGAATCAGAAATGAGAAAGCGGTATCCTTATCTTTTTGAGCATGAGTGATGATCCGGAAGACCGAATCTCTTAAGGCGGAAGGATGTAAGGTCCAATTTTGAGAAAATAATTAAAACATGTATTTGCATTTGCATTTTATTAAACATACTTAAATTTTTTATATTGCACTGTGATAAAATTCCTTGATATCTTTTTTTTTTTTGCAATGCATGTTCAAATTTTTATGTTTATGATTTTAAATAGAGGCAAAGTATATTAAAAGTAGTATAAACTATGAAACATATTGGTGAATGGAAGCAATCCGAATAAGGCAACAAAAGAACTGAATTAGATTTGGTATATGACCTACAAAAGAAAAAGAAAAAGGAAAAAGAAAAAGAAATTGAAGACACCATGACATATCATCACCCACCGCATGGTACCCTTACCTTTGACACCTCACCATGCTTGAGGCCCTACATTTCACTTAGATAAAGAGAGGGAGGGAGAAAGAGTTTACGACACAACTTTCTTCTTTCTAAGAATTTTTATTTTCGGATTCAACACTCATTTTCCAAAAACCCACTCAAATCTATGTGAAAATCACTCTTTAAGCTTGAAATAAGCCACTTTCATCCATATATATGTTAACCCTAGTCTTTGGAAAGCAAAAAGGGCTATAGGAAACACAAAGAATAAGTTAGAAATCCAATGGAGAGGAAAGGAAGGAAACTCAAAGGAAAAATTGCAAGTTTGAGATAAGTACCCTATTTGTGTTGTTTCTTTGATGCCTAATAGCTATATTTAATATATTTTCAGATTGTTTGTAGTATTTAACTAAGGATGGAATGATAAAGGAAAGAAAAATCTCACTTTGAAATATCAAAAGATGGAAGTAAGCCTATATTTAACATTCTAGATAGTATGAATTTTTGGTGAATTTTTAAAGTGTCACATCTTCTACTAAAAATCCTGTTTTTGCCTGTTTTTATACTGAAATTTGCTTTAATTATTAGCTGCCTTCTAGATGAAATTAGGCTAACCTCCGAACTTAAACATTGTAGTATTATATTTTTCCTTTAAATGGCCATTGGAATCACCTTAATCTGATATGTGCAGAAAAAGTTATGTTAGTTTTTCTATAACTGCGCAAGTTATATTATGAATTTTGGGGTTTAATATTTTTCAATGTGGCTTTCTCTGTATAATTGGAATTGAAACATGCTATTAATATAAAAGTTGTAGCCATGTTGTATGACAACTAGATTCATTTCGATCCAAACATTGTAGCATAAGATATGACGGTTTTATCAAAACTTGTTTGTGTTAGAAACTCATTGAAATAGTTCATTGGAGTGCCATGAGTTGGTTGACTATAAAGATTGTATATTTGTGATATTTGGTTATAAATCTTATGTAATCCTTGTGATAAATTGGAAAATTTGTGAGCATTATCTCATATGAACATAAGGTAATATAAAGAGAAAGTGGTACTACAATGATTTCTCCAAAAGTTTTGCGAAGCCTGCGGGTGAAACTTAAGGAGTACAATTGGTATAAGAGTTCTGAAAGTTTTGCAAAATCTGTGGGTGAAACTTAAGGAACTATGGATATATCTATTCTCTCTACAATGGTAGAATTAGAAGCAGGTGAAGTGTTTGATATGTCTAAGCTAAAAAGATCTATATTTTATTTAAGAATACTAATTTTGGTTTGCTCTTCCAGACACTCATACATTAGCCTGGTTCGATATTTTATTCTTTTCTTTAAACATCAATTTCAAATTAGAATAACAAAGATAAAGCAGCATAATGAATCTAGAGTAGTGATTGTACTTATTTCTTTAGGATCTAGAGTAGTAATTGACTTATTTTTTTAGGATTGTTTGGATAAAGTGTATCTGTTGTCTACTCTTCAACATTATGCTATTTGCATGTTGATATTGAGATTCCTATACTTGATTATTTATTATGCATGCTATTAGTCCCCCATGAATATGCTCAACTTATGCTGACCTCGATTTTCTTCTTTTGAGGTGATCAGGGAGATGAAAAGAAATTGTAAGGTAGAGGCCTTTGAGCTAAAAGATTTTGATCACTACTCATTTCTAACCCCCTTACATTGTCAAGGCATGTTATTCTTGTATTTCTTTTGGCTTTGTATAGAATACTTGTTATATGTAAATGAATAGTTGAAGGTCAATGAGAGATTTATATGTATAGTTTTGTTTATGTTGTGATTATATACTATGGTGTGTATTTGGATAGCCGGGAGAGCCATTAATGCCTGTTTGTTTGATATTAAAGGTACTTAGTATGTCTTATCAGTTTTTTTATTAATCCCATGTGGTTAAATAGTCACTAAATATGAGAAATTTTGCCATTCTTTTATTTGGAAATAACAAGGAATTTATCTTTTTTAATATAAATTTCTTTCCGTGTTATCAAGCAAGGGGAGTGTGACTGTCCGAGTCCAGACTCGTATTTTGATCATGTTTGTTGTTTCCACATTTACATGTCTGTTCCCTTTTGTTAGGGGGTGCGATGTCTGGATAGCGGTTCGTCACAGTTAGTATCAGAGTTTAAGATTTTGGTAATTTGCATCTAGCATTTGTGAATATAAGTATAGGTTATTAGATAGAGGGTGGTTCATCTAATGAGCGACGTTATTTATCATTTGTATTCATCAGGTTATTTGCATACAAAATGGTTACGACTAGAAGACAAAACGAAATGCCTCCTGAAGGGGAACCCATATATGGTGAATAGAAACGGGAACCTCAGTCCCATGCACCTAGTGTTCAAAGACCACCGGAACCAGATCTGTGACACATTTTGGATGCTCTAGTGACTATGGTAGGTACTATGTCCAGGGACATTTGTAGCTTGACAGAAAGATTATCTCAACCAGTGACAGAAAATGAGACTATAGATGTCTCTCCAGTTATTCAAGCCACCCCTACTTACTCAGCTGTGTCATTTTCAACAACTCTAGCCATATTAATTAGTTTTGAATAAGATCATGCAATATAAGATAGACATCAGAGAGCCACTGAGTATGGAGAGGGACATGGAGATAGAGAGAACACTCGTGTGTCTCGAGATGACCGTTGATTTTAGAAATTGATGACTGAGTTCAGGAAGATGGAGTCGATGATTTTTTTTAAAAGTGATGATCCTCAGGTTGCAGAGAGCTGGATTGTGGTGATGCAGAGACTCTTATATGAATTTATGGTTGCCAAGGAATATAAGGTTAGACTTGTTACCCATTATCTGAAGAAAGCTACTTATAATTGGTGGAGTTTGGAGTTGATACTCTGATATGGCAATGACTTTCAGTGTGTTTGATGGGGTGATTTCACTTAGATTTTCCATAAAAGACATGTACTCACTTTTATTAGAAATCGGAAGATATCTGAATTTTTGAATTTGAGATAGGGTAGTCAGACTGTTAGTCAGTATGAAGACTGTTTTACTAGACTATCGGTGTATGCTCCAGAATTAGTTGATCCAGAAGAAAAGAAAGCAAAGAAGTTTAAAAAAAGATTGTGATCTTTCTTCCATAGGTACCTGATAGCTTTGCCTTTTATCACTTATCGAGATCTAGTGAACAATGCAAAGGCCTTGGAATTGGTTACTGAGAATAGACAAGAAAGGTTGCGGGGAAAGAGGCTAGTGGAAGTCCAAGCTTCAAGTCTAAAGAAGAAAAAGGAGAAGAAGAGATAGTTTGAGCAAGATGAAAGCTCCCGTAAGAGGCCATTATGTCCAAATTGTGGAAATCTTTATATGGGACCATGCGAGGAAGGAATGAGACTTTGTTTTACAAGTTTTCAGAAGGGCCATTATGCTTTCCGTTGTCCTTTTAAGCTTGGGCAGTCATAGCTTGATCCTTTACAGCATGTTCCACTACCTAGACTTCTACTGGTTTAGCATATAGTAGCCCCTCAAATTCCATTGAGGTCGGGACCACCAAATCCAGCTTTACCACCACAACTACATAGAGACAATCTTAAGGGATGCCACCAGGCCCAGGAGGTCAGGCTAGAGTTCATGCAGTCACTGGTCAAGAGGCTCGTGTTTCACTTGATGTGATTACAGGTAGAATGAAATTATTTTCTTTTGATATTCGTGTCTTATCCAGGTACCATGCATTCATTCATTTCATTTGCATTTATTATGCACTTGTCTTGTGAGTCTAAACCTCTAAAGTAGTGGTTGTGGGTTGCTACGTCTTTTGGAAATGAGGTTCTTATTACAAAGATTTATAGGGATTTGTTAAGCAAATTGTTGTCTCCTTAGTTTTGACGATAATAAAATCTCTCATGTTGTTCTAACCAATTTATTTAGCGTGCAGATTTTTTATTTAATAGATAGTTTTTGTTCAAGAAAAGTCATAGAACCAGCCATAAAATTGATCATAAAAGTAAGGCTTATTTTGATCATAAAAGCAAGATTTTTTTATATTTGTTGAAGACTCAGCCAACAAGCTAAGTGTAGTTTGGGTATTACATTTTGCCTATAATTGACTCTAGATGTACATAAAAAATCTCACAATATAAGGACAATTCATATTCCACTACTTAGAAATTTTTTAAAGTGTTGAAATGTGATCATCTAGACATATTTGGATAGTCATATCTTCTTATATGTTGAAATATTTCTAAAACTAAAAATTATGTTTCAAAGAAGATGTGTGGAACTTCAACTGTACAAATATCTTGCAGATATGTTGGAGAAAAATCAGCCGAAAATTGGTTGGTTGCCTATTTTATATAGCAGAATTATTTGTCAGAAAATGGTTCTCAAGGGGTATTTGGCCTTTGATATCTTCATCACTGGCTTTGGACTTGTGAATTTAATTATTTTACATTATAATACTATAGTTGAACAACAGATATGATGATTCGTGATACAATTATTTTGAGATTTTGGTAAAAAAATAAAGGGGCAAATTCAGCAATTTGTTATGAAAAATTTAGAATTGGGACTAAACTTTTGGAGTAGTTTTTGAATTTTATGGAAAAGTAATCATTTAGATATAATCAAAATAGCTCTTGAATATGATAGAGGACGTTTAAATTTTAGAAAAAAATTATTTACTATTGATAAATATCAAAATTCATGAGAATTTGAATCTTATTTTTCGAGATAGTTGCTGAGATTGTTACAGTAACTTTGGGGATTTTTTACTGCAGTATGTTGAGCTTCACATGTATCAAATGAGGCAGTAATTTAGTAGGTTTTTAATAGTGAAGAAGAATAGCCGAATGACAATCATCTTTGAGACTTCATAGCACCAAGAAATCAAGAGCCTGTTGTCAATTTTTCATTTATTCTGTAATCTTTTGATTGAACTTTTGTGTGAGTTGTCTTCCATTGTTGAACAAATCAATTTTTATGGTGTAAAAATCAGAAGTCGACAAGTGGATGTATATTGTTGTTTTGGATCATAATGAAAACTAGCAGGTTGCTAGATCCCGGTTTGCTTGGTTGGAAGAGTGGATGCAGACACAAGACCGAACCACTATAACCTAGATTTTTCTACTTAGTTTCTCTTTTAATTTTTGCTATATATTTTATAGATTGACTATAGATTCAATTAGATGTAAGTGGAGTTAGATAAAAATTTGAAAAGCCAAATTTTAAACAACCAATTCAACCCCCTTCTTGGTTATCTTTGGGACCAACAGGGTTGTATTGTGAGCTTCTAGGTGTATGATTTCAACATTGATTAGCTACCATTGGAGTTGTTAGATTTGGATGTAATTCTGGGCATGGATTGGTGATCAGCTAATTATGCACTAGCTGATTGTCATCAGAAGATTGTTTGCTTTTAACCACCAGGACAACGGATTTTCTTTATTGGTGATAGATTTATCAGAGCCCCAGTTGTATCTTTCATTCGAGCAACTAGGATGTTATCCAGGGGTTGTCAGGGATACTTAACTTATGTCACTAAATACAAGAAAGAGTAATCTCAATTGTATGACATACCAATGGTTCGGGATTTCCCGGATGTGTTTTCAGATGATTTGCCTAGATTGCCACCAGTTAGAAAGATAGAGTTTACTATTGATGTGATGCCAGATACCATACCTATCTCCATAACTTCATATAGGATGGTACTAGTGGAATTGAAAGAGTTAAAAACTTAGTTATAAGAACTGGTGGACAAGGGGTTTGTTCATCCAAGTGTTTCTCTTTGGAATGCACTAGTTTTATTTGAAAAGAAAAAAGATGGTTTCTTAAGATTGTGTATTGATTACCACAAATTGAATCAAGTGACATCAAGAATAAATACTCACTGTCCAGAATTGTTGATATGTTTGATCAGTTGAGAGATACCATAGTTTTCTCCAAACTGGGTTTTAGATCCGACTATTATCAGATTAGGGTCAGAGAGGCAGATATATCTAAGACGGCGTTTCGCACTTGCTATCGTCACTATGAGTTTTTGGTTATGCCATTTGGGTTAACTAATACCCCATTGGTTTTCATGGTTTCTATCTGGATAACTTCATTGTGATGTTTATTGATGATATATTGGTTTATTCAAAAGATAGAGCTCAACATGAATAATATTTCTGTATTACTTTATAGACTTTGAGAACTGAGAAATTGAATGCCAAACTAAATAAATCTGAATTTTGGCTCAGTGAACTAACTTTCTTGGGTAATATTGTCTCTGGTAAAGAACTTTTTGTAGATCCGAAGAAGATTGAAACTGTTGTTAACTGGTCCCTATCTACTATAGTTATTACCATAAATTTGTAGATTCGAAGATTGAAACTGTTGTTAACTTTTTTATAGATCCGAAGAACATTGGTTTTCTGGATTTGATAGGTTATTACCATAAATTTGTTAAGAATTTCTCTTTGACAGTTGCTCTACTTACAAGATTGACTCGTAAGAATACACCCTTAAGATATGATGAATAATGTGAGACTATTTTTTAAACTCTAAAGGATAAGCTTGTATCGGTTCTAGTACTAACATTACCGGCTAGTGGATAGGGATATATGATCTTTAGTGATGCATCCAGAACCAGTCTGGGTTGTATATTGATGCAGGGATGGAATGTGATAGGCTATGTTTTTAGATAGTTGAAATCTCATGAAGAGAATTATTTTATGCATGATCTAGAGCTTGCAGTTATTGCTTTTATTTTGAAAATTTGGAGACACTACCTTTATGGTAAGCATTGTGAAATATTCACTAATCATCAGAGTCTCAAATACTTATTTACCCAGAAAGAGTTGAATCTAAGACAATACAGATGGTTTGAATTATTAAATGACTATGATCTTACCACTCAGTATCAACCCGACAAAGCAAATGTTGTAGCAGTCAGCCATAAATATACTGTTCCAGTAGTAACTCCACAAGTAAGAGAATATCAGATGATAGCGAAGTTTGAGTAGTTAAGGATTGATGCTGAGGTTACCAGCTAAGGGTCTCTTTTGGTTCGATTTATGGTCTGATTAAATCTTTCTGATCGTATTTGGGTAGCTCAGCAAACTAATGAGAAGACAATTAAACTCAAGGAAGACGTTCTTAAATGGTGGAAGCTTGAATTCAATATATCAAATGAAACAGTTAGATTTCGGGACAGGGCAATAGTTCCGGAGGTTCAGAGATTGCGGAGATTAATTTTGGAGCAAGCACATAATTCAGCCTTTTCTGTTCATCACCAAAATGTACATGGATTTACGCCAATCCTTTTGGTGGCCTGGTATGAAGAGAGACATTGTAGATTTTGTTCGTAGATGCTTGACATGTTAACAAGTGAATGATGAACACCAAAGACTTGGTGGACTAGTTGAGCCACTCCCAATCCCTGAGTAGAAATGAGAGTAAATCACTATAGATTTTGTCTCAAGTTTATCCAAAACTATGAGGGGATATGATGCCATATGGGTTATAGTAGATCGTTTCACCAAATCGGCTCACTTTCTCTCAGTTGCAGTAACTTATTGTATAGAGAAATTAGCTAAATTTTATATTGATAAAATTGTGAGATTACATGGCATACCGGTATGCATTGTTTCTGATAAAGATCTACGATTTGTTTCTCAATTTTGAAAAAACTTTCAGACCGGGTTGGAAACTAGACTTAATTTCTCTACAACATTTCATTCTCAGGCAGATGGTCAGTCAAAAAGAACTATATAAACTCTAGAGGATATGTTGAGAGATTATGTTCTAGAGCTTTACATTTGTTAGGCTGAACATTTGATGTTAGTAGAGTTTGCTTATAATAATAGCTACCATTCTAGTATTGGCATGACACAATTTGAAGCATTACATGGGAGTAAATGTAGGATTCCTCTTTGTTGGGATGAAATGGGAGAGAAATAGATGCTTCAATTCGAGACAGGGGTTGCTTATCTATAAGAAACCACAGAAAAGGTTCGGACCATTCGAGAAAAACTTAGAACAGCTCAATCTCGCCAGAAGAGTTATATTGATCAGAGATGTAGAGATTTGGAATTTGAGGTAGGAGATCAAGTTTTTTTGAAAGTTTCTCTAATCAAAGGAGTTGTGAGATTTGAGAAGAAAAAGGGAGAACTCAGTCCTAGATTTGTTGGTCTTTTCGAGATTTTAGCGAGAGTTGGGTTATTTGCTTATGAGTTGGCTCTACCTCCAGCATTTGAGGAAGTTCATCCTACCTTTCATATTTCAATATTGAGGAAGTATGTTCATGATCCTTCACATATGATCAGCTATGAGCTACTCTAAATTACAGACGATTTAACTTATAACGAGCAACCAGTCCAGATTTTAAACTTTTGAGAACAGAACTTAAGAAACAGGACTATCAGATTGATAAAAATTTTATGGAGACACCATACCTCTGAGAAGACATCCTGGGAGCTATAATCAGAAATGAGGAAGTGGTACCCATATCATTTTAAGCATGAGCGGTGATTCGGAGGACTAGATCTTTTAAGGGGGAAGGATGCAAGGTTCTATTTCCAAAAAATAATTAAAGCATGCATTTGTATTTGCATTTTATTAAACACACGTAAATTTTTCATATTGCACTATGATAAAATTCCTTGATCTCATTTATATTTGCGATGTATGTTTTGATTTTTATGTTTATGAATTTAAGTAGAGGTCAATTATATTAAAATTAGTATAAATTATGGAACATATTGGTGAATGGAAACGATCGGAATAAGACAACAAGAGAACCAAATTAGGGTTTGGTATGAGACCTACAAAGAAAAAGAAAAAGAAAAAGAAAAAGAAAAAGGAAAAATAAAAATAAATTGAAGACACCATGGCACATCATCACCCACTACATGACACCCTTACCTTTGACACCTCACCATACTTGGGGCCCCACATTCAACTTAGGTAAAGGGAGAGGGAGGGAGAAAGAGTTTAGGACAACTTTTTTTTTTCCTACAGATTCAGAACTCCTCTTCCAAAAACCCATCCAAACCTCCATGAAAATCACTCTTGAAGTTTGAAATAAACTACCTCCATCCATATATATGCTAACCCTAGTCTTTAGAAAGCAAAAAGTGCTATAAGAAGCACAAAGAACAAGCTAGAATTCAAAGAAAGATTGAAGAGGAAAGGAAGGAAACTCTAAGGAAAAATTGTAAGTTTGAGGCAAGTACCCTGTTTGTGTTGTTTTTTTAATACCTAATAGCCATGTTTAATATGTTTTCAGATTGTTTATAGTATTTAACTAAAGATGGAACGAAAAAGGAAAGAAAAATCTCACTTTGGAACATCAAAAGATGGAAGCAAACCTAGATTTAATATTCTGGATAACATGATCATGCTCTATTATTTATTTAATATATTTTTTTGTAGAACTGCAAATTGAGTAGGGTTTTCTTTTAAACAACTAGACTTTCCTAACTTTAAAATGACATAAAATTTGAAGATTTTTATTGAGAAATGAAATTTTGGTGAATTTTCAAAATGTCACATCTTCTACAAAAACCCCTGTTTTTGCCTGTTTTTGTTAAAAAAATTTGCTTTAATTGTTAGCGGCCTTCTAGATGGAATTATGCTAATCTCTAAACTTAAACATTATAGCCTTATGTCTTATCTTTAAATGGCCATTGGAATCACTTCAATTAGATATGTGTAGAAGGAGTTATGTAGGTTTTTCTATAACTGCGCAACTTACATTGTGAATTTTGGGTTTTAATATTGTTCGATGTGGCTTTTTCTGTGCAATTGGAATTGAAACATGCTATTAATATAAAAGTTGTAGCTCTAAGTCTTAATATTGTGTTACAACTAGATTTATCTTGATCCAAACATTGTAGCATAAGATATGGCGGTTTTATCAAAACTTGTTTGTGTTGGAAACTCATTGAAATAGCTCACTGGAGTGCTATAGTTCGTTGACTATAGGGATTGTATATTCGCGATATTTGGTTATGAATCCTATGTAATTCTTGTGATAGATTGGGTACTTTGTGAGCATTACCTCATATGAACATAAGGTAATATAAAGAGAAAATGATACTACGATAATTTCTTCGAAAGTTTTATGAAATTTGTGAGCGAAGCTTAAGGAGTACAGTTGGTATATGGCATTTTGAAAGCTTTGCGAAGCATGTGGGCAAAATTTGAGGAACTATAGATATATTTCTTCTCCCTACGAGGGTGGAATTAGAAACAGATGAAGTGTTTGAGGTGTCTAACTTAAAAAGACCTATATTTCATTTAGAAAATACCGAATTTTGGCTTGCTCTTCCAGACGCTCATACACTAGCTTGGTTTGATATTCTATTCCTTTCTTTAAACATCAATTTCAAATTAGAACAACAAAGATAGAGCAGGATAATGAATTTAGAGTAGTAATTACACTTATTTTTTTGGAATTGTTTGAGATAAAGTGTATCTCTCGTGTATTTTTTGATGTTACGCTATTTGCATGTTGATATTGAGATTTCTGCGCCCGATTATTTATTATGCATGCTATTGGTCCCTCATGTACTTGCTCAGCTTATATTGATCCCGATATCCTTCTTTTCAGGAAATCAAGGAGACGAGAGTGAATCACAGGGTAGAGACTTTTGAGCTAGAAGATCTTGATCACTACTTATTTCTAACCCCCTACTTATTTCTAATCCCCTTACATTGTTAAGGCATGTTGTTCTTGTAATATTTTTTTTTTGATTTTTACAGAATACTTATTATATGTAAATAAATAGTTGAAGATCAAAGAGAGTCTTATATGTATAGTTTTGTTTATATTGTGATTATATACCACGGTGTATATTTGGATTGTTGAGAGAGCCATTAATATCTGTTTGTTTGATATTAGAGCTACTATGTGTGTTTTATTAAGTTTTATATTAACCTCATGTGGCTAAATAGTCACTAAATATGAGAGATTTTGCTATTATTTTATTTGGAAATAACAAGAAATTTATTTTTTTTAATATAAATTTCCTTCCGTGTTATCACACACGGGGAGTGCGAATGTCTTGAGTCCAGACGTCGCATTTTGATCGTGTTGGTCGCTTCTGCATTTGCATGTCTGTTCCCTTTTGCTAGGGGGTGCGACACCTGGTCACAGCTTACTTCCAAACCTCCTAACAACATTAGCCATCATCTCCAATTTCCCAACAGGGTCAACCATCACCCCCCAAAAACATTCTCCCAGACTTTTCAATAACACCAACTATTATCACCACCCAATACCTCCTTAGTTGTTCAAGCAACCCCTCAATCTTCAACAACAGTCCCATGAAGAAAACCAAATACTTAAAAACCATCCACTTCACAAAATCCATAAATGATGATAAATTCACACCACTTAAGCCATCTTAATTTCCTCACAAAACCCTTCAGAGGCCAGCCTAACAAGAAATTGAAACAACCATCTTGCCCTCACCTATTATCTCCCACTTGATTCTCCTATTCCTTTTGACAACCTTTTCATGGTTGATCAAAACTTAGAGGAAGGACAAGCTTCATACCAAGTTGAAACATAAGTGCCTAACCTAATATTGCTATCTTTCCCTCTTTTACCTAATGCATCCACATCCTCGTCATTCTCGATTGATGATATCCATGTGGACAGATCGCATGATAAATTCCTTGAAATTCTGTATTTTGGAGAAGCTAAATTGCTGAAAGGTTAGATAATCAAAGCAGTAATTGTTTCAATTCTTGTCAAACTTGGTGGGCAGTTAAAATATTGATGGATCAATTTGGGAGCTTATACGCAACAAGCAATCCTGAATCTTCCGGATCTTAACTAGTTTATGAAGATACTATATGAAGAATTTTTAGGGGATCTAGCAGCAAAAGATGTTCTATTTAGAGCAGAATATCTACAAATGAAATGCATGTCATTCAAGCCCAAATATCTAAAAGAACATTACAAGAAAATAAGCCAAAGATTCTATGCCTTTTGAGGACTGCATGATCCTAATCTCAAATAGTTTTATCTTAATTCTCTTCCACCTTTCCTTGGGAGTGAATGCTTCAATTGGCTAGCTAGCAACAACAAGTCTCTAATGAACTATTCTCTTGTTTACTTATACCAGCTACTCTTTGAGTATTGCAGTAGCTTTGCAATGTCAGAAAATTCAAAGAAGAAATATCTCATAATGGCAAAACTTTGGATCTTGCATGTTCAAAATACAATCCCATGTGCTCTCCAAGATACTCATGCTACAAGAAGAAACCCAGTAAGGGTTATAGGGTCCTAAAGCCCAAGTACTTCTCAAAACAAAAATTTAAAAGAAAGAAATTCAAATTTCTTAGACTCAAGAAGAAGAAAGGAAGCAATAAGTCATCCAGATGTTTTATCTGTGACAAATCTAGTCATTTGCAAAGAATTGTCCCTTAAAATCCATGAAGAAGAAGATCATAACATAGTCAACTCCCTTGGAATTGTAGTAGAAGAAAATAATGATCGTGAGTCAGTGCTCTTTATAGATGATGAATATAGTCCAGATGCTGTTCTTGCTATCCAAATTGATTTTGAAGAAAACACTTCTAGCCTCTTGAGTAAGCTTCTTTAGATGAAATTCCAGATGAAACAGCCATGATTATGAGATCTTTTGCTCTATCACCTGAAATTCAACTTCCCTTGACCTAGGCAACAATCTTGTTAAAGGAAGAAGAAATTCTTGTAATTGCATGCAATGATATAGATCCATTGCATTAATCATCCATCTAGATATCCTTCTGAGATAGCATTGGCAGCCATGTTCATAGACGTTTATAGTAGTAAAAGGTAAACAATTCATAATTGAGCTGATCAGCAAGCTAATTGTAGTCAGACTTCTGGTAGGCCTCACAATCACTCATAAATTTAATGGATCAGATCTTCCTCAGAAGCCGTTGCTTGTAGGATTTGATATCCTACAAGACAATAAATTAGACTCTGAAAGAATTTTAAGATTCTGATGGTCATATTACTCCATGGATGCCTTCATCAGTACTCTTCAACATTAATACAGATTTAGATCCATTTAGTAAGATCATGAGGACTATAATCTCTTAATCATGTACATAATCCCATAAAGAATTTAAGTCAAAGTGTGCTAAACCGCATTGAAAAATATTAGAATTCTTTATCAACTTGCTATTCAATCCACTTATGGATAGCACTCTAACAAGAGCTACCCATCTTGGAATGAAACCAGATCATTACAAATTAACCCTCATAGAATTGGGGAGCACAACACCAAGGTTTCATAGAAGCCACAGACTCTCTGTAGGCTTGTCAAGTGTTCTTTGTCAAGAAAAGATCAGAGCAGGTTCAAGGAAAGCTTAGATTAGTTATCGATTACTAGCCATTGAACCAATTTCTTGAAGACAATAAGTTCCCTCTACCTTGGAAGGAATCACTGTTCCAATACCTACACCATGCAATAATTTTCAGCAAGTTTTATCTGAAAGAAATTCTGGCAGCTTGGTATTTTACCAGAAGACAGACTTAAGACGACATTTTGCATTCAAGACCACCACTTTCAATGGACAGTAATGCCTTTTGGTCTCAAAATGGCACCTTCAAAATTTCATAAGACAATTCTAAGAATCTATGGATTGATGGTCCTAAATATGCTCATTTACATTAATGACATTTTACTTTTCTAAGATACTGTTGAAAATCACCTTGCACTCTTTCAAAAATCTCACTAGATCACTGTTGATCATGAAATTATACTCTTAGAAAAGAAAATTATTACTGGAGAAATATAAATTAACTTTCTTGGAATGAAGATTAAGGATGGATGAATGTTGCTTTAGCCACATATTGCTATTCTTCTCTAAGATTTTCTAGATGAAATGACCACAAGGACCCAGATCCAGTGAAACAACTTAAAATCTTGGCCTCTAAACTTTCACCATTCAAGATACCAGAAAATGGTCCTAGAATTTTGAAAACAGATGCAAGTGAGTACTATTGGAGAGTAGTACAAATTGAGGAGGCTCCAGATAAAATTAGACATATATGTGGATACAAAAGTGGTGCCTTAAAAATTGCTGATCGAAACTATCATTCAACAATCAAATAGAACTTGGCAATAAAACAAGGAATTCAAAATTTTGAATTTCATCTTTTATCATACAATTTTATTGTTGAAATGGATATGTCGTCATTTCCAGTGGCATTAAAGTTCAAACAAAAAATTCTTCCCCAATCACAGCTGTTAAGATTCGCACAATGGTTTTCTCAATATTAGTTTATGGTGAAACATGTCAAAGGCAAGGAAAACATGTTGCAGACTTTATGAACATAATTCTATCAGCAAAGATCCCATTTTATAGTATGATCCCATGTCCTGACAAAGAATTATCACCCCAGATCCATGAATGATATCACCAAGATAGTCAGACTTTGCAGCTTATAGGTTTTCATGCTGTTTATATTATACAATATGGATTAAATAACGGTTTTATTTTGGGTTTACCGTTTCATCCATTATAGCCATATCCGAAGATGCTTAAGATAAATGAAAGGTTCATCAGATCATTTCCAAAAGAAGCAAGGGTATTAATCAAGAGCTAGTCCAGACAAGAATTATTGGAATTTTGATCAAAGTTGATACTTTATCAAGATATTTATCATCATAGATTTTTTCTCATCCAACTGTTTATCCAAGATCAAATAGACTTTATCAATTATTAAATTGCTTAATTAATTTGGGAAATTTATTAGCCCAACTCCTACCATTGAGCCAAGGACCACTTGCGACAGCTTTACTGATATTAAACAAAGAAGTTCCCAATTCTAATGGCATCAGAGTTGTTGATGGTTCTGTGTTTGTTGTATTAGCTAAACAAGACCATTATTTGAGGACGGTTTACATGTTCATACTTAATTGCATTCCCCTAGAATGTATTATGAGACAAATCAGGGATAAAGGGACATACTCATGGGAGCTAGAAGATCTCTATCTAGCCTATTTCAAAAATAAAGTTGATTAGGCAATGGAGCTTTTCATCAATGAACCATCCAAGGATTGGGTTAATAAATATGATGATAGTTCATTAAATTTTGACCAGTCCGGTCTTTTACCAAGTTCTAGAATTTCTAATTAGATAGCAGTAGACCCTCTATTTCCACCACCATCACCATGATGAGACTCTTCATGATGAGATTCCACAACCTTAGCTTTTATTTTTAGCTTTTGCTTTTTAAAAGGTGTGTGCTTTTGCTTTACTCTTTGTCAAGCTTTGGCTTTTCTTATGCACATTCTACCCAAACTTTAGCCTACCTCTTATTGATCCCCACCTAACCACCTATTTAAAAAACAAAAAATTTATGGATCCCGCCTGTTTAAAATACAGTCCTATGTGCTCTCCAAGATGCTCATGCTATAGGAAGAATCCCAATAAGGGTCTTGAAAGCCCAAGCACTTCTTAAAACAAAATTTCAAAGAAAGAGTTCAGATTTCTCAGACTCAAGAAGAAGATAGGAAGTAACAAGTTATCAAGATGTTTTATCAGTGACAAATCTAGTCATTCTACAAAAAATTGTCCCTCAAAATCCAAGAAGAAGAAGATCATGGCAGAGATCAACTCCCTTGGAATTGCAGTAGAAGAAAATGATGATCTTGAGTCAGTATTCTTTGCAAACGATGAATACAATCCATATGCTCTTCTTGCTATCTAAATTGATTTTGAAGAAGACACTTCTAGCTCTTCTAAATCAAATTCTTTGGATGAAGCTCTAGCTGAAACAACCATGATTATGGGACTTTTTGCTCTATCACCCCAAATTCAACTTCCTTGACCTAGGCAACAATCTTGTGGAAGGAAGAAATTCTAATAATTGAATTTTATGATACTGGATCCATTGCATCAATCATCCAACTAGATATCCTTCCGAGGCAGCATTGGTAGCCATGTTCATAGATGTTTATGGTAGCAAATAGTAAACCATTCAAAATTGAGTTGATTAGCAAGCTAATTACAATCAGACTTCTAGCAGGTCTCACAATCACCCACAAGTTCTATGGATCGGATCTTCCTCAGAAACCATTGCTTATAGGATTTGATATCTTGTGGGACTATTCTATAAATTGGACTCTGAAAGGACCCCAAGATTTTAAAGGTCATATCACTCCATGGATGCTTTCATCGGTACTTTTCAACATTAATACAGATGGAGACCTATTCAGTAAGTTCAAGAGGACCATAATTTCTTGATCGTATACAGAATCCCATGAAGAATTCAAGTCAAAGTGTGCTAAACCGCTTTGGACAAGATTAGAATTCTTTGTCAACTTGCCACTCAAACTACTTGAAAAATTTCACCAAAGTATAGTTGATCATGGGATTATGCTCTTAGAGAAGAAAAATGATTATTAGAGAGAAAGCAATTGACATTCTTCGAATGAAGATCAAGGATGGACGATTCAACTTTAGCTACATATTGCTGTTCTTCTCCAAGATTTTCCAGATGAGTTAACCACAAGGACCTAGATCTAGTAGTTTCTTGAAGTAGTTAATTACATGGCTCCATTTATTGAAAAATTCAGCAAATATACAAATGTCTTCTCTGCTCAACTCAAGAAAATAACTCCACCATTGTCATGCCCCGATCCGTAATCCAGAGGCCGTGAACAGTCGCCCGTTACCTTGGACACTGGCCCAACCCCGCCATGTATCCTCAAGGTAACGCAAGGCTAATATAATTTCAGTTACAAAAATTTTATTAGTATTTAAAATACAAAAGTCCTAAAATACATACATACATATATATATATATATACTACAAATGAAAGTTCCTTTGTTTCATATAATCATTCTAACATGATCAACTAATGTCCTCAAAGATACAGTGTAAGTTCCATACTGTGATACGTCTTTGACAATAGTCTCTGGAATTTGCGTACGTCGATGTCTATCAATGTATCTCTCTAAATACTATCTTTGTAAAATTTAAGGGAGTGAGGGGTGAGTAAAATTATTTACTTAGTGAGTGAATAATCATAGCATGTAGTTAATAAGTGGTGTGAAAATGGAGTATTAAAACCATATATATATATATATATATATTCTTTATACCATATTTCAAGTATGTATGATAATTTAAAACACATTTCTCTATCATCATCGTTCATAAAATATATGTATCAAATCTCATATCATAAATTGTAGAGTCATGCCAAAACAAGCTCTTGGCAAGGGTCACCTCGACCAATGACGAGCTACCAAGGGTTTTTTTTTTGTATGTAAACGAAAAACAACCCCAAAACCTTAGCGTTGGCATCGGGCCTCCCCAAGTGCTAGATTGAAATGTCATTTAGTCCTCCCTTTCGGTTCAACTTGGCTAGTCCAAAATATAGTATCATATACACGACACCTAACCATGTGGAGCGTCTGTATCTCGAGACATCGTAAACGTGTGACAATCTATATAACGACACGGGTCTGCTATAGCATACGAGGCGAGTCTACGTGGGACGACGCCTATCATATCATAATATCATGGCTATAAATACTATTCCCGATTTACGATCAAGGGGATTCAGGTACTAATGCCCGAATACCTAGTCTCATATCAAAATCATCAATAAACCAACCGTGCCATACATATCAAGGAAAATCATGAAAATCCAATATAGTATATTATAGCATATATCATCAAATTACATTTCATAATTTAAAATATGACACATATATTTTTCATCAAAATTTATGGATGCATATTAAAAAAAATTTGGGATACTCCATTTATCACATATCGCTACCAAACCATTTAACAAACCATTTCACAATTATTTCATAAAATCATGCTTTGAAAGCGATAGAATATGGTTTTACTCATTAAGTATATGTTAACAGTAAAAACTTACTCACTGGTACGGGAATGGTACACTACTCCCTTAAAATCTCGATTCTCAACTGAGTCGTCCCTTGAGTGTGGTATAGTCATCTACTCCTAAGACAACAACATATATATATGTCAATGCCCCTATTTCTTTTAATAAATTTCGGATTTTCAAATTCTATTTCTGCACAGTTTTAGGAAAAATATCATAATGTTCTCTATATAAATCATATTTGAATGATTCAAATTGTTGGTTAAAGCTAAGACATATATTTATATTTTTCATGTTCAACTCATCTCCAAATTCCCATTGCTCAAATTTATAAAGATCTATCTTCAATACAGTTCATACTTATATAACTAAATTTATGTAGTTTTGGTAAAAAATTCATATCGCAGTATATACATCTCTGATTTACATGATTCTAAGTTCTATTGAAAGATAAGAGACAGCTCTACAACGTTCATGTTCAGTATTTCCGTTAATTCCAAATATAGAATTTTATAAAATTTCATTTCTCCCTCAGTTCTAGTTCTAAATTACGTTTTGCATAGTTTTAGTAAAAACACCAGAACTTCCGGCGTACTATTCCGATTCAAGTGAATTTTAGCTCCTTTTAAAGATAAGATCACGAGCTAAAACTTTGATGTTTTAAGTTTCTCTAAATTATGTACAGAAAATATTTTAAAAGTTTGTACAACATACTGACTGTGCACAAAGGATGAAAAATAGAACATGCCATTTTGCTGTCACTTTCCAAAATCACTATAAATGACATTCTTAATGGAAATTTCTGTGCCATACCTTATTTTAAAGCTTAGGGAGTCTAGTTTATTTAGGAACAAAGGGTTTAAAAGTTCAAGTCCTACACAATGAGATATCATGGCAATACTACACATATCTCAAATCTAAAACAATCATATCTAGTATGCTAGTACATGCATTTAATTTCACTACTCGTAAAGACTTCAATTTTGAGTATTTTACCTTCCTTTGTATGATCTTTTGCTAACTAATATCCATCACCTTGATCTTAATTTTCTTGAAACCTTGATCGCCTTAACACCATAGTAATATAATTCATCAAACATCAATCTCTACAAAATCCTTATATTATCTCAATCAACTAGAGATATAGAGTAAAAGATATTCTTACCTCTTTCACTTGTATTCCTTCTCCAATGCTCCAAGAATTCCACTTGAACATTCAGCAATCCCTCTTTCCTTACTAAAATTTTCATCCAAGTAAGGAGAATAGAAGAGAAAATGGTTGGTTTTGGTCTTTTTATACACCAAATCAAACTATCTTGACCCCTTGATTTATTTTGCGTGCAATATCTTTACTCTACACTTGTTCTAAGTCTTTCTCCCATGCAAGATTGCTTAAAGCTACCTTCATTCACCTCCTTCATGTCAAATTCGTTTATGATGAATTTAAGCACAAAGAAAGGGGTTTTTGACCAACCAATGAGAATTCATGTAAAGATTTTTCAACCAATGAGGTTTCTCTTTGGTGGAATGAGCTTAGGTAGCCGCTATGTATGCTCTTGGCTAATGGTTGATCTCCGATTGTCATTCAATGGTTGGTTTTGCAACTTAGTCTCTCAAGTTCTAATATTTGGACTTTAGTTCCTAAACTTTTCAAAATTGTAAATTCGACCCTATGTGATTTTTTTTTAAATTTTCAAATTCACTTCTTTATGCTTATACTTAAGTGTTTTGGCTTTCGCTAGCAATTTTCAGTGATTGTAGGGCTTGCCGGCACTTTTTGGAAAAGTTTTCGTCTTACCGATGGAAATTTCAGTTTAAGTGATTTTAAGGGCAAAGTTTTAGAAATTTCAAATCATGTGTCTCAAATGCGTGCAGTATCATATATATGAACATAAGGAGAGTACATCATATACCGAGAGTCAGTGTTACAACCTTGGTCTAACAAATGCACAAAAATGGTAAAACTTGAAATCTTGGACTCTAAACCTCCACCATTAAAGATACTAGGAAATGATTTTAAAATTTTGAAGATAGATGCAAGTGATCACTATTGGAGTGCAATACTGATTGAGGAGACTCTAGATAAATTCAAACACATATGTGGATGCAAAAGTAGTGCCTTCACAACTACTAAATTGAATTACCATTCAACAATGAAAGAGATCTAGGTGGTAAAATGAGGAATTTAAAAATTCGAATTTCATCTTTTATTATACAATTTTATTGTTGAAATTGATATGTCATCATTTCTGGTGGTATTAAAGTTTAAACAAAAAACTCTTCCTCAACTGTAACTGTTAAGATTGGCACAATGGTTTTCTTAGTATCAATTTATAGTGAAGCATGTCAAAGGCAAAGACAACACCATATTTGACTTTCTGAGTAGAATTCCACAGGCAAATATCCCATTCAATAGTTTGATCCCATGCGTTTTAGTTATATATCTATTCTTTCCATGTCTTGATAGAGAATTAATGTCTCAGACCCATGAAAGATATTACCAAAACAGTCAGACCTTGGAGCTTATCGGTTTTCTTGTAGCTTATATTGAAAAATATGGATTAGATAACGGTCCTATTTTGGGCTTACTATTTAATCTGTTATGGCCATATTTGAAGATGCTCGAGATAAATGAAAGGTTTATCAGATTATTTCCAAAAGAAGTGGGTATTAATCAAAAACCAAACGGGAATTATTAGAATTTTGACTAAAGCCAATGCTTTATCAAGATATTTATCATCATGGATTTTCCCCATATAACTTTTCATCCAAGATCAAATGGACTTTGTCATTTATTAAAGACATTAATTGATTCAGAAAACTTATTAACCCAACTCCTACCATTTAGTCAAGGACCATTTGTGACAATTTTGCTGATATTAAACAAAGAAGATCCAAATTCTAATGACATCATAGTTGTTGATGGTTCTATTTTTGTCAACTTGGCCGAACAAGACCATTATGTGGGGATACTCCACATGTTTATAATTAATCACATTCCACTAGAATGTATTCCTAGACAAATCAGCGATAAAGGGACATATTTGTGGGAGCCAAATGATCTCTATCTGGCCCATTTCAAAAATAAAGTTGATCACGCAATGGGGTTTTTCATCAATGAGCAATCCAAGGATTGGGTAAATAATTATGATAACCATTCATCAGACTCTGATAAGTCAGGTCTTCCACCAAGCCCTAAGATTTCTCATTGGACAGAAGTGGACCCTCCATTTCCACCACCATTACCATGATGAAATTCTTCATGATGAGATTCCACTCATTTAACTTTTGTTTTTAGCTTTTGCTTTTTCAAAGTGTGTCATTTGCTTTTTAAAAGTATGTGCTTTTACTTTAGTCTTTGTAAAACCTGTGTGCAAGTTTTGTGGAGTGTAAGAAAAGCTTTGTATGAGTGTGGTGTGAGCTGTATGTTCAGTTTTTGTCTATGTATTGTGTCATGGATAATGTAATATGATGTGCTTTTTTTTTATTATAAATTTGAGGTTAGAAGGAGGTTTTGAGGAGCCCATTGTTCCCTTAAAAAATTCTCTATAAGAATTCTCTCTCTCACTCCGTCTAGTTCCCTCTCTTTATCTTCCTAACATATAATAGTTCTTAGTAGGATAATAGTCTGGTTATCCAGAGTATGTTCTATGATTGTAGCTTAATTTGATTTTCCACATTAGAAAAGAATTACTATGGATGTGTTTATTGTTATTTTTGTTTATTTCCTGTCTATAGATGTGTTTATTTTATGTTTTAAGACATTTTGTCCTTTTATAGTATCGTCAACTTTGATTAAATATATAAGTTGGAAACCAAAACTTGCAGGCTAATAGTCTACATGTTTTTTATAATACATAGATCTGGCATAACAATGCCATATATTTAATCATTGTTTCCTTGTCCTGTGTTCTTTTGTGCTCTTAGTTTGATCCTATTGTAGATTGGTATCAAATCCTAGGTCTAGTTTTTGAATTTAGATTTACGTTATAACATCTACTTTCTAAGATCATCTACAAGATACTCATATATTAAGAGAAATACTGTGGTCCAGAGTACTTGGTAAGACCTTGAGAGAAAGGCTGTAAGTCATCCATAGACATTGTTAGCATTCTCTTGACATTATGTCATTATCTAGATTGTTTTCCCTTTCATCCATTTCTACTAGTAGGTGTTCTAATGTTGATTGTGCATAATAATATGAGTACTATGTTGATGATACTGTTTCATAAGAGTCTTATTTATTAAATCCAAATAATACTTATCAGAACCACAAAAAAGGCTTTCAAAAGATTACAAAAATCTTTTCTAAGCCACCAAAAATAGTTAGAGAGTTAGCATTTTCTATGTCTTTAATCCAATTATGCATTCCTACCACATAGAGAGAGCAACTCCTTTCCTTTGGTTTTCCTTTATCTCACTTTCAAGCCTGGAAAAGAAATGGATACACCCACCTTCACTTTCGCACTGTGAGACTTGCCCTGAGTTTTCATGGAAGAAGAGATCTTCTTCTAGTGTCCAGAATAGCCCTATTAGACACTCGTTTTAAACTATACCAATACACCTGCATCACCACTCTCCAGACCACACTTAATGCTAGCACAATCTTGTGCACATTCTACCCAAACTTCAACCACTCTCTTATTGATCCCTACTTGACCACTTGTTTAAAACTTCAGATCTAGATAATAGGAGTCATCTTGTTCAAACCACCTAGCAGCTACCCACAATTACCAATTTGCCTATAGTGTCCAAAACCATGCTTTGTTCTAACAATTCCGATTTTACATGATGAAACTCTTCTCCTAACAGTTCACTCTGAGCATATGCTTATTCATACTCAGATCTGAGCATATGCTTATTCATACTCAGATCTCCAGACAAATTAAATGGGAGGAATTACTCAAACTCCTTCTTATCTCTTGGATCACACATTATGAACAAAACCAATAACTTCAACCCATCCAACAGTCTATGGCACAATTCATAAGCCAACCGGATGGATCTATTCATATCACTTTTGAATTAGAAAGACTAGTCCAAAATAATCCTTTCTCGATGATAAATATGATACAACAGGCTGATCCTCCTGATGATGGAGCATGTTGCTATCAAAGTTCAACCCCAATCTTATACTTCACAAACAAAGAGACTCCAACTTATCCCTCTCAAGATGACAAGTGACACAAGTATTAGGATATATGCTCATGCGAGTCATGCCTTGCTGATGATGATAAGGATGACTATGAAGATGAAAGTTAGAAAAAGTGGAGAGCAAGGAGGCATCATTCAACTTATTTTCAATGGAAACTTGAAAAGCTTTATAAAATGGGTGATGCTCATCTTGGCCTCTTGAGAGAATCTAGTCCAAGTAATTTCCAATATTATGTCATCTATTCATGTGACCATTTGGCTGATCTAGATACATATGAAGAAAGTAATGTGGAAGATTATACTAAATTACAATCAGAGAGTATACTCTGGATAACCAGGCTATTATCCTACTAAAAAATATTATATAGATTTAATAAATAAGACTCTTGTGGAATAGTATCATCTGCATACTACTCATATTGATATGCAGAATCAACATTAAAACACCAACTAGTAGAAGTGGATGAAAGGGAAGATGATCTAGGTAATGACATAATGTCAAGAGAATATGAACAATGTCTATGAACGACTAACAACCTTCTCCTCAAGGTCTTTCCATGTCCTCTAGACTACAGTATTTCTTTTTTCATGGATTTGGGGATTAATTCTCTATCAAGACATAGAATGAATGGATATATCATCAAAATACATGGGATTAGACTATTGAAAGGGATCTTTGCTGGTGGAATTCTGTTCAAAAAGTCTGCAATAGTGTTTTCCTTGCCTTTGACATGTTTCACCTTAAACTAGTATTGAGAAAACCATTGTGTCAATTGTAATAGTTGCGGTTGGATAAGAGGTTTTTTTTTTTGAACTTTAATGCCATTGGAAATGATGACATTTTCATTTCAACGATAAAATTGTATGACAAAAGATAAAATTCAAAATTTTGAATTTCTCATTTTACTACTAAGATCTCTTTGATTGTTGAATGGTAATTTCATTCAGTAGTTTTAAAGACACCACTTTTGTATCGACAAGTGTATAATTTTTTCTGAAGTCTTCTCCATCAATATTATACTGCAATAGTGATCACTTGCATAAGTTTTCAAAATTCTAAGATGATTTTCTAGTATCTTTAATGGTGGAAGTTTAGACGCCAAGATTTTAAGTTGTTTCACTGCTTCTGTACATTTGTTAGACTGTGGTATAGTTGATTTCTTAAGTTGAGCAAAGAGAACATCTGTATATTTGCTGAATTTTTCAATCAATGGAACCATGTAAATGACTACTCCAAGAAATTTCTGCATTTGGGTCCTTGTGGTCAGCTCATCTAAAAAATCTTGGAGAAGAACAACAATATGTGGTTGAAATTGCATTTGTCTGTCTTTAATCTTTTTTCCAAGAAAGTCAATTTCTTTTTCTCCAGTAATCATTTTCTTTTCTGAGAGTACAATTCCATGATCAACAGTGATCTGGTGCAATATTTGAAAGAGTGCAAGGTGATTTTTAACAGTGTTTGAGAAAAGAAGAATGTTATCAATGTAAATAAGGATATTTGGGACCATCGATCTATAGATTCTCATTATTGTTTTTTGAAACTTTGAAGGTGCTGTTTTGAGACCAAAAGACATTAATACCTACTAAAAATGTTGGCTTGAAATGCAAAATGTCGTCTTCAACCTATCCTCTGTTAAAATAAAGTTGCATAGAATCCTGCTTTCTAATCAAACTTACTGAAAATTGTTGCATGGCGTTGGTATTGGAGTGGTGATTCCTTTCAAGGTAGAGGGAACTTATTGTCTTCAAGAAATTTGTTCAATGGCTGGTAATTGATAACCAATCTGAGCTTTCCTCGAATCTGCTCTGATCTTTTGTTGACATAGAATGCTTGATCTGGTTTGTAGGCTCTTCAATTCTATGAGGGCTAATTTGTAATGATCTGGTTTTATTCCAGGATAGGTAGCACTTGTTGGGGGTGTTATCCATAAGTGGTTTGAATGATTACTTGACAAAGAATTCTAATCTTGTCCAAAATTACTAAGGTGCTATTAAGCAAGATAGCAAAAGCTAATGTAAATTTGCATCCATCCAAATCGCTGCCCCAGTTGGTGTTTAAATGCCCAACGAGATACAAATCATCTCCTTCGTAACACAAGAAGAGGTCCGTAATTCTCTTAAAATATCTCAGAATCATTTCACTGTTCTCCAGTGACCCCTTTCAGAATTCGATTATATCTACTCACTAAACCGACTGTAAAACAAATATCTAATCATTTACACAACTTCATGTACATCAAATTTCCACTACACTGGCATAAGGAATTTTACTCATCTCCTTTATCTCTTCCTTAGTTTTAAAATACATGTTAAGATTCAGGCTTTCACCTTTATTAATGGGAGTATCTATAGGGTTGCAATCGCTTATCACGAAGTGCTCAAGAATCTTTTTAATATAGGACTTTTGTGAAAAGGCCAACACCCACTCGAGCAATCCCATTAGATCTTAACTCCAAGAATGAACTCAGTCTCACTTATGTCCTTCATATAAAACTTGATGATGACCATGTTTTGATGGTCATAAGATATTTTCTATTGTTCCTACCCAGTAGAATGTCATCCATATATAAGGACATGATCACAAAGGAGGAAGTAAAACGTATCATATACATGCAATGGACCTCCTTAATCATCATGAACCCATAAGATATCACATTCTCATTAAATCTCAGGTACTACTGCCTGGATGATTGCTTAACACCATATATCGACTTCTAAAGTTGACAGATCTTATCCTCCTAACCTAGAGGAACAAAGCCAGATGGTTGTTCTATATAAATCTCCTCATCCAAGCTTCCATTCAGGAAGGTAGTCTTGACGTTCATTTGGTGTAACTCTAGATCCATGTCCATGTCAATTGTTAAAAGTAAATAGATCAAGATAAATTTGACTACTGGGGAGAAAGTCTCCTCAAAGTCTATGCTCTTAATTTGAGTGTAACCTTTAGCTTCTAGATGGGCCTTATACATTTCCACTGGTCCATCAGTCTTTCTTATGATCTTGAGAACTCACTTATTCTCAATAGCCTTTCCACCCTTATGCAAATCAACTAGGTCCCAGACCCTATTGATTTTCATATATTCCATCTCTTCTTCTATGGCCTTCAACTAATGGTGCTTTGTAAGACCCTTAAGAGCCGTTTGAGCTCCTCCTCATCCTCAGGAGTCATAATGAGGGTTTCACTCTTAATCAGGAAATGACATTTATGTACGTGTCCTTGATTGCTCCTATGAATAGGGGGAAGCTCTTTAACTCTAAATAAATGACTCCCACTAAGACCAAAATCCGTAATGGGTTCTTGGGTCATGCCGCTAGGCTCAGCTGAGCCACTAGACTTATCCATCTCATAAAAGGTAAAGTCCTGATCGATTTCCCCTTTCTCAAGGAAATCATTCTCAAGAGACGTGGCATCACGAGACTTAATCTCACTGAAAGTGCTATCTATATGTTTACCTAAGAATATATAACCTTTGAAGTGTTTTGAGTTTGTTAAAGATATACTTTTTTCCTCATAGGTCTACCTTGATATGTGGATGTGAGAAATCATGAATATATGCGACGCATCCCCATAGTCTCAAGTGGCTAAGGTTAGGCTGTCTCCTTATTCAAAGCTCATATGGGGTATGGACTACGAACTTTGATAGGAGATGGTTAAGGATACAGACAGTAGTTAATAAAGTATCTCCTTAATAGGAGATGAACAAATTGACCTGTGCCATCATAGAACTAACTATCTCCAACAAACTCCTATTCCTCATCTCGACTACTCCATCCTACTGAGGAGTAATAGAAATAGTCAATTGTCTCATTATACCCTTTCGAATCAAAACTCCTTGAATTATTCAGACAAATACTCACACCCTTGATCGATTCTGAGAGTTTCACTCTTAAGTCTAACTGATTTTCAATCTCGCGTATTAACATAACCGAAATGAGCATAATCGTCTATGAATATAATAAAATACATAACATTATTTTAGGCTCTCACATTCGTGGGGTCATAGATATCAAAGTGGACCAACTACAATGGAGTTCCAGATCTCATTACCTTGCCAAATGGTTTTCTTGTAGATTTGCCAGCTAGACTCATATATGGGCAACTCAAGTCTAGTTAGCGGGACCACTCATGGTTAACCGGTTCATCCTTTGTTGTCCTATGTGTCCAAGTCCACTATACCATACATTTGTATTATTATCATTACAATCAGATATAAAGGCAATAGAAGAATTATAATTAAAGGAAATAGCATCCAATGTATGTATTCCATCATGGGCAAGACCAGAATAAATCAAAGAACTATCATATTAAATACAAGTAGAAGAGTTTCCAAAAGATAAAGAATGTCCTAAGTGATCTAAATAAAGTACAGAAATAAGAATCCGTCGAATATTTGGAGCATAAAGAATGTCGTGCAGGTATAGAGTCTTGGTACTTCGTAGTTTCAGCTTGTAAGTGTCAATCCCTATATCGACTACAAATGCTTCATTCCCCACATAAATCCTTCTGGCCGGAGGACTTATTTGACAGAAGTTCACATACGTGCTCCTGTCTCGAACTACAAGGTTAGTGGTTCATGAGTCTATAATCCACAAAAAAAGAATAATAAGTGAGCACTACAATAGAGGAGACAAAACTCAAACCATGTAAAGAAAAATGACGTACCTTTTATTATCACACTTACGAGCAAAATGACCAAGTTTCCTATATATGTAGTACTTTACATTGGCCATATCAGGATCCTTCTTCTTGTACTTTTATATTTTGTTGTTAGATATGTCGGATACCTTCTTTGAGCATGGACTCAGGTCTTCTTCTCATACTTTTTCCATTTATGTTTGGTGCCATGGGAGCTATTGCTCGACTCTGTTGCATAAGTATGACCCGAGTACGGCCTACTCGCTTACAGGAACTCCTCTTCAAGCTCACAATGCTTGCTCACATCAGCCAAAGTACAAACACTCTCATCATGCATAAGGCAGATTTTCTAGTCTCCCATGAATCAGGTAATGATTGAATCACACCCGGTACCTGAAGCTTATCTGAGATGAACTCACTCGCATTTCTTAATCCAACAATCATACTCGACATTTGTATCAAATATTGCTTCATCGTATAATCAACCATTTTCTTATAAGTGACAAATTTATAAGTCAACATCCTCATCTTAAGAGCTGAGAGAGGACCATAATGATCTTTTAGAATGAACCAAACCGACATAGCCATAGGATACTGCTCATAAACCGTGATAAGTCATCGTACATATTACTAATTAGAATCGCCCTAACCTGGCTATACTTTTTTTTTCCAAGTACCATAAACTTCCTGGTCCCGTCTAACTTGAGGTGTGGTACCCTCTCTGAGGTTTACTATTTCGTATCTTAGAATCTTAGAAAGATCCTACTCCTCAAACACAAACCAAATCTTTCGGTGTCAAATGTCATAATTGTTATCGTTCAGTTTATCTTTCTTGCAAAAAAATAACACGATAGTTTTTGATGCAGCCATGGTCTCTGGTACATAAAAAAGAGAGACTTTAATAACTTATTAATACTTATTCACATATTTTGTATACCTTCTGAATCAATAAATATGAAATAGTTCAAATGTGAAACCTAAAGCGAATGAATAAATCAACAAACCTATCTACCATAACCTGAGGTTACATCTTACCATCCATACTTAAATTCGGTACACAAAAACTTACAAAAAGTCATAATTATTGGCGTGAGACCCTCAAAAATAAAAAAAATCAAGTTCAGAATAGCTTGATGAGCTGGCGAAGATCGGACGTGCCACCATACGCTAGCGATGGTGCTGGTATGCGTCAGTGGTAGTGCTGCCACGTATCGGTGCTTGATGCATGGCATGATTGGCATGCACGCAATCTACATCCCGGGTCTGGATGTGTGTCGAGATACGGTCTGGGTCGCATCCGACCCAGACCCGACCCATCATGCACATTGACGTGCTTGCACCTGCACCTATCACACGCCTCAGTACGCATGTTGTGCACGCGCTCATGGGTCTCGGTTGAATCTTCTTTGCTCAACTTTCTACGAGCGAGTCTCCACGAGTTGGATGTCGGAAAACTCATTTTCGGTCGCTTTTTGTTATTGATTTTGGTCTGAAATAGCAATGGGATATCCTCCATTCATTTTAAACTCGATTTTTGCAAGATTAAAGCCTTAGTCATGGTGATTCAAGCCCCCTCTGTTGCGGCCCTTTGTAGCCAATGGAAAAAGTACCTTTTTGGTGACTAAAATGCATAATTAATGTATCAAACATGTAGATTAGAAGATCAGAAACATATATAAACCATTTTCACAAATCAATTCGTTCTCTAATATGATAAATCTAAGGTTTTGTAGTCGGTATGATTGAGAACTTCAACCGGACATTTTATAACCTAATCATGCTTCGAAAATTCAACAAAAACTATATTTGTCATCCTTGAGTCCTGGATAATGTCATGGTCTTATCGGATTCATGAAACTCATTCATGATTCGAATCCTAAATTTTACCCAACACATTTTTTTATCCCAAAAAATTCCAAAAAATTTATAAATAAATCTAAACAAGTTTTGATACTAAGTTAGATTTATTCTACGATATGGAAGCATGGAAAATAAAATTATTGTACAAAATAAATAGAATTGAAATTTTAGGGATTGTATCTTAAAGTATAGATTTACAAAATTGTGAACCGCGAGATCTCTCAAACAAATCACATGGTTGAGCTTATGATCACGTAAAATGAACCACCGCCACAACATCACAATACCTCAACCTTAAATCCAGTGATCTAAATGATGAGAAAAAATTTTGTTATTCAATTAGAGGGGAGGGGTGAGTAGTTGAATATGGACTTTTTGAAATTTTGTGAATTTAAAAACAATGTGACAGTAAGTGAAAAACAAATAAAGAAGACATATAGAATTTTTATAGTGGTTTTACCAAACCCGATATACGTCCGCTCCCAGGCTCTCCCTGGATTTTTCACTAAATGCTTAGTTTACAAACTTGTTTATAGTTTCCAGTTCAATCTCATACAGTGTTACGTCTGAACACCACAATTCAATCTTACTCAAATTGAATTTTGACTTCTCTAGACTTAGGGCAATGTCACACACTTCTTAGTCTTTGATACTTGACTTAATCTATGAAATGGATGTCAAGAATTGAGGCTTACTTTCTTTATATTTGACAGTATGAAAAATTAATCGAGACAATACAATTTGAAGGCTTTAAAGTACACACATATTTTGTAGTATTCAATAGAGCTTTTAATTCAAGTCGTTGTGTCTCGTCATAACCATCTCCATCTTTTGCTTCAGTATTTATTAAGATATTGAATAGATCCGTTGAAAGTTGATGGTAGTTGTTGCATCCGAACGTTGGACATTTAATTTCCATTATTAAAGCTTCTGCTATTGTTCCTTCATTCGTGTTGAGTTTTCGTTCCTTTTACTGGCACCTCTTTTAAATAGGTTAATCAGAACTTTTTTGTGCTGTATTTGAATGTTAATTTTGATAGAAAAGGAAACATTTTAGAAATCGAAGAAATAAGGAGTCCATTAGGTTCAAAATTGTTTCCCAGATCTGATTTTTGATACACGCAGGTCGACAAACTTGATGAAGACATCGATCTAAATTTGAAACATTTCTATTGTATTTCTATGCAAACAGGTCAACAAGATACTATTCCAGGTCCATAAAGAACTATGCTAAACAAAATTGGTGGACATGTGATTTTTAATTGGTCGATGTATTCATATGTGTCGATAAGTTTTCAGCCGTGTCAATGTGTAATGTTTCAGACTTTGTGAAGAGTAGGTCGAGAAGTCCTTTTAATGCATCAACATGTTCCTATTCAGGCAACAAAGTGGTGGACGTGTGTAATTCAATTGGTCGATGTGCATATGTTGTGTTGACAAGTTGATAACGGGTCAACGTTTGATTTAATGAACAAACAAGGATCAGGTCGACAGGTCTCTCAGCATACATCGACATGCTACAGTGCAATTACAAATTGGTGGACTTGGATAGATAAATTGGTCGATGTGTTTTCTATATGTCGATAGCAATTTTGACATGTCAATGTGAATTTTATAAAGACCTATATACACAAGTCGACATATGCCAATCTCAAGTTGACGTGTTATTATTCATTGGTTGAATTGGTCAACATGTCTAAGTAAATTGGTTTACGTGTTTTTGGCCTGGTCGACAAAGACTTGATGTGTCGATGTTTGTATTTCAGAGTCAAGAACTAATAGGTTGATGTGCTAACCACTCAGGTTCATGTGTTCCTGTTGAGAGGTTAGATTAATCGACATAGTGTATGAAATTGGTCGACCTAGCACTGTTAAGGTTGATGTGTTGTGAACTAGCAGGTTGATGTGTTGTATTAACGGGTTGGCATGTCACTATTCATAAGTTAAATTGGTTGATGTGTATGAATAAATTGGTTGACATGTCACTATTCTTATTGTATCAGGTCGACATGATTTATGCCTAGATTGATGTGTTGGAATGTCATAGCTATAAGACCTTTAGGTTCGGGTCGACAAGTCTTTTTTATACATTGACATATCCCTATTTAAATTAAACTTGGTCAACATATCATTCTAAATTTGTCCACCTGACAGCCTACAGGTTGATGTGTGCTTGTGTAGGTTGAAATATTCAGACATATGTTTTTATAGAAAACATTTGGCTCAGGTCGACAAGAACATCAAACAGGTCAATGTGTGTGTGAATGTCACAGGTCGATGTGTTTTCTAACTAGGTCAACCTGTACTGTATACTCTTGAATTTTCTAACTGTTTTTCTTATTTTCTTGAATTATTTTTCTTTTACTCTTTCATCATAAAAACTCTACTAGGTCAACATTTTCCCCCTTTTTGATAATGACAAAACTCTTATTGCTTAATCTATGATGCTTAGTTAAGTTAAATCCTAATTTCTAGACATTTGTACTTGTTTGTCTTCATTTAGGCATGCCGGCCTACTTAGCATGTTTCTAGCTTTGTACATATAGCAGATCGTACATGCAGTAGCACATTTTCATACTTTCAGCAGCACATAGCATACTTTTATGTTATTATTTAGCAGGTAGTAAACATCACGTATGCTTTAGCACACAAGCAGCATATATATATACTTTAGCACACAAGCATCCAATATCCCAGCATATTTAACACACTATTCATTCCATTCAAAGCGCATATACCTAGCTAACTCATCAACGCACTTTAGCACTCAGCACAAGCATGATACATTTCATCATAGAGAGCACATACACATATATTGTAGTACATACACCATACTAGCACACTAGCATTTCTTCTTCCCCTTTTTGTCATCAACAAACTAAGATTACACTTCAACACTACTTAGCACTACATGCAAGCACTTCAAGCACTTCAAGCACTAGTTTGGGCACAGAGTATTTCATCTACTCACAGCACATTCATTCAACCATGCATGAGCTAAGCCATAGTTAACATGCACATTTCAGCAGCAAGAGTATACATCCAATTTACAATCCATATTTCACAGTAGTAAGAGAACCAGAAGTAAGAGAACTAGAAAATGCTTTGAATAGAACTAGAAAATAACATAATCAGAGTTGGAAAGGTTTGTAGACCAAGTCAGATAATAGAAAAGAGATTAGACTCCTACACTAGAAGGACTTTGATGGTTTTGGATCTTTCTTTCACTTCCCATTCTCCTTCATTAAGGCATCAAATTTTTCTTGTACGTTGGAAAGATTCATTCTGTTAAAGCAACACATTTGACCAATCATGGTTTGTTGTCACATCCCGATCCTCGATCTGAGACAGTGAAAAGTGGCCCGTTTCCTCGTATCCTATGCATAAAGCACACATATCCCGAGGCAACACTAGGCTATCAAAACATAGTCTTTCCAAATGCATTTTCCCAAGTAAACCTTTACAATTAACAATGTACAAGTATGCAAATCAGTATGAGAGTTCCAATCCATAACATAAATAGAGTCACACAAGATATGTTTCATATTTAACTCATCTTCCAATTCTCACTGTATAAATTTATAAAATTTTGTCATTGGTCTGGTTTGGATTTTTATAACTCAATTTGCATAATTTAGGTAGTTTCCTTATATCTCCTAACATATAACTCCAAATTGATTAATTTTGGTCCCATATGAAAGATAAGAGAGAGTACTATAACTTTCATTTTGAACATTTCCTCTGATTCTAAACTCAAAATTTCAGAAATTCAAAATTTTTTCTCAATTTTATTCTAAACTCATGCTCTGTCATATCTCAGTGAAAGTGCTATAATGTTTAGCATCCTACTCTAAAATAAGCAAAATTTAGATATGTTAAAGATGAGACAAAGACCTACAACTTTGGTATTTGGAGTGTTTCTTAATTATGTCTAGAAGAGGATCGAAATGGGTCACTAAAAATTCTGCTAATATATGGTCGAAAATAGAGGAACACTCTGCACAGTCTTGGAAGAATTACCATAACGTTTGGTATAGAAATCGGATTTAGGTGATTCTTATCTCGTTAGAAAGATAAGATCTAGAGCTACAACTTTTGTGTTTAGCACTTGGACAGATTCTGTCGGGAAGATATATAAAATATTAGAGGCAGTTTCTACCAAAAATAGGGCAGAATGGAGTTCTTTCTCCTCATTTGGTCTTTCTAACTGTAGGCCTCCTCATTGTTCACCAAGTTAGGCCTCTCATTTTGGCTCCAAATTTAGATATGTTGTGTTGGGTTTGAGGGGAATGATTCTACATAAAAATTTCAAAGTGTGGTTTGAAGAAATCATACATTTCTTTAAGAATGTAGCTCACGGCTCCCCTAAATTCTCACCAAGCAAAACTTCTCATTTTGCTCCAATTTTTGGATATGTTGTAGTTCAATTTGTGAGGAATTGATCTATGTAAAAATTTTGGGGTGGTGTTGTAGGAAAATTTGGAGTATTCCCGCCTTGAAGCTCATGGCCTAGAGAAGAAAATGAAGAGTCTTGCTTTTTTGGCTTTGAAGGTTTCACGGTTTTGAAGAAGATTAATGAGCCAAAGTGTTCTCTTTATTTAGTTACTCCATCCAATCCTAGCCATTCAACCTCTTCAATATCAATTTTTGTCCATTGGATTATTTTGTCACAACATGCTTCACTCTCTTTCTCTCTCCTACGTTTTTGGCCATTCTCTCACACTACAAACACTCTTTTCTCATACTACACTCAAATCTTCATTAATTGTATGTCTCCCAATAACCAAGATTTAAAGGTCTACAATTTTTATCCAATTCTAAGTTAAATCCATACCATTGGTTTGTTGTCAAGGAAGCCCATACCCTATCACTCAATGAATAGTGTTCTTTGTCTCCCACTAACTAAATCCAATGGTCTAAATTAATTCACCTAACTTCCACTCAATCTCCACCCTTGGAATTTTCTTCTCAAAGCCAAGAAAATTTTCTTCTCTCTCTCTCTCTCTTTCAGCCAACACATCAAACCCATTCCTTCTTCCTTGTTGTTCACGTTTTGGGGAAAGGCACACATTATGCTGGTTTGCTTCAATCTCCACAATTGATCATTTAAGGTTTATTCCTCACCTTTGGATCATTTTTCACCAACAATAATTTATTTTCTCTCATTCCATTTATCCAATGGTTAATACTCTAGTCACAAATCAAATCAAAGGGTCCTAATTATCCATTCATACCACAACTTTATTATCTTTTCTTCTAAATCCTTGTTAATTCAAATTAGTCTCTTGACTTATAAGAATTTCATTTTGACCCCAAAAATTTTTATAATTCTAAGTTAGACCCAAACCTCATATTAAGCCAAATTTAATTTATCCCGCGTCAAAACGTGATCGTTTAGCCTTTCTGAGACACGTTCAACCTAGCTAGGGTTTTGCCGATGATTTGTCAAAAAATTTGCGTTTTAACTTTACGAAGTAAGATCTACCTAAATTAGAGGTTCTTATACACTCTAGAGTTATTCTCATTATTATTAGACCATCGGTAGTCATTTTGAAAATTTTTGAATTCCAGAAGATTTGGGCTGAAATTTTTCAGGAACGGTTTTAGTGGAAAATTTCTTAGAGGATTTCTTATATAGAACATGAGCAATATCATATATAAAACAAAGAGAAGTATAATAGTGTGTATAATGAGGTGTCACTGTTATATTTTCTAACTCCCTAAAAATAAGTTTCGTTTTCAAAACTTTAAGAAAACTATACAGAGAAAAGCTGGAGGTCCTGTCTCCTCATGGCTTCCTCGGGCTCCTAGATCTCACTCTCGACCTGGTCACTCCTCCATAAGACTCGGATTAAAGGAACTTCCTTGCTCCGCAGCTTCCTAATCTGCCGATCAAAAATAGCCACGGGCTGAACTAGTAGACTCAAGTCTTTACGTAACTCAACTAGCGGAGGCTCTAGGATATGAGAAGGATTGGATAGGTATTTCTTGAGTACCGAGACATGAAAGACGTTATGACCGTATGAAACTCTCATGCATTGAGGACTTTAAACACAAACATACTCGGGAATGTTTTCAAGACTCTCTTCATACATAGCTCTCAATCTAGGGCTCTGATACCAAGTGAATTGTCACTCCCCAAATTGGGATCGTGAGCAGCCGCCCGTTGTCCTGAATGCCATCTGTATTTTTACAGAAAATCAGGCAGAACCTCCCCGCATATTGGAGGTCTCCCATATAGCAATTAACCTGCTACCTGTACAATAGGGCTAACCTGGCCTCACAATACATAAATCAAATCTCAACATCAGACCAACACATCCATACCGCACAATCCAGGACAACGCAAGGCTAGCAAAACGAATTTTCATAGTCCTAACAACAGACCTCTACTGCCATGCCCCTGCCAAAGGCATGGACTACCGCTAGTCGCTCCTCCTGTGATTTAGAGGTGGCACCGAGCGGTCCTAAAGTACACTTCTAGGACATGACACATTCCCAAGTAACATACACAATGAATAGAAATTGGCTCAATACGAGTGTTATGCAATGACATGAGAGTTTCACAATTTAAATATCTATATTTGCACAGTTATTCCAAAAATATACAATAGTCATCTATAGACCTCAAAATACATATACATCATCAATACAATTTTTAAATCACGAAATTGTAGCGAAAATATACAATGACTTCTCGTGTCCAGACCAGATCTCCCATGATACTGAGTGTCTTAAAAGCAATGCTCATTGCCAAATACTATCTCTGAAACAAGAAGGGAAATAAGGGGTGAGTACTCAGGGAAGAATACTCAGTGAGTGAGTGGGTCAATACAATTGTCTAATAAGAATTGTGAAACTGGAGTGTCAAAGCGTAAGTATACAAATCATACTTCAAATCATCATGCTTTTCATTTCAACAATATATAATTAGCACGCATTATCAAGTCAAATATGCATCCTAAACACTGTCATTTAAAAATCATAGAGCTGCCAGTCGAAAGTGTTCTTGTAGAGGTCTACCTCGACCTATGACAGGCATACCGGGGGTGTTATATACAGATTTATTTAAAATGCTCTCTACCCTGACATTGGCGTGGACCTCGTCCAGGTGCTAGACTTGGAGAGAGTATCCAAATCCTCTCCCTTTTCGGGTTCAACCTGGCTAGTACCGTGTCGTTAATAAAATCGAGACAACTCGTGGGACACCCCAGATCTAGGCATATCCGGACGCCAGCTAAGCGCCTCTCACGATGTCCTTCGTAGCTACGAAACAATACATACCAAAGCCCTCAAGGTCAAAATCAATATCGTATCAAGAATGTGCCGTAATCAGGTTCACAAACCAATACAATATATAGCGTAAAATGACACATTATACATTTCAACCACATGGATGCATAATTTCATAATTCAACCAAATTTTTTTAGACACTCCATCGGTTCACAAAAAGTCAGTTCTGAAATTAGTCAAAACATTTCAAGCACACGACAAATCATGCTCATTTATCAAAATGTTGTAAAACAGGATTTACATATTAAACAAAAGTATTGAAATAAATCTCACTCACATTACTCTGGAGGCTTTCTCATTACACTATCACCACAGAACAATGCCCTCTAGGCATAGATGCATTGGAGTTCCTTTTTCCCATGCATTATGCCATATATTTGCCCAAGAATGACCTCCAAGACATCTTCGATTGTACAGAAAATTTCTGCACTCTTTTCCCTTCCAACTTCATCCAAAATCATACACTTATAAGTCTCATTATCACAAAATTTTTCTTACACTTCACCAATACAAATCCATGCTTTCTTGTACTCCATAATCCAATGAAATTTATACTCAAGGTCCCTAAACTCACTGCCCTTATTTGGCTCCCATCTCACTCACATAACATCTCTCATTGGTACCACATTTCTACACATATGAACCAACAATTTAGCACACACACCCCAAAGCAAATTTATGCATTTCACACTCCAAAATTCCTCCAATACTGCAGATAATTAGACAGAACTTCTACCAAAATTTGTGACCATCTAGGTCCACTCTCCTAAGGTTGCTGAAAATTCTACAAATCTAGCCTAGGTTCATTCTTCACAAATTTGGGATTGAAACAATCCATTTTCTTATGCCAAATTCCTGCACACCTAAACTAAGTTAGGCCCATGTTTCTACTTCCTCCTAGGGTCATTTTAAACACCAAAGATAGTCCATTAGAAAGCCCATCCAAAATTCCCTAATTTCCTTATTTTTTTCAACAATTTCGGCCCCCCTCTTGTTCCCTAACAATCCAACCTTATCATGGCATGAAATTTAAGTATGTAATGGACAAAGAGGAGAGGATAACACTTACCAAAATTTCTGGACGAAAATTGAAGGAAGTGCAGAATTTTTCCGTGGATTTGGACTTCTGGCTCTTCAAATTCCACCAAGAAATCTTTGCCCTTTAGTCTCCAGTCTTGGATAGGATGTTGTGAGGCTTGAGGGAAGTTGTTTGAAGGTAGGCTGTCCATGATGAGAAGAAGGAAGGAGAAGAGCATTTCACGAAGGAGGTTTCTCTCTTGGCTTCACTCATGGGTTCTTTGCTGGAAAATGCAGAATATTAAGGGTTTTTGTTCTCTTAAGTGACCCTTCTTTTCCTAATTGCACATTAGTCCTTCCTTAATTTTAATTTACACCAAAACCCCAAATCTTGGCCATCTATAACTTTTTCAGTCATGATCTCCCTCTCCACATGTTGCCACTTGTCATGATCTCACATTCCCCCATAAAGCACTTTTATAAATTCCATGAACATTAATTTCATGTCCTTTGAGTCTATCCACAAGTCCTAGCTTTGACCCGAGACCGGTCAAAATTACTATTCATTTCAAAAATTTCTAAAATCATACACTGGATGCAACTTTTTGTTCTGAGTCTAGTGCTATAGATCTCGTGCTAATATGAGATCGTTTGACTATCCAAACGTCCTCCAGAGTGAAGGTAAGCGCCGATCGGTTGAAAATTAACCTAGGCCTCGAAATTCATGAAATGTTGCTACAAGCTTTATTTTCCACATAGAATCACACAAATATAAGTCTCAAATGAAAACGAGACCGTTTGCTCGGACAAATTTCAGTTCTGTCTAGAATTAGGGTTTCTTTGATGAGAATTCTTAGGGTTCCGAGCCTTCTCCAGGCCAACACTCAAATTTCACCCTTCCACTTAGAGCAATCATCTTTAAAACATATCTAGCACATGTAATTCCCACGGCGTTAATTTCGCACGCGTGGATTTCATTTTGACTCGGCAGGGTCAATTTCCCTACGCGCCGAGCAATTTTTAGGAATCTCTCAGAATTATAATTTGACTTAGGAAAATCATTTGAAGAGTGATTGGTTGGATGCTTGATGATTCACCTTCCTCAGTTCTCTTTTCCTTTCTTGGAAGATTTTTGGTTTCTTTATCAGGCTCAGCCTTAGTCTTCTCAATCTATCTCTTCTCTGTTTGTCCTTCTTTCCTTACCCATTCTCCCTCATCGTTACTCATCTATTTTACCCTTAGCATTGAGGATGCATTGATTGAATTCTTATCACTCAATTCAATAATTGAATCCTTTTCCAATTCCATTCTATTCTTAGACAATATGTCAGTTATCATACTAACATAGGGTAGGAGAGAGCTCTCGGATCTATGTGTGGAGATCATAAAATAGGAAACTATATAATGGAAGCTGGGATTCTTTTCACTAATAATGCAAGCCATTAACCACAAGTCTTCCTTCAAAATTATAGTATAGTTGCCTCTTCTAGATCTCAATACATAACTGACTATCAAATATGTTGACCTAGTAAAGTATTGATGATGAAAGGTTAGAAAGAAAATAGTTCAAGAAAATAAGAAAATAGTTAAAAAATTCAGAATCCTACAATGCAGGTCGACCTGCTTAGAAAACACATCGACCTGTGACATTTACACATACAGGTCGACCCGTTTAATGCTCTTGTCGACTGAGTCAAATGTTTTCTATTGAAAACATAAGTCTGAATACTTTGACCTATAGATAGTCAGGTGGACCAATTTAAAATTACATATCAACCAATTACTCAAGCACATCGACCTGAATACATCAGGTATCGATACTAAAAAAAGAGAATATATTAGGACATCAATGTCTGCACAAACCTTGTCGACACAAAGAAATAGGAATACTAGCACGTCGACCAATTTATCTCAACACATCAACCAATTGTTTTTGTAAATAGTGACACATCAACCTGTTCTCTATACACATCAACCTGCTTTGCAAAAATACATCAACCTATTTTTCAACACATCAACCTGAATAGTGTCATGTCCACCAATTTTAAATACTGTGTCTACCAATTTAAAGACCAAATAGTAACATATCAACCTAATGGTTTGATATATCAACCTATTAGTCATTGATCGTGAAATACACACATCAACTCAGAGTCATGCTTGTCGACTTAACCTAAACACATCAACCAATTCATTTCATCACATCGATTAATTTGACAAATGAATAGTGACACAACAACCTTTGATGAGTACATGTCGACCCGTCCATTATGTTTTGTAAATAAACACACATCGACACAGTAAAAGTCTTATCAACCTGCTGAGACACATCGACCAATTGAATTACTCAGGTCTACCAATTTTTGAATCTTGTCAACCTGATATTCAATTGCTCATTAAAATACACATCGACCTATTAGTTTCATATCGACACAACATATGCACATCAATCAATTAAATTCCACATATCGACCAATTTGTTACATGAATAACAACATGTCGATGCACCAAATTAGACTTGTCGACTTACCTCTCACAAAGTCAGAGAGATTACACATCAACACGGTTGAAATGTTGTCGACACGGAGAAACACATTAACCAATTCAAAAACTCGTGTCCACCAATTTCATTTGGCACAGTTCCTTGTCGACCTAGAATAGTTTCTTATCAACCTGCTTGCATAGAAATACACTAGAAATAATTCAAAGTTAGGTCGATGTCCACAATAGACTTGTCGACCTACGTGTGTCAGAAACCAAATCTGGGAAACATTTTTGAATCTAACGGACCCATTCTTTCTTCGATTTCTGAAATATTTCATTTTCTATCAAAGTTAACGTTCAAATGCAGTGCAAACAAAGTTTGATTTGCCTATTTAAAAGAGGCGTCAATAAAAAGAACGAAACAATGCAAATGAAGGAATAGTTATAGAAGCAGTAATGGCGGAAATTAAATGTCTAACGTTCGAATACAACAACCTTCACCAACCCTCAATGGCTCTATTCAATGCTTCAATAAATACCGAGAGCAGAAAATAGAAAAAAATATACGAGACAAATGAGAGACAATGACCAAGAATGATTGGAATTAAGAGCTCTATTGAATACTGAAAAATCTCATTTCTGTGCACTTGAAAGTTTTCAATTGTATTAAGTATCTCTCCTAGTTTTTCATTCTATCAAATCTGAGGAAAGTAAGTTTCAATTCTTAACTGTCATTTATAGTTTAATTCGAGTGTCAAAAACTAAGGAGTGTGTGACATTGCCTTAAGTCTAGAGAAGCCAAAATTCAATCTGAGAGAGATTGAATTGTAATGTTTGGACATAACACTAAATGAGGTTTAACTTGAGTCTGTAATCAAGTTTGTAAACTAAATATTTAGTGAAAAATCTAGCGGGAGTCTGGGAGTAGATGTACACCGGGTTTAGTGAAACCACTATAAAATTTTTTTGTGTCTTCTTTACTTGTTTTTATTTACTGTCATAAAGTTTTAAAACTCAGAAAAAGTGTCAAAAAGTCTATATTCAACTATTCACCCCTCCCCTCTAGTTGAATAACAAAATGCAAAATTATTTCATGAAAGCCAAGTTCAATAGCACTAGTGTTAACCACAGTTAGGTTCTGATCATTATACAATATCCTAGTATTGTCTAGATAGTTCGATTTTATGTACGGTTCACATTTTTCATAAGGGACCCAGGAAATTTTATTATCCTCACATATTTTCCTAGGTATCACTTTGAATTCTTTTATATTCACAAAGGTTTTGAATGTATAAGATACATAATGATCATCGATAGTGATTCGCACCTTATTCATGGGTTCTTCATAGATAACTTTTAGGTTATTGTAAAGTAATCTGATTTCCTTCTCATGGATGTACTTGTTAGGATATAAGAGAGAAGAAGGGTATACCTCAATAAGGTATTCTTCATATTTAAAACCAACTCTTTTGAAGAACTCCCAATCTATCAATCTTCCATGATTTACTTTCCTTTTCACGAAGACTCTATTGAGCAAATTACTTTGCTCCATCGTCTGAAATTCATAGGTATTGAACTAAGGTGTTGGTTGTGATGGAAGAGATGGTGGTTTTGCTGGTTGCGCAGATGACAAAGAGCCTTTTCCTAAGGGTTTTGCTGATTTCTTAAATAGTTCCGTAGGCTTTTTGATGGGGATTTTCATTTTAGGTGCCATTGTAGAGGTTGATTTGTGCAAGGAATAGTGAACTAGGGTTTGGATTTGGAAGTTAGGGTATCGGATTTTGAGAGTTTGGGTTTGAGAAGTAAGAGGGAAGTTTGAAAATTTGGGGTTTAGGGTTAGATAGGTCGATGTGCCGACTATTGATATTCCATTAGATGTTTCTCAGATCGACACAATTAAGTATACAATGACCTGTTTGGTATAATCAGGTCGACATACTAAGAAGGTATCGATCTGCCTTCTTGTTATCCCTCAGGTCGACATCATTATATTCGGGTCAATGTGTCAACTTCTGAGTTTAGTTTGAATGTTGGTTTGAGATCAGGTTGACATAATTTGTACCTCTAACATTCATCAGGACTACATACCTCTATACATTTTCAAATTTGTTGACATATTTTGATAAATAGGTCAACCTGGTGTCTATTTCTTAGAAAATAATATTCTATTTTTCGTTCTATTTTCTCTATCTCTTCATTTCTATCATTCCCAAATCCCTTCTTAATTCACAAAATCTATTTTTATCTATGGATTTTGTGAGGATATCAGCAATTTGTTTTTTAGTGTCAATATACTTAAGAACAATCTCATTCTTCAGAACATGATCACGTATGAAATGATGCCTCACTTCTATATGGTTTGTTCGTGAGTGATGCACTGGATTCTTTGTGAGATTTATTGCACTTGTGTTACACATTTGATTGGAATGCAATCAAAGTCTAACCCATTGTTTTTCATTTGATGTTTGATCCAAAGGATCTATGCTATGCACTGTCCAGCTAAAACATATTCAGCTTCTGTCGTTGACAAAGCTATACTACTTTGTTTTTTGGTAGACCATGATACCAACATACTTCCGAAAAATTAACAAATGCCACTTGTGCTTTTTCTATCTACTTTGCATCTAGCAAAGTCAGCATCACAAAACACATGCAATTGAAAGCTTGAGTTTCTGTTATATCAAAGTCCTAAGTGAGTTATTTTCTTTAAGTATCTGAAGATTCTCTTAACTGCAACCAAGTGAGATTCTGTAGGATTTGATTGAAATCTAACACAAAGACATACACTGAATTGTATGTCAGGTCTTGAAGTAGTAAGGTAGAGCAAAGATTCAATCATGTTTTTGTAAAGTTTTTGACAAATTGATTTACCATTTTTATCTTTGTCTACCTTAATGTTTGTACTCATTAATGTTGCATTTCCCTTGCAGTCACTGAACCCAATTCTTTTAATTATTTCATTTGCATATTTTGATTGATTTATAAAGATTCCATCTTTTGATTGTTTAATTTGCAGTCCTAGGAAGTACTTTAGTTCTCCTATCACACTCATTTCAAATTCTCCCTGTATTTTGGCTATAAATTCTTCACACATTCTCGTGTTAATTCCTTCATAAATTATATCATCGATATATATTTGTATGATCAAGAAATTACCATCTTCCTTTTTAATAAATAAGGTAGTGTCTATCTTTTCTCGTTCAAAGTCATTTTCTATCAAAAAATTATTTAATCTTTCATATCAAGCTCTAGGAGCTTGCTTTAGACCATACAAGACTTTGGTTAATTTGTAAACATATTCTGGGCATTTAGGATCTTCAAAACTAGGAGGTTGTTCAACATACACTGTTTCATTCAAATAACCATTCAAAAATGCACTTTTAACATCAATTTAGTAAAGTTTAAAATTCATAAAACAAGAGAAGGCAAACAACATTCTTATAGCTTCTAATCTTGCTATTGGTGCATAAATTTCATCGTAATCAATTCCTTCTTCTTCTTGACTATAACTTTTGGCTAATAATCTTTCTTTATTTCTTGTGATTGTGCTAAATTCATCAACCTTATTTCTGAAAACTCATTTGGTTCCAATAACTGATTGATCTGTACGTCTATGAACTAAATTCCATACTTTGTTTCTCTCAAACTGATTTAGCTCATCTTGTATTGCCATAATCCAATGTTCATCTCCTAAGGTTTCATCCATATTTTTGGGTTTACTTTGAGAGATAAAAACTACATACTCACATTGATTTTGGATTGCAAAGAACTAGTGCTCCCAATTATGTTATCAAGATTTACATCTTTCCTAATCTAAGGGTATTTGATCTCTTGCCCCTGCTGTGTTTCATTTCTTACCTCCTGTATAGTGAGTTCATTTGATTCCTCTTTCTTACTATTTACTTCATCAGATAAGATCATTTCATTTAGTCTCTCAGATATTTCCTCATCATCCATCGTTCTTTGATTGGAATCATTTTCTTCATCAAACTCTACGTGAATTAACTTTTCTATTGTCATGGTTCTTTTATTATAGATTCTATAACCTTTGCTTACTAAGGAATAACTTAGGAAAATTCCTTCATCACTTTTGGCATCAAATTTACCTAATGCTTCTTTTCCATTGTTTAAGACAAAGCATTTGCATCCAAACACCTTAAAGTATGCTATATTTGATTTCCTTCCTTTATAGAGTTCATAGGGAGTTTTCTTTAGGATTGGTCTTACTTGTGCTCTATTCAAAATATAGCATGTAGTGTTCACAACTTCTGCCCAAAAGAACTTACGTAGGTTATTTTCACAAAGCATTGTTCTAGCCATTTCTTGAAGGGTTATATTTTTCCTTTCTACAATCTCATTCTGTTGAGGTGTCCTAGAAGCTAAAAAATTATGGTCAATCCCAAAATGACTGTAGAAGTCATCCATAGTTTTGTTTTCGAACTCCTTGCCATGATCACTTCTAATACTCTTAATGGGAATTCCCTTTTGACACACAAATCAATATGAAGAAATTCTAGAGAACTTCCCATTGACACATAATTTTTAGATTTAAAAGATGTTTTTGTTTGCTTTCTTTTCATACATGCATCACATAATTTGTCCTTTCAAATTTTAATTTTGGAAGACCCTTAATCATATCTTTCCAATTAATTTTGAAATTGTGTCCATGCTAGCGTGTCCTAATCTTCTATGCCACAACCATGATAAATTTTTGTTTACAGCAACTAAACATGATTTATTTGAGATTTCTAACTGATCTAAATAAATTGCATATATGCTTCCTCTCCTGTGACTAGTAAATTTTATAGAGCAAGAGGATTTGTAAATGATAAAGCATGCATCAGATTCAAACAATACTGAATAACCTTTGTCACACAATTAACTAACACTTAATAAGCTAAATCTCAGTCCAGAAACAAGAAACATGTTCTGAATTTGAGAGTCAAAGGATTTGCTTCCTATGTTGCCTGTTTCGATGATTTTTCCCTTTGAATTATCTCCAAAAGCAACATTTTCTCTTTTCTTGCTTTCAAGATAAGAGAATTTTGATACATCTCTAGTCATGTGTCTTGAATAACCGTTATCTATGCACCACACAGACTTGCTGGGAGATTCTCTTGATTTTAAATATACCTGCAGTGAAGAACAATCATACATTTGCCTTTGGTACCCATATCTTTTTGGGTTCAGCTGAGTTAGCATTGAATTTATCTTTGGGGATCCATTTTAAGGTTGTTCTTGAGGAGTTTAGAAACCAACAATCATAAATTGAATGTCCATTCTTCTTGCAGTAAGTACAATGACAATTAAGTGCCTTTGGTCTCTCAGTATTGTTTGAAGCTATTATTTTGAATTTACAAATTTCAGATTTGTGCCCAAATTTCATGCATGTGTGACATCTTTCTAATTTAGCATCTTTAGAGCTCGACACAAAAAATCTATATAACTTTTTCTATGTTTGGTTAGGGTTAAATCTCAATCCTGCCTTGTCAAACATAGCTCTTTGGACTCCTAGCATGACATCAAACTTTTCTTGTCCTTGAATAAATTTCATTTCTATAATGTTTTACCTTTGATTATTTTCTTTTTGTTTATCCAATTCTTTCTTTAAAAGCATATTTTCATTTACTAGAGTGTCACTGTCTTTATCTGAATATTCAACACTCAATATTTTCTCGAGTTCATCAATATACAGATCTAGTTCAACATTTTTCCTTCTTAGCTCATTTACTTCACTTTTCGATTTTTCTGATATTTTGACATTTTTAGCTAGTTCCTTAACAAATTATTTTTTCTTTTTAGTCTTTTTAATTCCTTTAGTGATTCTACTAATGCCTCACGTAATTTAGTGATAGGAAAATCATTTTCAAATTCAGAACATCATGAATATAGTATGAAGTTTATCTCACTGTCAGAAGATTTTTCATTTGCCATGAAACATATGTTTGCCTATTCCTCATTTTGCTTTTCATCACTTGTACTTGAATCTTCATCACTCTATGCAACAAGTACCTTTTTCTTTTTCTTCTCTCTTTTGTACTTTTTGTATTTCTTTTCATCATTTTTGAGAGAAGGACAATCAGCCTTCATATGCCCAAGATTTTTGTATTCAAAACATTTGATTTCTTCCTTCTTTCTAGCTTTTTGAAGAAGGACTTGTTCTTGTTCCTCCTCCTCATCATGAACTTCCTGAATTTTCTTGCCAGAAGAGATTCATCCTCTTCATATTCTTCTTCTTCTGAGCTTGACATGCTTTTCTCATTGTCAGCCTTTAATGTTACTCCTTTGCCCCTTTCTTCTTTGGCAGGCTCCTTCACGTTCAGCTTCATTTCATGAGTTATCAAGGATCCCACGAACTCGTCCATTGTCAGAGTCTCAAGGTTCTTGGATTCCTCAATTGCTGTCACCTTGGGCTCCCAAGATTTTGGTAGATTTCTCAGAATTTTGTCTACCATATTTTCTTGAGGGATTCATTTTCCAAGTAATCTGAGCTCATTAGTAACCTTGTTGAATCTTGTGATCATCTCACTGATTGTTTCTCTGTCCTTCATTTTGAAAACTTCATACTCTTGCTTTAGCAATCTGATCTTGCTCTTGCGAACTTGATCAGTCGCTTCATAGGTAGCTTCGAGTCTTTCCTAAATTTCCTTTGCTATTATGCATGATGAGACTCGATTATATTCGTTGACGCTTAGTGCAAGGTGAATAAGGTTGATGGTTTTGCAGTTGGCTTGATAGGCTTTCTTCTGTTCCACAGTTATATTTTTCAATTTGATCGGCACACATACTCCATCTATCTCTTCGGTGGAAAAATCAACTCCTTTTTCATAATTTCCCACACATTTAGGTCCTGTGCAAAGATAAAGTTTCGCATCCTTTGCTTCCAATAACTGAATTTGCTTCCATTGAAGAATAGTGCATGGTTTGTTGAGCAAGCTTCGACTGGTATGTTGTCTCCATTGATTACCATTTGGATCTTTGGAGTTAAGCTGTTAAATCTCTTGACAACACACTTGCTCTGATACCATTGTTATTCAACTAAAGGGGAGGGATGAATAGTTGAATATGGATTTTTTGAAACTTTTGTGAATTTAAAAACAATATGACAGTAAGTGAAAAACAAATAAAAAAGACACAGAAAATTTTTATAGTGGCTCAACCAAACCCGGTATACATCCACTCCCAGACTCCTTTTGGATTTTCCACTAAATGCTTAGTTTAAAAACTTGATTACATGTTCAAGTTCAACCTCATACAGTGTTACGTCTGAACACTACAATTCAATCTTACTTAGACTGAATTTTGACTTCTCTAGACCTAGAGCAATGTCACACACTCCTTAGTCTTTGACACTTGACTTAATCTATGAAATGGATGTCAAGAATTGAGGCTTGCTTTCCTCAAATTTGACAGTGTGAAAAATTATTCGAGACAATACAATTTAAAGGCTTTAAAATGTACATAGATTTTACAGTATTCAATAAAGTTTTTAATTCAAGTCATTGTATCTTGTCGTAACCATCTCCATCTTTCGTTTCTCAGTATTTATTAAAACATTGAATAGATCCATTGAACATTGGTGGTGGCTGTTGTATCTGAACATTGGACATTTAATTTCCGCCATTAAAGCTTCTGCTATTGTTCCTTCGTTCGCGCTAAGTCTTCGTTCCTTTTACTAGCACCTCTTTTAAATAGGCCAATCAGAACTTGCTTGCACTACATTTGAATATTAGTTTTGATAGAAAATGAAACATTATAGAAATCGAAGAAATAAGGAGTCCGTTAGATTCAAAGTTGTTTCCCAGATCTAATTTCTGATACACACAGGTTGACAAACTTGATGAGGACATCGATATGAATTTGAAACATTTATAGTGTATTTCTATGCGAACAGGCTAACAAGATACCATTCCAGGTCGACAAGGAACTGTGCTAAACAAAATTGGGGGACATGTGATTTTTAATCGGTCGATATATTCATATGTGTCGACAAGTTTTCAGCCATGTCGATGTGTAATGTTTCAAACTTTGTGAAGAGTAGGTCGATAAGTCATTTTAATGCATCTACATGTTCCTGTTCAGGCAACAAATTAGTTAACGTGTGTAATTCAATTGGTCGACATGCATATGTTATGTCGACAAGTTGATAACGGATCGACGTTTGATTTAATAAGCAAACAAGGATCAGGTTGATAAGTCTCTCAGCGTACATCGACATACTACTGTGTAATTACAAATTGGTAGACCTAAACAGATAAATTGGTAGATGTGTTTTCTACAGGTCAACCGCAATTTTGACATGTCAATGTGAATTTTATAAAGACCTATATACATAAGTCGACATATGTCAATCTCAGGTTGACATGTTACTATTTATTGGTTGAATTGGTCGACAAGTCTAAGTAAATTGGTCTATGTATTTTTAACTCGACAAAGATCTTGATGTGTTGATGTGTGTATTTCAGAGTCAAGGACTAACTGGTTGATGTGCTAACCACTTAGGTTGATATGTTCCTATTGAGAGGTTAGATTAGTCGACATAGTATATGAAATTGGTCGACCTAGCACTATTCACGTTGATGTGTTGTAAATCAAGTTGATGTGTTATGAACTAGCAAGTTGATGTGTTGCACCAACGGGCTGACATGTCACTATTCATAAGTTAAATTGGTTAATGTGTATGAATGAATTGGTTGACATGTCACTATTCATGTTGCTTCAGGTCGACATGGTTTATACCTAGGTCAATGTGTTGAAATGTCATGGCTATAAGACATTTAGGTTCGGGTCGACAAGCCTTTTCTGTATATCGACATATCCCTATTTAAATTAAAATTGGTCGACATATTACTCTAAATTTGTCTACTTGATAGCCTATAGGTCGATGTATGATTGTGTAGGTCGAAGTGTTCAGACATGTTTTTATAAAAAACATTTGGCTCAGGTCGACAAGAATATCAAACGGATTGATGTGTGTGAGTGAATGTCACAAGTCAATGTGTTTTCTAACCAAATCGACCTGTACTATATACTCTTGAATTTTCTAATTGTTTTTCTTATTTTCTTGAATTATTTTTCTTTCACTCTTTTATTGTCAAAACTCTACTAGGTCAACAAATTTATTACTCAAAATTTTCTCAATCTCTCAATAATTACTCAAAATGTATATGTCCCTCTCATTCTCTCTTTCTCAACAATACGTAAAGAGAATACTCCTTTCAAAACTCTAATTCAATTGTTAACACGCGTTGGATGAGTATATAAAGAGGGAGAGATCTATGTGGAGTTATTGGGAGTTTGGGATAATGGGTTAATCATCCATTATCTTCTAATTAATATTTAAATAAATTTAAATCTTTATTTGTGGTAAAAAGCCCCTCATAGGCATATTTTACCAACATATATAATGGTGTCTGATATAAGCACCATATTCAAACATTTATAAGTATTGCAAGATTAGCACATAAATAATTTATATACTTCGATATAAAAATTATTATGATTTGCTCTTGGATAAGAACTCTATTTGCTTCTTAAGTGTTTGGAAAGTGTGCATCCTATGGTGTTTAAAAAGTGTAAGTTTATATGTATGCCCACGTGGACATGGTAGTTGGGATAACCACCCACAACTCACTTGGATCTCCCTCTCTCTAATGATTCTCTCCCTTTTTTCTCTCCGAGTACGTTTTGTTCTTTGGTAAAAAAAAAGGAAGCCACGAATTTCTTCAGCACATATTGCACAAATTCTTGAATGCAATCGATCTCTCTCATTTCTTGAGAAGGACAGTCGAGATTGATAAAGAGGTATGTTGAGAGAGAAATTAATTAAAGAAATTAATCGAGGGCTTGAGAAATTTTCACGTATTAAATTTCTCCCGTCATTTGGGTCACCGGATATTGGGTTGAGATGTCATGGAATGTGATGGTGTGTCATGCCCCGACCTACCCCTGGGCCGAACATGCGACAACCGCCGCGGCATCTCGATACATGGGCACAATGTCCCGTGTATCAAAACACCGTAAGGTTAATAACAACATCAAATCTAATGTATCACATACCAAATCAATTCACAAGTCATCACAATGTGCTTCAATACATCAATATATCAAATCAAATGAGAGTTATCATTTTCACAAGTCAACATAAGTATAATACAGTTATCCCAGGTATATAAATACAATGGTCAACTAAATTCTCCAAATATAACAACAACCTCAAATGATTACCGCGGAAGAGTGGGTAACCGAACCCAAGCCCAGTGTCTCCGAAATGCCCAACGAAATCAAAGCTCTACTAACCCTTAAGTTCAAGACTAAACTTGTAAGATGAGAATGTGAGGGGTGAGTACCTAAAGGGGGCAGTACTCAGCAAGTGAGGAGATTGATATCGTACTATTAATGACGATGTGAACTTGGAGTGTCAAAACATAAGGTAATAATATCCACAGTGTGCAAACCGATCATATCATTTCAAAACCATATATCATACGCACATATCATGTCACAGCCCGACCTATCCCCAGGCTGAGCACATGAGCAACCACCGTGACGCCTCAATGCACGGGCATAACCCTCCGAGACATCGAGGCATCATAAGGCTAAAAACATATATATCTAAATAAGTTTACAAAATCACATGAGTTACCAAGTAATAAAAGTAAAATATCTCAATGTGCCTCAAATGCATAAATATGTAAACCCAAGATGAGAGTTACCATTTACATACGCCAATAGTAATATGCAGTCATCCCCAATCAAATAAATACAATGGTCAAACTAAATACTCTAAAATAATATGATAACCTCAAATTGAATATTGCGGAAGAAACGTGTAACCATACCCCAGCCCAGTCTCCAATATAAGTCCAACGAAGTCAAGTCTCTACCATTCCCTCGATCCAAGACTATACCTGTGAAAGGGAAACTAAGAGGTGAGTATCTATGGGAGGATACTTAGCAAGTGAGGGGATTGACATCGTGCTATCAATATCAAGTGTGAACTTGGAGTATCAAGGTATGTAATACAATATCAAATTTGTGAAAAATAGCGTGCAGTTTTAACATAGCTCAAGGCACACATCGAAAAATAACTTATGCATCCATTCATGTATCAAGTCACATATACAAAGCCGGCCAAACAAACAACCCCTGCAATAGTCTACCTCAACCAAAGTCAAATGCATTGGGGGTTTTCACAATACAAATATCAAATAATGACTCTCTATCCCAATGTTGGCCACTGACTACTTCAACTAGCCTGTAAATAATAATAACAATATATATCTATATCTATAAATAGTCGGTCGTGTATGATGCTCCGCCCAGTGCTAGACAGAGGTAAACTCACGTGCTCCCCGATGAGAGTCAACCTGAGACAACCATACACATGACAATTTGGCGGATACCTTCGGCCGAAGCGTATCTGGGCACAATGGATGCCTCTATCAAATGTCCTCCGTAACTATGGAATGCTATAGGAAGCATATCACAATATCATCAAGTCGGCCGGGTATGTAGCCCCATACATCATATCATCACGTCGGCTGGGCATACAGCCCCATGCATCGTATCATAACGTCGGTCGGGCATACAGCCCAAATAGTACAGTACATGTAAATCCATTCAAAACCATGTACCAATACAGTGGAAGCATTAAAACATGTCAATATGTCAAAAAAATGATACAATATCTAGCTATCAAACTCATAGAGGTATATCAATAAAATCATCAGTTGAGACACTCCAATGGTCACAAAAATATGTATATATACTTATCAAAATCCAAAAATTCAATTTTCACACGTATAGAAATCATATCGTTTGAAAATCAGTAAAATATGATTTGTCAATTAATAGTAGATGTCAAAGTCCCACTCACAGTATGGGGGAGGGTAGATCACTCCCCTCAGTACAACTATAACCAGCAAATGGAACTTTGTCGAATCGATCACCAATCACGTCACTACAATGATCGTATATGCACACATATGTCATTATAGGAAAATATATGTAATAAATTGTACTTAACAATTTTTTAGTCTAGGGTCGAGTTCTAGGGCATTTTAAATAGATCCCTATGTGTATTTGTACAAAAATATCAAATTTTCCAAAGTTTGGTCTAGTTAAAATCACTGCACGGACATTGTGCTCATGCCGCGCTCATGTCAGGCCCATTACCCGGCGCTCATGCGCACAAAGCCTATGTCCGTGCATGGTAGAAATGACTTAGCTCTTTGCACACAACTCCAAATTAAGTAAAATTGTGATATGTTGTAGGAAATGTCGGACCCTATAACTTTCATATTATACATTTTCTCAAAATCTCATCACAAAATTTTCAAAAATACTCATTTTGTTTCTGTTGCTTTCTATATTCAGATTCTATCCTATTTTTGTGTAGAAACTATAACTTTCACCCTACGCATCCAAACATAATGAAATTTAAACATGTTATACCTAAAATTAAATCTAAAAATTTCATGTTTTGAGTTTTACTCAATTATGTCGAGAAAGGGGTTGAAATAATTCATGATTAGAACTGTCAGGTTTCAATTGGAAACAAGGTTTCTGTCAAAACGTCTTTAGGAAAAAGGGTATAACTTTTGATTTCCTCTTGCGAATTGGCTGAAATATTTATATGTTATAGACAAGGGTGATACCTACAATGTTTATGTTTTGAGTTTTTCTAAAATAGGACTGGAAAAGGGTTGTTTCGGCATACTATTTTTATGTTCCAAAATAAAACAACTTTCTGTCGCTTTTCAGGAAAAGTGTCATAACTTTTGGCACAGATATCAGATTAAGGTGGTTCTTATCTCGTTGGAAATATAAGACCTAGATCTACAATTTACTTAACTAGAGAATTTGCCAATTCAGACTATAAGACACCACAAAACCAAGGCAAAGTCACGGCCAGAATAAAAATTAAAATGGGACAGAATAAAATTTCTTACCTCAACTTTCTTGGTCTTCCTCTCTTCTCACCTTGTTCTCACGGTTTGGGAAGAATGAACAAGTATTCTATGGTTTTCTTCCTTTATGCTTGTGTTATTAACTCACCATCCTAGGATCAAGTCTCAAATTTATTCTAAGCCATAGGATCATTTTGCCAATTTGCATGTGTTTTGATTGGTTTTCATGTGCATGTGTTCTCATTGACCCACTTTATCTTTCTCCTCTCAATTTGGGCCAACACTTGTCCTCCTCACTCTCATACTTGTTTAATGTATTATTTTAAAAGAATACACTTGTCACATTTCCTTTTAAGTTTTTGTTAATGGCTAACAAGTCCTTGAACTTATAAAAAATCTAATTTGACCCCCAAAAATTTTCATAATTACACACTAGACCCAAAATCTCATTTTAGACGTAATTAGATTTGTTTAATGTGAAATTAAGGTTATTGAGTCTCCTTGAGTCAAATTGACCCAAATTGGTATTTTACCGGTAAATTTCGGTCGTTTTATCGAAAAATTTCTTATTGAAAATTTATGAACGTAGTCGTGGAAACATTATATATATATATATATATATATACATGAACTGAAATACACCATAGGCTATACCGAGGGTTGGTGTTACATATCAGAAATCAAGATATGCATCCAATATTTACATCAATGTCATGAAGAGCCGACCAATGAAATATTCCCGGCAAGGGTCTACCTTGACCAGTGACGGGCACATTGGGGGTTTTCACATTGCATGCATGTAAAAACAATAGCTCTCTACCCTAATGTTGACCGCAGGCTGATCCAACAAGCCCGCAAATATCACAAGTACAATCATCAACATAGATCCGACATATGGGGGATACCTCTGGCCAAAGCGTATCTAGGCACAATGAGTACCTCTGCCAAATGTCTTTCGTAGCTACAGAACATTTCTATACAGTGGGGAAATGGGGGCATCAAGCCCAAAGCGTGGAATCATCACTGGACATCCAACCCAATCGCATGTTCAAATCCAGATTATATGAAAACGTGTGTCAATAGATATGAAAATTATATAAATACCACACGTTATGAAAAAGTGGCACAATATCATTTGTGAAACCGCATGGATGCATATCAAACAAGATAAGTAATTGGGACACTCCAATGGTCACAAAAATATGTGTAAACATATATAAAAATCCGAAAGCTCAGTTTATCACACATTTGAAATCGTGCTATAAAAAGCATTTAAAATAGAATTTTTCCAATCAGTAGCAGACGTCAAAATCCTACTCAAAGTTTGGGGGAGGGTAACGCACTCCCCAATATTGCCACAAAGCGTAAATCAAGTGCTCCCCTCGTTTAAATCAAATAACTCTTATGAAGAAAAATCAGTCCGCAGATTTTCAAACCTGCGCAGTCATGGGAAATAAGCTATAACATTTTGTACAAAACTCCTTTCCAAGCGAAATTGTGACATGTTGTGGGTAACGTCATGGCCTATAACTTTCATTTTATACACTTTCTCAAATTCATATCACAGAATTCCCAAAAATCCTCACTTTGTTTTAGTCGCATTCCAATTTAAGCTTCTGTCCAATTTTTGTGCAGAAGCTATAACGTTTATTCTACTTATCAAAACTTAATGAAATTTTAACATGTCATTTCGAAGACATAGATCTACTTATCAAAACTTAATAAAAACTTATAACTTTTGATTTCCTTGTGCATTTTGACTGAAATTGTACTATGTGGTAGACAAGAAAGATAGTTACAACTTTTATGTTTTGAGTTTCTCCAAAATAGAGTTGGAAATGGTTCGTTTGTATACACTGATTTTATAGTTCGAAACAAAACAACTTTTTGTCATGTTTTAGGAAAAATGACATAACTTTTATCACAGATATCTGATTAAGGTGGTTCTTATCTCGTTGGAAAGATAAGACTTGAATCTAGAATTTACTTAACTAGAGCATTTTCAAATTCTGACTGTAAGATATCTTAAAACAAAGGTGAATTCATGGACAAAAATAAAATCTAAAGCTAGATAGAACCAAAAATTTACCTCAATTTCTTTACCTTCCAAAACTCAAGCAAGCTTTCCACTTAGTCCTAGGCTTTGGTCACCCTATGTTCACCAAGTTAAGAGTCTCCTTTTGGGTTCAAAACAAAAACATAGTATTCTAGGATGCAAAAGAAGGCCTTACCTTGTTTTCAAATGTGTCTAGAGATTTGAAGAAATTTTCCAACACAATCTTCTCCTCCTAGATTGGACTCACTCATTTTCACTCTTGGCTCTTGAACGAATGAAGAATGCTCCACATTTTTCTTTCTTCTTCCTCTCACTCGCGTCCACTTCATGGTGCAATAAATGAAGGGGTTAGAATCTTTTAATTATTACAAGCACACTTCATTCCCCAAAAGTCAAGATTTGTACATTATTAACATACCTCAAATAAATGCTTGCTTTTTCATTCCATACCATACCATGCTTGTTTGTCTCAAAATATCAAGAATTTCTTTTCCTCAACATGCTCTTCACGTCGACAAGACTTCCTCACCATGCTTTGGCATTAAATACTTGTCCAATTTGTCTCTTGCTTTGTTAAATCCATGGTTCAAACAATTTCATTAAATCTCCAATTTAATTTCCACCCTTGGATTAAAAATCCAAATTTTCAACACTCCATAACTTGCCCATACTTTGTTGTCTACCATTTTATTGCATTGAAGTCCCTATATTTTGAGAAATTGCTTCTAGGTTCTTGTTAATTACAATATGGCCCCTGGACTTACAAAAATTATAAATTGACTCTGAATTTTTTTTTTTATAATTTCAAATTGGATACAAAATCTTGTGTTGGGCATAATTTAATTCATCCCGTGTTAAAACGTGGTCATTTAGTCTTTCCGAATGGTTTTCGACCCAAATTAGGGTTTGTCGGCGATTTCCCTGAAAATCATCAATTTTTATTTATTTATTTTTTGTATTTGCCCTTATTTGATGCTTGTGAGTATTAGATTGATATTTCATTGTTTTGGGTCGTCCGTAGTTAATTTCGGATAGTTTAAGTTTTGGTATTTACTTATAAGCCCTCCAACTTTTGATAATTTGATAACGACCAAAAAATTCTCAAAATTACATGCTAGACCCAAAATCACATATTAGGCCTAATGGGACTGATTTCAAAATTTAATATGGTCGTCTCGATGCTGTTTGTCAAAATCGATTCGAATTAGGGTTTACGGACCAAATTTCTAAATTTTTACTGTTTTAACCCTAAAAATAATTATTTATCAAATTTAAAAATTTTGTCACTCTCAAAATCACATCTTATCATCATAGAACCATTTGTGACCCATTTCGAAATTATTCACTTATACCTAAAAATTGGAGTAAAAATTTTTTGGGGGAATTTTATCGGAAAAATTTCTGAGTGAAATTTATAAACGGATTTATGAAAAATCATCAAATATAAAGATAAAATAGAATACATGAGTATACACCAAGAGTCGGTGTTACATTTTCTAACCCCTTAAAACAAGTTTCGTTCTCGATACTAAAAGAAGGCCATACAGGGAAATGGAAACTACTCAGTGAATAAATGGGATATTGTCCCCTCATCGTTTGCACAGGCTCCCAAGTCTCCTCCTCGATTTGGTCGCTACACCACAAAACACGAACTAACGGGACTTCCTTGCCCCGCAGTCTCCTGATCTGTCTGTCAAGGATGGCCACGGGCTGTACAGGTAAGCTCAAATCCTCCCGTAGCTCAATAGGTGGAGGCTCCAATACATGTGAGAGATCCAATATATACTTCCTAAGTACAGAGACATGGAATACATCATGAATATGAGACAACTCCTCTGGCAACTCCAATCTATATGCCACACTTCTGGTCTTCTCAAGAATATGGAAGGGCCCAACATACCTAGGGCTTAGCTTGCCCCATTGCCTGAAACAGATCACCCCTTTCCAGGGTGAGATCCTCAAGAATACCATGTCTCCAACCTGAAACTCCAGTGGTCTCCGCCTACAGTCTGCATACATCTTCTGCCGATCTTGGGCGGCCCTCATCCTCTCATGGATGGTCCTCACCTTATCCTTTGTCTCCTCAACAAGCTCGATGCTGCTAAGGTGCCTCTCACCAACCTCATCCCAACACAGAGGTGTGCGGCATCTCCTCCCATACAATGCCTCGTATGGAGGTATTCCAATGATCGCCTAGTAGCTGTTATCGTATGCAAACTCCACAAGTAGCAAATGACGATCCTAACTACCATGAAAGTCAATCACGTATGCCCTAAGCATGCCCTCTAATGTCTGTATCGTCCTCTCTGACTGTCCGTCCATCTGAGGATGATTTGCCGTGCTGAAATTCAGTTTAGTGTCCAATGCATCCTGCAACCTAGGCCAAAACCTAGACGTGAATCTAGGGTCCCTGTCTGAAACAATCGATATAGGCACCCCATGAAGTTGAACTATGGTATCAATATAAAGGCGTGCCAATGCCTCCAGAGAGTAATCGCCACGGATGGGGATAAAATGTGCAGATTTGGTGAGTTGATCGACAATCACCTAAATCGCATCGTGCCGTGCAGAAGTCCTCGAAAACCCTATCACAAAATCCATAGTAATATGTTCCTATTTTCACTCAGGAATGAGAAAAGACTGCAACGTACCAGCTAGTCGCTGATACTCGGGCTTCACTTGCTAACACACCAAGTATCGAACCACTAACTCAACTATCTCCCGCTTCATGCCCGACCACCAATAGCTATCTCTGATGGTCCGGTATATCTTCGTACCTCTGAGATGTATAGTATATGCTGACAAATGTGCTTTCTTGAGGATAGTACGCTTAAGATCATCATCAGTTGGGATACAAATCCACTCTCTGAATACCACGAGTCCATCATCACAGACTCGGAAATCTCTGCTCTCTTCTTGGCGGATCCTGTCGTGAATGCCCTGGAGCTCCTTGTCTGAGCCCTGAAGCTCCCTGATGCGGTTGAATAGGGTCGGTTGCACCTCAAATCTAGCTAGCAATGCACTCTGACTGTCGCTAGCCAAACTGACTCTCAAAGTATGGAGTCCCACCAAGCAAGAGACATATGCTCTCTCTACTGTTTGTGATGCATAGGAAGAGGATGACTTCTGGCTCAAGGTGTCTGCCACAACGTTTACCTTACCCTGATGATAGTCAATAATCAGATCATAGTCTTTTAGCAGTTCTAACCATCACCTCTGCTTGAGGTTCAACTTTCTCTTAGTAAATAGGTACTTCAAGCTCTTGTGGTCCGTGAAAACTCTACAGGTCACTCCATAAAGATAATGCAGTCATATCTTCAATGCGAAGACTATGGCTACTAGCTTTAAATCATGAGTTGGGTAGTTCAACTCATGCTTCTTCAACTGTCTCGAAGCGTAAGCGATTACCCGTCCATCTTGCATCAATACACAGCCTAGACCCTGCCGGCTGGCATCACTGTAAACCACATACTCTCTGTTGCTGGTAGGGAGAGCTAAGATTGGTGCCGTCGTTAGTTGCTGTTTGAGCTCCTGAAAGCTCGCCTCACAGTGATCGTCCCAAATGAACTTGACGTCCTTCTATGTTAGTCTCGAGAGTGGAGTAGCGATCCGTGAAAAGCCCTCCACGAATTGCCGATAATACGCAGATAGACCAAGGAAGCTCCGAACCTCGGTCACTGTCCGTGGCTGCTCCCATTTTAGTATGGCCTCAACCGTCTGCAGATCAACGTAAATACCCTCTGTAGAGACAATATGTCCAAGAAATCCGATTTGTCTAGGCCAAAATTCACACTTGGTGAACTTGGCATACAACTGTCACTCGTAGAGAATCTGTAGAATCACCCTAAGGTGCTGTGTATGTTCCTCATCACCCCACGAGTACACCAGGATATCATCGATGAATACGATGATGAACCGATCCAGGTAGTCGTGAAAAACCCAGTTCATCAGATCTATAAAGGCCGCTGGTGTATTGGTCAGCCCAAACGGTATGACGAGGAACTCATGGTGCCTATATCGGGTACGGAATGCAATCTTGGGCACATCTTCGGCCCTAATCAGCAACTGATGATATCCGGATCGAAGATTGATCTTCGAGAAAACCCTCATACCCTGAAGCTGATCAAACAAGTCACCAATCCGCGATAATAGATATCGGTTCTTAATAGTGACCTTGTTTAGCTGCCGATAATCTACACAAAGCTATAGGGTCCCGTCCTTCTTCTTTACAAACAATACCGGAGCACCCCAAGGTGAAGTGTTCGAACGGATAAAACCCTTGTCCAGCAACTCCTATAGTTGGACCTTGAGCTCTCTAAACTTTGTCGGTGCCATTCTGTACGGCAGATTAGATATGGGAGCTGTCCCTAGAGCTAGATTGATCTCGAAATCAAACTTCCGAACTGGTGGTAGTCCAGGTAGCTCTTCAAGGAATACGTCTGGAAAATCCTGTACCACTGGGACATCCTCAAGTTTCAGCCCTTCAACGGTGGTGTCTACAATATGAGCTAGGTATGCCATGTAACCCCGATGTATTAGTCTCCTAGCTTCCATCGTCGATATCACACAGCGAGGTAACATTCGCCTCTCATCGGAAAACTTCAAAGGTGATCTTTCCAATTTTTGAAACTCTACCTCCTTGGTGAAGCAATCAACGGAGGCTCGGTGTGTGCTCAACCAGTCCATCCCTAGGATGGCATCGAAATCAGACATATCCAAGGGAATCAAGTTTGCCTCAAGTACGGTGTCTCCAATCATGACCTCGGTCTCTTTATAGACTGAGTCTCTAAGTAGCTGCTCACCGAGATGAATGATAACCAATATCTCCTCATCAAGTGGCGACAAGGACTTACCTAACTGGTGGGCAAAAGTCGCTCTCACGTATGAATAATTCGATCCGGTGTTAATGAGAACACGAGCGTTGACTCCCCAAATTTTCATAACTCCTAATGTAAGAGAAGTAAAAGAGATTAATAGTAATATAAAAGAAAATAGATATCTGATCATAGATATATCAAAATGTATATACAACCAACATAGTAATCCTCTAAAGCTTTAACTATTGATATTCTCAAAGGAAAGGATACATAAGAAATCTCTAAACAGGAGGATTAGTAGGAGGGGTATCAATAACCACATTAGGTTATGCCTATGCGTCCTCCTGAGTCATTGCGTACACTCGGGCCTGAGCCCTCGGCTGTTGCTACGATGATCCTGGTGTCATGTTGCTCTCAGCTGCTGTACGTGGAGCTATGTGGCTAGAATGAGCATGTGCTCCCTACTGTCCTCCTCATGGAATGTTCGACTGAACTGAGACTATTTGACCACCCATTCCCAGATCAAGCCACTGACTTTGTATGTGCCCTTGCTTCCCACACTTGAAACAGGTAACTAGGACTCTGCACGCTCCGAATGGGTGGTGCCCGCTGTATTGGCGACAAAAGGGAGGCCACGGAATTGTCGTCTGAGTGCTGGCGCTAGGGGTTTGTGCTCTGAACCCCTGGGATCCTGATCCCTGCCCTGAGGTCCTGCCCTTTTTCGAGCTCTGGCCCATAGAAGACCTGGGCCTCTTCTTCCTCTGCTCCTTGCTCTCCCGCTACTGGCCCTCGGCACAGACGATCCCCTCCGCCCGGTGTGTCAAGTGAACTATCTCTGCAAAGGAGATACCAGGAGTAACTGTCATATACATTCTGATAGTCAAGTTGAAGCCGTCCTCAAACTTGAACCTTAGCTGCTTTGGCATCGCCAAGTCTGGGACAAACGCAGCTAGTCTCCTCAACTTGGTTTCGTACTCCATGACCGATCATGTGCCCTACCGTAAGTGCAAGAATTCCACCCTCTTGCGGTCTTACTGAAACTTCGAAAAATATTTACGGTCAAACTCCTGTAGGAAATCTTCCCAACTCAGGGGCTCAGTGGCATCATCACTGACCGCATCCCACCAAGTAAGGGTGTCGCCGTCCAGCAACCTCTCTGCCACTCTTAATCTGAACTCCTCACTCAAGCCCAGATCAGTCAACACTTTACGAGTGCGGTTGATCCAATACTTCGTTGTTGTGGGATCATCCGTCCCTGAAAACTATATGCAGCCTAACTACCTCGCCTCTTTCACCAGCTGGGTCAGCTCATGAATGCGTCTCAAGGTGGAGGAGGAAGTGTCAGTGGGTCCTGAAACAGTGGAAGGACCAACCGCTGGTGGTGGATCTAGTACAACTGGAAGTGGCATGGCCGTAGAAGTCGGCGCGGCCATCGGTGCTAGTGGCAGAGGTGGCATCTGAATGCCATGTGTTGTGTACCACTCAAACACCTGTCTGTAAGCGTCCAGTGGCTGTGGTGGACCTACCACTGTAGTAGCCGGTGGAGTAGGTACTGTAGAAGGAGCGTGCGAAGAAGACGCGTCTTTCGGTACGCTCGTGGGTTCAGTAGGACCAAAACAAGTGCCTCGCCTAGTAGTCATACTTCTGTGAGGAAAAAGGTACTGATCAGGCAGAAATATAAGGATTAGGGTTAGTTATGCACCCCCTAAAATGAATGAACAACTGGTTTATAAATTAATGAAAATGATGTGTTAGGTTGGATATGGCCCATATCTAACCCCCTAATATCGGATAAACTCGTCTGCCTATGACCATGTATTGAGATTTCATGACTGTAATGTAACTCTTCTCATGCATTGAGGACTTTAATACCAAATAGTTGGGAATATTTTCAAAATCGTTTCATAAAACATTGCTCTAACCAAGAGCACTGATACCAACTGAGTTGTCACGCCTCGACCTACTCCCGGGTCGAGCACGCAACAACCACTGCGACATCTCAATACACAGGCACAACATCCCGCGTATCGAGCCACCATAAGGCTAATAACAATATCAAATCTAATGTATCACAGACCAAATCAATTCACAAGTCATCATAATGTGCTTCAATGCATCAATATATCAAATCAAATGAGAGTTATCATTTCATAAATCAACATAAGTATAATACAATCATCCTAGGTATATAAATACAATGGTCAACTAAATGCTCCAAATATAACAATAATCTCAAATGATTACCGTGGAAGAGTGGGTAACCGTACCCAAGCCCAGTGTCTCCGAAATGCCCAACGAAATCAAAGCTCTACTAGCTCTCAGTTCAAGACTAAACCTGTAAGATGAGAATGTAATGGGTAAGTACCTTAAAGGGGATGGTACTAAGCAAGTGAGGGGATTGATATCATACTATTCATATCGGTGTGAATTTAGAGTATCAAAGCAAAAAATAATAATATCCACAGTGTGCAAATCGATCATATCATTTCAAAACCATATATCATACGCACACATCAAAAATCAAGATATAAATCCAATATTTATATCAATGTCATGAAGAACTGGCCAATGAAATATTCCTGACAAGGGTCTACCTCAACTAGTGACGGGCGCATTGGGGGTTTTCACAATGCATGTATATAAAAACAATAGCTCTCTACCCCAATATTAGCCGCAAGCTGATCCAACAATCCTACAAATATCACAAGTACAATCATCAACATAGATCTGACATTTTGGGGATAGCTCTAGCCAAAGCGTATCTGAACACAATGAGTGCCTCTGCCAAATGTCCTTCGTAGCTATGAAATATTTCTATATAATGGGAAAATGGGGGGCACCAAGCTCAAAGCGTGGAATCATCACAGGGCATCCAACCCAATCACATGTTCAAATCCAGGTTATATGAAAACGTATGCCAATAGATATAAAAATCATATAAATACCACATGTTATGAAAAAGTGGCACAATATCATTTGTGAAAGTGCATGGAAGCATATCACACAAATCAAGTAATTTGGATACTCCAGTGGTCACAAAAATATGTAAAGCATATATGAAAATCCGAAAACTCAATTTATCACACATTTGAAATCGTGGTATAAAAAGCATTTAAAACAGGATTTTTCCAATCAGTAGCAAATGTCAAAGTCCCACTCACAGTTTGGGGGAGGGTAACGCACTCCCCAATATTACCATGAAGCTTAAATCAAGTGCTCCCCTCATTCAAATCAAATAACTCTTATGAAGAAAAATCAGTCCATAGATTTTTAAACCTGCGCAGTCATGGAAAATAAGCTATAACGTTTTGAACAAAACTCCATTCCAAGCGCACTTGTGACATGTTGTAGGTAACTTCATGACCTATAACTTTCATTTTATACACTTTCTCAAATTCACATCACAAAATTCTCAGAAATCCTCACTTTGTTTCATTCATATTCCAATTTCAGCTTTTGTCCTATTTTTGTGCAGAAGCTATAACGTTTATTCTACTTATCAAAACTTAATGAAATTTTAACAAGTCATCCCAAGATATAGATCTACAATTTTCGTGTTTTGCGTTTCACTCAATTATGCCGACAAAGGGGTTGAAATAAATCATGATCAGAAAAGGCAGTTTTCAGTTGGAAACAAAATTTCTGCCAACACACCTTTACGAAAAAAATATAACTTTTGATTTCCTTGTGCGTTTTGGCTGAAATTGTACTATGTGGTAGACAAGAAAGATAGCTACAACTTTTATGTTTTGGCTTTTTCCAAAATAGAGTTGGAAATGGTTTGTTTGTACACATTGATTTTATAGTCCGAAACAGAACAACTTTCTATCATGCTTCAGGAAAAATACCATAACTTTTGGCACAAATATCTGATTAAGGTGGTTCTTATCTTGTTGGAAAGATAAGACTTGGATCTAGAATTTACTTAACTAGTGCATTTTCAAATTCGGACTATAAGATATCTTAAAACAAAAGTGAATTCACAGATATAAATAAAATCTAAAGCAAGACAAAACATAAAATTTACCTCAATTTCTTTGCCTTCCAAAACACAAGCAAGCTTTCCACTTAGTCCCAGCCTTTGGTCACCCTATGTACACCAAGTTAAGAGTATCCCTTTGGGTTCAAAACAAAAACATAGTATTCTAAAATGCAAAAGAAGGCCTTACCTTGTTTTCAAATGTGTTTAGAGATTTGAAGAAATTTTCCAACACAATCTTCTCCTCCTAGATTGGACTCACTCATTTTCACTCTTGGCTCTTGAAGGAATGAAGAATGCTCCACATTTTTCTTTCTTCTTCCTCTCACTCACGTCCACTTCATGGTGCAACAAATAAAGGGGTTGGAATCTTTTAATTATTACAAGCACACTTTATTCCCCAAAAGTCAAGGTTTGTACATCATCAACATATCTCAAATAAATGCTTGCTTTTTCATTCCATGCCACACCATGCTTGTTTGTCTCAAAATATCAAGAATTTCTTTTCCTCAACAAGCTCTTCAGGTCCACAAGACTTCCTCACCATATTGTGACATTAAATGCTTGTCCAATTTGTCTTTTGCTTTGTTAAATCAATGGTTCAAATAATTTCATTAAATCTCCAATTTAATTTCCACCCTTGGATTGAAATTCCAAATTTTCAACACTCCATAACTTGCCCATGCTTTGTTGTCTACCATCTTATTGTATTGAAGTCCCTATCTTTTAAGAAATTGCTTCTAGGTTATTGTTAATTACAATATGGTCCCTAGACTTATAAAAATTATAAATTGACCCCGAATTTTTTTTTATATAATTTCAAATTGGACACAAAATCTTGTGTTAGGCATAATTTAATTCATCCCATATTAAAACGTGGTCATTTAGTCTTTCCAAATGGTCTTCAACCCAAATTAGGGTTTGTCGGCGATTTCTCCGAAAATCGTCGATTTTTTTTTTTGTATTTACCCTTATTTGATGCTTGTGAGCTTTAGAATTGATATTTCATGGTTTCAGGTCATCCGTAGTTAATTTCAGACAGTTTAGATTTTGGTATTTGCTTATAAGCCCTCCAACTTTCGATAATTTGAAAATGACCTCAAAAATTCTCAAAATTACACGCTAGTCCCAAAATCACATAATAGGCCCAATGGGACTGATTTCAAAATTTAATATGGTCGTCTCGACGCTGTTTGTCAAAATCGATCCGAATTAGGGTTTACGGACCAAATTTCTTGACTTTACCTGTTTTAACCCTAAAAATAATTATTTATCAAATTAAAAAATTTCTCACTCTCAAAATTATATCTTATCATCATAGGACCATTTGTGACCCATTTCAAAATTATTCACTTATGCCTAAAAATTGAAGCAAAAATTTTCTGGGGGAATTTTATCAGAAAAATTTCTAAGTGAAATTTATAAACGAATTTATAAAATATCATCATATATAAAGATAAAATAAGATACATGAACATACACCGAGAGACGATGTTACTTGGTGGTTCGATGCTATAATCATCATCTTGATCGAGCGATCCGTTCATAGGATGCACAATTTCGATTGATTTATTGGAGGCCTATATACTGAGATATTTATCCGTAAATTCATAAGCCTTTAATTTATATGCTTTCGTATGCGTATGTAGAATAATAAATCCTTCATTGGTATCAAAGTAACATTGGATTTATTTTAAAAAAATTTGGAATTTTTTGGGCATAAAATGTGTAGGATAAAAATTTAGAATCCGGATCACGGTTGAGTTTCGTGAATCCGAGAACACCACAAGAATCCCCATAATCCATGGATCATGAAATATTTTTTGTTAAATTTTTGGAGTATATTAAGGTCATGAAATATCCAGTTGAAGTTTTCAATCCTACGGACACAAAACCTTAGATCTGTGAAATTTAAAAATGAATTGATATGTAATAATGGTCTAGAAATGTTTGTCATGCTTAGATCTGTATTTTGACATATTAGTTGTATTTTTGCATTGTCGAAAATTGACTTTCGAAAATTGGCCGTAGAGGGCTGAGAAAGCGAATTTCAAATTCACCCGATTTAAGTTATTTTTCCAATAAGTCAAGTTTAGGATGAATTGGAATTGTGGAATTTCAAATTACAATAAAAATCTGAGCAAAAATCACCCCAGAAAAGTGTTTTTCTGGCAGCTTGGTCAAAAGGACCCGGTTGTAGACCCATTGGGTGGAGAAGACCCGACCCGACCCGACCCAACTTGCAGGCGTGTGCATTACACGTGCGCAGATGGAGCATGAAGCTCCTTGCAGTGACGCATGAACTTGTGTCACAGGTCGGTTACGACCCAGAAACCTAATTCGACCCCCCCATACCTGTTAAAAAAATGCTCAAAAACTGTAGGTGCATAGATTCAAACCCAAGATGGAATGACTTTCTTTGGCGGCCTGTACCACCAAGCTATAGCATGTGGTTGTTGCATATCTTATCTCATAAAGTAAATATTTCGTTGCTGAGCGTGTCCTACATATGTACCACCAAGCTATAGCATGTGGCTGTAGTGTATCTTATCTCATGGCGCGTGGAGGTGACTCCGGCGGTGTGTAGAGGCGCATAGTGTCCCGGCAGCCAATCTGGCAGCTCTAAATTGGATTTTTCTAATTTTTTTGAGAGTTCCACGTTCACATTTGTTATTTTTGTGGGTTTTTATGTGCCGAATTCAACTCAGAATGGTAAGATGCGATTCCAGTTTGAGATGTATGACATCCGTTGACTCATGCATTCAAATTAGGTTCTATACTCAAATCATTTGGGATTTGTTGATTCAAGGGTACACAAAATATAAGAATAAGTATCAATAAGTCACTAAAGTCTCTCTAGTTACATAAAACATTGTCGTAATAGATTTTTGTAAAGAGAATAAATTAAATAATAACAATTATGAATTTTTTCTCTAGAAGATTCAGTTTATTCTCGAGGAGCAAGATCTGTATGAGATTTTGAGGTTTGAGGTGGTGGTCCCCAGAGAGGGGACCACACCTCAATATAGACGGGATAATGAAGTCTATTGTGCGTTGAAGAAAAATGATAGTCAAATTAGGGCAATCCTTATCAATGGAAAGTACGATGACTTGATCCCGGTCTATAAACAATATCCTATGGTTATATCAGTTAGGCTCACTCTAAAATTGCATTAAGGTGCTCTTTCAGCTCTGGAGGTGAGGATGCTAATTTCTAAGTTTATAACTTATAAGAATAGAGTTGATCATACAATGATATAACATTTGAAACAAACATCGCATATGATCACTGAGCTGAGGGATACGAGTGAGTCCATTTTGGATGAATTATAGGTACTGAGTATAATCCAGTCTTTTACCTAATTCATGGGAGACCATGAAAATCTGTGTCATGTCTGACGATAGTATTCGTATTTTCGCTAAAGTGAGCAAGCATAGTGAGCTCAAAGAGGAGCACCTGGAGGTGAGTATATCACACTCGAGTCATGTTTATGCGGTGAAGTCGAGTAAGAGCTCCTGTGGTACCATACAAAAAGCGTAGGCATGAGAAGAAGATCCGAGATCCAGGTAAAATGAAACCGTCCGAGAAATCCGACAGGAAAGTACAAAAGCACAAGAAAAAGGAATTTGATATGACTAATGCAAAGTGCTACGTCTGAGTTAGATTTGGTTATTTTGCTTATTAGTGTAATGATCGGAAGGAATGTTTTTTTTCTTTACATGGTTTGAGTTTTGACTCATTTATCGCGTTGTTCACTGATTCTTCTCTTTTGTGGATTGTGAACTTAAGAGCCACCGATCACGTAACTCGAGATAGAAGCGTGTAAATAAAATTTTGTCAAGTGAATCCTCTGGTTAGGAGAATTTACGTGATGAACGAAGCATTTGTTGTCAATAGAGGGATTCACACTTGCAAGTTGGAGTTACAATGTGGTCAAACTCTATATTTAAATGACGTTTCTTATAGCTCTGGATATTTGACGGAACTTAATTTCAGTACTTTGTTTGAATTGTTGACGATATGATTTGCTTTTGTTTTAGAAACTCTAATGTTTCTATTAGTTAGGATAATTCTTTCGATTGTTTTGGTTCTATCCCTTATTAACTGTATGCACTAGATATTGTTCTTTTTTTAATAGTATTTCTTGTTATTCTACAATTACCTCTACATCTGATTGTGCTGACTGAGAAGTAAATTAATGGCTCAATAGACTTAGACACATAAGGCAAGAGATGATGAACTGATTAGCAGAGAGTGGTCTGTTGGTCCCGCTAACCAGGTTCGAGTTGTCCGTGTGTGAATTTTGCCTCACCAGCAAAAATACAAGAAAACTATTTGACAACGTAATGAAAGATGGGACTTTATTACAAAATGGTCCACTTCTATATCTGTGGCTCTATAAACATGAAAGCCCGAAATGGAGCTATATAGTTTATTACGCTCGTAGAAGATTACACATATATCGGTTATGTTTATCTAATCTTACACAAGTCTAAGGTGTTGGAATACTTTAGAAAATTTATTAATGAGCTTGAAAATCAGTTATACTTAAGAGTGAAGACTTTCAAAACCAATGGGGGTGCGAGTATTTGTCAGAATTACATAGATCACCCTGTTTCAAAAAGGGTATTAAGAGACAACTGAATATTTCTGCTGCTTCTCAAATGAATGGAGTAGCCGAAGAGATAATGAGCTCTATGATGGCGCAGGTGAATTTATCAGTCTCCTATTGGGGAGATAATTCATTGACTATAGCCTACGTCCTTAACCGTATCTCATTAAAGTTTGAAGTCAGTACCCCTTTGGGCTTTGGATAAGGAGGTAGGCTGACCTTAATCACTTGGGGTATATGTTCTTAGTTGAGCATACTGACGGCATTGTTACTGATATTGAGTCTTGTGATACCACATTCTTTAAGAATAATTTCCCTAAGAGAGGTGAAATCAATTAATACTTTACCTTTTATTTGATGGATGAGTTTAGTAGCTCATTGAGCCCAGCGGCAAGATTGAAGAACCGATTAAGGATCTTCGTCCCAGTGGAAGCGATCCATCGAGAGGTAAAATCGATCGAGACTTCATTTTCTATAAGATGGATGAATTTAGTGATTCAAGTGAACCCCATGGTGGGATAGAAGAATCCATTACAGATCTTTGACCCAATGGGAGCGATCCATCAAGAGATGAAATCCATCGGGACTTTACCTTCTATTAGATGGATGAGCCTAGTGAATTAAGTGAGCCCAATGGTGGGATACAATAACCCATTATGGATTTTGATTCTAGTGAGAACGATCTATCTAAAGGTGAAGAGGTTCTCTCTCCTCGTAGAAATATTGAGGGCGCGTACTTAAATGTCACTTCCAGAATGAGGATAAGACCCTCATTGCGACTCTTGAGAACAATGAGAAATTTAAAGAAGTCCTAGAGGCTCTCGTGGGTTTTTGCAAAAAAAAAAAAAACCATTTATTGAATGCCATAGATAAAGAGAATGAGTCGATGAAAATCAATAGTGTCTAAAACTTAGTAAATTTGCCTGAGGGTAGACAGAACATTGAGAACGAATAAATTCTCAAGAACCTAATTGATTTGCCTAAGGGCATAAGGACCATTGGAAATAAGAAGATTCTCAAAATTAAGAGAAAGGTCAATGGATCGATGGGGAGGTATTGGACCTGTCTGGTAGCCACAGTTATACGCAGACTAAGAATTTGGACTACCGAGGAGTTATAATCCAATTTACCTTGATTCATTTATTTTTAGCGATTATCGCGAACATGGATTTGGAGTTACACTAGATGGACATAAAAACCGCATTTTGTAAATTGAAGTTTTTGGATGACTAGATTTACATGCAGCAACCCTTTAGATTCGTTCTAGTAGGTCATGAGAACAAGATCTGTCAACTTTAGAAGTTGATATATGACCTAAAATAGTTATCCAGGTGGTGGTATCTAAGATTTTACGAGAATGTGATATCTTATAGTTTTATAATGATCGAGGAGGATCATTGTGTCTGTCTGAAACACTTTAGTGATTCTTTTGTGATCATGTTCTTATATATGCATGACATTCTGTTGGCTGGGAACAACAAAGAGTATTTAATTACCATTGAAATATGGTTATTGTTCATGAGTGAGAATTAGTTCATTCTCGAAGATAGGATCTAGAGGGATCGCTTGAAAATGATATTGACTCTTTCACAAGAGTTTTACATCAGGTAGATTTTTTAACATTTCGAGATGAGCGATGACAACCCATTAGATACTCTTATTGCTAATAACGAAGACCTGAATCTTGAAATGTGCCCTGTAACTTAGGAAGAAATAAGGGAGTTGAGTAGAATCCCTTATATCAGTGCAATATGCAGTCTAATGTATGCAATGAGGCATATACGACCAGACATTTGTTTTGCAGTTGATCTGATAAATATGTATCAATTGAATCTTGGAAGGGCAGGGGTCACTAGAGAATAGTAAAAAAGATTCTAAAATATCTTAAGAGAACTATAAACCTCTCCTTGTGTTATGGAGGAGGTGATTTGCGTTTCATTGGATATCCAGACGCTGATATCTCAAGGGAACTGTAAACCTCTCATTGTGTTATAGAAGAGGTGATTTGCGTTAAGTTGGATATCCAGATGCTGATAGGGGTGGCAATCTGGATAGATATAAATCGACATCAGTTTTTGTTATCTTGCTAGATAAATGGTACCATGTCTTGGAAAAATAAGAAACAAATCTGTATATCTCTATCTAGAATAGAGATTGAGTTTGTGGCACATTCAGTGGCAGTTCAAGGGAGTGCTTTGGTTTCAAAGATTTCTAGATGATTTAGGGGTTGTGGCACAAAGTGAGAGGCCAATAATGATTTATAGTGATAATTAGGCCGATATTACCTACAACTGAAACACTAAGTATTACAGTAAGACCAAATATTTTGATACCAGATATCATTTTATGAGAGATATCACCAATGAGGGTGTAGTGATAATTGAGTACATTTTTATATAGTATGGTGGCTGACCCTTCATCAAACCCATCTTGACAAATTCCTCTAGGAGACATATGGAATCATTGGGTTTACATGCAAATTTGACATTTCTCACTATATACTGATTGTGATGCTTATTGACATATATGACATATGTGCATTGTATATAGTCACAAGTTGATTTCTTGCACTAGTTTGCTATCATATATTATGTAGTGTTGTGATAAAAGATATGTCAGGTAGTTGTGGTTGACTCTTTTATACAAGTAACCACCTCTAGCTCTACGTGAGCAGAGATGAGATGGTTTCTAGTCATAAGAGCTTTTGAGAGTGGCCTTGTTAGAACATAATTCACCCTGCTACGTGTTCAGGATGATGTCAAATGTGACATAACCGATATTGACATACCCACATTCATGTTGTCTATGAGAAATCATATTGAAATCTCAGATATCACCTGCGTCAAGTGATATCGTTTCTGAGATATTCTCTCTGAGATCTTTGGGGTAAAATCTTATGTAGACAAAGACCCATACCTGCACAGTATTAGAGAAATCTGACATATACCATTTTGAGAGATGGGGAAATAATATTGTGGCACGTGTTTCATACCACGTGTGATAAGACAACCAAAAGATAGTGAGAGCTATTATTTGAGATGATAATATGATTAAATATCCCCGTTTCCATTGTGTGAGACCCGAGATCCATTGGATGGGATCTCTTGTACCCTTATAACCTTCGTCAGTCTTTTGAAATTTTATTTTAGTGTTATTACTTTAACATGTCATCAAGAAACCATGGTTGATTCGGTTTGGCGGTGTATGTCTAGGAAAACAGCTAAGATAAGATTGAAAGTTAGTAGTACAAAAGGAAGACCAATCAGCATTATATCATGGTGTAGTATTCACTGGTCGACCTGTTATGTTAATCCATATTGGGATTCAAACATAATAGTAAATACACAATCGAGTAAATGATTGGGGATCACTTTCAATGAAAAAAGTGGCTCGATAGATATAATTGCGTTGAGTATGGGGTACAACGAATTCTTTTTTATACTAACGATGGCTACTCGATCATCCTAACAGGTGTATCGAGAAGTTTTTACTTGCAGGTGTACTCACCGGTCGCACGACATCAAATCCTGTATGAAAGTCTAATAGGGTGATATAATAGATCATATGAGTTGTGATGTTGTGATGGACGTAAACTACCCTCGTATGCAAATAGGAGATGTAAGTTTATGTGTGCCCACGTGGACATGGTAGTTATCCCATGGGATAACCACCCACAACTCACTCGGATCTCCCTCTCTCCAATGATTCTCTCCCTTTTTTCTCTTAGAGTACGTTTTGTTCTTTGGTCGGAAAAAAAAGGAAGCCACGAATTTCTTCAGCACATATTGCACAAATTCTTGAATGCAATCGATCTCCCTCATTTCTTTAGAAGAACATAGTCGAAATTTATAAAGAGGTATGTTGAGAGAGAAATTAATTGAAGAAATTAATCGATGGCTTGAGAAATTTTCGCGAATAAAAATTTCTCCTATCATTTGGGTCACCGGATATTGAGTTAAGACGTCGTTGAATAGTGATGGTGGTTCGATACTATAATTATCATCCTGATCAAGCGATCCATTCGTAGGTTGCACAATTTTGATTGATTAATTGAAACCTTATATATTGAGATATTTATTTGTAAATTCCAAAACCTTTTATTTATATACTTCCGTACATGCATATAGTCTAATATATCCTACAAAAAGAATAACAAAACATAGGACATATTGCAAGGAATATCGTGACACTTGTTATGGAAGCGTTCAACAAGAGTCCTCGTTTCAAATAAGCTGAGGTGTCCATCATTCATGATGTTCTCACCTGGATAATGGTTCTTAAATATCACCTTATTAATCCCGAGTTCCTTACTTTTAATTAACATATGGGACAGGCTCAGGCATCAATATACAGGTAATTATCGATACCCAGCAGGGTGCACAAGCACATATCACTCAAACTTTTCAAACTACAATTAGTTATCTCAAACGATTCAATTCTTCTTATTCTAAAGAAATTTTTTTCTTTCTCTGTTTATTAAAAAAGGAAAAAAAAAAAACAGAAAAAGAAAAACTAAGTTTAATAGCTGCACTAAATCATCACAGCTGTAACCAGTTCCCCCAGAATTTCGATCCCATCAAACATTTCTCCCTTCTTAGTATAACAAAAATACAAAATGAATAATAAATAAAGAATGCTTTACAGAATTATAGTAAGGGGAAAAAAACAGCACTAAAGAATATGAGATTGATCAAGCTTCTCAGCTTTGAGAGCAGGAAGCTACAGAGTTCGTAAATCTAGAAACAGGAAAAATAATAAAATAAAAAAGCAGCAGTTCCGCAACCAATCGTTTCAAAGCTCAGGCCTAAAACCTCAGAATTCCTACAAAGTGATTGACCCAAAGGCAAAAAGAAAATTGGTACAATTTGAATCGTAACCAGAAGCTATCTACATTTTCAAATAATGGTGATAAGAAAACTAAATGTTGTCGTTCTTTCTCACTAATAAAAAATGAAGGCCAAACAATTTTGAGACCTTAGAATAATTCCCCTTTTAAGGGAAGTAACAAAAGAAGTGTATAATAAAACTAAAATCTCCTAAATAATTACCACAATATTCACAATTAACACAAACGGATAGGAAAATAATTATAAACTATTTTGTATAAATTTATCTTCTGTCATTTAAAGAATCGGGTTCTTAGAAAATACTTTATATAATTCAATTTTAAAATTTTGACTGCACCTCACAATTATATAACGCTTGAACCACAAAATTTTCATATAATATTAATATCCTAAGTTTCTTTGATATTTTTGTAATTTATTTAGCACACTTCTTATCTCCAACGTTCTAAGTGATTACAATAGAATATAGTTTAATATTTTGTTCAACATTAATTGTAATGACAATCGAGTGTAATTCTTAATTTTTTTTATATAGAATTTTACATTTTAATACATTTCATGTTTATAAATATATTTTTAATTTTTTTTTTGTTTTAAATGATATATTTAGACACTACAAAATAACACGGGATTAGCGATGGATTTTAGCGATGAAATAGTTTCATCGCTAATTGGCGACGACATTAGCGACGGAATTTTTTTTCGTCGCCCTTTTCCAACGAAATTCGTAACAGAAATTATTTGTCGCCAAATTAGAGACGAATAAAATATTTGTGACTAAATTCGTCGGTAATTGGCCACGAAAACTTTTTCGTGGCAAAATTCGTCACCACTTAGCCAGGAATAGAAATTTCGTGGCTAAATTTTGCCACGAAAAAATTGTTCGTCGGAAATTTCATCGGTAATTAGCCACAAAAGTTATTCGTCACTATTTTCGTGGCTAATGACGAACTCACTTCCATTTTCATAGCTAAAATCGTCACTAAATAGCCACAAATAAAATTTTGTAGCTAAATTCATCGCAAAATCATGACTTGTATTTCAAAATTAATGGCTAATTTCATAACTAAATTTCTTCTGTACTCTATTACGAATTATTTTGAACCGTATCTCTCTTTTTGACTAACAAAATGGAGTTTAATATATAGTGAATATTACAAATTTCACTAAATAAATAATTTTCAACAATAAATAATATATAATCAATCTCTAAAAAGCAATTTTTTTTCAATCACTACGAAACTCTCGATCTTTGTGTAGATTTGTCCAGGAAAAGAATATAGATTCTTTTTATTTTTCCATAATTATGCTAGGTTTGCAATCTAAAGTATGTGGATCAAATTCTCAAGGTAGCGAATGGTTACAAGGTTTAGACTTGGAGAATTTTTTTCTCTTTTTTATTTCATAGGCAAACTTCCATCGCAAATTGTCTTTAAAACAAACACGAGAACTCTTGGATGGAGTTTTACTTCGCATTTGAACTATGTCATTTTATATTTAAGGAAATCACTTGTTCCTTTCATTGATAAATACAGTTAGTTGAATTTAAGATTATCCGATCTTCCTTTTACCTCTTCAATATTTATCTAGGTGGTCACTATTTTCCCGTGTACATTTTTTTTGGGGCGAAGAACGCATGCAAAAAAAAGGTTTAAGCCATTAGCCATTTATCATGTAGAGGTACGGTTCGTTTAACAGAGACCATTCGATCTTCTTTTAATAGAGACATTAAGAACCTTCTTTGGGATTTCGGTTGGTGCTTTCCGTGGTATGAGGTATTGACTCATGATTTTTACAAGAATATCACTTTTGAAGAAATCAATTAAATAAGAAATATTGAGAGTAATAAATAATGAGATAAAAGAAAGAAGATTAAAATAAAATTAAAGACAAAATATTAAAAAATAGAATGGAAATTTGAAAATTTAAAAAAACTTTAGCGACGGATTGTACAATCCGTCGCTAAGTTAGGGATAGATTTCAGAATCCATGGCTAGCTTTAGCGACGGATAGATTATGCGTCCCTAACTTAGCGACGGATTTCGTGATCTGTCGCTAGATTAGCAACGAATGGCAAATTCCGTCGGTAAGCTTGAGACGGAATTTAGTACCGTCTCAAACTTAGCGACGGATTATATCCGTCACTAAGTGCTTCTATATATAACTCTGTTGACCTAATCTTCTCTCTCTCCTCTCGACTGCTTTCCACATTTCCACATGAATCATCTTTCAAGCCTTTGACCTTCAGCTGCTGCATCAGTACGTGGAATCTAAGTTATAGTCGCTGTTCTTAAAGGTACTCTGTCTATCCCTGTCCCTTTCTCTCTTGTTTGAATCGTTGACAAAGTGTGGGTTTTCTGACATTACATACGTTTCCAATGTTGACGATAGAAATAGTTTCTTGTCTGATTCGTGATTCTTGATGGTCGATTCGATAGCCCTAAATGTGAGAAAGCATTTTAGCAACCCGAATAGTAAAACCTAGGATTGGAAACCCTAACTCGAATATGTAGAATTGAACTTAGATATTTCAGTAGTGTTTGTTGATTGTTATTCTTATAGCATCATTTGTGTAATTTAAATAACATTGATTTTGGAACACTTCACCCCCCAAGAACTACATTTTCGAAGTATGCATTTTGTAGATATTGGATCACACGATGATCTGGATTTTACTTCTGTGGCCTAATACGTAGAATTTTTGTTGATTTAATTTATTATGCTGTGAGTGTGAAAGATTTGTGAAATAAAGGAAGATGGCCTTTCAACGTATGCTACGTGTTTCATGCATCATTTTTTATGCCTTCAACCTGTTTGATGAAATGACTGTGTGGTGAAGTGTAGTATCTTTTGGTACAGAATTGGGTCAGTCTTATGAAGAGCTTGGTAGTCATACATAACCTTCTTGGTAACTCAAATGAATTTACTGATTTTCATTTGATTATAAAGTAGTTCATTCACAAATCATGTAAATTGAAAACCTCATATTAGGTGAAGTGAGCCGATCTTTGTATGCAATTGGAAACGAATTATAAACACTATAATCATGCAATTTATTATGATATGTTTGTGTCTTGAATTTTGCCCAAAAAACTCTTTCTGGTCAGTTTGACTTGTTGTTGAGTAACAAGAGACTTGTTGTTTAACTTACACTATATGCGTAACTAGGTATTGGTCAAGAAAAATTTGAGGAGAAGTCAAACATTTAAGTAGACTTTTTTTTTGACCCAGTTTCATGGTCCTTGAATCTGCCCAGTTGTTGAGTGCTTGCATCTGTAATGGTCAGTTTGAAGTATTGCAGAGCTGTCTGTTCATTTGCCTCACCCAAATTCTGATCTTCTTTATCTTTCCTTTTCGTGTTGAACACCAATCTGAGAAGTTCCAAGTTGGAATTGTAAAATAATTTTCCCGATTTTTGAACTTCTTTATTCCTCTTTTTTCCTCTTCCCCCTTTCCTCTACCTAATGATCATGTGCAAAGTGCAAAATTTTGTGCATTCCTTTGCTTTCAGTTTCAGTCACTTGGAGTAAGTGAACTTTGTGGATATTTAAAATTATGAATTAAGGCATGGCCTAAAATGGGAGCTATATATTTCTTGGTCAATCATGTCTTGGGTGATAATGTAATTTTTATTTAAAAAATTACAAAAGAAAAATATTAGATAGAAATTATGTTTTGTAGAAACAAATGAAAATAATATGCTGGTTGAGAATGATGTTTAGTCATATATGTATGATTTTTGTTGGTTCATACAAACAAGATGGCCTCATTGATATTTATTTCTTGCCTGCGATTATTATAGACATAGACGTTTCGGCTTGACTCCTACGAAAATGAAGCCCAATTTGTATGGAAATACAATAGTACATGGCATCCGGAAAATGTACTAAATCTTAGTAAAATATTTCTTCTTTAACCAAGCCGGTCTAGGAGGTTTGATTGTACTTGGGTTTTCATATTGTCCATTTACCTATGTTTGTTGCTGATTTCATTTTAGTCTTGTTGCAGTGAATCTTTTTACTTAGGATCATTGCATTTGGGAAAATGTTTAAAGAAACCCAAGTTCAAGAATGGCAACGGTAAATTTATTTGCTTATAGTTGCCTATGAAATAGTAGCTACTTTTTGACACTAGACTTTATTTCTTTGATAGCTGGGGAATATGTTTGCTTTTTAAAGTAATTTTGTATTCCCTTATGTTGCCATTTGTTCATTCCATTCATTTCTAAGACTCAAACCTTATTTTACACTAATAAATTCTTTTAATTTCAGATCCATCAAACATTGTTTTTATTGAGATTGAAGAATAGTTAAACAGTACAATAACCAAAGTTGAAGGTATGTTTCCATTTTGTCCTTCTTTCCCTATCTTATTTGTTTGTTTCTCAATTTGGCATATGAAACCTACTTTGCCCATTCCTGAGAGTGATAACAATCTACCTTACTATTTACAAGATTGTCTGATTGATTGATCTTTTTGTTAACTAAATCATAATGAAATTGCACCAACCGAACTGAATACTGTTGTTGAGTAGTTAAATACGTGTTAAGGTAGAATGAGGAAGAAATTCGGCAAACTTATTACCTTCAAACTGAATAGTAGCTTAGTTCATTATGATATGATAAGTTCAACCAAGAGTGACCATTTATTCTTTTATACTGCATTCTGTTGAAGATAGGAAGTTGGAATATGGAGGGTCTTTTCTCTCTGTAGTCAATTTTTATGTCTGTATATGCATGCATAAACTTATTTATTCATTGTGTAGGCAAGAATCTGCTGGTGCATTGTCGAATCTATCATTTCATGATAGGAATTGCAAAGCAATTCCATCTGCTGGTGTTGTTGAAGCTTTGGTATGGGCAACCTTGCTGGTTTTTTTTTTTCTTCTGATTTATCTTATGGGTAACCATGTTTGTATGCTGTTCATGATTTCTGAATGAAAGTATTGTGACAAAATTTAATTGATTAGTGCTACACTTCATTGCTTTCTTTATGGTTAGAACACGAGTGAATTTTACAGACCTTGGTTTTTGCTGCATATTGAGTTCTCGGGAGGGCAATGATTGTGGGTCATTTATCATTCATTCCTTATGCATGGTTATCTTTTAAGAACAAACATTGAGTTCACCTTGCTGTTATGGTGATTCAATCATCTATCAGTGTCAATAATTGAGTCTTCTTCTTGAGGAATAAATACTTTCTTTGTTTTTGTTTGTTTGAGCCAAACTTGACGCATCTTCTCCTCAAATTCAAAATGGAGTCCCTTCTCAAAACTGAGTAATTGATGTTCAAAATGCATTGTGACTAATTGATGTAGGTCTGGGAGTTATAGAAGGTATTTATTTGTACCAAACACTTATAGGTGTTGCAGTAACACGATGCACTGAGGGTTATTTATTTGGCTATTGTGGGTGAAGAAGCTATTATAATAGAAGTTTGTTGTAGATGACTTCTTCATTTGTGTAGATGTTATGTCAAGATTTTGTATTCGTATAAGTCTTTTGGCTCTACTTATAAAGTTTTTGTTTCTTGAATTTGTAGATACAGAAAATGCAAAGTGATAGACAATGGATGTATAATAAGAACTTACCTGAACGTCGAGGATTGACCGATGAGTTTCGTATTGGATTGGAACAATTTTTGGGTTTCGCTAGTAGTCAAGTTGAGTTCATGGATGGGAATAAGTTAAGGTGTCCATGCAAAAAGTGTGGTAATGGTAAGTTTCATGAGTCTGATAAAGTTAGGGAACATCTTTGTAGATTTGGTTTTACTCCGAATTACTTTAATTGGACTTCTCACGGTGAACCGTTTATAGCTGAGGAAGAGAATCGAGAAAGTAGACAATTTTCAAATAGAGGAGATTTTAATTACGACCAATTAAACCCATATCAAAGAATGGTGATTGATGCAACTGGTGAACCGTTTTTTAATTCCCAATCTAACCATGCAAGTACCAGTCTTGATCCAATATTTCAACAAGAGTATACTAGTTATGCATTACCATTGGAGGAGGTATATGGAACAGGTGTTGATGGAAATGCAAATAATGACACATTTATGTCCAATCGGTTTCGGGAAGTTTTGGAAGTTGCGGATGAACCTTTGTGGGCAGTGATAGTCATACAAAGTTATCAGTGACGGCAAGACTGTTAAATATCAAGACAGAGTATAATGCGTCTGAGAATTGTTTTAATGATTTTATTCAAGTCATTCGAGAAATATTACCTCGTGATCACATCATGCCAACCGATTTATATGATATGAAAAAGTTAGTCAAAGACTTGGGTCTTCCAGTGGTAAGGATTGATGTATGTAGTCGTGGTTGCATGTTATTTTGGAGGGATGACGAAAATGCAAAATTTTGTAAATTTTGTAACGAATGTAGGTACAAGAGTAGTAGGAGGACAGGTCGTATCAAGTGTAAACCAAAGAAGCAAATGTTTTACTTGCCCTTAACCCCTCGATTGCAAAGGCTTTATGCATCTAAGGCCACGGCTGAACACATGACTTGTCATGCAAACCATGAAACAAATGAGGGTCTAATGTGTCATCCTTCAGATGCTGAGGGATGGAAACATTTTGACAGAACATTTCCTGAGTTTGCAAAAGAGACTCGAAACATAAGATTGGGTCTTTGTGCTGATGGATTTGCTCCTTTTGGCAAATCAGGAAAAGTTTATTCATGTTGGCCAGTTATCTTAACTCCATACAATCTTCCCCCCGGTATGTGTATGAAGACACCATATATGTTTCTTACATTGATCGTGCCTGGACCGCAAAATCCAAAGAAGTTAATAGATATTTATATGCAGCCATTGATTGCGGAGTTAAAACAACTATGGGATGAAGGTGTTCCTACATATGATGTCCATACTGATGAGAGGTTTCTAATGAAGGCTACTCTTCTTTGGACGATAAATGACTTTCCAGCTTATAGAATGCTATCTGGATGGAGTACAGCTGGGATCTTAGGATGTCCAATATGTATGGAGAGATCAAAATCATTCAGATTAAAATACGGTAAGAAGGCCAGCTATTTTGATTGTCACAGATAATTTTTACCGCTAAATCATTCATTTAGAAGGAATAAGGTTGAGTTCATTAAAAATAGGATTGAAAAAACACATCCACCCTTGAGATTGACCGGTGATCAATCTTATACTGCCATTGTGTTATTAAAATAAATTTACAAATTGTGTTATTTTGGACACATAAAATGGTCTTTTGTTAAGGAGTAATCTTATACTACCTGACTAATATTCTGGCCATGAAAATGAAAATTGCCATTTTTTATATCTTACTATTGGTACATAATTTTGTCTTATTTATATTTTGATCAACTTGTCATTCTTTATTCTTATTAGTTTATTTGACTTTCCTTTTGATTTCCGTCATAAAAATGCATGAAAAATATAATGAACTACTATTGGCTCATTCGAGTGGTGAAACTGATGGTGCGTCATCTGAGCAATCTGTTGATAATATGGCAGCGTGGTTAGAGGCATCTGGTGGGGTAAAGAAAGGAAGAATATTTGGGATGGGATCCTTGAGTAGAGTGTACACACCTAGCCCTTCATGCTCCACTGCGGCCATTTCAATGAAACAAGTCCAACTAGATGAACAAGTGCATGGTCTCCAAGAGAAACTTGCAAAGAAAGATGAACAAATGAGTGCAATGCAACAATCGCTTGAGCATACGCAACAAACGCTTGAGGTAATGCAACGACTAATGTTACAGCACTTCAAGTTGGATGTAAGTCAATTTATCCCCTCGCAGAGTCAGGTTCCACCTTCTATGCCTCCTACTGATGACCCCGATACTGACGAACAACATGATGATTGATGGGTCATTTATTTCAAATTTCAACCAAGTTGGTCATATAGTGGTAGGTCTCATCCTCCTACCAAAATCGAACTACATCATCAACAATGAAATGCTCGAATCTCAGCCGTTGGTTCTCATTCAACTCGGCTTCGGCTCAGGTCAACCTCAGCCCCATGAACCAACTGCCTTTGTCTATAAATTCGGGCAGCCCACCCCAATGAAAAATAAAAAGACTCAGTCCAACTGCAGACTCGAGTCGGAAGGGAAAGACTTCCACCATCAGCAGTAAACCGACGGTACGCCTCACCTCTTCTCTTGCCTTCTGTGTACGCGTTGTACTATACAAGATGGTCTCTTATTTCTATGATTTAAATTCTTCGAATTTAATGTCTTATGCTATCTGTTTAGAACTGGAATGTTTTCCTAGGAGGTTTGAGGGTATAAACCTCTTCCTCTGTTTTTGTCTTTCAAGGGTTCATTAGATTAGCTTTAAATACCATACCTGGTAAGTCTCTATCTCCAACTCATGGCTCTGGATTTTGCTACTGAACATACATAATCTGTTAACATAATTATTAATATTGGAAATGGCACCCCCTTTTGACAATACTTATGCCTATGCTTTGATCAAATTGAAGTCGCCGTTGATGAAATTGTTTATTGGGAACAAGTGCAAGTATTTGGTTATTGCTTCAGGAGTAAAATGTTGAAGAATGAAGACTTATAACTTAATCATGAAATGAAATCTGAATAGTCCCAATCCCAAACCCATCCTCTTTGTAAATGTATTCAAGGTTAAGATTTCAAATTCTAGTGTTTGAAGGATTATGGGAGGGTTCATTTCCTTGTAAGAACGGAATGCAAGAAGAAAACTTTAAAGCTTCTTTATGAGCATTTATGAGGATTTTTCTTTGTGTGCCCATGCTTAATTACACATGCATCAGATCCCCATGGTAGAAATTTTTCCTTGCAAGTTGCTTTGGGATCAATATTTTAGATTCTCCAAACTACAATTTCTTTCAACAATTTTCAGCAGTTAACTATCCCAGTTTTGATTTATAGAGTTAATCAAGTTGATGCAGCAAGATTGGATATTGAGGTGTTGGCAATGCTGAAAGAATAGTTGGTAAAAGTGTTCAATTTAATGAAGGTATCTGTCATGACTATTTTTTCCTTCTCTGATTAACTTTGTTCTTTTCCTTTTCTAATTGGAGAAGAAGGGGGATTATTTGAACCACTGATGTATTGTTTTGTCACCACAAACCCCCAAAGGGTTGGGTTCAAAATCTCTACTTTGACTTGTTTGTTATTTTTCACTTATTGGGCGAGCTTATTTCATTATCTTGTTACTCTCCTTTTATGAATAATCTGGCTCCTTTTTTCTGGCATTTTACTTTTCTTCATCTTCTTTTATTGGGATTGGCCTGGATTATTATTTCAATGTGAAGCTGAACTGGATGCTTTTCTTGTGTTTCTCATTTGGCGCTTCTCTATTTGCATTGATAAGCCTACTCCAGGAAATGCTATGATGAACTTAAGGTATAGAAATGAGTAACTGAAGTATGGGGAAAAGGTAAAATACTCCTGTTACAATGTTCTTGTTCTTCTACTCAATAATCACTACAAAAAAACAGCCTTTTAGCCATAAATTTAGCGACGAAAATTTTAAAAAAATTTGTCGCTAAAAACATTAGCGACGAAAAATTTTTCGTCGCTAATAACGCGTCGCAAAAATTTAGCGACGGAAATTAGAAATCCGTCGCTAAATTTAGCGACGAAAATCGAAATCCGTCGCTAATTTTAGCGACAAATAATTTTTCGTCGCTAAAATTCGTCACAAACTTTAGTGACGAAAAATTATCCGTCGCTAAATTAGCGACATAAAAAAAATCCGTTGCTAAATTTTAGCGACGAAAATCTAAAATTCGTCGCTAAATTTAGCGACAGATAATTTTTGTCGCTAAAATCCGTCACTAATTAAGGGGAAAAAAAATTTGTAATAATTAAAAAATCCGTCGCTAAATTCAGCGACGGATTCAATCCGTCGCTGATTTCAAATTCAAATGTTCAAGGGCACGTGTCACCCGAGCGCCACCCTTGCCCACCCTGCACCCCGCCCGCCCGAGTGCGTGCCACCTGAGCCAGCCGCACCCTGCGCATGCACTCTTAATTTTCTGGAAAATGCCTTCTGCCTCCACCGTGTTTCGAACTCCGAACTCCGCACTCCTCCGAACTCCTGCAACCTGTAAACCACCGAGCCAAATATATTATTATGATATAAATTTCTTTTTTTATTATTTATTATCTTTATTTCACATTTTTCTAATAATAATAAAATAATATATAATAATAATTTAAAATAATAAATATAATAACTTTTTTTATTTATACCACCAACCTAAAATAATATTAATTAAAAATAATAAATATGATAATTTTTAATAAAATAAAAAATAATAAAATACTAATTTAAAATAAAATAATAAATTAATTAAAAAATATGTTTATATTATATTTTGATTTCTTCTTTTCTTTTTTATCTTATTATCTTATTATTTTTTTTCATTTTTATTTTATTTTATTAATCCATAATTTAAAAATGGATTACAATATCTCAAAACTATAAAATTATAATTATCAATAAATTATAATATATTAATAATTTAAAAAATCTAGTATATTTAATTATAAAATATTTTTATTCGTTATAATAAAATTATTATATATAAGAAATGAGAGTAGAAAGAAAAAAAAAATAGAGATAAGGAAAAAAAAGTGAGAATAGAAAACAAAGAGGAGGAAAAAAGTCACATAACAACACTCGTGGTGCAGTGGTAACATGTCTTTAAGGTCAAGATCCAAGTCCAAGATTCGAATCCCATCAACCACAGATTTATTTAAATTTTTTGTGACACGCCCCAGGCAGGCGCGCGGGCGCCCGCACTTGCCCGCCTGGGCGCCTGCCTGGGTTGCCTGGGCGCCCAAGCAGGCACGCCTGCGCCCGTGCTATATTAATATTTAATTAAAAAATTTATATTATTAAATAAAATAAAACAAATAAAATAAAATTACCTATACAATAATAAAAAATATTAAATCAAAAAAAAAAGAAAAAAAAATAATAAATTAATTAAAATATATATATAATTTAAATAAAATAAAATATATGGTTTTTTTTAAATTGTAAATTAAAATATTATAAAATAATAATATGATTTGTTAATATAAAATAATAAAATAAAATAAAAATAAAATAAAATTATAATTAAAAGAAGATAAAATTCAGCGACGGATTTCCAAATCCGTCGCTGAATTTATTAAAATAAAATAAAAATAAAACAAAATTCTAATTATTGAGCGACGGATTTGGAATCCGTCGCTGAATCAGCCACGGATTTGGAAATCCGTCGCTAAATTAAATTCGGTTGTTAAATTAATTTTTTAATTTAAATATTATATTAATATTTTATTTTATTTAATTATATATAAAAAACCTATTTAGCGACGGATTTCGAATCCGTCGCTGAATCAGCCACGGATTTAGAAATCCGTCGCTAAACCATGGTTGTTAAATTAATTTTTTAATTTAAATATTCTATTAATATTTAAATTAATATTCTATTAATATTTAAATTAATATTCTATTAATATTTAAATTAATATTCTATTGTTATTTAAATTAATATTCTATTGTTATTTAAATTAATATTCTATTAATATTTTATTTTATTTAAATAAAATAAAATATATGGTTTTTTTTAAATTGTAAATTAAAATATTATAAAATAATAATATGATTTGTTAATATAAAATAATAAAATAAAATAAAAATAAAATAAAATTATATTTAAAAGAAGATAAAATTCAGCGACGGATTTCCAAATCCGTCGCTGAATTTATTAAAATAAAATAAAAATAAAACAAAATTCTAATTATTGAGCGACGGATTTGGAATCCGTCGCTGAATCAGCCACGGATTTGGAAATCCGTCGCTAAATTAAATTCGGTTGTTAAATTAATTTTTTAATTTAAATATTATATTAATATTTTATTTTATTTAATTATATATAAAAAACCTATTTAGCGACGGATTTCGAATCCGTCGCTGAATCAGCCACGGATTTAGAAATCCGTCGCTAAACCATGGTCGTTAAATTAATTTTTTAATTTAAATATTCTATTAATATTTGTCGCCAATTAGCGACGAATTTAGTCACGAAAATTTTTTCGTCACTAATTAGCGACGAATTTAGCCATGAAAATTTTTTCGTCACTAATTAGCGACGAATTTTGCTACGAATGATGTGTCCGTCGCTAATTTAACCACGACTTCCTTTTCGTTGCAAATTTTGTGGCAAATTAGCGACGAAAAAATATTTGTCGCTAAATTCGTCGTAAAATAGCGACGAATTTTTTCCGTCGCGAAAATCCGTGGCTAAAACCGTGTTTTTTTGTAGTGAATGTTGATCCATTCAACATTATAAGACCACCTTGAAATCTGATTCTCTGGAGTTGCCCACGATAGGAATTCATTACAAGGCATCTTCATCGCTATTGAGGAATAAGCATGTTCTTTTAAGATGTTCTTTATTCTAGAGGATCCGATGAGGTTCGTCTGACTTTTCACAACAAGAGATTCATTCGCCACTAAATGCTTGTATAATAAAGTGTTTACCTTTGCTTGTGCTGTGCAGCTCTGCAACAATGGATACCTTCCTCTGCAGCAATGGATACCTTCCTCTTCACCTCTGAGTCTGTTAACGAGGGTCACCCGGACAAGCTATGCGACCAGATTTCAGATGTTTGTTTGTTCGATATTATTCACATATTGTTCTTGGATAGATATTGGACGATATTTATTTTGTTATTATTATCTTTGATGTTGGACATTAGACTATTTACATTTGTTTCACTTTCATTTTATTCACAATTTGTTTGATACACAAACTCTTATTCGATGGATGTTTGTTGGATTGAAATATTTGTAAATTTATTATATAGAAGTTCGTTGGCCAAACATTGATGGATTTTTGGTTCCATTGCATATGAATGGAATATTTGGTTGCATATGAATAATATTGGATTGGATAGTGATTGATGGATTTTTTTGTTCAATTGGATATTTGACTGTTGGTTGCACAGGTTTTTTTTCCTAAACAGGGATATTTCAATGTTGGATATTTAAATTTTATTGCACAGATTCAATTGGATTGAATATCTGAATGTTGGTTGCACAGGGTTTGTTCAATTGGACATTAAAACAAGTGGAATTTTTTTTTTTAAAATTTTAAAGATTCGTGGCAAAGTCCGTCGCCAAAGGATTTTCAAATTCGTCATCAAGTTAGCCACGAATAAGTATTTCCATCGCCAAATATTGATCGAGATTAGCGACGGAGACGACTATTCGTCGCTGAGTTTCGCGACGGATACGACTCTCCGTCGCTAACTTTTGCGACGGATCAAGCATTCGTTGTTGAGCTTTGCGACGGATACGGATGTCCGTCGCCAAAATTTAGCGACGGATATATCTGTCCGTCGCAAAATTCAGCGACGGATGTAAATGTCCGTCGCAAAATTCAGCGACGGATAACCCCGTCCGTCGCAGAGTTTAGCGATGGACTCGGTTGTCTGTCGCTAACGTTAGCGAGGCAATTATAGTCCGTCACAAAATCCGTCGCTAATTTAGTTACGAAATCTTGGGACGAAGTATTTTTCGTTGCTAATTTGGCGACGAATATCATATTTCCGTCGCTAAACTTTTGTGACGTCGTATTAGAGACGAAAAAATATCGTCGCCAAATCCGTCACTAAAATATTTAGCGACGAATTTTTCTAAGATTTCTGTCACTAAATCTGTCCCCGATGCCGTGTTTTTTTGTAGTGAGAGTAAAGAGTATCATTTAAACCTAAATTTTTTCTTCAACTTGAAACTTTTCGATGAATAGAATAATATATTAATTTTAAAAACAAAAACAACAATACTTACAACTTTAATAATATTTTTTCAAAAACCAAATAATCAAATAAACGAAAAATACAAAACAAGCAAAAATAAGAATTTAAAACAAATAATAAAATTAAAACGTCCTAAATTAGTTATAACAATATTCACAATTAACACAAGAAAATAGGAAGATAAATATAAATTGAAGTTGTATGATATTTAAATAATCTAAAAAACATAAAAGATTTTGGAAATTCTTAACCTAACTCATTTCTAGAATTTCGAATGTAACTCACAATTACACAATTGAACCATAAGATTTTTATATAACACTAACAATGTGAATTTCGCAACTAGATGGACAATTTTTCAATATTTAATTTAATAACACTAGAGAGTAATTCGTAATATTTTTCTATAAATTTTACAATGTTGGTTAATTATGCATGATGAGAGGCATTTTGGTCATCTTTGGATAATGGGGTTATCCCATTAACCTCTCATTAACCACATAATTAATCACCCATAATGACTTGCCTAATGACCTTTGGGATTCCTCCGTGAGTGAGCGCTCTTCTCTCCTATCAGTGAAAGTTTGGGGAAATGGTGAAGGAGGCGAGGGAACACAATGGGGTCGGAGAATTTTGCGTAGGAAAATCTTCTTCGTTAAAGTCGTCACCGAACTTGGGTTGAAGCGTCATGGATTTGTAATGGTGTTTCAATTGCGTGATCACTATTCGACCGTGCAATCCGTTCGAGAGACATCACAACACGGTTGATTTTTTGGAGATCGCCCTGTCGAGGTATTTATCCAAAAAATTTTGATTTATTTACTTACGTTTTCGCATGTGCGATTAAATCAAACATTGGTATCAGAGCGATCGTTGGATTTAAATAAAATTATTTTCGAAATTATTTTTTGGTATAAAAATTTTTGGGGTCTAGATCACAGATAAGTTTCGTGAATCCAAGAACACCGTAGGAATACCCATGGTCCAAGGATTGCAAAATTAATTTTTGTTTAATTTTTTGAACATTTTAAGCTATGAAAAGTCTGATCAAAATTTGCGATCGTACGAACTTTAAAACCTTAGATCTATGACTTTAGAGGGCGGATCGATACTTGAAAATAGTTTATGCATTCCTTGCATCCTAATCTATATTTTCATATATTTTGTTGTGAGTTTTGGATGCCGAAAATCAGGATTTCCGAATGGCCTCGGAGGGCTGCGACTGGGGTGGTTGAGTTCCACCATGTTTGAGTTTGAATCCTCCTAAATTAGAGTATAAGATGTTTAGAGGATACCCAACAATTTTTCCCAATCGAAAACTGCGTGAAAAAATTGCCCAAAAATGAGTTTTCCGGAAATCGGGTCGAAAAACCCGTTACAGGACCCGTCAGGTAAAGAAGACCCGGCCCAGACCCGGGCGCATGCATCTCACGCGCGAGGAAGGCGCGTCTAGCGCCTTGGAGAGGGCGCGTGTACTTCATGCGCAAGCAAGGCACGTGAAGGGCGAGTTCCTAGTTAGGGTCGGATCCCGAACCGTTGACCGACCCGGTCCGATCCAGTCGCCGACCCGGGAGACATGGCTAGCGCGTGAAGGCGAGTGAGCCGTGCACCGCACTGGGCGGGTGTGAGCCAAGCCGCACCTGGCGCGTGGCGGCGAGTGTGAGTCGCGCCGCGCATCTGGAACGTGGGCCAAGCTGCTGCCAGCGCATGGAGGCGCGTAGCAGCGCATGGAGGTGCGTGGCAGCGCGTGGAGGCACGTGGCAGCGTGTAGCAACACGTAGAGGCTCGCCACCAGCGTGTCGCGGCGCGTATGGGCCCCGCAGGCATGTCAGGTCGCTTAAAATTAGATTTTTTCAATTTTCTAAGGGTCCTATCTCCATCATTGTAACTTTTTACGGGTTTTTATATGTCGAATCAAATTCCGAATGGTAAGATGCGATTTCGGGTTGTGGTGTATGGTCTCCGTTGACTCATACGCTTTCTTTGAAATCTATATTCGAATCATTTTGGACTTGTTGATTCATAAGACACACAAAATGTGATAATAAATATCACCAAGTCACAGATGTCTCTCTTACTGCATTGAGAATTGTCGAATTAGATTTTTGCGAGAAGTGTAAACTAAATGATGTGATCTGTGAGATTTCATATCAGTAGATTCGGTTTATTTTCGAGAGACAAAATCTAACTGAAATCTGAGGTACGAGATGGTGGGCCCCTAGGGTGGACACCGCACCTCAAGATAAACGAGATAAAGAGATCTATCGTGCATGGAAGAAAAGAATTGCCAAGTTAGGGTAATCCTTATCAGTGGCATGCACGATAATTTTATCTCGTTCTACGAGCCATATCCTATAGACATGTTAGTTCGGCTCGCCCTATGATAGCATTGTGTTGCTCTCTTCAGCTCCTAATATAAGGATGCAGAAGAAAATGATTGATCATACGATGATACAACATTTGACATAAGTATTGAGTATGAACACAGAATTAAGAAATACGGACGAGCCAATTTCGGATAGAATTCAGGTGTCGAGTGTGATCCAGTTTTTACCTAATTCATGGGAAATCATGAAAACCTACCTCACGTGTGCCGAGAGTATTCGTTCTTTCACTAATGTGAGTAGGTAGGAGTGCCTAGAGGCGAGTAGGCCGCACTCGAGTCATGTTTATTTAGAGGAGTCAAGTGAGGACTCCCATGGCGCCAAGCCTGCCAACAGCATAATACTCGAGATCTAGGCAATAAAAATCATCCGAGAAAACCGACAACAAGGTACAAAAGCACAGGAAGAAGGATTTTGACAGACCAATGAGAAGTGCTACATTTGAAGTAGATTTGGTCATTTCACATGTCCTTATTTACATGATTTGAGCGTCTCATTTATTGTGAGCTTCGTTGATTTCTCTTTTTTGTGGATTGTAAACTCAGGAGTCACCAACCACATAAATCAAGATAGGAGCGTGAAAATAAAGTTCCACTGAGTGAATCCTCAAGTTGGGAGGATTTACATCAGGGATAAAGCAATTGTCGTCATCAGAGAGACCGACACTTGCTATGACGTTCTCTATGCTCCAGGCATTCGACGGAACTTGAATTTAGTACCTTATCTGAGATTGACTAGGATATGCAATAAAATCATCTTTTTTAATACGATAATTCTCTGAATTGTTACGGTTTTAATCCATGATGGATTGTATGCACTGAGTACTGCTCTTTCTAATGGTTTTTTATCATTTTTCTATTGCCTTTATATCTGATTGCGTAGATGATGATATAAATGAATGATATAGTAGATTTGGACACATAGAGCAAGAGATGATGAATCGGTTAGTAGCAAGAGGTTTGTTGAACCCACTGACCAGATTCAAATTGCCCGTATGTGAGTTTGCTTAGCTGGCAAAACAACAAGAAAACCATTTGGCAACGCAATGAGAGCTAAGACTCCATTACAGTTGGTCCACTGTGATTTTTGTAGCCTTATGAGTATGAAAGTCTGAAATAAAGCTGTGTACATTATGACATTCGTTGCGTTTCGGTTTTTCTATCTGAACTCGCACAAGTCTGAGACATATGAATGCTTCAGGAGGTTTATTAGCGAGATTGAGAATTAGTTAGATTCGAGAGTGGAGACTCTCAGAACCGATTGGCGGCATGAGTATTCGTCTAAACTATACAGGGAGCTCTGTTTCGATAAAAGTATTACGAGATTACTGACTATTCCTACTGCTTCTCAGTAGAACGGAGTTACAAAGATAAGGAATAGAACTTTGTTGAAAATGGTGAGGTCTATGATGGCGCAGATCAATATGTCCGTCTCCCATTGGGGAGATGTCTTATTGGTTGCAGCGTACGTCCTCAACTATGTCTCATTAAAGTCTATAGTCAGTTCTCCATTTGAGTTTTGGACAGGGAGGCAGTCTGACCTTAACCACTTGAATTTATGGGGTTGTGCCAATATTTCTTGCATTCACACAGCGATTTAGGCCCGCGAGAAAATATATGTTCTTAGGCGAACATACAAACGGCACTGTAATCGAGATTGAGTCTCGTAATACCATATTTTTTTATAATGATTTCCCTATAAGAGGTGAAATCAGTCTGGACTTACGTTTTATGAGATGGGTGAGTCTAGTGGCGGGATACAAGAATCCATTTTGGATCTTGATCTCAGTAGGAGTGATCCATCAAGAAGTAAAGATTTTTCTCTCCTCATAAGAGCACCGATGATGCGTACTTAAATGTCGCTTCCCAATTGAGGGTGAGTCCCTCATTGTGACTCTTGAGAATGATGAGAAATCAAAAATGGTCTAAGAGCCTCTCGAGAGTTTTGTGAAGAACCATTTTATTAAAGGCCATATATGAAGAGATAGAGTTGATGAGAATCAACGGGGTCTGGGACCTAGTTGATTTGCTTAGGGCAGAAGGACTATTGGGAACATGTAGGTTTTCAAGGTCAAGAGAAAGGTCGACGGATCGATGGAGAGGTATAAGACCCATCTAATAACCGAGGGTTACACTTAGACTGAAGGGTGGACTATCGGGGTGTAGTAGTCCAATTTACCTCGATCCATTTAGCGATTGTCATGAACATGGATCTAGAGTCATACCAGATAAACGTATAGACCGCTTTCTGTAATGGAAGTCTAGATAAGGCGATCTACATGGAGTATCCCTTTGGATTCGTTCTAATAGATCAAGTGGATAAGGTCTGTTGATTTTGGAAATCAACATACGACCTTAAGCCATCATCCAGACATTGGTACCTAAAATTTCACGAGGAGGTGATATCTTATGGTTTTGTAATAATCGAGTAGGATCATTGTATTTGTTTGATACATCCCGATGACTCTTTCATGATCATATGTGGGTGACATTCTATTGGCCGAGAACAACAGAGAGTATCCAATGACCATTGCAACATGTTATTGTTCATGGAAAAGGTTTTAGTTTATTCTCGAACTTTGGATCTAGAGAGATCACTTGAGAATGGTGTTAATTTTTTAACAAAAGTTTTATATCAGGTAGATTCTTGACAATTTTGAGATGAGTGATGACAACCTAATAAATACTCTATCGCTAAAGGTGAAAACCTTGTTCTTGATATATGTCCTAGAATTCAGGAAGAAATAATGGAGATGAAAATCCCTTATGCCAGTGCAATGTACAGTCTAATGTATGTGATGAGGCATATATGACCAGATATTTAGTTTTACAACTGGTCTGGTGAGTAGGTATCAATCGAATACTAGAAGAGATCACTGTAAAGTAGTGAAAAGGATTCTGAAAAATCTCATTAGAACTACGGACCTCTCCATGTGTTACGGATGAGATGATTTGTGTTTTCGTTGGGTATTCAGATACTGACTGGGAGTAGCGATCTGAATGAACGCAAACTAACATTAGGTTTTATCTTCTTAGAACAGTAAGAAGAGAACCTGTATATCTCTATTTACGATAAAAACTGAGTTTATAATATACTCAATTGCAGTTCATGAGAGTGGTTAGTTTCAGACATTTCTAAATGATTTAGGATTGCGGCAGATAGTGGGAGATCAGCAATGATTATTGTGATAATCAGACCCCCATTGCCAACAACCGAGACACACTGACACCAGATATCGCTCTGTGAGAGACATTATTGAGAAGAGTATTGTGACATCTATGTACACCTTGATATATAGCATGATAGCTGATCCCTTCAGAAAACTCATTATGAGAGATTCCTTTGTGAGACAAGGAATTGTGATATATTATGATAAAAGATGTGTCAGGTAGGCGTGGTTGACTCTCTTACACGAGTGACCACTTCAGCTTTAGTAAGCGAAGATGAGACGGTTTCTAGTAGTAAAAGGCTTTGAGAGTGGCCCTACTAGAACATAAGTTGCTCTGATATGTGTTCAGGATGAGATCATATGCAATATGACCGACATGAAAATATCCACATCCATATTGTCTGTAAGTAGCCAGATTTGAGATTTTAGATATCACCTGCAATTAGTGATATTGTCTCTGAAATACTCTTTCTGGGATCTCTGGGCAAAGTTTTATGTATAGACTGAGTCTTATACCTGTACAGTATTAGAGAAATCTGACATATACCCTTTGAGAGATGGGGGAATAAGACTGTGACACGTGTTTCATATTACGTGTGATGAGACGACCATGGGACAGTGTGAACTATTATTTGAGACGGTAGTTTGATATTGATCCCCGTTCCTACTGTGTGAGACTAGAGATCCATTTGTGGGATCTTTTGTATCCTTATCACTTTCAGCTATTTCTAAGTTTAGTGTTACTACTTTAGTCTGTTTACCTATGGCTCAAAAGATAAATTGATATCTAAGGGGCAGGTCTATGAAAACAGCTAAATTGAAACTGATAGATTCGAATTTGGGAAAAGAAAAATTAATAGACATTATATCACTGTATTGTATTCACTGGTCGACATGTTATGTTAATTCACGTTGGAATTCAAATATAATAGTAAATATTAAGTCGAGCAAATTGATTGGAGATCACTTTCAATGAGAAAAGTTGTTAGATAGATGTAATTGTATTGAGTTTGGTGTACAGCGAATTATTTTTATACTCACGATAACTCATCGATCATTTTAACAGGTGTATCGAGAAATTTTTTTTTCATGCAGGTGTACTCGCCGGTCGCACGACGTCCAATCCTGTACGAAAGTCCAATAAGGTGATGTGATAGATCGCATGAGTTCCGATCTTGTGACAGACGTAAAATGCTCTCATGTACAAGTGGGAGATGTTGGTTAATTATGCCAAATAAGGGGCATTTTGGTCATCCTTGGGATAATGAGGTTATTCCATTAACCTCCCATTAACCGCATAATTAATCACCCATAATGACTTGCCTAATGACCTTTGGGATTCCTCCGTGAGTGAGCACTCTTCTCTCCTAGGAGTGAAAGTTTGGGGAAATGGTGAAGGAGGCGAGGGAACATAATGAGGGTCGGAGAATTTTGCGTAAGAAAATCTCTTTCGTCAAAGTCGTCACCGGACTTGGGTTGAAACATCATGAATTTACGGTGGTGGTTCGATTGCGTGATCACTATCTAACTGTGCGATCCGTTCGAAGGATATCACGACACGGTTGATTTTTTGAAAACCGCCCTGTCGAGATATTTATCCGAAAAATTCCGATTTATTTATTTACGGTTCCACATGTGCGATTAAATCCAACATACATGATGTAAATAAGGTTTTTTTTTTTTTCAAATTCTTTAATCCCAAATGATATTTTTTTTTCCAAATTCTTTCTCTTCACTAATAAATTACTCTTTCCTTAAACTTAAAACTTTTTAATGAAAATCATATCTATATCATTTGTTTCGTTACAATCTATTTCAATACTACCTAAAATAGATGTTTACTTTTTGTAAACATTAAAACCTACTTTCTGCATTTTATTTTATTTTACTGTGAACTCCTTGGAACAAAATTGTGTTAACTATGTTAAACTCATCATTTCCCAACTACACCAAAAATTATAAATGCAAAAACAAAGAAAACAACCGAATCACCACAAAAAATGCAAAAATCACTTTGATTCTTCAAAAATAATGACAATAATAATTGTTAATCGGAAAATTAAATATAAAATCTAAGACAATTTATCAAGGATGGAGTCATCAGATTTCAACTTCATAACTTTAATATTGATATTCAATAAAAAATATTTTAAAAAATTAATTTAAGAAAGTAAAATTGTAAACTTTTTTCATATAATCTTTAAAAAATCATAAGAGACGTTTCCCAGAAATATTAAAATAAAACAGAAAACATCCACCAAAAAAAGTAAAATTGCGGCTACCTAACTTGACAACATGAGTAGAAACTCCAATACTTACTGTGTGGAAAGGCAAAACACTAGTTTCAAGAGGGCCTGGGAGTAGTAGAGAGATTAGAATCTTAGAAATTATGAAAGAAACCACGAAACTTATGCCTAACCATGAAACAAAGAAAATTTTTTATAAGAGAGATTGTCTATCATACCCATGCAACACATTTTGAGAGGAAACCCATGGTCTTTATGTCTATTTTCAGCTGCTGTTCTGAACCAGGTACTGCACCTGCTCTCCAAAAAGGAAACAATATAGTGGAGTCAAAAATATCAAAATGCTGCAAGAGGGCAAAATGTATTAAACAGAAAAGAGTTTCAAAGAGATGATTAAAAAAAATTCTGAATTGTGGCTGTATACTAGAAAATGAAAAACATATGTCATAACAATGTGTAAACATAACCATCAACATAAAGCATAAGAGTAAAAAGGGAAAATTTTCAACTCCATCCCTAAACAAATGTCTTATTCTCGTGCCTGTTTATATTTTTGGCTAGGGAGAAGTCATAAAAAATTAAAAAGGCATTGATGTCATTCAAAGACAAAAGCCATTTCATCGGAATGTTCAAAGCTTTATCAATTAGTTTAAGATCACTTAAAAATACATCCCAAAGATTAGAAAGAGACCTCAAAATCAAGGCAACATCCTCAAATGACAAAAAACACCTTGACAAAAGCCAAAAATCTAATGCCTTCAACAATGCATCCACAAAAAGGAAAAAGGATTCTCAATGCCCTCATAGGATCTCCTATTTCTTCGGTCTACACCAACCAAAAGCTGGTGAGAGGGATAAGCTAAACAAGCTTTTTCTTTGGTGTAGAAATCCGGACACCTCCATGATCAAAATTCACCGCACACATAATTACATGTAGCCAGTTGAAACGGAGAAAGAAAGCACTAGAAGCCAAATAACCCTAGTCCAATTATAACAAAATAGGAGGTGTTCTAAAAGGAGGCCACAGTTCACCACCATGATGAGTTACATCAAACCCATCTAGCCTCTAAAGCAAAGAAAGCAACCATCAATGAATCAACACCACTTTCCACGGAACGACATCTAATACAAACACCATAGGGGCCTTTCATATTCTTAGCCATCCAACTTTTACCTCCCGTTCTGGTTTACCCGCAACCACCTCTTTGGCAATACTACTTTGAATAACAAAACAGACCTAAAACAAAGACCTCCCAAATCAAGAAGCTTCTTATGGTTTTCCACTAATCCAGAGCAAAATGTATGTTGACCATCCTCCATCTTATGCCGCACGAGTACCTCCTTTGAATTTCCACAAATCTCTAAGCCCCCATCTCACAAGATAGAGAATAGAGACATGAAGGAAGATTTAATAAACAACTCTTAATCAGGTAAGCCTTCCACCTCACAAGGGCAGGGATGGCAACCCAAAGATCCCCCTATAGGTTTGGGAAAACCCATCCTGTCCCCATCAAAGTCGGGGCAGGGTGGGAGGGGCTATCCCCAACCCCACCCTTCTCTCTTTTTTAAACTTTCCAATTATGTGTTCTAACACTGACTTGTTCATATACTTAGCCTCTCAAAGGAGGCCAAGATACATGAAGCATTAATAACCCAACCAACAACCAAAAACAATAGTCAGGCTATCACCACTGGGAGTATCACCGCAGCAACTATCTCACTCTGCCAAATAAATCTTCAAGCACAATACTACCTCAAAATACCCACAAACATCAAAGATAAAAACATTACAAGAAAACACGCCATCAACGATGGAAAAAAATCGGTCGGTAATAGCAACGGATTAACGTCGGACAACATACCGAGAGATTTGCGATGGATTAACGATGGAAAATAGTGACGGAAATATTTCCGTCGGTACTCCATCACTATAGTAATCCACTGTAAAAAAAAAAAAAAATTATAAACCTATTAGCGATAGATTACTAACGAAATTTTTAGCGACGGAAATTTTCTATCACTAATCCGTCGATATACTGGTGAAGGAAAAAAATTAAGAAATATATATATATAGCTATTAGCAACGAATTAGTAACAAAAATTTTAGCGATGGAAAATTAGCGACGGATTAGAAATGAATATTTTAGAGACGGATTATTTTTTATTTTTTATTTTTTTATTTTGTTATTTTTCCTCCCTTTTATTATTTTATAATTCTTTTTTATTTTTCTTTTATTTATTTTATTTATTTTATTTTTCTATTATTTTATTATTTAATTTAATAGGCAAATAAAAAAATAATTTGCTATTTTATCTTAATTAATCAAAAAATATTATATTTTTCTATTCAGTGCAAATTTAATCAATATCAAATTTAAATAGTTAGAAAAATTCAATAAGAATATTAAATAAAAAAATTATTCCAAGGTAAAGAGAAAAAAATAGATGTGGTGACACTACAAAACAAGTGAGTTATTTTGACAAACTAAAACCATCTCCTAAATATGATACAACCGTTGGCAAAAACTTATCCGACGAATGGGGTTTTAGTCGATAATACACCAGTTGGGATAGGTGTATTCCGACACTTTTCATGACCGTTGGAGCATGTCATATATTTATAATGATGGTTAGAACTGTTGGTACAATTTAGCATTTTATTATCAGTTTAAAATAGTGTTAAGAAAACTTAATACTTTTATCATCGGTTGTCATATTAGTACCCATGTCGGTTATGTTACTGTCATATTATGACATATATAAAACTGTTTGGAAATGTTATTACTTTTATTTTCGGTTATACAAATGTTAAAAAATATTGTGATCAATTTATGGTCGGTTAGGAAACGTTAAGAAATGTTAGTATTTTTATCGTCACTATAGTTGATTGCGACTACCATCACTTACTACTCACTTACTAATTACTTACTTCTCGGTTACTATTATCATTACTTACTAGTAAGTTACTAGTCGGTTACTATCCATATCTTCGTATGTGAGGAAATATTATAAGTTTTATGGATAGTTAGTACAACTATTAGGAAATATAACTAAAAACTTGAAAATAAAGAAAATAGTAAAATATTATAATCTTGGAGAATTATTGATACAATAGGATAAATAAAAAAAATTACATATCTCACAAGCATATCCCACGATCCATATAACTTCTTTTGAGATGTTTATACAAATGTTTCACTTCAATTATCAAAAGGATTATCGGCACAATCCATCTTCATTCAGTCCATCTTCATTCAATCTATTCATTTACAAAAAGAAGTAGAGTCAGATGAAATATAATATAATAGTACCAAAATGGTTATAAATAAAAATATTACTATATTAAAAATAAAATAAAAATAAGTAGTGATAGGAGTATAATGGAATGGTACATATTAAGAATAGTTATAGATAAAAATATTATATTTTAGGACGGAGTCAGGCGATAATGATGATTGTTGGTTTTTATGTGCACTCCCAGCATCTTGTATCGAAAAAACCTAAAAAAACATATAATTTCGATTATTTTTTAAAAGTAAAAGTGAAATTAATAAAATTGTGCTGAAATAGAAATAGAGAAATAACATACCTGAATACCAGCAATAAGTCTTACTTCATTAACCATATTCATCAATTCATCATTATGTCCAATTCTAACATGCATAGCAATATAAAGAAGAACATTACTTAATATAATTATGTTCCATTAATCGTTGCATCATATTAGTTATATCTTCTTTCTCAACTCTGGTTGAATGCATATTTTGTGATGCATATCTGATTCCTCCCCGTGAATCAGGAGCTTTAACTTTAGAGATAATATCACTTTTTCAAGATAAATTTGAACTTTATACTTGATCTTTGTCACTCTCGACACACTCCATTTGACTTTTCATCATTTCGTATAAAGTAAATAAATAAACGTGAATGTCGATAAATCAAAAACTATATAAAAATAATCATCTATACCATAATTTCTTATATTTTCGTAGAAATAAAATTATCATCCAATCAGATTCTACTTATTATGCTCTACAAGGTTTCATACTAGATTGTGTTGTTTATAATAATGAAATGTGATTCCAAATCTATAAAATATTATACAGTAAAATTAATTATAAGTAAAATAAAATATGAGTTGTTTATATTTTCTCAACAATGAGTTTGGCAAATGATTTAGATTCTAAGCAATGATATGTTTTTAAACCAAAACCAAATCAAACCTGGGTAGCATATTAGGATGATTGGGCTTCTTTTTCAGAGTAAAGTTGTTCTTCGGATGGTTTCGTTTAGTTTTTCCCATGTTGAGTTAGAAAAATTTGAAATAAGATTTTGGTGAAATCGCAAGATTTAAAAATTTGAAAAAAGAGATTATGGTTAAGTCACAAGATCTGAGATTTGAGGGAAAAGAGTTTATCAGGAGAGGTTTTGGAGGGAAAGAGTGTTTATTGAGAATGATTTATTATATATTTGATTTAGGCGCTTAAATAAATTTTTAGAATCCGCTATTTTTTTTCCGTTTTTTTGTAAGTTTAATTTCAAATTTCATTTTTTGTATTTGTGTTTTTGTTTTTGTTATAAAATTGTAACATTTTACTACATTTTACCCTATATATTACATTACAATAAAGAATAATATTAAATTTATATCATTATATTATTTAAATTAATAATATTAAATATATCATTATTCTACATTATTTGAAAATTTTGATATAATCCATAAGTAAAAATTTTTATATAATAAAAAAAGCAGAGACATGGTATGCGTGGACCAACACGGACTCCCGGCCATGCCAGCACGGGCGCCTGCCCATGCATGCCACAGCATGCATGCAACCTCCCGCGGGGGCTCGACAATGTCAGCGCGGGCGCCAATGTATGCGCGCCTATGCAAACTCGTGCGATATCATTACTACTGACTACCTACTTACTATCTGTTTACTACCTAACTTATAAATTTTGGAGGGAAAGAAGATTTGTGGAGAATGATTTATTATATATTTAATTTAGGGAATCAAATAAAATTTTAGAACCCTCAATTTTTTCCCGCTTTTTGTAAGTTTAATTTTATTTTTTTATTATTACATTATCAGTAATTTCATTTTATGTATTTGTGCTTTTGTTTTTGTTACAAATTGAAACATGTTATTTTATTTTCACCCTAAATATTACATTATAATAAATAATGACTTTAAATTTATATCATTATATTATTTAAATTAATAATATTAATTATATTATTATTCTGCATAATTCATATTTGAAAATTTTGATATAATCTATATGTGAAAATTTTTATATAATAAAAAAAGTATTGACATGGTATGTGTAGGTCGACACAGGTGCTCGGTCATGCCAGCACAGGCGCCTACGTACCTAACTTATAAATTTTTAAAAACTCTACTATATTATTACTATTTACTATATTATTACTACTAATTGTAAATTTTGTATGCTAACAATTTATTTAATTTTTGACCTGTCTCTTTTTTTTCTTAGTGAGCTTATTATTATAATCATATGCAATGTAATTTTTAGAAATATTGTTACAATTTTGAGTATTTTTTCTAGTAAACTAATTAAGAATTAAATATAGTTTTCATATTTATTACACCAATTGTTACTATGTATTATACCGAATGCATCGAATAAATTAATGGAAAAAAAATATAAAAATAGAGAATGATTAAGTAATATGTAAACAAAATTACATTTCCTATACATATGCATCTCATATGCATCTCATCCTACTCTATCAACATCATCATCATCATTCATCTCGATTAATATATTTCCTTCATCTTCATCAATATTAGTTCAAACCCACTGATTAGTTGATGGATTAGTTTCTGAATTGAAATGATGAATTGTCACTTCATCACCCATATCAAATTCATCTCCAACTTTGACATGTTTTATAACAAGTCATCTTTTATGTCTTTCATCAGCCACATAAAATATCTTCTTTGCTTTGAATGCCAACACATAAGAATCATCCAGCAAATCATCGTCAGTATGATACTGGTATGATTGAGATAGGAAAAATTGATAAAAATTGAACCAAATCTATCCTTCTTGCATCCTCATTGTAGGTCAACCCAATCATACCGAAATAATACAAATATATACATTCCATTATAGTTTACTTGAATGATTTCTCTTAGGATACCATAATAATTAACTTTACCTTGAATTGATATTTTATCCCTCGCACTTGCATAACTAATATCATTAACTATTGCTGTCATAACTCTTGAATTCTGAGTTTGAAGGCATATTTCACGATCTTTTACATGAAATCGATATTAGCCATTGTAATTTCTAATGAATGGATCTGGTCCACGAACAATTCATTTAATTTCATTTGTAATCTCTCCGACATATTTTGGATTAGTAACCTAAAAAAGAAATCTTAAAAAATTAAGTATTTATTTAAAGAGAAGAAATTAATAATATTAAAAAATGATATACTTACATGATGAGTAAACCAGGTAATGAACCCTTTATTATAAAGTTTATCAATTTGGAAAGTGTTTAACTTCTTTTTATGTTCGATAAATTTTCAAAAACTATAATACTATATTATATAAATTACTAATTTCACATCAGTACATTATTTAATTTAATAATATTAATAAATTTATATTGAATATATGTTAGTTTTTATTAATCAAATGGATATAATTAACACAGAATAAGGCTTAAAGGCACTTAAATGTAGTAAGTATGTAGTAAATATGTAGTAATTAAGTAGTAAGTGATTTTTTAACAACGTGGCGGTATTGATTTAAAATATAAAAAAAATTGTGACGAATTAAAAACGCGGTAATGAAAAAAAATGCGGAAGAAAAAACACCAAAGAAAAAATTGGCGGGATTTTAAAAATTTGTTTGTGAAAAAGTTATATCATAAATCCTACGCGGTCATCAAAATTTCTCCAATTTTTTCAACAACGTGGCGGAATTGATTTAAAATATAAAAAAAATTGTGACGATTTAAAAACGCGGTAATGAAAAAAAAGGTGGGAGAAAAAATGCCAAAGAAAAAATGGGTGGGATTTTAAAATTTTGTTTGTGAAAAAGTTATATTATAAATGCTACGCGGTCATCAAAATTTCTCCATCATTTCACCATCAAAGTTTCTTCATTTTCTCTTAAAAGCTCTCCTCCCCTAACCCATTTAAACCTATGGATGACCATTGTATGAAAAATCACAATAATTCCAAGAAGAAGAACAAGTATCAGTCTGACTAATCTCAATCTCCAAAATGTTACCAGATTTTAAAAATAAGCACATTATTTTAGTTTGATATTAATATTAAAATGCCGTTTTTAATTTTTTATTTTGAACAGTTGTGAAAAAATATAGAAATCAATACTATCAAGATATTTTGGATCAAAATATTTTGGATTCAGATAAAGGAAAGAGCTCTCAGTTAATATTTTCATTTACAATCATAATTTATAATTTAATATGTACAATTTATTATTTACAATGATTTTTGACAGATAAAGATACCTTCAAATTTGGTGAATATTTTTTTTTTTCGAACATCTCAAAATACATGTAGTTATGTGACATATGCCTTTTTTTTTTCAATCATTATTATGTTTAACGATACAAAATTTATACTAACACGGAAGTAAGTAACCAATATAGATCACTGTAACTTTTGTGTAACGTAACTGATAGTAATAACTTTTTCCGATGCATGATAAAATAGTAATTTTGGAGTAAGACAATATAAACAACACATGTAGTAATATGTAATAACCATATGGTAATCGATATTAAAACCATGTGGTAACCATGGGCATCCACGCTTGTCTGTATGGGGCAGGAGCGCCCAAGCTCTATGCATGCCCACGCATGCGCAGGCTCCGCACTCTTGCAAGCAACCGCACGGGTGCCCACGTGCTCTGCATGCTGGCGCGCATGTAAGCGCTTGCCCATGCTGTGCGCATGGTCCATCGCCCAAACGGGCACCCGCCTTTGCCCACACAGGCCCCCGCACGCGAGCATGCCCGCATGCCTTGCAGGCTCACGCATGCTACCTGCCCGCGCATGCGCTAGCGCCTGCCCGGGTGCCCACAAAGGCAAGAGTGTGCACATGAGCATGGCACGCACGCCTTGCAAGCGCCCCGTCTCCTTTATTTTTTATGCAAAATGGAGAAAAAAGAAAGAAATATTGCTGCGGGATTTGAACCCATGACTTTGAATCACAAAACACAATTGAGTCAACTATTATACCACAATATGATATGTGTAATTCTCTTTTCTTTTCTTTTCTTTCTTCCTAGTTATCTCAACTTCACTTTTTTTTTTTATCTGGTTCTCACTTTTTTCCCCTTATCTTACTCTAACCTCTATTATTTTCCTTCATGAGATCTTTTTTTTTTTTTTTTCTTTTCTCATTGAGTTTTTTTACTACTATTTTGATATATTCAAACCAATTTATTTGAATGATATTTAAATTGAATATCATTAATGAATTATAATTTATTAATTTTATATATTTTGAACGGTAATATTTGTGATTAAATATATAGATTTTTTAAATTATTAATATATTATAATTTAAATTCCATACTCATTCAAAAAACAAAAAATAAGAAAAAAATAAAACATAATTAAATTAATTGAAATAGAATTAATTAAAATAAAAAATGAAAAAAATATAATAGTTGAAATATAAATAAAAAAAATTAGATTTAGTGAAATTACAAGTTACCATTAAGTGCATATGTCGCTTGGCATGTGCAGGGGCCTGTGCTAGCATGGACGGGCGCCTGATGGTTACTATTTACTTACCACTTACCAGTTAATTATATATCACAAACTTATCACAAAGTTATCACTATATAAATTTACTTACTTACTACCTATTTACCACCTACTTACCACCTATTTACCGCATACTTACTACCTACTTATCTAGTTAAAACTATAATCATAAATTTACTACAACTTACTATTTACTTACCATCTACTTACTACCTATTTATCTAATTAAAACTACTACTATCATAAATTTACTACAACATACCACTTAGACTATTTTCAAATATAAAAGTATATGATACAAATATGATAACAATTTTATATTTTAGTGACGTTACAATATATATGTTAGTATAAATAGAATTTATACAAACAGTTTATTCTAACGGTGAGAATTAAATATAGTTTTAAAAGACGGTGGAATTTGTATGTTGCCATACATTTAAAACTTATAGAGAAGTAGACAATAAAAAAGATTTATATTGAAACTGTTTTTAAATCGTGCCAAAAAGACTATTACATTTACTGACTATAATTTTTAATCAGGACAATTGAATATTGCTTTACAGACAGTTGTGTGATACCTTTACAGACGGTTGCTGAACTTTACTTCATGGACATTTTAGTCTATTGGAAAAGACTTATATTTTTTGACGATTTCATTATAAGTTGTCTCTATAAAGTATAAAAACCGTAACTAAAAGTTTCCGACCCTAAAAGTTACCGTCGGTATAATACTTTAAGTTTTGTAGTGTGAGATAAAAAAAATTTGTGAGGGTAAGATAATTTTTTTTTAAAAAAAAAAAGTGAAAGTGAGATTAATAATTAAAAAAATGAGAATTAGATAATAAATAAAAAAAAGATATTACAACACCTATTGTGGCATTATGGTCGGATGACTCATATTTCATCTCTACTGCACGGGTTTGATTCTTAGAGAAGACACATTTTTCGCAACAAAATGTAGGGTGGGCGGGTGCGCAGGGGGGCAGGGGCGAGAGTAAGGGCGCATGCGCGCACGTTCGCAGGACTGGGTGGGGCACGTGAGGGCACGTGCGCGCAGGAGGGCGCGGAAGGGGTCTGCACGTGAGGGCATGTGCTCGCATGGCGGCTCGGGCGGGGAATAAGTTTGGGCGCGCGCGCATGAGGGTACCAGAATTAGCAACAAAAAAATTCCGTCACTAATTTATCGCTGATACTTTTGTATATTATTTTCTATCAATGATGAATTAGCGACAGATTTTTTAACGATAGATTTTTTCCGTCGCTAATATTTAATGATAAATAGAATTTCGTCGATAAAATTAGCGGGGTAATTTTCAGTAACGGATTTAGTAACGAAAAAAATTTGTCGTTAATACGCTTTAACAATGGATTTTTTATTTTTAGTGATAGATATTTCCGTCACTAATATCTAAATTTCTAATAGTGAAAAACTCAACGATCTGAGCATCACAAAAATTTAAAGTATCATCTCGAAAAAGGAAGGTGAGTAACCTTTGCGAAGGAACATGGTTGATTGATCGATCAAAGTGCACATTCTTCTATTTCTATCCAAAATCAAATTGTTGCTAACAATAGTAATAAATTAAGGACAACTCAAAGCTTGTTTCCTGAGTCAATGGTTTTGTGCATTGTTATTTTCTTGTTCAAATCAGGGTTTGCATTTTGCACTCTGCAGTTCCATCTTTCAATAATTTCATAATTGGAACCGAATTGAGGGCTGATAATGGAATAAAATCACTAAGCTACTTTTCTGGTTTCCTATTTTCCACAAATTCAGATTATTGCCCATGCACATAATAGGAAATACATCGATTGAAGTACACGCACATAAACAATTTATCCCAAAACACAAATTTACCTTACATTTTTCTAGATAAAATTGCACCTCTGAATTCGTGGAGTGTAGAAGGGCATAAACATCCCATTTTGGTGTCCTCCCCTCTTCTTTCTCTCCTCTACTTTACATTTTCCAATACCATGAATTTTTGGTATAATAACCACCTATTAATTTTATGATATTTTGAAACCTTATATTTATATAAAGAGAGAGAGGAGGCAGTGGCTTTGAAATTTTTTAATTAATATTTTATATAAATTACTTAATTCATGTTTTCCCTTTTTTATCTACTCTTTAATGTCCCAATAAAATTAAGCCAAATAGAGACCACCGGATGATTTGATGTGGACTACCACACCCAATGCTTTCTCCTCTCCTACTAATTTATTTTCCTTTCAAAACCCATGCATCTCAATTCTCTTCATGCATTTCCCCCCAAACTTCATTAATTCCGCACGCTTGAAACCTTATAGCTTAAGAAAATTTCACAAAGTCTTAAAAAAAAACAAAATTAAAATTCTAAAAATAAAATTGAATTCAGAACATTTACCTCAAATTCTCACACATCCATTAGTATCTTTCAAGGAAAGCAGATTAAAAATATATATATATATATATATATATATATATATATATCATATGCAAGTAATCCGGATAAAAATCCTAAAAAGAATAAAATTGAAATTCTAGAAATAAAATTAAATTCAAAACAATTATCTTAAATTTTCACACGATCTATTAGTATCTTTCAAGGAAAGCCAAAAAGATTCATAAAAAAAAAAAAACATCAAAGCAAGTAAACAGATATAACAATTTATTTATCACCATCATCAAACCCTAATCAGTGAAAAGAATAACTGAAATTCATTTGCGTAAAATTTGAGGATACCCAACATCCCACGTTAGAAAATCCCCATGCCATTCCGACAAGAATAATCTACTTCGAGAAGGCAAAGTCATCCTTCTTCAGAACCCTGGTTCTCTCTCTCTCTGGGCTGGGGAAATGAAAGAATTCAAGAACGGTCATATTTTTTAAATGAAATGTCTTCCGTGCCCCTTTTGTGCCGATTAAGCATCTAACCCTGATATTTCTCCATAATTACAAAAAGAGCCAATGTACAAATGTGAAAGCCTTGATTTTTTTTTTTTTTTTTTTTTTTTCGATTTTGATCTCCGGTATACATAGGTCCAATCTTGAAAACCAACCAACCGTATGAAATTTACTAAAATCATTGTACTTCATTAAGTTTAAGAATCCATTTAACAAAAAATTAGATGGTCGATGGATTAATTTATTTACATTTGTATTAATAAATAGGATATTTGAAAATGTCAATAAATTTTAATTTAATTAATAATATATTTTTTGCCATAGAAATCTCAAGTTCAAGTTGTTTTTATATATATAAAATTTTGAAATTTTTTAATGGCAAAACCATAATTTATATGATAAATTTTTTTATGCTTAATCTTGAGACTTGAGAGAAATAATTGTAATTTAAAAGAGCCACGATTAAAAGATTTATTTATTATGTATGTCCTTCCTTTGTCATTCTGGGGTTATTATCTCTTTTCTCACGAAATAGATTTTTTTTTTTATTTATTATTGATGTTGGTAAATATGTCTATAATAAGCTTTTATCACAATTAAAAGAATTAAATATCAAATGGATAGTTAACCCATGATTAAAACTCCCTAATGTATCTTTCCCATTATGCCACTTATTTGGTATGATTCAACTTCTCAAGGGTACGCAAATTGATTTTTGAATTTCTTTCTTGAGAGTACATTTATCTAGAGAGATTGAGAAATTTTTAAAATTAAAAAATTTCTCTTGCTATATCGAATTCATTGAATTTTGGTTGAGACGTCGTGAATCTGTAGTGATGGCTCGATCTCGTGATCACCATCCCGATCAAGAATTTAGATCGGTAAATTTCGTGATTTGTAATTTGGTGATTTTTGAAAACCTATAAATTGAGATATTTATTAAAAAATTTTAAATTATTTAATTTTTATAATTTTTCACGTTTCAGATACACGTGAATGAATCTAACAATTAATTTGTTAGATTTTAATGATTTCAAATTTAATTAATTTGGTTCTTTTTTAATTATTCTTTTATAACTTCCAAGAAAAATTTTCGGATTCCACCCCCAAGAGAAGAGGACACTAAAATTGGGGAAAAAAAAGAGAGTACAATTTTATCTTATATAATAGAAGCAAACAAGTGAGAGAGAGAGAGAGAGAGAGAGAGAGAGAGAGAGAGAGAGAGAGAGAGAGAATGGGAGGGAGTGCAACGTAGGATTTGAACACTACTGTTTATCCTTTCTCTCTTTTTTTTTTTTCTCTTTTTGGGGATTTTTTTTATTTTTTTGGTTTCTTCTTCAAGTGGAAGAGAGGGGGGAGTGAGAGTGCCACGTAAGATTGGAACAGTAGACTAATACTCATTCCTTTTTTTGGGTTTTTTTTTTGGGGTTTTTTCTTCCCTTTTTTTAACTTTATTTTTTTCACCCTTCACTCTCTTTTTTCATATTTTTTTCTTTTGGATTTCGTTGTTACCAGTTTGTTACTATTTTTTTTATTTCTTTTTTTTTTCACCCTTCACGAAATAAGAGGGAGTGTCACCTCAGATTGGAATAATAGACAAGTTCTTTTTTTTAACTTCTTTTGTTACCCATTTAACTTTTTGTTTCTTTTTGTTTCTTTTTACTTTTTTTCATCTTTCACTCTTCCTTCTTTTTTTACATTTTTTTGAATTTCTTCTTTTTATTTTTTTTTCACCCTTCAACCTTTTTTTTCGCTCTCTTTTAATTGGTTCCACTATTACCAATTTGATATTGTTTTTTTTTTAACTTCTTTTGTTTTGCTTTTTGCCTTTTTCTTTTCTTTTTAACTTTTTTTCCGTCTTTCACTCGTGGAGAGGAGGGAGTGGAAAAGAATGCCACATCGGATGGGAACAATTGACTACTATTTCCTCTTTTTTTTTCTTTTTTTGGGTTTCTTCTTCCTTTTTTTATTTCTTTTTTTCACCTATTTACCTTTTTTTTTGTTTTTTTTGCTTTTACTTTTTTTTACCCTATATCCTTCTTTTTTTTTTTTACTCTTTTTAGATTTCTTCTTCTTCTTTTTTTTTTTTATGCTTCACCCTTGTTTTCTTTCATTTTTTTTTATTCCACTATTACCGATTTTCTATTATTTTTTTCTTTTTCACCCATTTACCCTTTTCTTTTACTTTTTTTTACTTCTTTTTTTTATTTTTCACCCTTCCTTTTTTTTTCCATTCACCATTCTTTTTTTCACTCGTTTTTTTGGATTGCGCTGTTACCGATTTGCTATTATTTCTTTATTTTAACTTGTTTTTTTTGTTTTTGTTTTTTACTTTTTTTTCCACCAGTCAATTTATATATATATATATATATATATCTTATCTTATCTTATCTTACTATAATAGAAATAAACAAGTGTGGAGAGGGGGTATGGGAGGGGATGCACGTCGGATGGGAACAGTAGGTTGTTATTCCCACCTTTTTTTTCCTTCTTGTTTTTTTTTTTCTTTTTTTTTATTGAGAAGGGGATGTGGGAGGGAGTGTCATCTCGGATGGGAGCAGTAGGCTACTGTTCCCACCCTCTTTTTTTCTTTCCTTTCTTGCGCTTTTTTATTTTATTTTTTTCTGTTGGACAAACAAATAGAGAGGGGGAGTGGGAGGAAATGTCATCTCAATGGGAACAGTAGGCTATTATTCCCAATTTTTTTTTTCCCTTCTTGCTTTTTTTTTTTTTTTTACTTTTTTAACAATTACCTTTCTTTTTTATCTTCTTTTTTTTTACTTCTAATTTTCACCCTTTACCTTTCCTTTTTTTTTGTCTTTTACTTTTTTTGGGTTTTTCTTCTTCTTCTTCTTCTTCTTTTTTTCACCTTCCGTTCTTTTTTTCCACTCTTTTTTTTTTTGGATTCTATTGTTACTGATTTGCTACTATTCTTTTTTTTTTAACCTTTTTTTGCTCTTTACCCTTCTTTTTTTGTTTCTTTTTTTTTTCAACCTTTCACCCTTTTTTCCTTATTAATTTATTTATTCTCCTCTATGCTTTTTTTTTCAATTCTTTCATTTTTTTATTTCATTGTTTTTACAACGAAATTCCTTCTCCTTTTGATGTTACTTGGTGCAATTTGGTTTTTTACCAGCTATTTCCTTTTTTTTTTTGGACCCTTTTGGTTGTCTAAAAGAACAAATAGGAAGGGGGAGTGGGAGGGGTGCCACCTCGGATGGGAATAGTTGGCTACTGTTCTCACTTTTTTTTTAGAATTTCTTCTTGTATTTTTTTTTACCAATTGCCCTTCTTTTTTTGCTTCTTTTTTTTTTCACCCGTCAGATTTTTTATACTTTTTTTGAGTTTTTTTTCTTCTTCTTCTTCTTTACTTTTTTTTACCCTTCACTCTTCTTTTCTCTTTTCATTCTTTTTTTTTTTTATTCCATTGTTACTGGTTTGCTATTCCTATTTTTTTTTTTTACTTTTTCTTATTTCTTCTTTTTCTTATTTGCTTAATTTTTTTCCACCCTTTACCCTTCTTTTTTTTGCCTTTGTTTTTTTTAACTTCTTTTTCATGCTTCACGTTTTTTTCCTTATTAATCCATTTCTCCTCTTCTCTCCGTTTTTTTTTAATTCTTTTTTTTTGTAAGTTTTACTGTTTTCACAGTTCTCTTTAGAAGTCCCTCCTCCTCTTGATGTCATTTGGTGCAACTTGATTTTTTTGGGTCATTCCGTTTTTTGGGCTCATTTTGCTTGTCTAATTTACTAAAATACCTTTTGATAAAAAAAATTATGTACATGTATAGTTATACACCATTGAAAAATTTTCTAAAAAAACAAGTAGGGAGGGGAGATGAGAGGAGTTGCCACCTTAGATGAGAACAGTTTGCTTCTGTTCTTTTTTTTTTCTTCCTTTTTTTACTTTTTTTCACCCTTTACCATTCTTTTTTTAGTTCTTTTTTTTTTCACCCTTCACCCCTCCTTTTTTTTTTTTACTTTTTTTGGGTTTCTTTTTTTTCTTCTTCTTTTTACTTCTTTTTTTTTTTTTTCATTTTTTGCCATTCTTTTTTTCACTCTTTTTTTTTGTTCCACTATTACTGGTTTCCTATTATTATTATTTTTTTTTACTTCTTTTTTTCATTTCTTTCTTTTTTTTTCTTTTTTTTTCATATTTCATCCTTTTCTTTCAATATTTATAATACATACAAAAAAGAAAATAAAAATCTGAACTAGGGCTACACCTTGTGCGGCCAGAACCCTACTAGTCCTTATTACACACAAACCTCAACAACAACTTCTCGATGATCTTTCAAAAGTGGAGGGTGTACTTGAGTAATAGATGCAGCAGCAATAGGCTTTTCATCAAATGACAATGTTGGAATATGGTGTGGGTATGGCCGCGATCCAAAGCTATTCAAATTTAATTTTTGAATTATGAAAGGAATAAAAAGAAAATGGGGAGAAAAAACCCCATCATCTCTCTCTCTCTCCAATGTTAACTCGCCAAGAAATTTCTCATTTTTTAATTTTTTGAAAAGTGACGGGAATAAGGGAAAAAAAAAAAGGAGGAAGCCATTTTTTTTGGGGGCAATGAGAACAGAAACAAAGCAATATCCTCTCTCATATTTGAAAAACCAAAAAGTAAAAATAAGGGGCCATAACATAATTGATCATTTTCCACCGAGATATTTGAATTGTGAATCAAGAAATTGATCCAATTTTATGACACATTCTAAATTTAACCAATCATTGAAAGAAATAAATAATTCTAACCCAACTTATATTCTAGAATTTTTTCATAAAAAATATTTTTGCTGCTTTGTTTTTAAATTTTTATTGGTATTAGAGCAATTTTGAGTTCTTTTCTACTTTTTTCGGGTATTAAAAATAAAAAATACCATGTATAACATTTTAGGTTCGTTAGTGATATTTTATACTTATTGAAATACTCTCAATTTAACATAGTAGCATGCATATACTATAAGGATTAAATTTGTAAAATTTGATATGCATTGATAGAGTACATTATGAGCTATTGCAAACCGTAACTGAAACTTAATGTACTCGTATTATATTACGTGATTTGAAATTTATATGGTTAGAATTTTCTCAAAAAATACTTTTTAACTAGATAAAAAATATGAAAAATGGTTAAAAACTGATAGAAATATAACCAGTTGAAATTGGAGTCGAGTTGCAAATTTTTTGTAACATGAAGAAGATGATGAACAGTACAATGACCCCAATCCCACTTCCGGCAAGGGCGCTTGAAACCTAAACGCTATGTTAGAGATGTTCGATTGGAAATTTGAGACCACAATTGATTTCAGAGAAATTAGAAATGGGAGTAGCCCAAATCTAGTGGATGTGTGTTGCCGGGAAGGTGGTGCATGGACCTCACGTGCTATCATGGTGTGTGAGGATGACATTTTTATTTTAATTTTTGCACAACCACCCACGGCGGGCCGTGGGGCCATGTGCAAGGCCCTTTTCTGTCAGAATTTTCATTGAAATAAATGTCTTATTTATTTGAATTTTTTGTGAATTTTAATATATTTTTCAAAATCGAAAAATATTTTTTATTGATTTTTAATCTATAAATTGTTAGAAAATGTTATTCAACTAGAAGAGAGGGGTGAATAGTTAAATATAGACTTTTTGACACTTTTTCTGAGTTTTAAAACTTTATGACAATAAATGAAAATAAGTAAAGAAAACACAAAAAATTTTTATAGTGGTTCCACTAAATCCAGTGTATGTCCACTCTCAAACTCTTATTGGATTTTTCACTAAATGTTTAGTTTACAGACTTGATTCCAGGTTCTAGTTAAACCTTATACAGTGTTAAGTCTGAACACAATAATTCAATCTCTCTCAGATTGAATTTGGACTTCTCTAGATTTAAGACAGTGTTGCGCATTTCTCAAATTTTGACACTCGAATTAATTTTTAAAAGAAGGTCAAGAATTGAAACTTACTTTTTTAGATTTGACACAATGAAAAACTCGAAGAGATACTTAAGATAATTAAAACTTTCAAGTGCACAGAGACGAGATTTTTCAGTATTCAATGAAGCTTTTAATTCAAGTTGCTGTGTGTCGTTGTCTCTCGTTATCTCACATATCCCTCTCTATTTTCTACTCTCAGTATTTATTGAAGTATTGAATAGAGCCGTTGAGGGTTGGTGAAAGTTGTTGCATTCGAACGTTGGGCATTGAATTTTCACTATTACTGATTCTACAGCTGTTTCTTCCTTCACGCTGAAATTTCATTTTTTTATTGATGCTTCTTTTAAATAGGCCAATCAGACTTTGTTTGTACTGCATTCAAATATTAGCTTTGATAGAAAAGGAAATATTTCAGGAATCGAAGAAAATATGGGTCCGTCAGATTCAAAAATGTTTCCCAGATCTGGTTTCTGACATACACAGGTCGACAAGTCTATTATGAACATCGACCTGACTTTGAATTATTTTTGGTATATTTCTATACAAACAGGTCGACAAGAAACTATTCTAATTGGTCGATGTGTTCCTCTGTGTCGACAACAATTTGATTGTGTCGATGTGTGATCTTTCTGACTTTGTGAAAGGTAGGTCGACAAATCTAATTTGGTTTATCGACATGTTACTATTCATGTAACAAATTGGTCGATATATGGAATTTAATTGGTTGATGTACATATGTTGTATTGACATAAAACTAATAGATCGATGTGTATTTTAATAAGCAATTGAATATCAGGTCGACAAGACTCACTATATACATCGACATCTTACTGTGTAAATAAAATTGGTAGATCTGAATAATTCAATTAGTCGATGTGTCTCAGTAGGTCGACAATACTTTTACTGTGTCGATGTGTGTTTATTATGAAACATAATGGACGAATCGACATGTGCTCATCAAAGGTTGATGTGTCACTATTTATTTGTCAAATTGGTCGATGTGATGAAATGAAGTGGTTGATGTGTTTAGACTAGGTCGACAAGCATGACTTTGGGTTGATGTGTGTATTTCACAATCAATGACTAACAGGTTGATGTGTCAAATCACCATATTGATGTGTTACTATTTGGTCTTTAAATTGGTCGACATAATGTATGAGATTGGTGGACATGACACTATTCAGGTTAATGTATTGAAAAGCAGATTGATGTATTTTTGCAAAACAGGTTGATGTGTGTAGAGAATAGGTTAATATGTCACTGTTCACAAAAACAATTGATTGATACGTTGAGATAAATTGGTCGACGTACTAGTGTTCCTATTGATTTGTGTCGACAAGATTTGTGCGGATATTGATATCCTAACGTATTCTCTTTTCTTAGCGTCGATGCCTTATGTGTTCAGGTCGATGTGCTTGAGCAATTTGTCGATATGTAATTTTAAATTGGTCCACCTGACTACCTAGGTCGATATGCACTTGTGTGGGTAGAAATGTTCAGACTTAAGTTTCTAATAGAAAACATTTGGTTCAGGTCGACAAGATCAAACGGGTCTCAAACGGGTCGATGTGTGTGTGTGAATGTTACACGTCGATATGTTTTCTAAACAGGTCGACCTACACTATAGGTTTTTGAATTTTCTTAACTGTTTCTTATATTCTTGAACTATTTTCCTTCTAACCACTCATCATCAAAACTTTACTAAATCAACAGAAAATTTATATGACTCTAGAAAATTATTTTCTTGGTTTTGACTAGCCAAATGTAAATTGTTTATACTCTTTTGATATTATGCTCATTTTTTATGTATAAAAAATTTATTTTTTCATGTATAAAAAATTTATTTTTTTAACATAAAATTAATTGAGAATTGAACATATTATTTGAAATTGATATTTCTGAATTTCTTATATAAAGTTGTAGTTGGCTATTGTTCATCCTAATATAATTCCCATTTTCTAGGGAAATAGTGAGGATTAGGCGTCGTCATGCACCTGTCTGGGGGAGAGCTAGAAGATTAAGAAGTACAAAGCGTATGATGAACTTGAATCAAATATTGATTTACAAAATGGATCTATCTTATATTTTATCAGATCATTTGGATATCATTGAAGAGAAACAATTGGAACTTATCCAACTAAGTCATGTCTTTTGGGGGATAACGTGTACATACTAAAAAATTCTCTACCTCTTTATTGGGTTAATGTGGTTGATGAGTTGTTTGCCAAGAAAGGATACATGATTCTTGATGATGTGATGTCAATATTAATAGAAAAATGGTAAGTCAAGAACATAAAGATCCAAATGAAAAAAAAAACTATTTCAAAATATAAATAGTTTCCCACGTGTCATAAGGAGATAATAAATATAATATCTCGAATGGATTTGTCTGGAATCGAGATAATAAATTTGCATGTTTTCTTTTTGCATATTGGGATTGTCCGTTAAATCCATAATCTTGTACCAGTGAAACTTTTAAATTTTTAATATAAATTTTCTATTAAGAATATGATTGGATATACTTATTGTTTTTCACATTATCATGTATGCAAAAAAAAAACTAGAGTTTCTTGAGTATAAATATTGGATTAGTACAATTTGACTAATTTTTATTCAAAATTGAAATATTATTTAAATAATTTATGTATTTAAATGAAAATTTTGAATTGATAAAATTTAAGTAATTTTCATTCAGAACTGTAATATTATTTAAACACTTTGTATATTTAAGTGGGATGTTTCTCGTCGGAAGAATTTGAGTAATTCTCATTTAACACCTATAAATTTTGTAGTTTAAATTAAATTTGTGATGGTGATACATTATGATCATAAATGATGATTGGGAATCCAATAAAATTTTGATTTTATATCTAATATTGACCTATCATGGATATTAATTTTGAAATATAAAATTATGTGCATGATATGAGTATTAATATTTGTGTCCACTTTCTTGGAAATCCAAATTATAGTATCAAAATCATTATTGCTGGTTTAAATAAATGTGACAATTGAATAACGATGATCATAAGATACGACGCCACAAAATGTAGTATGTGCAGAAAGAATAAGATGCCTTAAAAGGTATCTAACATGTTATGTAGGATCTTGGTGTGAGCAATGTTGTCCTATAGGGGAGAGAACAAGATGCTTACCAAGTGTGGAAAAGGATGGATTTCACTGTTCGAGTGACCCTGGTTAGCTCCGTGATTGATGACATGATCCCCGAGTGTGAGCAATATTTGTTGCTCATGTCATTTGGGTGTACTTTAAATAGTGTAACTTATCTTGGATAGTTTGTCGTAAAGTTTGATACCTTCAAAAGGCGAAATGATCACTGCATCAAATAAAATTTAAGGGTCATGTTTAATATGATAAGAGAGTTGAAGTCTGCTAGTCAAGTTCTCTCTGATAAACAGAAAGTTTAAATTTTGATCCGAACCTTTCTTGCCAAATGAGAGTACCTAAAAGTCAGTTTGACAGTGTGAAGACTTTCTTAGATATTGCTCGCTATGTCTAGTTAGTAGTATGAAAGAAAAATTGTCTTTGACAGACATACTGCTCTATATTTACAGACCGATAAATTATGTATATAGCATAGTGTTTAGAGACGTAATTTTGTATATATGAATAGATTTAAATCAAGTATACATTTACATTATTTTGAAAGATTAGAGATACGTTGACTATATTTAGTAAAAGAGGTTTGAAATATAGTGAGAAATGACATCCTTATCACCACATTAAAAGTGAGCTATTATATATCATTTACTAATGTATAGCCCTAGAGCTCTTGGTATTCTCGTGGGTCACATGATCTACTTGTATATATGATATTGGTGATATTCGATTGTAATGATCACGCTATGTGTGACTTTAGTTCGCATGTACGAGTGTGAGATATTAGAATATGGTACAGATCCACCCATGTGGGAAGACCCAAACCTATTCAAATTTAATTTTTGAATGGGATAAAAAGAAAAGGGGGGAGTGGTTTTTTCAAGAAACCATCCCACAAACTCCACAACGTCTCTCATCTCTCTCAACCCACAAATTGGCTTGGGCTCTATAGGGTTCTTCTCAATATCATTTGGTAGTCTACCTCACATACGAGAATGAAAAGTGTTAATCAATTGTTCAATTTTATTTTCAAGTTTTTCAAACCTTTCTTTTGTTATTGTTGTCAAATATTCAATTGCAATCTCCCATATTGCTTTATTTTCCATTAGTTGTGGATTTCCTGAATTAAAGTTTGGTGGATTATTCGGTCTTGATACCCCTTGACTCCATGTAAAGTTAGGATTTTGAAGGTTTATTCTTTAAACTGATCTGCATGTACCATGCCAATGAGATTCGGTTTAAGTTCAAAATTGTTTGCTTTCATAGCAAGTCATGCGGCACTAGTTTGTACATCGTGAAGCCTAGGTATTGAGAACTCTCTCGTAACTTTATTCTCCTGAGCCACTGCTTCTTTACATTCCTTGACTTCCCTGACTTGTATACGAATGGTTTTCAAAGTTTTCTCTATTTTAGGATCCAATTCAATTAGAGCAAAACTTTTTGATAGCAACATACACTGTAACGACAAAAATAACACAAAATTATATTTTCAAAATAAATTATGAAAATCACTCAAAAAACTAGATCACCTATATAAAAGTAGAAATCATGAAAAAAAAGTAAAGAATACACAAAAGGCACCTAAGCAAACAATCGGAAAACCCTAAAAATCAAGAAAAAAAATCAAAGAAAGAGAGAAAAATCTTTGAAAACGATAGAATTTGGCAAAAATCAAAGAAAATGAGAAAAATATATGAAAACGATAGAATTTGCCCGAGATAGGGTGGTGCCCATGGCAAAGTAACGGGTTTTGATCTGCAAGTTAAAATTCTTGGAACAAGTGGTTATTTAATCATAAATCCTAAATCCTAAAAATTTTTTCATACAGCAATTACCCTAAAATTTTTGAACCGAATCCAATTACCATAAAAGACTATAAAACCTATTTAATATGAGACAAAAAGAAACAAGAAATATAAAAGATAACGTTCGATTTCAAATAAAATTATTTTGATTGATATGCAAGGATATCTTCGACAACGATGTCAAAAAATTAATACGCGATTTTAATATCACAAATTTGGGTAATTATATCATATTCGAATATGATGTGTAGCGATGAAATCAAGTATCGTTTCCGTGAGAATATTTTTTATTACCAAATATGAATTAATCTATCTAAATTGGATAAATCAAATCAAGATTATGAAAATATTATAAATTACGAAAATATTAATTGATTAAAATCTATAAATAAAAGCACCTGGGACATCAATTTCATCTTATTTTTAATCTTTTACACAATTTAATTTTTTCAAATCTTTTAAATTTACTGACTAATAAACTATTGCTGATGATAATAGATTTTTCAAAATTAGATTTAACCAATGGTCATATAATTCTGATTAAATCGGATTATATTAAGTTATGTGACTATAATTTAGGATTTCCCCTATATTTCTACACACAGAATTAATTTTCTGTCAATCTCATAATTTCGTGTTATTTTTATTATTATAGACTAATATTATGCAATTATATTGGTCATACATGTAATCAATTTCTAATCATACAAAATATAAAACTAAACGTTTTGAAATATTACAATCAATAGTAAAATTTCATCAAATAATAATCATTTCAATAAAATTTAAGAGAAATAAATAAATCAAGTTATGTAACTAATTAAAATAGAATCTATCGAATTCTAAGAGTAAAAATAATTAGCTAAATATTATAAAGAAAAACAACAAGATAAAAGAAAATATTACAACCATTTTGCATAAGGAGAATATGAAAATCACAATCTTTGATGGTGGCTATTAAGGTTCACGAAAAGAAAGAAAAAATGTGTAAAAGATAGCCCTTTTTTTTTGCCCTAAGATGCCTCTTATTTATAGGGATAAAACCCTAAATCAATAAGCAGTCTTGAGTTTTTTAGAAACTTAGCATTTCACTTTGACTTAGAAGCTTACTTTTATTGTGATGATAAAGATTCTTTACTTTCCCAAGATTTGAAAACTTCCTCTTTATTCTTGATTTTGAAATCTCCTGGATAAATCCAAAATACTGATAGCTGTTTGTTCAGTCTGAATTTTCGTAAATAAGCTGAATATTACCTAAATCAATATCTATAAATTTAATTAGTATAATATTACGAAATAATGTTTAAAGTAATACTAAAATTCGTAAATTATGGTTAAAATAAATATAATTCAAATACATAAAATTATTGCTGTCACCGTCATTCGGGCACTTTCTCTCAACTTGACACTTAGCACACAGAAAACAATGCAAAGCTCTTTATCTCTTTTAGTTTGTTTCTCTTTTCAAAACCGCTTCCTTGATTTGAGCATTGAAATCTCCCCCATCGGAGTCCTCAGATGGTATTTTGCAGGTTCCATCAATAAAAACATCCTACAACCATTCATCCCATTGGAATTAACAAAACTATTATTTGTATAGTGAGACTCACCTCTAACAAATAATAATAATAATAATTGAAATCCAGGGTTTGAGTATAAAGAATTCAAAATAACAATTGAACTACTGTGTTTGAAATAAATTTAAACTAAAAAATAAAAGCAAACCAAAGAGGCAGATGAAGGAAGTCTAAGCCACTGTCATTAGCCTCAAATCCGCTCCTTCTTACTCTCCAAGAACAATGAAAGATGGTAGCTACAGATGTATTGGAAGACAAGAACCAAGAATAAAAAAATCGGCTGTGAAAGTTGAGAAACATGAGAAAAGTTTCTACACTACCCTCATCAACTGTTTGCATGGATCTTGTATATTATGAATAACCAAATTCCAGTCGAAATGAAATATTTAGAAGAAATCAATGTAATTCAAGAAGAATCAATGAAAAAAATATCAATTTAAATCCTGAATTTTTGAATCAAGAGAGATCAATAATTCTCACTATATATTAGATTTATTGATTTAATTTAATTCAGTAGGATCTTTCATTTACATTTTTTCCATTAAGAACTTTTTATAAAATTCTTTGATCTTAAATTTGGTATATCCTACTTCCACACAATTTGGAGAGTTATACAAGCATTGATTTGCAAGGAAAAGTATGCAATATACTGTCACCGACCAACTAAATAAATACAATATTATGGTGGAGATCGATACAAAACCGCATACAACTTTTACTTTTTCTCTCTCTCTCATTTTTATTATATAAAAATTTGAATCTGAAATTATCAGTTTAGGAAGAGAGGTTTATACCATTAGACTATTCCCTTTGAGACTTATTTTTTCTCTCTCTTGAGCACACTATATTTCTAATTAATTATTCTCTTTGCTCTTTTTTCTCTTATATTTTTTTATTTTATTCTTGTGACATATTAAACCCTTTATATAAATTCTATATAAATGTATATCATTTATTTTGTATACCCCATCTTATTCTCATTAACGCTGTAATACATGACTTTTTAAATCTTTTAGCATATGAATAGATCTTTTGCTATTTTTAACATACTCATTTTCATCCATATTCATGATTAATACATGTTGATTTTTAAATTTATCACATATACTAAATTTAAATTACACATAATTATAACTTATGCAACCTTCAATGGAGCACTTCCTCCTAACCATCAATCTCTCTTCTAAAAGTCCTACTTGACTAAGCAAATCTGAGGTCGAACTCAACATCAGGGCCTTCCATTGAAAAACGCGACGACTGCACTGTGACGGCATTCCCCTTCCTACATACTGATAGGTTACGGAGGAGATTGGGATTTCGAGAATGAACAAAAGAAGGGGAGAGGAGAGCAAGTGACGTTATGTATTGAAAAGTGAGACTAACCTGATTGATTTTTCAATGCCCGACTTGGGTTCAATTCTCGGTTTTGTTGCTTGTGTTAAGATTAGTGACTGTTGCTCGGATTTTGCTACATTGACTTTGTTTATTCAAAATTTTTGAAACATCTACAACTCAATCAAGCAAAATTCTTCAAAAAAGAAAGCGAGGGAAAAAAAAAAGGTTTTGTTCATTTTTCGAAGTACAAAGGTATTTCCTACTATTCATACTATTTTAAATAAAAGACAAAATATAATTAATCAAAATAACAAAAAAGCATTCTTCGCTCTAAAATAGAAAAGGCGGACCATTACTTATCCAAAATTACATTACTTTGATGTACATCCTATGATGTTAGGATAGCCGTACTGATGCTAACAAAGCCAACTCAAAAATGGTAGTGCATTCCCAGAAACAAGATGGACTGGAAAGGAATTACAACATAACTTCAAATTAACAAAATTAGATAGAGAAATTAAGGAGCTCCCAAGTTTCAAGAAAAATAATCCAAAGAAATGCAGACCCTAGCCCGTGAGAAGAAAAGGAAAACATGTGCAAGACCAGGTGAAAGCTAAAAAGACTGGGAACAAGATTCGTTGTAATACGAACAGTTTTTAAGGGAAGACAGGATTAGAGAGACAAGTTACTAGAGCTTCAAGTATGAGCTTCTTCAGCCCATAATGCTTTCTTCTAGGTTGCTTTGGAGATTCAAAATCTAGTCTGCCCACCTGAATCTGATTCAGTTCCTCAGCATGTTAAAGCGGAAAACCAAAAAAAAAAAAAAAAAAAAAACTTTGCTGTAACCATAATCTGTACTAACAATAAGCTATAGCATGCGCTATAAGCAAAGACGGATTCTCTGCTCCTCCCTCTCATCACCTGTTAGAGATGATGATTGTGTATCTCTCTCTGCTATACATCTTTTGTATGGGATAAAACCCTTGGTCGACTTCTCGCTACCTGTTCTACCTTCAAATACCGATTTCCGATCCAGTTGCAACTTCTCAGGAGAGTTTTGCTCTTTTATCTCCATGTCACCCGAAAATTGGCAACTCTGAGTCTCAGTTTCCCAATTTCTGTCATCAACTCCATCATTTACTAATCCAGTATTTGAACCAGTCCAGGAACCTTCCTTCGGATTTTCTTTCTCCTGGGTCTCCCCAACATCAGCACTGGCCTGTGCCATCGCTGAGGCCATACTATGCAACTGTACAAATGGAAACTGTATACCCCTGCAAATAGCCCACCAAGGCAAAAGATCAGTGCAGCCAGCTTCAGCACCATTTTGGTTTCCAGCTTGGAACTGCATATAGTAGAGTGTAGCAGGTCGGCCATACAGATGATTCCATACATTTTCAGTTACTCCAGAGAAATTCCAAGACTGCGTCTGCACAGGTATGTCATCCATGCCTAAAGGTGAGGTTTTGATTGTCCCTGAAGTTGGAGAGGAGGGTCTATGGGATTCTGTGACTAACACAGTCTTCCCAAAAAGCTTCAGGCTGCGGATGGAAGCTTCCTCTCCTGCACCTTCATTACAAACAGCACTGTCCTTTGTGCAGTATTCAAGTTCCTGGAAATTAAGAATCAACATGGTCAGAGAGTACCATATTTTCAAATAGGACATAGTTAAATGTTAAAGGCTGTTTGGTAGCAGTACCACAGAAAGTTGCTCATTAGGCAATGAACGGCCATTTATAGGGACTTGCGATTGGGAGGCATTCTCTTCAGAAAATGGGGTTGGATCAGAATGCAGTGATCCACCCGTGTTGACAACAGCAGTAGATGAAACTGGTGAAAGGCTACCATTAGTATCGGACATATTTGAATTTGAATCTGCAGAGACCTGGGTATCTGAACCAACAGCAGATAATACAGACTTTGGTGACTGGTTTTCTTGTCCAGAAACTGATAGATGGGGAGACAAAGACCTTGTAGGTTGGTCAGAAATCAAGGTTTCTGATCTCTTCTGGGGATTTTCAAGTTTACGGGGATATGGGTGAATAGGCTTTCGTTTAGGTCGAGGTGGAGGAATTTCGAGGGGTTTCACGGAACCGTTAGTATTTCCACCATTTGATTCACGGATCACCTAAAGAGAAAGCATATCATAACAAATAAGAACGCAAAAGCAATGCATTCAACGCGTTGGGAGGGGTCCTCTCCTCGAATTAATCTAACTTACTTGAGAGAAACATGGCAATTTTTAGATACTAATGGTAACTTGAAAGAACAATAAACCTTTGAGAAGAACTTTTGAGCATGGCTCCGAATCTGAACAGCTGTCTTGGTACCCACATGTTCTGCTTAACAAACAAAGTCGAATATACTTAAGGATTGATCACATCACAAACAGCATTAGCCGAGATCTATACTTGGGTTTGGGGATATTTTTAATACCTTCAATTCGACGCCAAGCTCGACCATACAACTTAAGAGCTTCAATAAACTTATTGTGCTCTTCTTCAGTCCATCTCTCTCTTTGTTTTGAGATGGTGTAAGGTTTCCTCACCTATTACCAATTTTGAAATTTAAAAATCAAGAGTGAGCCAATCACTAACTAAAAAGATAAAGAAGGGAAATCGAGGGGAACTGCAAACTGAAACCTTGGGAGTGTGATCATCCGCAGAAATGAATTGCTCATGTAATTGGTCTTGGACTTGGATATTAGCCGTTTGAGCTCCCGGGCGAAGAGCACCTTCTGCTCCAACACTTCCACTCTGATCCTATTGAGAATAACCATGACCATGACCCCCCCCCCCAAAAAAAAAAAACCATGCCAAAACGAAATGGTTTTAATAACAATATACTTCCTTAATGATACCACAAGCAAATCAGAAGATTATAAAAAAGAAAATCTATAATAAATTATAACATTGTAATTTCTTTCAACCAATTAAATCCAAAACCCAGACAAGTTTGGGCGAAAGCAGCTAATACTAGGATAGCAGCAAGCACGTATAATCGAATTTTCGATGTTAGTATTAGCATACTAGAATTCTGAAATTTCTTCCCTAATTGAAATTAAGATAAATCCAATCGAATTCATATCGAAATCCCTACTTTTCTCTTTTTTTACTGCACCCCTATCCTAGATGCACAATCACAAGTTGAAAGTAGTAGTACCTGAATAGCCATGGATTCCCCTTCTCAATGAAAACCCTTTTCTGACTTTCAAGGTTTTGATCCACCAATTTTCGACTTGGCAATGTCCTCCCAACCCAAATATATTCATAAATAACAAAGAAGTCCTCTTCAATAGAACTAAATTAAATTATTTACAACATGCCCTGGTCCCCAAGAATCGATCGAACTATCTTTACCCGCTCTTCCCCAAAAAAAACTCTGATCCAATATCCTTCGAACGTTTTTTCCCCCTAGAGGAACTGCTCTTGGTTAGCAGATAAACGACAAAAGTGACAAAATCGATTCCGATAAATCTCCTCAGATTACTCCCCGTTGATTCAGAATCTAAAGCTTCCGTCGGATTTAGTAGATAAATTGAGAGAGAGAAATAAGTTGAAACCAGCAGAAGAAGAAAAAGAGGAACAGAGAATAGAAAATGGGGGGGTGTTGTGCATCAAGAAAGAAATGGTAAGAAATTGTGGTTGTGATGAAATGGAAAGTGCAGGGGATGCCACGTCAGAATATGAAAATTTCCGGTTTTTTTTTAAATAATTTTTGGAGCTTTAAGTTTTACGATTTCGACAGAAGAGTTGAGAAGGAAGACGACGGAATCTTGTGGCTCACGTCGAAAGGTTGCCCCGACACGTGGCGCTTCTTTGTCTTTGTCTCTCGTTTTGGCATTGCCAAGCCCAGCGTGTTTTATTGATACGGCGCTAAATAGACAATGAACTTCCTCTTCCTCCTGTGACACGTGTACCATGTAAATTACTTTCTTCTCACACATTTTTTTTAACAGCACATGCGCAGGTTTAAAATTATAAATAAAATACTAAATATATTAAAATTATAAATAAATCTCTTTTTTATTTGTAAAAAAATTTAATACTCATAAACAAACAATTGTAAAATTATTTATTTTTTAAAAATTAAATTAAATAATGTAATGGAGACTCAATAAAAATAAAATAAATAATTAGAACGTGAGTTATAGATTTTTGGGTTAAGATTTAGGAGTAAAATTTTAGGTTGAAGGTGGAAGAGAGCGGTGAGAAAAAGGGAAAGGTTGAGGCTCGTGATGAGGAGTGCACTCGAAATCCTTAGAGCAAGTTGAGGTTAGAAGTTAGTGGCTGAAAATATTTAATGGGTTTTACACATTAAATTTGATCTCATATATGTATATTTTTTTCTGACACCATAAAAGCTAAAATATCTACAACCTCAAAAAATCCTCGAGAGAGAGAGAGAGAGAGAGAGAGCGTGGATAAAAAGGGGAAAGATGAGGATGAGACTTGAGATGAGCTACTCCTCAGGGGGACTTCCCCTGCACTTTTTGCCACGTTAACACCACTCACCGCCCTTGTTTCTAAACCTCACCACGTGTACTTCTGGAAAAATATTCATTTCCATACTAAGAAACAGGAAAAGGTAAGAGAGAGAGAGAGAGAGAGTTGTTGAGACTGAGGGGGATATGCGTTCTCTATCGGCCACTCATTTTTGACGGGTTGGAATTATAAAACTATGAAAAATTTGTAGCCACAATTGGGTTTAATTTAATTAATTATTGCAAAAGGGCGTTTCTGCTAGGAGGCGGAAACAATAAACTGAAGAGACGCAAGGTGGCATAAAGATCGAATTTCTAGCAAGAGGCAGAAACAATAAAGGGAGAGATGCCAGGTGGCATAAAAATGGATGGCTCTGGTCTACATTGCGGAGGCAAAGCGGAACAAACAAACAAAGAAAAGGGGCAACGTAGAGATGTGAGGCCGAGATCTTTCTGCAAGATTTTGGGCTTTCAAAAAATGTTTTTTGTTTTTCCGGCCGAACCGGAGAGGATATAGGCAACAGTAGTATTGACACGTGATGCGTTTTGTTTGGCCTTTTTCTATGGTGGGGTCGGTCTTTGGGATAATAAGCTAAGGCCCGTATGTTTCCCATGCGTATGGTCAATTGGCGCCAAATGAATGGTTGAAATTTGAGGATCTCGACTGATCTGGTGATCTTCGGTGTTTAAAAAATCTTATTTTTTTATCTACGTTATTTGATTTTATTTTTTTTTTAAATAAAAATTAATTTTTTATAAAACCAATTAAAATTGTTATTATATTAGTTTTCACAAAAAAAAAACCTATTAAAACTCAGTTGAGTCGACCATAAAATTGTTACAAATTTTGAATACTAAATATACATGAATAAAAATCACATACCTGATATATTTAATCATTGATATATAACAGTAAAAAGGAAGCAAGAGGAAAGATGATTTCGATGTGGAATGTTCACGAGGAATTATTATGATTAATTAGGTAATGATATAATAAATTTGATAAATACAACTATCGATCCCACATGTACTATCTAATTTCGCTCGGGTTAATTAATTTTATGTGAGACTATTGAAATTTGAGTTAAAATTAAAATCCAATTTCTACCCCCAAAGTCTATTAGAATCAAATAAATAAGAGGATAATAAATACTGCAAAATCCTAAGAATAGTTTCTAAACCACTTTTTAAATTTAAAATGAGAAAAATAAAAATTAAGACTCACTAAAGAAAAAGAAATGAAAGAAATGAAAGAAAAATACTATAAGTAACCTAAAACTATTAGAAAATATTAAATTCCTATATAACTAATGAGACCTAAAAATTATTTCATTCTTTTTCTTCTAAATTAGAAATATGATTGTAAAATTAAAGTTTCAGAGAGAATAATCGTAAAATAAAACTCAATACAATACTGAAATCATAAATGAGTAATGAATGTAATGTCAAAATTAAATAACAATAACAACAAAAAATTAAGTATTAATATTAAATTTTGGCATTGACCATTTGGAATATCGATTTAAGAGAAGAAAAAAGTTTGAAAACAAAAATAGAAAAAATAAAATAATAAAATAAAAAAAAATAATGAAAAAAAAGAAGTAAAAACAAACTATACATAAAAATTAAAATAATAATAATAATTCAACCGATTCACATTCTTTTACACCGGTCATCCCTATTTAAAGTAATTTTTTCAATTAAACCATTTACATTCATATCTTTGCGTATAATCTGCATTCAAATTTTCAAAAACTTATTTCGATATTTCACTAAATCTTCTATATTTAAACTCTCATTTCTTCTAATTGGTACATTTTTAAATCTTTATTGCATATGTTCAAATCACTTTAAGTAATATTTTATCATTTATTCACAATTGAATTCATTCCTAATTTAATACGTATTTTTTCATTTTTTATCATATTTTTCTAATTTTATCATATATTTGTGTAAATATTATCATTTTAATTACACTTATTTTATACTTTTCTTATTGTTTAATGGCCCAACATTCGATATTATACAATAATGCTAGTTTTATTGTGGTTTTATAAAACTTTTCTTTCAACTATAATAGTATCATGCAATCGCAAAAAAAAAAATCTAGATGACTTCTCCATTTCATCCGACCTATTTGGATTTTATGATTCACATCTTCATATATGTTGTTATCGTTTTAAATGATAGACCCAATATATATAAAAACATCACTCTTTAATATATTTTGTTCTTTTAATTTAATCATTTTTTTATCATTTTGATTACTATCGTCAAATGTACATCTCATCTATTTAGTTTTTTACCGGCAAAATTTAAATCACATGGACTCTAGTGTGTTCCTTTATTACTCTAATTTACCATTAATATCCTCCATATTTTCATCGACTAATACTATATCATATGTAAAAAAGTATATACTATCGTATTTTATCCATATATTTTTCGTTAATTCAGCCATCACCATTAAAAAAATGAAGGAATTTAATGTCAAATTTTAGTGAATCTTAATATTAATTGAGAAGCGATCATTTAAATCCTCGCATGATTTTACATCGGTAATAGTTTATTTATACATATCTTTTATAATATCAATGTATTTTAAGGAGATTCCCTTCTTCATGAACACTCACACAGCTTATCTTTGACAGCTCTATCAAATGTTTTTTTTTAGATTGATGAATGTCATATGTAATCTATCTTCTGTAATGTCTCCATCAAATATTTAATCAAGTGAATGATTTCGGTGATAAATCGTTCAAACATGAATCTAAATTGATTTTGAGACATTTACATTTAATTTCAATATATGCTCCATCACTTTTTCTCACAAATTCATAGTATGACTAATAAATTTAATTTTTCTACAATTGAAACAATGTTATATCAATTCTTTATTTTCATATAGTGGTATAATTGTGTTTTCCCTCTATATCTGGGTCATTTTCTTGTTACAAAATTTTGTTAAAAAAAATCAATTAACACTTTTATCCCCCTTCACCTAATCACTTCCATAACTCAATAGAGATGTCATCGGGTATTAAACTTTATTATTTTTTTTATTTTCTTTAAAGCCTCTCATACTTCCTGAGAACGAAATTTTACATTTAAAATTTTTATTGATCTTCTCTTCAGGTGTCGTTATATCGCCGATATTTCTTATACCCTTAAAGTTGAAGAGGTTATCAAAATAATCTCTTAAATACTTTTAGATCCTCATTACTTACAATATCACTATTGGTCTTACTTTTAATACATCTAACACCATTTAGATTTTTTCCCTTCCTATTTCTTAGTTTGGCAACTTTGTAATTTTTTTTCTTTATCCTTAGTTTTTAGTTTATTATATAATTTATTATAGTTCATTATCTCTCTATAACTCCCTCTCTCACTCTATATATCTCCCCTAGTCTCCAACTCTCTTCCCAATCTCCTCTTACACTCCCTTTATCCCTCTTTATCGTTCCCTCTCTCTTATCCTTCCTCTCCTTCTCTTTATCTCTCTTACACTACCTCTCTTTACCACTCTCTCCGCTCTCTCCCTTTCCCACCCATCTCTCTATCTATGCCTCTCTATCTCTCTCTATCTTTCTCTATCTCTCCGTCCCTCTCTCCCTCTCTTTTACACTCCCCCTCTTTCCCTACCTCCCTTTTTCCCTCCCCTATCTCCCTCTTTCTATCCATTTCTATCACTTTCTCTATCTCTCTCTCCCTCTCCTCTCCCTCCATCTCTCTTTATCTCTCTATATTTCACTATCTCTCCCTCTCCATTCTTTCTTTCCCTCTCTTATACTCTCTCACACTCTCCCTATTTCTTTCTCCCTCATTATCTTTCCCTCTCCCTCTCCCTCTCACTTTCTTCCTCCTTCTCCCTCTCTTGCTCTCTCCTACTCTCTCATTCTCTCTTGCACTCTTTTTCTATCCCTCTTTTTCTCTCCCCTCCCTCTTTCTTCTAGTCGCCCTCTCTCCCTCTTTCTCCATCTCTCATACTTCCACTCTCCCTATCTCACCTCCCTTTCCCTCTCTCTTACACTCCTCTCACACACTCCCTCTCTCTCTCTCTCGTACTATCACTCTTTATCTCTTCTAGAGAGGGGGTGTAAGAAATAGATAGAGAGAGGAAGAGGGAGAGAGGGAAAAGGAGAGGGAGTGTAAGAGAGGGATATAGAAAGAACGTGTAGAAAAAAGAGCGGGAGTGTAAGAGAGCATGAAAGAGTAGAGAAAGATAAGGAGGGAGTGTAAAAGATAGTAAGGGAAAGGGGGAGAGAGACAACAAATAGAGATATAGGGAAAGAGAGGCAAACAAGGAAAAAAAGGTAAGGGAGGGAGAGGGAGAGGGAGAGATAGGTAGGAGAGGAGAGAGGAAGGGGGAGTATAAGAGAGAGGAGTGAGGGAGTGGGAGAGATAGAGAGAGGGAGTTAAGAGGATAGAGAGTAAGAAATATGGGAGTAAGAAAGGGAGAGGGAGAGTGGGAGAGATAAAGAGGGAGTGAGAAAGTGAAAGGGATCTATGGAGATGAGGGAGGGAAAGATGGAGAGAGAGAGAGAGGCAGTGTAAGAAGATAGGGGGAGATAGTGAGAAGAGATAGGGAAAGTGAAAAAAAGGAGATAGACTTGGGGAGAGAGAATAAGAAGGAGAGGGAGGAGAGATAAGGAGGTATAGAGAGAGCTTTCTATCTTTCTCTCCCTCTCTTTATCCGCACTCTCTTTATCTATCCCTCTCTCCCACCCCTTCCCTTTCTCAATCTATCAAGTCATTTCTCTCCCCATACTCTATCCATCTACGTTACACTCTATCTCACACTCTATCTTTCCCTCTTCCCTCTTCCCTTCTATCTTTCCCTCTCTCCATCACTATATCTCCTTCTCCCTCTTTTACTCTCTCCCTCTTCCTTTCTCTCCCCAAGTCTGAGAGAGGGAGAGAGGCAAAGAGAGAGACTAGAAGAGAGGGGGTAAGGGAGGAGAGGGGGTGAGAGAGGATATAGAGTGAGGGAGAATGAAAGAGATGGTAATAGAGATAAGTAAGTGAGAGAGAGAGAGATAAGGAAAGAGGAGTATAAAAGAAAGTGGGAGGGAGAGAGATAGAGAGGGAGTAAGAGAAACCAAGTAAGGGAGATAGGGAGATAGGGAGAAAGAGAGGTAGAAGAAGAGATAGAGAAAGATAGATAAAGAGAGGGAAAAAGATAGGGAGTGGGAGAGAGAAAGAGAGAGAGGGATATAGAGAGATGGTGAGGGTGATAGGGGAGGGAGAGAGGAGAGATAAGGAGAGTGGGAGAGAGCAAGAAAGGGAGAGAAAGGCAAAGAGAGAGAATTAGGGAGAGAGGGAGGTGACTAAGAGAGTGGGATAGATAGAAAGAATGGAAGGGAAAGATAGAGAGGGAGAGGGTGAGATAGAGAGAGATAGAGAGAGATGGTGAGAGAGAGAGTTGGGGAGATAGGGAAGATGGTGAGAGAAATAGGGGAAAGAGAGATGGGGAGATAGTTAAAGAGAGGGAGAGAGAGGGAAATAGGAAGACAAAAAGATAGACAGAGAGTGGGTGGGAGGGGGAAAGAGAAGGAAGGAGAGGGAGTGTGAGAGAGAAGGAGATGAACTTGGGGTGAGAACAGAAAATGGAGATAGGGAGACTACAGAAAGAGAGAGAAGGAGGGAGATATGGAATGAGAGAGAAACAGATTGGAAAGATAGGGTAAGAGAGATGGATAGGAAAAGACAGGGAGTGTAAAAAAGGGATAGATGTGAGGGGAGTGTGAGAGTAGAAGAGAGAGAGAGACAAAGAAAGAGATGAAGTATAAGAGAGAGAGTGATAGAGAGAAAGGGAGAGAGGGAGAGGGAAAGAGGGAGAGTGAGAGAGATGGTGAGAAAGAGGGAGAGAGGGATCGAAGGTAGGGAAAGGGAAAGAGGGAGAGAGGGAGAGGGATTGGTAGATAGAGCAAAGGGAAAGAGATGGATAGGGAAAGAGAGGGATAGTAAAGAAGGAGGAGAGATAGTGAGGGAAGTGTGAAAGTGGAAGAGAGAAAGATAGAGAAAGAGAGGAAGTATAAGAGAGATAGGCATAGAGAGAGAGGGAGAGAGAGAGAGAGGGAGAGAGGGAGAGAGGGAGAGAAGGAGAGAAGGAGAGTGAGAGAGAGGGAGAGTGGGGTAGAAGGTAAGGAAAGGGAAACAGGGGGAGAGGAAAAGGGATTGGTAGATAGAGCGGAAGGAAAGAGAGAGTAGGATAGATAGAGAGGGAAGAAAAGGAGAGGGGAGACTAGAAGATATATATAGAGAATGGGAGAGAGTGAAAAGAGTGTAAGAGAGAGGGTGAGAGAGTAAAAGAGAGGAGGGAGAGAGGGAGAGAGAGAGAGAGAGAGAAAAAAAGAGAAATAGAAGGTATGGAAAGGGAGAGATATGGAAAGGGAAAGAGAGATGGATAGAGATAAAGGAGGGGATGAGAGAGAGATAGAGAAAGAGAGGGAGGGTAAGAGAGATAGAGAGATTAGATAGAGAGCATAAGAGAGAGGGAGTGGTAAGAGAGAGGGAGAGAAAGACAGAGAGAGGTAAACAGAGGGAGAGAGGAGACTAGAATGTGTTTAAGAGAGGGAGTGAGGAGATGAAGAGAGCCAGGGAAAGGGAAAGAGAATGAGAAAGAGGGATTATTAGATAAAGAGGGAGATGGAGGGGAGAAAGAGAGAGAGTGAGAGAAGGAGAGAAAGATAGGAAGTGTAAGAGAGAAAGAGATAGAGGGAGAGAGAAAGAGACATGGATAGAGAGTATGAGGGAAAGAACGTGACACATAGGGAGGGAGAGGGAGAAAGTGAAAGAGAGCAAGAGAAGGGTAGAGGGAGTATTAGAAAAGAGAGGGAGAGAGGGAGATAAAGGGGAGGGGAAGGGGAGAGGGAGAGATAGAGAGTGGGTTAGAGAGAAGGGAGTATAAGTAGGAGAAAGGTTGAAAGAGAGAAAGCAAGGAGGAAAAGAGAGAGAGATTGGGAAAGAGAGATAAGGGAGGGAGAGAGGGAGGGAGGGAGCGAGAGAGATGGGGGAGTATAAGAAAGGGAAGTGAGGAAGGGAGAGGGAGTGGGAGAGATAAAGATGGAGAATGAGAGAAAGAGAGAGGGAAAGAGAGAGTGAGGGAGAAAGAGAAAAGAGAGGGAAAGAGAGGGAGTGTAGGAGAGGGGGAGAGAGAAGAGGAACGAAAAAGGGAGAGTGAGTAGAAATGAGGGGAGTGAGGGTGGGAGAGGGAATGAGAGAGATAAAGAGGAAAAGATTGGTGAGTGAGAAAGGGAAAGGGAGAGTGGGAGAGGCAGAAAGGGAGTAAGAGAGAGAGGAGATAGACACGGGAAGAGAGAGGGAGGAAAAGAGATGGTGAGATAGAGGGAGTGTGAGAGAGAAGGACATGGACTTGTAGATAGAGAGGAAGATGGAAAGATAGATAGGGAGTAAAGGAGAGAGGGACAGAGAGATGAGAGATTAGGAAGTGGGAGAGAGCAAGAGAGGGAGAATAAAATAGGGAGAGAGAGGAACAGAATGTAAGAAAGGGAAAGATAAAGATGAAGGAGAGAGGAAAAAAGAGATAGAAGGTAAAGAAAGGGAGAAAGAGGGAAAGAGAGGGATTGATAGATAAAATTGGATGGAAAGAGAGAGTGGAGAGAGAGAGGGAGAGAGAGAGAGGAGAGAGGGATACTGGAAGATAGATAGAGAAAGTGGGAGGGAGAGAGATATTAAGGGAGAAGGAAATACGGAGAATAGGAGAAGAGATAGGGAGAGAGAGTGTAAGAGAGGGAGATAATAAGAAAGAGGGAAAGAGAGAGAAAGAGGGAGTGAGAGATGTAAGAGGGAGAGAGAGAAGAAAGTGTAAGCGAGAGAGAGAGAGAAAACAAGAGAGCAAGAGAGGGAAAGAGAGGAAGTAAGGGAGACTAGAAGACAGATAGTGTGAGGGAGAGAGAGGGACAGAGAGATAGACTTGGGGAGACCAGTCATCTCTCTCCCTTTCCCTCTTACATCTCTCACTCCCCCTCTATCAATCCATCTCTCCTCTTTCTCCCTCTCTATCTTTCTCCTTTACATTCTTTTGGGATAGGGAAGAGAGATAAGGAGAGTGGGAGACTAAAAGAGAGAGTAAGAGGGAGTGAGAGAGAGGGATAGATAGAGTAAGTAGGAGGGCGAGAGAGAGAGAGAGCGAGAGAGGAAGAGATAGGGCGATGGTGAGTGGGAGAGGGAGATCCCTCTCACTCCCCTTCCCTCTCTCTTTTAGTCTCCCTCTCCCTCCTGCTCTTGCTCTCTCCGACTCTCATTATCTCTCCTCTTTCCCTCTCTCTTACGCTCACTCTCTTCCCCTATTTCTCTCTCCCTCCCCTATCTCCCTTACCATCTCTCCCTCTCTCACCCTCCCACTCTCTCTTATACTCCCTCTCTCTCCCCATCGCATTCTCTCTTACACTCTATCTATCCCTATCTCTCTCTTACTCTCCCTCCCACTCTCTTTTTATCCCTCTCTTACTCCCCTACTGTTGAGATTGAGCTCTTCTTACAGCATGCTTTCCTGCCAAGAGATTGAGCTCCTTAGTCATCAGATTGCTTGCATTCAACAAAGTCTCTCTCAGCTCATTCAAAGTAATTCAAGTTTCTTATCAATAAATGGATAGAATTCTGGCCACAATTGGACTAGAATTTTGTCCCAGAAAATGGCCTACAAAGGAGCCCAAAATCAGCTCTTAATTAGACATTCAAGAAGTTATTTGGATGCAGTCTTGTTCAGTCGAAAAAAGGGAAGTAAAAAAGCCCCAAAGAGGGGCTCCCCCCACCGCTAGAATGTCTAGCCATTGGAGAGTTATCTCTCCCTCTCCTCTTTCCTTCATTTGTTCTTTCTCTGCTCCTCTATAAATAGGTCTCTCGTTATATGTTTTCTTCTTATGATGGAGAATTTATGTCTTGTAAGGCGAACTCTATGTAATAAAATTCAGAAGTAATTTTCAGCACTCTCTTGTTTTCTTTCTTTTGAAATTCAGCATGGTGTTAGAGCAGACTTCCATTCCTTCCTCTATCAAGTTGGCAGACCCTCCTCCTTCCATCAACATTACCTAAATACAAAACATATCTACAGTCCAATTGAGAGATGGAAACTATTATCAATAGACAAATATGATGAAGAGGGCTCTCAACCTACACAACTTGGAGGACATGTTCTTGATGAACTTCTTGAAGAGTCCCATCATTTATTCCGAGAATGGAAAAAAAAGGATGATCATGTTTTCATTTTACTGCTAAATTCACTTGATGATACTTATGAATCAATGGTCACGTTCACCCCGAATGCCAAAACTCTTTGGGATGCAATGTTCTCTCTTTATGGCTTAGAGTCCAACCTTAGAAGGGTGTTTGAACTCAAAAAATAGATCAATAGCATCTGGAGAGAAGGCAAATCTCTCTCTCAATATTTTACAAAATATATAGATCTTTGGAATGAGTTGATAATGCTTTGTCCGAATGGTGCTGATATTAAAACAATCCAAAAATGAAGGGAAGAAGATAAGATCTTTGTACTCCTCATGGGGTTTGGTGATTCTCATATCAACCTTAGGCAAGAAATACTAAGAATGAAGGATTTTCTATCTTTTCAAGAAGTCCAAAATATGATCCAAAGTGTTGAAATAAGCATGAAGTTAAATGATGCCCCAAAATAGAGGGTTGAAGCTCATGGATTCTCTGCAGTCATTGGGGAATGCACAGCAAATAAGGTATAGCAGTCTAAGACTGACTTTGGGAGATGGTAACACTCAAAATTCCTTAAACTCTTTCAATTCTAAAAAACTTCTTATCGATTGACATACTGACTATCATATGGTTAAGGATAAAAAAATTGATTAAATGATTTAAACATCTTCCTAACCATAAGATAGTATATATTGCTAATGGACATGAATTGAAGTGAAAAAAATAAGAGAAATTAAACTTTTTAGAAAATCTATAAATATTTTATATGTCCCTAAGGTCACTTCTAATCTGTTGTCCATTAACAAAGTCACTAAGAATCAAGGGTGTAGAGTTATTTTGACCCAAATTTTGTTACCTTTTAAGATTTCAAGTTAAATTGATTGATTGGCAAGGTTCTAGAAGAGACAACCTTTATGTCTTAAACCAAAATCAACATGCACTAGCAGCTTGTCTCAAGGAAGATTCTTCTATTTGGCACGGGCACCTTGGACATCAAATAAATCCTCATGCAATTTAGACATATTTTTCCTTAAAAAATTATTTTTCTTCTTTATCTTTTTTTATTCTTTAAGTGATTCAAGTAAAGTTTCATGCAATTCAATAATAGAGAAATCAATTTCATCAGAATTTGAACAAGAAGAGTAAGAAGTGGAAGTTACCTCATTGTCGAAAGGCTCCTCGATGGCTATGTAGCATAAGTTGGCTTGTTCATCCACAACTTCATCCTCACTGAAGCTTGAGTCTTTGTCACTCTAAGCAGTAAGTGCCTTCTTCTTTTTCTTTTTTTTTTTCTTTCCTTTTTGTCTTTATTCTTGGCCTTCTTCAACTAAGGACTATCGGCTCTTATGTGTCCAAACTTCTTACACACATAGCATCTAACTTCCTCTTTCTTCTCTAGCCTTTTGAAGTTAGGTTTGCTTCTGTTCCTTCTTCGCATCATGAATTTCTTGGACCTCTTGGCCAGTAGGACCTTATCTTCTTCAATATCCTCATTTTTAGAATTGGAAGAGCTTCACTACTCTCAGCTTCCAGAGACATTCCTTTTCCTTTCTCTTTTCTGACCGAACATTTTGTGCTATTAAAGAACCCACAAGCTCATCCATGGTCAGAGTTTTAAGGGTTTTTGATTCCTCAATTGCAGTAACTTTGGGTTTGGTAGACATCTCAGAACTTTGTCCACCATATCTTTGTGAGGAATATCTTTTCTGAACAACCTCAGTTCATTTGTGATCTTGTTGAAGCATGTCATTATTTCACTGATAGTTTCTCCTTCCTTCATCATGAAGGCTTCATATTCTTACTTTAACAATTTGATCTTGTTCTTGCAAATTTGATCAATACCTTCATAGGTGGTTTCAAGTCTTTCCTAAATTTCTTTGGCTCTGATGCATGATGAGACCCGATTGTACTAGTTGATGCTTCGGGTGAGGTGAAAGAGGTTTACAACTTTGCAATTTGCACAATAGGCATTCTTCTATTCTAGTATCATGTTTTTTATTTTCATCGGTACACGAACATTATCAATTTCTTCAGTTGAGAACTCGATCCCTTTTTTAATGATTTCCCAAACATTTTTATCTTGAGTTATGATAAAATTTCTTATTCATTGTTTCCAATAGCTAAAATTATTTCCATTGAAGAAAGGGGATTTTTGTGAAATAGGTTTCGAATGGGACAAGGTCTCTATTTAGTGCCATTTGAAAATTTTTGAAGATGGGACAAGGATCTTTGAAATAAGGTTGTAAGAGCTAAGGCTAGACACTTGCTCTGATATTGATGGAAAGAAACCAAGAAGGGATGAATAGATATATTTGAATAGTTATGGCACTAATTTTGGATTTTGGAATAACTTTGAAGGTGTTGATAAAACAAAGTAAGCAAAATCAAAATGTACAAAGAAATTTAAAACAGAGGACACACAATTTTTATAGTGATTACATCAAATTCGGTGCACATCTACTCCCAGAACGCACTCCTATATTTTCCACTATTATCACAATAATACAAACTTGATAAATGGTTTAGGTTAGACCGCAACAGCGTTTAACCACAAATACTTACCCTTCAGCCTTACTCAGATTGACTATTTCTCTCTCTAAACCCAAGACCATGAATTTCTTACCAATCTTTAAAAATTTTTGTACAAAGGAAGATGAATGGGTCAGATAGTAAGGTGCTAATCCTCATATGCGACTATCTATAAACTTACAAAAGAATTACACTCAAAGAAGGATATTGAAATGAAAAAGGAGTGTAGTTCTTCTAAAATAGAGTATTCAAAGTAATAATTGTGTAGTAAATTCTCATCTTTTAGTTTATCAAAAAGCATTAACCTCAGCTTCTTTTTCATTTTAATATTTATAGATGAACAAAAGAGAGCCATTGTAGAGGTGGTTGAAGTCGAACGTTTGTTATTAATGCTATTCATCGGCTCCATTAAATGTTTTCAACTGTTCCTCAATTTATGTAGTTGAAAATCAAGGCAATCAATTGTCCATTCAAGCTCTAAAAATGAAGGTCAAGATAATTGAGCAGACTATCCAAGATAAAGGAGGCAAAATGCCCAGAAGGAGAGCCCAGCCAGTTAGCATAATCGCTTAGCCCAATCTAGGCAGGCCCATATCCATTTGGCCCATCTGATGAAGCCTATCTGTGGCCCACTCAAAGGTGACTGCAAGAGCATAAGAAGAAGCACTAAACCAAGCCAAGATGGACTGATCAGGAGACCCAAATATGGCCCAGAAGACAGGCCTAACAAGCTGTCCAAAATGTGCTCGAGAATCCAGCCCATGTTGATCCAAGGTTCAAGCCCATTTGTGAGTAGCATAGGGTCCGACCTTTTGACGAATTTTAGCCTTCATAATGGGGCTTCCAAAGCATATTAAAAAATCACAAGAAGGCCTCTTTCATGACCCAAGAAGAAGCTTAAACAATGCAAGGACAGAATGTGCAGAATTTGTAATGGTTAGTTTTTGTATTTACCTGCTAGTTCCTTGTGTCTATTGGCTAGTAAGCCTCTATCCCTGATAAATAACGTCTCCACTCTCATTTGATGTAAGGAGAAAGCTGAAAAATCTTGGAGAACAATCTTTTCTCTAAGGTAGAGCAATCATCTCCACTCTTCTTCTTCTTCTTCTTCTTCTCTCTCTCTCTCTCTCTCTCTCTCTCTCTCTCTCTCTCTCTCTCTCTCTCTCTCCTTCCTTCCCTTTTTTTCATACTCAAACCATTGTAATGCTCAAAACTCTCTTGTAAAATTCTCACACAAATATTAAGCAATCGTCCCAAATGCAATTGTTGTACGTTAATGTTCATAAATACAAAGAAGCTTTTCTTCTTCTTTTATTGATCATATTTGTCCAAATACATTCAAATTTTCTACATAGTATCAGAGCACGTTCCGATCAATCCATCTTCTGCAAAAATGAATAAAAAGGCCAAAAGGAGACGCTCACATTGCAAGAAGGCAGACTACTCCAAGAATTGGTGTTGGAACCTTCATCCTCATCTCCAGGGCAAGTATATTTCAAAAAGGGGACAATCTTCTCTCAAGCCTTTCGAAGAAGAAGCCATAATAGCAGCCATTAATAAGGCCGTAGATGTGTTCATAAGGAAGCACAAAAAATTGCCAGGCGGAATGCCAAATCTTGGTATTTGCCTTAACTCCTCTTCTTCAAATGATCATGCATCTCATGAAGAAAATTGATATAGATTATGGCAAGCTAGATTATGTCATCCTCATAGTGATGCCTTAAAGAAATTATTTCTAAATAAAAATTGTGAAGATAGATATTGTGAAACATGCATATATGGGAGACAAACAAAGGCACGCTATCATGTTTCCGAAATCCAATATAAATAACCCTTTGAACTTGTGCACTCAGATATATGGAAAACCCCTATAGAATTTAGGCGTGGGTTCAAATATTTCATATCATTTATTGATCACAAAACTAAATTTACATGAGTTTATATTCTTATATTTAAGGCACATGCATTGAGGCTTTCCAAAAATTTTCAAAAATATGTCTCTAAGTAATTCAATGGAAAAATAAAACTGTTTAGAACAAATAATGAGGAAGAATATACGAGCAATGCTTTTGGTAAATTTCAAGAAGATAATGGTATAATTCACTAAAAATCATGCGCATATATCTCACAATAAAATGGTATAGCCAAAAGAAAAACCTGGCATATATTAAAAATTGCTAGGACAATCATGTTCCAAGCAAATATGCCTAAGAAATATTCGACTAATGTGGTTAGTATAGTGCTCATTCGATCAATATATTGTCATCTAGGATTCTTCAATGGAAATCCCCACTGGAGTTGCTCACAAAAACGAAAGCAAACATCAATCACCTTACAGTGTTTGGTTGTATATGCTATGTGCAAAAAGACAAAGAATGTATGTTCTTAAGCTTTGGATCATTCCAAAAAGGGTATATATGTTTTGATCTAGAAGATGTGATATTTGTAGAAAATAAATTCTATTTCGTAGAAATAGGTGTGAAAAAGCCACCATAACAAGAAAATCAGCAAGTTTTTGGTTATATTCCACAAGTGTCATTCTTCCCTCCACATCAATCAAGTCAGGAGGAAAGAACAACGCAAGGGGAAGATGATCCAGAAACTTCTGAATAAAGGGAAGAGGAAAACACCTTAGAGACTCAAAGAAGAAGGGAGCAAGGGGGAGATCAACATCAAGAAGACTCATCTCCTCTAGAAGCCCAAGAGGAAGATAGGGAATCTCCACAATCTCCTCCTCTTCTTAGAAGATCGACTGGTTTGCGGCTACCTCCATCGGAATGGATAAATAACAGAGTTTTCTACAACTCAAATGCTATCATCGAACCAATGAAGAACAAATTCAAAGGGAAAGCCATAAAATCTAATAGACTCTCTCTCCTTCTTTCACACAACCAGAAGTTCATCTATTCAGAAGCATAGAGCAACAAAAAGTGTCCAGAAACTTCTAACAAGTTAGACTCCATAGTTTTCTATTTGCCAAACTTGAGGGGGAGTGTTGAAGATAAAAACAATCAACTATCCATTCGAGCTGTCAAAATGAAGCTCAAAATAACTAAACAGGCTGTCCAAGATAAAGGAGGTAGAATACCCATGGCCTAATTTGGCTAGGCCCATGTTCATTCAGCCCATCTGATGAAGCCCATTTGTGGCACACTCAAAGGTAACTTCAAGAGCATGCGAAGAAGCCCTAAACCAAGCCAAAAGCAGACTAAATAGGAGGCCCAAATAAGGCCCAAAAGATAGGCTCAACAAGCTGTCCAAAATGTGCTCAAGAATCCAGCCCATGTTGGTCCAAGGTTCAAGCCCATTTGTAAGCAGTATAGAGTCTGGCCTTTTAAGGAATTTTAGCCCTCATCATGGAGCATCCAAAGCATATTAAAAAGCCACAAGAAGCCCTCTTTCATGAACCAAGAAGAAGCTCAAACTATGTAGGGGTAGAATGGTTTAATTTATAAGGGCTACTTTTTGGTTTGTGTGTACTAGCTAGTTCCTTGTGTCTACTGGCTAGTAAGCCTCTTTCCCTTATAAATGAATGTCTCCATTCTCATTTGATAAGGAGAAGATTGAGAAGTCTTGGAGAACAATCTCTTCTTCAAAGTGGAACAATAATCTTCATTCTTCCTTTCTCTCCTTTTCTTTTTCATACTGAAAGCATTGTAATGCTCAAAACTCTCTTGTAAAATTCTCATACAAATATTGGGCAATCGTCCTACATTCAATTGTTGTACATTGTTGCTCATAAATACAAAGAAGCTTTTCTTCTTCTTTCATTGATCATACTTGTCCAAACATATTCAAATTTTCTATAGACAACACCCTCTTTCCTACTTTCTCTTTTCTGCTTGTTCATCCCTTAGCCATTGAAGTGATTTGCTTTTACTTTTGCTGCAATTATTGTTAGCCCTCATAAATAACTTATTAATTACACAAAGGTATGTTACCATTGTGTTTGACAATTTCATGTTTCTGAGTTTGGATTTTATTTCTCATAGGTCGACATAGTATCAATTAAGAGTCACTCAGTTTTGAATTTTACACATTGTAAATATGAATTGTTGATTTATTTTTAACATAGGGTCAACATGTGCTCTAAAATTCCTAATTGTGTAGTAATGGAGTTGACTTATAGGTTGATCAATTTTAGAGTACATGTGGACTTATTCTAGCACGAAGTCAACTTGCCAGACTATTTACTTTTCATGAGGAGAGCTAGGGTCGACATGTATATTCTTTGAGTTGACAATCAACTCATTCGGTGAATTTGAGTTGAATTACATCTTCTATTGTGTTGGCCTAAGTATCTGTTGAATTAACATTGTGGGCGCCAATTCGACTTCACTTATTATGTCGACCAATTTTAAAGCCTTAGATCGATCAATTCAGACAATTATTCAACTCATATATAAGAAGGTCAACATTCCTTAATTGCTTCTTGGTGAATGTCTGCTTGTTCGAGATTAAGTCGACTCAATAATGTATTTAGGACAACACATTAAAGTGTTGGTTCAACATCTTCCTATTGCTTTTGCAATTTGTCAACTTGATATACTTATATTGATCGGTATATGCATGTAGGTTGAGATATCACAGCTACAGGTTGACTTTTGTGACTCAAAGAATATTTCCTAGGTTTTAAGTGTCCAAAGGTTGACTTATATCCATGCAGGTTGACATCTTGTAGCGACAGGTAGACACATGGTGAAACAAGTCAACCATTCTATCGTTTAGCTTAAGGATCAGGTCAACAGGACAAATAGTTAGAACTACCTAAATAGGTTGACATCTACACTTTAATAGGTCGACATGATTCTTCAATGATTGAGCAAGTTGACATTTTATGTGTGTAGGTTGGCATGAACTCCTTTGGGTCTTGGATTAAAGGTATTTGGGTCGACATGAACTTTAGTAAGTTGACATGTTATATCTAATGTTCAATAGGTAGACTAAAATTTTTTACATGTCAATATGATTGTTTCTAAGGCTTAATTTTCTAGTCGACAGTTATGTAGGATGGGTAGACTTGTCTCATTGTGACTTAGGATTTACATTTTTCAGATTCACTTGTCATCATCAAAACTCAATATTGTCAACAATGGGTAAATGAGAGAATTTGGTTAATGAGTTCAATGACTATGACCAACTGATATGAGAAAATGATCACACATTGATTCTAGAGGTTGGCATGGTATTTAAAACAAAGGAATGGATTTAGCACACTATCAAAATCGGATGATACGAAAACACAGATTTTACAGACTGCACGAAAGTACTCCAACTTCCTCGTTTGCATGGTGTTCCTTCTATATCGAGAAAAATTGCTTATAGCATGTGCGGGCAAAGTTAAAAAAGAGTCATGGTTTCTTTGAGATAACAAAAATGTATCCCAAACACACATGATTCTCTGATGAGTCTATGACAGATCACCAAAATCTGGACTCGCACATGATTGGTCGATTAATCAAAAACCATATGAAGAAGACTGTGTTGTACAAGGTGTGATGTACTTGAGAATGTGAGAGCTTACAGTATAAATTTGTCCTACAAAAAAGGACTAGATGGGGGTGACAAAAAGCAATTGAGTTGGTATATGGCAATTGGGAGACTTTGTACACACTATAGCCCAAGTTCATGGCTGTTTTGCAAGCAACTGATCTGAGAACTGTAGTTGCTTAAAGGTACTCTAAATCACCAGGATCAAGTCATAGTGTATTCCACTTAGTGTTCTAGGCATTCAAATTGTGAATTGATAGTTTTAACCACTGTAAGCCATGATAGTATCGATGGAACTTTTCAGTATTGCAAGTATTGAGAGAAGATTCTTATTATTGTAGAGTCTAATATAGCAAATCAAATAGTTCCACTGGCTTTTGCTGTTATGGATAAGTAGAGTTTGGTGAAATGATCTTGGTTTCTTGATAATTTGAGAGTACAAGTTATTGGTGAGCACCTTGGGATTTGCAACATATATGACAAGGTACCCAAATACTATATTCTATCGAAAGAAATCCCAATTTCTAACCCCACTTGCTTACCATATAATTTGTTTGTGGCACCTGAAAACAAATTTCAGCCAGTGGTTCAAAAATGCACTGTTGATAGAGCTAATACATTAGGTAGTCATACCATACTAAGTTAGAAAATTTAACAAGAGGTGATGAAAAAGATTAAAGAATTAAGTGAGCCTATGCACTGATGGTTGAAGTAAATTCCACTTGAAAAGTAGACTTTGTGTTACGATGGTGGGCGATGGTGGGACACTATGGCAACAAATAGGTCAAAGTCATTTAATAGGGTGCTTAAAGGGGGTTAGAAATTTGTCGATAACTGCATGTGTTTGGGTAACCTTATACCATATGGTGGGTTTCTTAATAAAAATTGGAATGAAGTAGAAACTTACATATGGGATGGCAAGACATGACCAATAGTCATGATAGATAGATTGTTGAGAAATGAGATCAGATACACCACATGAGAGAGGATGAGGTAAGTTACCTTACTCTGTACATATAATTGATCATGTCCCAAAAAATAATTATACATTTAGAAAACACAAGCATGACCATCATATTGCAATTCATTGTCTAATGGATTTAAATTAACAATTCATCATCTCATTTTTAATTCATCTGGATGCTCTACTCAAAGTAGAAGTTAGATGCATTATCAGTTTACTGTCCACAAGGACGAGACATTTGGAATGCATTTGTCCTATTGAATTGCTTTGAGCTTGTTGAGTACCATTTTTCGAAGAGGGTTTTGAGACAATCTGGCATCCAATAGGGTATACCGGTTGATGCTTACACTAGTTTTGATTTACATCACATTTGTCGACGTAGGAGAGTTAGAAAGGATTGGCCTATCTTGCATGCAGCCTACATACACAGGTGGGAGCATTTGATGGGATTTAAATTCGTGTTAATTTTGTGGTCAATTTCATTATATTTTTAAATGAATATTATACCAATTGAATGTTTTATAATATAATTTTCAATTAGGTTGTTGAAAGAGTTGAAAAAGAAAATATAAAGAAAAATGAAGGAAATTCACAATAAATTGAAAAACAAAATTGGGAAGTGCTGAAAATAGAATATTCTCCAAGAAGAAGGTCTTGAAGCTATTGATATTTGAAGATTTCTGCATATTGGGAATTTATCTTATCATCTCTTGTACCACCATAATTTTAGGAGTTTCTTTATTTAATTTCTTAAGTTAGATGGTATTTTTATTATTAGTAACCATTTGAATTTTGGAAATCTCTATTTTTTGGGATCTTTATTTTTAGACTAGGTTATTTTTCTCTCAATAAAAAAGAGAGATTCTTAAGGCAACAAAAAATAAGGAAGCTAGCAGGAGACATGAACTTCATATTCTCAAGAAATAGGTGGCTAGCTGCTGCTTGCTTCTAGTTACTTTTCTTCTTCCTAGAATAAACTTTTTTTATTTTTTATTGAGGAACTCAAGAGACATACCTTCTACAATGAGTAGCTTAGCTTATTTTCTGATTCAAGAGAAATTTTATTTTGATTATTTTCACTGTGAATTGATGTGTTTCATTTAATTTATTGCCCTTTTATTCAAATATTCATTGATTCTGTATTTATTTTAGAAGAAGGATTAGTAGTGGGTTAATCTAACAAACTAATTTAATATTGACTCTTCTATAGATTTTCATGATTTCAATGATCTATAATTGTCATGAATGATTAGTACAAGTAACAATTTGGCTATTTATGTTTATGAGTCTTTAACCAATATTCATGTTTAACCTAAATGAATCGATAAAACAGAATTAAATAATTGTGGCTATCCCAATTATTTAGATTTTGGTTTAACTATTTTTACAGAATTTAATATTATCATTGTATTGATATGGAACGCTTTTGTGCTTAGTTGATTAATGGTAAATTTTGACTAAATATTGAGTTTGGTCAATTAATTTAGGAAAATGCAAAATTTATTACGCCTATCTTAATAAATTTAAGATTAAATACTTAAATTGCAAGATAACAATTTTTGATTCGAGATTAGTGAAACAATTGAATATGGTGAACCCTTGAATTAAAGTTTGATAGATTGATTTTCCTTCAATTTTTGTTATTTTTCACTGTCAATTTGTTTCTTACTTTTTAGGTTGTTATTTTTAATTTAGGAATTAAATTGATAAAACCTCCTTTTTATTTTTATCATTTAACTAAGAAATCAAATTAATTTAATTCTCTTAGGATTCGACTTGATACCACTATTGTTACAAATTTATTCGTATCGGGGAATCAATATTAATTTTGAGAAGTTCAACAACCCGTCAAATTTTTGGCACCATTGTCGAGAAACTACATTAATTTTGTGTTACTAACCTTTTTTATTTTATGACCCGTTATTTTCAACAAGGTGAATTAGAATATATCCCTGAGATTGAGAAAACTACTCATCGTTGAAAAAAGGAGGCTAGACAGAGGAGCTCAAACCTGAACCAGCAACCTTCGTGCATTGAGTACCCAGTTTTTGAGGTAGCGTTCAAACTCAAATCTAGTTTAATTTGCTTACTTCCTATTCTTTGTGATCTTCTAAGTGAGGATCCTCACATGCACTTGGAGTTTAACATTGTCTGCTCAAGCATGAAACCCCTAGGTGTGACCAAGAAACAAATAAAATTGGAGACCTTTCCTTTTTCTCTAAAGGATAAAGCAAAAAATTGGTTATACTATTTACCCCTTGGTTTAATAAATTTATAGAATGGAATGCGGAGGCTATTTTTGGACAAATTTTTCCTACATATAGGGGCTACCAATATCAAAAAAGATATGTGTGGGATCAAACAAACTAATGGAGAGACATTGTATGAATATTGGGAGAGGTTTAAGCAATTTTGTGCTAGTTGCCTACGTCATCAAATTCCTGATCAACTTCTAATTTAATACTTTTATGAAGGGCTTCCATCCATAGATAGAAGTATGGTAGATATAGCCAGTGGATGAGGTTTAGTCAACAAAACACCTGAAGCAGCCATACAGTTGATTTCAAATTTGGCAAAAGATTCTTAACAATTTGGAATGAGAGTAGATTGAGCCAATAAACATGTTATTGAGGTAAGCTACTCAAATCTTGAAACTCGGATTTCTGATCTAACTGTTTTAGTTTATTAGTTGACTATAGGGTAATTGTAGGCAGCTAAAGTTTGTGGCATATGCTCAATTCCGAGGTATCTTACAGATATGTGTCCAATTTTGCAAGAAGAGCCTACTTAACAAGTAAATGTCATATGAGAATTTTTTGGTCAACCTATAATCTTTTACTAGACCACTGCCACCACCAGCACTTGCACAATTCTCAAATTCATGTATGTCTTTAGAAGATATATTAAAAGCTCTCACGACTAATACTTAACATTTTCAACAGGAAACAAGAGTTAGCATTCAGAGTTTGGGAAACCAAATTACCCAACTAAGGACCTCAGTTAGCAGGTTGAAGACACAAAATTCTAGAAAACTACCCTTACAAATGGTAAATTCTGAGGAGAATGTTAGTGCAATAATTTTAAGAAGTGGGAAGGAAGTTCATTTGAGCTCTACACCATCTAAGAAGGTGGATAAAAGGAAGGATGTGGAGAAAAAAGATGATGCTACACATGAAAATCCAATCAAGGTAACATGTGATCCACTATATTTCATAGAATTTTCAATATCATAGATAGCAATTTCAGCTGCAAGAATATATAAAATAATGTTGGAAGAGGACCTCATGCATGGGACTTTTGCTAATATGGGGTTTAGTATACAGGTTCAGTTCATAGAGAGGGTGGTTTGATATAAATATGTTAAATTATTATTAAAAGAATGATCTGCCTTGTTCTTTTGTGCTAATGGTGATGGACGCAAGTGAAGCATATTTTCATGAAAAATGAAAAACATTACGATTGGATGAAGAATCAATAAATAATTTTTCTTTTTACTATGAAAGCCTATTGTGATTCTCATTTTCTATATATTTGTAGCTCTGTGAACTTTCCTTTCACAAAACAAGCCATTTGAGAAATCTGTAAAATGAGAATTTACCCGTGAAGGTAAGAACTTGGCTCACATAAATTGTATCTCTCTATTTTTCTCCTTCACATTCCCATTTTCCTTATTGCCTTCTATCTTCTAAAACATAAATTGTGTGTATGTGTGTTAACCTAAAAGTTGCTTTAGAAATTTAGATTTACCTTTGGTGGTGGGTCTAACAGTATCTTCATCCCTATTTGCTTTTTGTGGAAACTGTAAAAGCAAAAAGTGCACAAGTTAGTAATTCTTATGATGTAACATTGAAGGAGAAGGTTAAAACCTTGTTGTGGATGTGAAGTACAACTACCCAAGGAGATGTGAATTCTATGTTTGTGATCAAATGTTAGAGAAGGAAACGATAGGATAGGGAAGGTTGTGCCAATAAGAGAGGAATAAAAAAAAGAAGTTTGCAAAATACTCTATCAATGTCTTCTTAATTTTGACTAGCTTCTCTTTAGAAGCTTTACACAAACCCGTGTCAGAGGAATTGCTGAAACACTCAATTCCGGTGTTACTTGGGGAACTAAGTGCTCCCATAGCTATTGAGAGGTACCTGCCCTACCCTTCAAAAATGAACTTAACAAACACTCGGTTCATCAAATATATTTAACAAATCATAAATTAATTTTATTTTTAATTATTATTTTAACTAGAGAAGAATAGCATGTCATGTTTTCTAGGCTTGGAGCTCAAAGGTTCATTTAGGCTTTTTGTTTGAGATTTTCTAGAAGAAGAATTCATTGACTGGGTGTTGCATCAATCAATTGCATCAAAGCATCTTATATGAAGTGCATGCCCTCACAAGGTAAACAGGAAAATACAACTTTACACGTGTAATAACATGACCAAGTCATGAGATAACACTTAGAAACCGCCTGTTCTATTTCAAGATAATATCGTTTAAAAGAAGCTTCGTAGCTCTAATAGCTATTAGATAGATGCCCTACTTGGGCATGCTAATGGGTTTTCATGGTAAGATCATGGCTTCCCTTCATCAATTTGAACGGTTATTATTAGCATGAGCAAGAGGGAGTAGTGTTTGTGGGAGGAAGGAGAGGGGACAAATCTTTGCTTTAGGATTTATGTTTGAAGGTAGGCTAACCTACCACGGGTCTCTTACGGTATAGTGCCCTACAGAACATTTAGAGACAATTGGGAATTTGGGAAAAGCTTTATTTGTTCAAGGAGTGGGTAAGTTTTGTTAATTCATTTTTTCTTTTGTAAGCATGAGGATTGTTGAAGAAGAGTCTTAATTAGTGCTTATTAATCCTATAATATTTGCAATATTAATGCTTACAACTCCTTGCTGGCTTAGATTATTAATCTATTCTCTTTGTATTTTTTTAATTGGGTTCTCGCTAATTACTAGAGATTTGTGTTCGATTTGCTTAAATATTGTTAGGATAAGTGATATAGAAAAGGCAATTTGCACCCTATCCAATTTAAAAACCTCACCAATCTACACCTTCCATTGAATACTTCCTAATGTTTTATGCTGAATTAGTGATGATCTCCTTTGTTGCATAGTTTTATGATATATTGTTGCTGGATTCTTGCTAATTCTTGTTGGATTCTTGGTGGCTTAGATTATTAATCCATTCTCTATCTTTTTTTTTTGTACTGTATTCTTACTAATAATTAGAGATTTGTGTTTGATTTACTTAAAAATTGTTGTTAAAACTTGAAATGCTAAAGTAAAAACCTGATAAAGATGACAATAGACTCTACACCAACGTTGTCATCCACACAATTGTTGTTTTTTGTCTTTTTTTTCTCCCACACATTTAAACATATCATCATCATCATGATCATCATTTCTTATGAATTTTAAAAGAATTTTAATTCATATAAATCTTTTGCCTCTTGTTAAAGTTCTTGTTTCTTGAATTTTTAGAGACAAAAAATACAAGTGATAGAGCTTGAATATATAATAAGAACTTACCTGAATGTCGAGGATTGACCAATGAGTTTCGTAGTTGGTCGGAATAATTTTTGGATTTCACTAGCAGACAAATTGAGTTTATGGACGGGAATAAATTAAGGTGTCCTTGTAGGAAGTATTGTAATTATATGTTTCATGTGTATGATAAAGTTAGGGAACATTTTTGTAAATTTAGTTTTACTCGGAATTACTATAATTATACTTGTCGTGGTGAATCGTTTATATTTGAGGAAGAATATCAAAGAAAGATAATTTTCAGTTAGAGGAGAATATAATTATGACCAATTAAACCCATATCAAAGAATGGTAATTGATGCAACTGGTGAGAATTTTGTTTTACAATCGAACCATGCAAGTACTAGTTATGCTCTAATATTTGAACAAGTGTATAGTAGTTACGCATTAACATTGGAGGAGATAGAAGTAACAAATGTTAATGAGAATGTAAATAATGAAACTTTTTTCTCTAATCAGTTTCGGGAAGTGTTAAAAGCTGCAAATGAACCTTTGTGGATAGGTTATAACAATCACACTAACTTATCAGTGATGACAAGACTGTTAAATATCAAAATAGAGTATAATGTGTCTATGAATTGTTTTAATGATTTTATTTAAGTAATTCGAGAAATATTGTCTCATGATCAAATCATGCCAAGTGATTTATATGATATGAAAAAGCTAGCCAAAGACTTGAGTCTTCCAGTAGTAAGGATTAATATATGTTGTCGAGGTTGTATGTTATATTGGAGGGATGATAAAATACAGAATTTTATAAATTTTGTAACGTATGTAGGTACAAGAGTAGTAGGAGGATAGATCGTAACAAGCGTAAACCATATAGTCAAATGTTTTATTTGCCCTTAATCTGCCGATTGCAAAGGCTTCATGCATCTACGGCCATTGTGAACACATGACTTGGCATGCAAACCATGAAATAAAAGAGGGTATAATGTGTCATCCTTTAGATACAGAGTCATAGAAAAATTTTGATAGAACATATCCTCAGTTTGCAAAAGAGAAGCTACTCTTCTTTGGATAATAAATGATTTTCCAATTTATGGCATGCTATTTGGATGGAGTACAGCTAGGATCTTAGGATGTCCTCTATGTATGGAGAGATCAAAATCATTCAGATTAAAATATGGTACGAACGCCAGCTTTTTTGATTGTCACAAATAATTTTTTCCATTAAATCATTCATTCAGAAGGAATAAAGTTGAGTTCATAAAAAATAGGGTTGATAAAGCACCTCCACCCTTGAGATTGACCGGTGATTAAATTTGGAAGCAATTGCATGACTTTCCATCTGTTGTTGAACAGCCTCATGGTACGACTATTGAATATGGAAGTACGCATAAATGGATGAAATAGAGTATATTTTGGGATTTACCATATTGAAAAATCTATCTTATTCATCATAATCTCGATGTGATGTATGTTAAAAAATATATTTTTAATAATGTCATAAATCTGTTATGGATGTTCCTGGAAAAATAAATGACAACTTGAGTGCAAAAAAAGATATGAGACTTGTTTGTAATCAGCCTGCACTAGATGTAGATGCAAGTAATAGGGGACCAAAGCCAAAGGCAGTTTATATATTGAACAAAGATCAGAGATAGATTGTTTGTGAATGGTTGAAATCGACGTGCTTTCCTGATGGATATGCTTCAAACCTTGGGAGATATGTTGATTTGAAGGAATGCAAGTTGACATGTTCGAAGAGTCATGATTATCACATATTTATGAAAATACTAATTCCAATTGCATTAAAGGAACTTCTATCAAATTTTGTATGGGCTGCCATTATATAGTTGGGCATTTTTTTTATGGCATTTGCCTAACAATGTTGAACGTATCACACATAGAGAAACTAGAGAGAGAAATTCCAATAATACTTTGCAACTTTGAAAGAATATGTCCTCCATCTTTTTTTGATTCCATGAAACATCTCTTAATTTACTTGCCTTATGAGGCCATAGTTGCAGATTCCGTCCAATTTTGAGAGATGTATCTTTTTGAGAGGTGAAATATTTATCTTATTTGTTTCAAATTTTTATTTCTTTATAGATTTTCTTTTATAATTTTCTTCTTTTTGTTATGATTAGATTTTTAAATCATTTGAAGAAAAAAATGAAGAATAAGGTATGGGTCGAAATCTCTATTGTTAATGCATATATTGTGAAGAAAATGACAACGTTTACATTGTACTATTTTGAGCCTCACGTACAGTGCAAGAGGCAAAGAGTAGGAAAAAATGATGAAAACCCTATCGATCCCAATTTGAAACCATTTTCTATTTTCAACTATTTTGGTCGACCTAGTGGGACATGTAAATGAAAATATTTAACTGGTAAAGAATTGTGAGCATCCTAAATATATATTTTATTGAACTGTTCAGAAGTGAGACCATACTTTGAGTAAATTTATATTTATAAATATATGTATTTGGTGTGGTTCAAACATTTATATAATATATAAGTGGTATTTGATGATATGATTTTTCAAAATTCATTCTTCGAACTGCCTGACAATGAGCTTGACCATATATGCAATGAGGAATTTACAACATGGTTCAAAACATATGTAAATTAGCTATCCACCAAGTTCCTATCATATTTTGTTTTATACTCATTAGTTAACTAACATATCCTAGTTTGATCACTTTCATTCAAGTTCATAGCAATGATGATCAAGTTGAGCAAGAATTGCTATATCATCTGTCATGGGGTCCAAATTTATTTGTATGAACTTGGTCAACATATTTTATAAATGGGTTTAATTTTCACATCTAAGAATATGGAATTGGAAAAACCACAATGAATAGTGGTGTGTATTCGGTCATCCAATGATGGAAGTGCAAAAGATGATTTTTATGATTTGTTGGATGAAATCATCGAGATTGAGTATTCTAGAGTAGAAATGCGAGTAATATTATTTAAGTGCAATTAGTATGACACCGTCAAAGGGATAAAGGAGCATTCGAATTTTAATTTGGTTGAAATAAATCATAAGAAGAAATATAAAAAATATGAACTATTCGTATTGGCACAACAAAGAAGTCAAGTATATTATATATCATATCCTAATTTGAAATGTGAAAAACTGATTGGTGTGTTTTATGCAAAATGAAAGTATGGAAAAAAATTGAGGAGCATTGGGTAGATATAGCATATCAACAAAAAAAAGTTTCTAACATGATTCAAACCGAAAAATATAATATTTGAACTTTATGAGATCTATGTGGAGCAGTGATAGATGTGGATTCAATTGAAATTTGTAGGGATGACAATAAAGAATCTGATTTTTAGACGGAAAATGAGGATGAGGATGAGGATGGAGATGGAGATGAATATGATAGTGGAGATGACAATGAAAATTTTGATTTTTGATGTTGGGTAAGTTTAGTCTTTTTCACACATGGATATGCTTTTTTCATTTGTTTATTATACATACATATGCTTTGTAATTATAATTTCATTTCTACACATATTTGTTTTTATTATATATCATTTGTTTATTTATCTACACATATGCATATGTTTTTTCATTCACTAAATTTATATTCCTCTAACTTTAAATCATGTTTGCTTTCCTATTCTAATACTTTGCTTTCTTTTTGTAGATCATTTGGATCAGTTAGTTGGAGTGTTGGTGATATTTTGTATATTACAAAAGTTTGAATATGGTAAGTTTCTTAATGCATTTTCTTACGTACTCTTAAAACATGCAATTGTTGTTTTTCTCATTTATCTAACATTTATATTTGTGAATATAAACGTAGAGGACACGTTTGAATTTCATAAGGAAGATCAAGCATTTCCCTTTCCCCTTTCCCCTTTCCCCTTTCCCTTCGTTGTCCCATCTCTCCTCACTACAAAAAAACAGCCTTTTAGCCACAAATTTAATGACGAAAATTTTAAAAAAATTCGTTACTAAAAACATTAGCGACGGATTTTGCGACAAAAAATTTTTCGTTGCTAATAACGCGTCGCAAAAGTTTAGCGACGAAAATTAAAAATCCGTCGCTAAATTTAGTGACGAAATTGAAATTTATCGCTAAATTTAGCGACAAATAATTTTTCGTCGCTAAAATTCATCACAAACTTTAGCGATAAAAAAGTATCCGTCGCTAAATTTAACGATAGATAATTTTTGTCGCTAAAATCCGTCACTAATTTAGGAGAAAAAAATCTGTAATAATAAAAAAATCTGTCGCTAAATTCAACGACGGATTTGGAATCCATCGCTGATTTCAAATTTCGTCAAAATGTCACATGTGTCACCCGTGCCACCCTTATCCACCCGAGCTAACACCACAACTTGCCCGCCCGCCCGCCCGAGCCAGCACCCCTGCGCAGGCACTCTTAATTGCTGGAAAATGTCGCGCCTTCTGCCTCCACCGTGGTTCGAACTCCGAACTCTTGCATGCACACACGCAACCTGTAAACCACCGATTCAAAAATATTATTATGATATAAATTTCTTTTTTATTATTTATTATCTTTATTTTATATTTTTCTAATAATAATAAAATAATATATAATAATAATTTAAAATAATAAATATAATAACTTTTTTTATTTATACCACCCACCTAAAATAATATTAATTAAAAATAATAAATATGATAATTTTTAATAAAATAAAAAATAATAAAATAATAATTTAAAATAAAATAATTAATTAATTAAAAAATATGTTAATATTATATTTTGATTTCTTCTTTTTTCTTTTATCTTATTATTTTATTATTTTTTTTCAATTTTATTTTATTTTTTTAATCCATAATTTAAAAATGGATTACAATATCTCAAAACTATAAAATTATAATTATCAATAAATTATAATATATTAATAATTTAAAAAATCTATATATTTAATTACAAAATATTTTTACTCGTTATAATAAAATTATTATATATTATAACAAAATTATTATATATAAGAAATGAGAGTAGAAAGAAAAAAAAAACCCAAAAATAGAGATAAGGAAAAAAAAAGTGAGAATAGAAAACAAAGAGGAGGAAGAAAGAAAAAAAAATATTATCACACAACACTAACACTAAGCGATGGTGCAGTGGTGATATGTTTTCTGTTAAATCCAAGATCCAAGATTCGAATCCCTTCAACTACAAATTTGTATTTTTTGTATTAAAACAATGAAGGGTGCCCAGGCACGCCCTAGCAGGCGCGCGGGCGCCCAGGCAGGCACGTGCGGGAGCATAGGCAGGCGCGCGCAGGGCGCGGGCTCCCAGGCAGGCAGGCGCCCGTACATGCATGGGCCTGTGCCCGCGCAGGTTCGATTAATATTTAATTAAAAAATTTATATTATTGAATAAAATAATACAAATAAAATAAAATTACCTATACAATAATAAAAAATAATAAATCAAAAAAAAGAAAAAAAAAATAAATTAATTAAAAAATATATATAATTTAAATAAAATAAAATATATGGTTTTTTTAAGAATTAAATAATATTATTCTTCTAAAAAAATGAAATAATATAATAAAATAAAATGTAAATTAAAATATTTTAAAATAATAATATGATTTGTTAATATAAATTAATAAAATAAAAATAAAATAAAATAAAATTATAATTAAAAGAAAATAAAATTCAGCGACGGATTTGGAATCTGTCACTGAAATTATTAAAATAAAATAAAAATAAAATAAAATTCTAATTATTCAGTGACGAATTTGGAATCCGTTGCTAAATCAGTCACGGATTTGGAAATCCGTCGCTAAATTAAATTACCAACTGATATTTCGTGGTTGTTAAATTAATTTTTTAATTCAAATATTATATTAATATTATATTTTATTTAATTATATATAAAAAGCTATTTAGCGACGAAATTTGTAATGAAAAATTTTTTGTCGCCAATTAGCGACGAATTTAATCACGAAAATTTTTTCGTCACTAATTAGCGACGAATTTAGCCACAAAAATTTTTTCTTAACGACGAATTTTGCTACGAATGATGTGTTCGTCGCTAATTTAGCCATGACTTCCTTTTCGTTGCAAATTTTGTGACAAATTAGCGACGAAAAAATTTTTGTCGCTAAATTCGTCACAAAATAGCGACGAATTTTTTCCGTCGCGAAATTCCGTGGCTAAAACCGTGTTTTTTTGTAGTGCCTGCTTCTGAATTTCCTTCAGCCCCATCTTCTTTAGTTGCACCTTCAATACAACAATCAAAAGTTGCGAGGGACATAGGTATAGAAGATACGCGAAACATCATATCCGCATATGAAGATTCGTAAGTATTTAATTTTAAAATTCCATTTAATATAATTCTTTTATTTATATATATATATATATATATATGGTTCTTTTAATTATCTTATTTATTTACCATTGCATATTTGTAAGTTGTTTATATCTAAATTATTAGATCCAATATATGTGATGCATATTGTCAATAAAATTGTTAATAATCATTGGAGAGAGATATCGATAAATCACACCAACACTCTGAATGAAACAAATGAATTATGGTGGAGAGAGTTTAAGATATGTTTTGCCTTTCAATTGATGCATCAATTAAAGTTCAAATCTTAATAAAGTTAATTATATTTTTATTTATTATGGCGGAAGTTTAGTTGGGATGAATTAGAAGAGACTGAAATAAGAATAATTTTCAAGAAGAAAGTTGGTGATCGCATTTGAAATGTGATCAACAAAGCCAAAACAAGTCGGTTGAAAGCAAATTGTGTCATAGAGGAAAATTGGATATGAATGTTCGCCATTGGGAGTCTGAGGAGAGTAAAAAAAAGAAGTAAACAGAACAAGGGGAATAGATCTTGTAAGTTTGGGCAAGAGTCTGCCACTTATGCGGGGGTCAATTACTATCGATGAGTATAGAAAAAAGCTAGCAACTATTTAAAACACTTATATTTTTATTTAATTCAATTAATTTTTGTTTTTACTAAACACTTTTGAGATATCATATATGGACACTTTCAGTGTACATTTTAAAAGAAGGACAATATATGGAGTAGGGAGAGAGAAAAAACAGTATCGGTATGTAATTGACCAACTTTGAAAATTAAAAATGCAATTTCATGATTCCAAGTCATAATCATAAGAAGACCTTATTATTCATATTCACGTTATGAGTACAGACGTCTATTATTTGGTCAATAAGTCAAATCATCTCACCAACTGAAGTTTGCCCTTTTTGCCATGTTTTTCTTCTTTAGCCTACATAAAAATGACCAATCTGGACTATTGATTTGGTATGGGGTTTGTCACATTTACTAGGTGATGTGGGTTGATTTTTAAAGACTTTTCTTATAGCTTATGTCTTTTTAAAAACTTTTAATTTTTTTTTGGATTTATGGTGATGAATGTTTGTTAAATTAATCTATTATTTTTGTTAGATTTTATAAAGGTAATGAAGCTCACCATAAAAGTAATAATGAAATTTATATCATAGATTGATATGAAATGTGTCTTAAAGCGTAAATCTATGTAGATGGGTGCAAATGTCTCACATTATGAACAAGAAGGGTAAATTGACATGCTAGGATAGTTGGTGTCGGATGACAAATTTTTTTTTTTTCCAATATAATGGGGGATATCATTTGGATACAATTTGAACCATAACTTAATTAAGTGATTTAAAGCCAACACTAGATGAACTAATGTAACTGATGGGCTTATGAAACATTTAAAGGTCTGGTTTAAATATTTTTCTTAAAGCGTAAACCATGACTTGGTATTGTATTATTCTACCCCTCAATATATTTTCTGTGCTCAGCTTTCAAGTTTCCACATATTTTTCTTTTTTCTTTTTTTCTAGTTTGAAGCATTTAAAGGTCTGGTTTAAATTTCCATGACTTTAATATATATATATATAGCATTCTTTTGATGCAGTTTTTGAAACTTTACCTTCTTTTTTACACTAGAAATGCCATTATGTTCCCCCCTTCTTTGGAATATGTATGTACACCACCAATGCCAAAAAAATCCACCACCCCGTGGCATCTTATTATCATTTAAGGTTCCTCTTTGAGAGTTTAATTGGTTGGTGGAATTTTATCTTTAGGTTTGGATGCGTCCTACCCTTGTCTCTTTTCTTTGCACTGTATGATGGAGAGCTAGCCAGATTAGTAACTACCCCCCCCCCCAAATTAAAACTTGAGCTTAATTTAGTCCAATTATCTTAATACATTACATGTAAAATGTAAAATGAATTGCTTGTGATGAGAAACATTGAAAACTTTAAAATTATTTGTTTTTAGTAGAGTTAAAAGTTCTTTCCTTAATCCCCTTTGCAGAACGAACCGAGATTGGTGAACCTCAATCTAGCTACTACATATATAGGAAATACTACATTATTAGGAAAGTCTGCTCTATATTTGTGGCGAAAGGGATGACTGACGGGAACTAGAAACTATTGTTGAACTTGGCATTTAGATTTGTTTGACATTTTGTTAACATTCTTATTTAATTGTAATGATAATATTGCTGGTTTTGCACATATTCTATTTCACTATATTATTTCTACATATTTTGTTGTCTTTTTTATAGTATTATTATTTTGATGAACTTGTAATTATTTATTTTTATTTCTTTATTTTACTTTCCTTTTGATTTCCATCATAATAATACTTGAGAAATATAATAAACTTCTACTGATTCATTCGAGTTGTGCTAATGATGGTGCCTTATCTGAACCGTCCATTAATAATATGTCTTTGTGGCTAGAGACATTTGGTGGGGTGAAAAAAGAAAGAATACTTGGGATGGAATCATTGAACAGAATGTACACACCTGGTCCATTTTTCTCTACCACGGCTGCTTCAAGGAGACAAGTGTAACTAGACGAAAAAGTATTGAACTTCAAAGTGCAACTTGCAAAGAAAGACAAAAAAATCAATAAAATTAGATAATCACTTGAGTTAACGCAACAACTTATGTTACAGTATCTCAAATTGGATGCAAGTCAATTTCTCCCATCGCAGAGTCAGGTTCCCCCTTCTATACCTCCTACTGATGACCCCAATGATGACGAGCATGATGACGATTGATGGACCTTTATTGGATATTATTATTACTATTTTCTTGAATGTTGAATATTGGACGATATTGATATTATTATTAGTATCTTCTTCAATATTGGATATTGAACTGTATTGATATTTGTTTGATTTTGTTTTTATTGACATTTTGTTGGATGATAAAAATTTATGAACATTGCTTATTGATTTTGTATCTATTGCATATTATTGACATTTTCAAATCTGATTATTATGGTGATTGGATTGAAAATTTTTTAGATTTATTGGATGGATGTTAATGGTTTATTGGTTTATTCAAAAAGATATTAGATGAATATTGATAGTTTTTTTGTTGGATTGGATTGAATATTCAAAAAGATATTAAATATTATGAGGTTTAATTAGTTGGACAGTGCATTATTTTAATAGGGAAAAACACCAAAATTCTTTTTCCTAAATTTATAGATCTATCACTAAACTCATTGCTGAATCACATTGTTTCATGGCTAAAATTTTCAGAATCGTCGCTAAATTCGTCACAAAAAATTCGTCATTAAATTTGTCACGAACTTAGTCACAGATAATTGTGTCCGTCGGTAAATATTGGGTCGGCTCAACAACAAAAATCATTATCCGTCGCTAAATTTAATGACGGAAGTGAGAATCCGTGGTTAAATTTAGTCATGAAAATTAGCAATGAAATTTTTTTCGTTTCTAGTTTGGCAACGAATTTCTAATTTTTATCGTTAAATTTTTACAATGTGTTATTAGTTATGAAAAATTTTTTGTCAACAAATCTATCATTGAAAAAAATTAGTAATGAATTTATCTAAAATTTCCGTCGCTAAATCAGTCACTAAAATCGTATTTTTTTGTAGTGTTATGATATATCATCTGGTTTGAAGATCATTTCATAAAATAGTGTAGAGTTTAAATAACATTAGAAGAGGTGCTGGTTATGAGTTTCCTTAAAAAGTGGTAGGCAAACATTGTTTGTTTACAAAAGATCGAATTGGGTGTTGGATTGGCTATTCCAAAACCTATGGGGGCTAGAAACAGAAGTTCTGGAGCCCTTCTAGTTGTCTAATGGAATATATGTTTTGTGGAAAAGGAGGATCATAGAAGTTATCGATACTTTAAGAGACGCGAAAATGTTCTTATTCTTGCTAGTTTCAAGGGGGTTGGGATTGTGGGTAGGTATTACCACAGATGCGGTAGGGTCCATAGCAGTAACCTGTAATAGAGCATATGTTTGAAACATATATATTTTGTGGAATATATGCTAGTTTTAAGAGACGCGAATGTTTTGTGGAATATATGTTTGAAACAGTCTCTCTTTTATATTAAAGTTATTTAAAAAAAAAAAAAAAAAGGCTTTCAACAAACCTGTAACCTACTGTCACAAAGGAGCATCTTGTATTTGTAAAAAAATACCATCAACAACTAATTTCTAAGTTACCAAGCTCATAAGCCCGGACAGAGCATGTCAGAAAATGTATAGCTATGACAAGGACCTAGCTAGAGCAGGATACTAACGATAAGCTCTTAGCACAATTTTCCAAGCCTCATAGTGTTCTACAGACATAGCCTCGCACTCATAAATCATTTTCAGAAACCTGAATAAAGCGTCACTTCTAAGTGCTAACTCAAATTGACATTCAGCAGCTTTGATTGATAAAAGGCAAGAATGGTAGAAAAGTATGCAAGAAGATGAGAACAACCAAAAAGAAAAGGGGAAAGCTATGTCCATCTCACCATACATGTATCTTTTTCATTTTGGACAGCATAATTTTTGTCCAATGTGCTGAGAGTATCCTTTAATTGGAGTACCTGTTAATTGCAGAGGGATCAAACATTGAAATTCACTTAAGAGTCCATGTAAATTTCCGAATGGAAAAAGAAATAAATTGCCTGCTTGATTGCAGCTCAACATAATTGCTCTTGGAATTAAAGTATTATTTTTTACTTATCGAGTCTGTCGATTTCTTTGAAGCCATGCGACGTCAGATCAGCCTTTCTAGTGATCTGTATCATAAAAGAACCACATCTTGTATGGCATAATTTGGATCACAGATCATAGGGTGGTTGAGTGATCTTTGTAACCCAGTATATTTGCAAGCTTAGGAGAAGCTTAATAAATAATTTGCCTGACATTAGGTTAATTTGTAACTGGAGCCACAGGCCCGTTTTGATCTGATCTGGCTACCCTGGTCTCCAAATATACTCCCAAAGTTCAGCTAATTCACCACCCGTTGTGAATCTGAATAGCCAAGTCATGTCAAAAACTGTTCACAAAACATGCCTATATTGTAAGGATAATGCTTCATGTCATGGTTTAAAGTTTAATAAATCTGTCACACCGACCAAATATGATAAAATCGTACTCTTTTCTTTTTCTCAACAAAAGGATTTCTTAAAATTGTTTCAGGGTTAGAAGGTGTTACAAAAATGGTGAACTTTAATTTGAGATGCACCGTTCCCTCACTACTAGAACCTTTAGTGATGAAAAATTACCAACGAAAAAAATTAAAGTTCCATCAAATATCCAGAGTGCAAAGAATGTCATTTAAATACAGAGTCTATTTACATTGTAATTCAAACTTGCAAGTATCAATTTCTCTGCTAATGACAGTAAATGCTCTGTTTTTTATGTGAATCCTCCTAACATGAGGACTCACTTAGCAGAACTCAATATACGTACTCCTATTTTGAGTTACGTACACTACAAAAAAACAGATTTTTAGCCACAAATTTAGCGACGAAAATTTTAAAAAAATTCGTCGCTAAAAACATTAGCGACGGATTTAGCGATGGATTTAGCGACGAAAAATTTTTCGTCGCTAATAACGCGTCGCAAAAATTTAGCGACGGAAATTAGAAATCCGTTGCTAAATTTAGCGACGAAAATTGAAATCCGTCGCTAAATTAGCGACATAAAAAAATCCGTTGCTAAATTTAGCGACGAAAATCTAAAATTCGTCGCTAAATTTAGCGACAGATAATTTTTGTCATTAAAATCCATCACTAATTTAGGGGGAAAAAAATCTGTAATAATAAAAAAATCCGTTGCTAAATTCAGTGACGGATTTGGAATCCGTCACAAAAATCCGTCGCTACATTTAGCGACGGATTCAAATCCGTCGCTGATTTCAAATTCTGTCAAATGAAATGTTCAGGGAGGGTACGTGTCACCCGAGCGCCACCCTTGCCCACCTGAGCCCGCCCGCCCGAGCGCGTGCCACCTGAGCCAGCACCCTGCACCCCGCGCATGCCCTCTTAATTTCTGGAAAATGCCTTCTGCCTCCTGCCTCCACCGTGTTTCGAACTCCGAACTCCGGACTCCTGCACGCAACCTGTAAACCACCGAGCCAAATATATTATTATGATATAAATTTCTTTTTTTATTATTTATTATCTTTATTTCACATTTTTCTAATAATAATAAAATAATATATAATAATAATTTAAAATAATAAATATCATAACTTTTTTTATTTATACCACCCACCTAAAATAATATTAATTAAAAATAATAAATATGATAATTTTTAATAAAATAAAAAATAATAAAATACTAATTTAAAATAAAATAATTAATTAATTAAAAAATATGTTTATATTATATTTTGATTTCTTCTTTTCTCTTTTATCTTATTATCTTATTATTTTTTTCATTTTTATTTTATTTTTTTAATCCATAATTTAAAAATGGATTACAATATCTCAAAACTATAAAATTATAATTATCAATAAATTATAATATATTAATAATTTAAAAAATCTATATATTTAATTATAAAATATTTTTATTCGTTATAATAAAATTATTATATATTATAATAAAATTATTATATATAAGAAATGAGAGTAGAAAGAAAAAAATAGAGATAAGGAAAACAAAGTACGAATAGAAAACAAATAGGAGGAAAAGAGTCACACAACAACACTAGTGGTGCAGTGGTAACATGTCTTTGATGTTGAGATCCAAGTCCAAGGTTCGAATCCCTTCAATTACAGATTTATTTATATTTTTTGTGGGGTTATTAAATAAAATAAAACAAATAAAATAAAATTACCTATACAATAATAAAAAATATTAAATCAAAAAAAAGAAAAAAAATAATAAATTAATTAAAAAATATATATAATTTAAATAAAATAAAATATATGATTTTTTTAAAAATGTAAATTAAAATATTATAAAATAATAATATGATTTGTTAATATAAAATAATAAAATAAAATAAAAATAAAATAAAATTATAATTAAAAGAAGCAGTGACGGATTTCCAAATCCGTCGCTGAATTTTATTAAAATAAAATAAAAATAAAATAAAATTCTAATTATTGAGCGACGGATTTGGAATCCATCGCTGAATCAGCACGGATTTGGAAATCCGTCACTAAATTAAATTCGGTTGTTAAATTAATTTTTTAATTTAAATATTATATTAATATTTTATTTTATTTAATTGTATATAAAAAACCTATTTAGCGACGGATTTCGAATCCGTCGCTGAATCAGCCACGGATTTAGAAATCCGTCGCTAAACCATGGTTGTTAAATTAATTTTTTAATTTAAATATTATATTAATATTTTATTTTATTTTATTATATATAAAAAACTTATTTAGCGACGAAATTTGCAATGAAAATTTTTTTTTGTCGCCAATTAGCGACGAATTTAGTCACGAAAATTTTTTCGTCACTAATTAGCGACGAATTTAGCCATGAAAATTTTTTGGTCACTAATTAGCGACGAATTTTGCTACGAATGATGTGTCCGTCGCTAATTTAGCCACGACTTCCTTTTCGTTGCAAATTTTGTGGCAAATTAGCGACGAAAAAGTTTTTGTCGCTAAATTCGTCGCAAAATAGCGACGAATTTTTTCCGTCGCGAAAATCCGTGGCTAAAACCGTGTTTTTTTGTAATGGTGGTTGGTGGTTCCTGACTTTACAATTCACAAAGAAGAGAAATCAGCGAGCATCACGTCCGATGAGTTAAAGCTCAAACCACGTAAAAAAGAAGGATATTAATTCCGCTCGTTATACTCACGAGCAAAATGACCAAGTCTACCTCTGAGATAGCACTTTCCATTGGTCTTTTCAAATTCCTTCTTCATGCACTTTGAACCTTATTGTCGATTTTATCGGATGGTACCTCAAGTCTCTTTCACATACATATATTATTCATTAGGTACCACAAGAGTTCTTATTCAACTCCGCTGCATAAACATAACTCGAGTGCAACCAACTCGCCTCCAAGGGCTCTTTCTCGAGTTCATAGTATCTGCTCACATCAGCAAAAATACAAATACTATCATCGTGAGTGAGATAGGTTTTTTTTATGGTATCCCATGAATCAAGTAAGAACTGGATCACACACAGTCCTAAAATTCATTCAAAATAGGTTTGCCCGCATTCCTTAACTCCGCATTCATACTCGACATTTGCATTAAATATTGTATCATTGTATGATCAACCCTATTATTCAGCTTCCTCACCATAGGAATTAAAGAGAACACTACAATATTCTTTTAAGGCGAGCTTAACCGACATTACCATAGGATAATGCTCGTAGAACGAAATCAAGTCATCGTGCAAGCTACTAATAAGAATTACCCTAACTTGTGTATCCTTTTCTTTCACACACGATAGATCTCATTATCTCGTCTATACTGAGGTATGGTACCCTCTGTAGGGCCTACCATCTAGTACCTCGAGTGTCATACAGATTTTCTTTTTGAGGACAAATTGAATTATCCGATGTCAAATATCGTATTTCCCAATATTCAATTTATCCTTTTTAAAGAAATCTTAAACGACAGTTGTTAATGTAGTCATAGAGAGATTAGTCACTACAAAAAAAAAGCCTTTTACCCACAAATTTAGCGACGAAAATTTTAAAAAAATTCGTCGCTAAAAACATTAGCGACGAAAAATTTTTCGTCGCTAATAACGCGTCGCAAAAATTTAGCGACGAAAATTAGAAATCCGTCGCTAAATTTAGCGACGAAAATTGAAATCCGTTACTAAATTTAGCAATAAATAATTTTTCGTCGCTAAAATTTGTCACAAACTTTAGCGACGAAAAATTATCCGTCACTTAATTAGCGACATAAAAAAATTCCGTTGCTAAATTTAGCAACGAAAATCTAAAATTCGTCGCTAAATTTAGCGACAGATAATTTTTATCGCTAAAATCCATCACTAATTTAAGGGAAAAAAATCTGTAATAATAAAAAAATCTGTAATAATAAAAAAAATTCGTCGCTGATTTCAAATTCCGTCAAATGAAATGTTCAAGGAGGGCACGTGTCACCCGAACGCCACCATTGCCCACCCGAGCCTGCCCGCCCGAGCATGTACCACCTGAGCCAGCACCCCGCACCCCGCGTAAGCACTCTTAATTGTTGGAAAATGCCTTCTGCCTCCACCGTGGTTCGAACTCTGAACTCCGCACTCCTCCGAACTCCTGCATGCAACTTGTAAATCACCGAGCCAAAGATATTATTATGATATAAATTTCTTTTTTATTATTTATTATCTTTATTTTATATTTTTCTAATAATAATAAAATAATATATAATAATAATTTAAAATAATAAATATAATAGCTTTTTTTATTTATACCACCCACCTAAAATAATATTAATTAAAAATAATAAATATGATAATTTTTAATAAAATAAAAAATAATAAAATACTAATTTAAAATAAAATAATAAATTAATTAAAAAATATGTTTATATTATATTTTGATTTCTTCTTTTTTCTTTTATCTTATTATCTTATTATCTTATTATTTTTTTTCATTTTTATTTTATTTTTTTAATCCATAATTTAAAAATGGATTATAATATCTCAAAACTATAAAATTATAATTATCAATAAATTATAATATATTAATATTTTAAAAAATCTGTATATTTAATTACAAAATATTTTTATTCTATATAATAAAATTATTATATATTATAATAAAATTATTATATATAAGAAATGAGAGTAGAAAGAAAAAAAAAACCCAAAAATAGGGATAAGGAAAAACAAATGAGAATAGAAAACAAAGAGGAGGAAAAAAGTCACACAACAACACTCGTGGTGTAGTGGTAACATGTGTTTGAGGTCGAGGTCTAAGTTCAAGATTCGAATCCCTTTAACTACACTTCAACTACATATTTTTTGTGGCACGCCCCAGCACGCGCGGGCGCCCAGGCAGGCAGGCACCCGTGCGTGCATGGGCCGGCGCTCGCGCAAGTTCAGATTAATATTTAATTAAAAAATTTATATTATTAAATAAAATAATACAAATAAAATAAAATTTCCTATACAATAATAAAAAGTATTAAGTCAAAAAAAAGAAAAAAAATAATAAATTAATTAAAATATATATATAATTTAAATAAAATAAAATATATGGTTTTTTTTTAAGAATTAAGAAATATAATATAATAAAATAAAATTAAAATTAAATATTATAAAATAATAATATGATTTGTTAATATAAAATAATAAAATAAAATTATAATTAAAAGAAGTTAAAATTCAGCGACGGATTTGGAATCCGTCGCTGAAATTATTAAAATAAAATAAAAATAAAACAAAATTGTAATTATTCAGCGACGGATTTGGAAACCGTCCCTAATTAGCCACGGATTTGGAAATCCGTCACTAAATTAAATTCGGTTGTTAAATTAATTTTTTAATTTAAATATTATATTAATATTATATTTTATTTTATTATATATAAAAAATCTATTTAGCGACGGATTTCGAATCCGTCGCTGAATCAGCCGCGGATACGAAAATTTTTTCGTCACTAATTAGCGACGAATTTAGCTATGAAAATTTTTTCATCACTAATTAACGACGAATTTTGCTACGAATGATGTGTCCGTTGCTAATTTAGCCATGACTTCCTTTTCGTTACAAATTTTGTAGCAAATTAGCGACGAAAAAGTTTTTGTCGCTAAATTCGTTGCAAAATAGTGACGAATTTTTTCCGTCACGAAAATTCGTGGCTAAAACCGTGTTTTTTTGTAGTGAGTGACTTTTTGATACTTATTTTTAAATTTTGTACACCCTACTAATCAACAAATGATTCGAGTATAGACCCTAATTTGAATATATGAACCAACGTACACCACAAATAGGAATCATAGCTTACTATTTGAAATTGGATTTGGTACACAAAAATCCATAAAAAATCACAAATGTGAACGTGGAATCCTCAGAAAATTAAAAAAATCCAATTCAAAATGGTCGGATTAGCTGATGGTACCAACGTGCGCCACCACGCACTGTCGGAAGCACCTGCACGTGTACACATGCGCCAGCAGCATGTTGCATGCACTAGATGTGAAGCACGTTTGGCATGCACCTACACGTGGGAGCAAGCTGACTCTGTTAAGCAAAATATAAATAGCATCAGATGAGCCCTTTCAGTAGCCAAAAGTTATGGCTTGGTTGGTTTGGCGCTGGAAGAAGGGAAAGTCAAATCCCCTGTTCGAATCAAGGCGGTGAGAGTTGATAAGCCCCTTTTTCTATATTTATATTCATTAGAGTGGAACGTCAGTTTCAACCACAGCCAGCGCCGTGTTGTAGCCCGGTAGCGTGGGCGCATGTCACTACCCTCTAATCTGGTGTTCGAAGCCGGGCAGTTACACTCTAAGTGTTTTTTTCTTTAGTTTTTCTTAACAGGTATGGAGTGGGTTGGACCCGACGCAGTATGCCCCTAGAAACTATTCACGCGCTCTCCTGATGCCGGGTTTTCTTTGCCCGACGGGTCTGCAAGTGGGTCGTTGCTACCCGGTGTAGGAAAAACCAATTCCGACCAATTTTGAGCACCGATTTCACTTGAAAACAGTAATATAACTTCCAAAATTATTCTAAACACAATTTATTAGAAAATTTAAGCCATAATATGACAAATCAATATTTAAAGTTTCGGTCATTCGTGACTATTTTCGAAACTCCATTTTCTGGCATCCAAAAATTTACAATTTTTATATTAAAATGTAGATCTAGGTATGAGAAACACACATATACAAATTTCATAGATCAATTCACCCTCTATAGTAGTAGATCTAAGGTTTTAAGTTTCAGGCACCATTAGGGTCCGAAACTTTGGTTTCAAATTTCATGACCAAAACATACTCAAAAAATTCAACAAAAATTATGTTCATGATCCTTGGGTCATGGGCATTTACGTGGTACTCTCGGATTCACGAAACTCATCCGTGATTCGGATCCTAAATTTGTAGCCTACACATTTTATGTCAAAAAAATTTCGAAATTATTTTTAAAAATAAATCCAACTTCTCTTTGAAACCAATGAATGATTTATTATGCAACATGCATATGCAAAAACGTATTAAATAAAAGTTTCGGAATTTTTAGATAAATATCTCGATATACAAAGTATCAAAAAATCAATCGAAATCGCGTAATTTCTCGTTCGGATCACTCGGACGAGATGATGACTACAAAACAAATCATCACCATTATTTCATAGCGCCTCAACCCTAAGTCCAATGATCTTCAAATGACGGGTTTCTTAATTTCTCAATCGGATTCTCATTTCGAAGAATATGTATCTTGCTTTCAATTCTCCCTAGGCAATTGGCAGTACGTTCTTCAAGCATAGTAATAAATTGTCTTCGTTTTTCTCTGAATATTAAAACTTTCCTCAGTTTGATACTGTAGGTTATTTATGCCCATTGTGGGGCAATTTGATAAGAATGAGATAATGGGGTAACTCCCATTATTACTTACCACCATTAACCAATATTATTAGGTAACCCCCCACCAATTAAGAAGATTGATCTCTCCTTCCTTCTGGGTGAGGCAACAATGGAGAAAACAATTTTTGCTAGGGTTTCAAAGAATTCTCTAGAGAGAGAAAACAGTGAGGGATGGAGATTTTCACGTAGGAAAATCTCCCATCGTTAAGCAAATCACCGGATGTAGAGGGTTACGGCGTTGTGACACTGTAGTGGTGATTCGACTAACCTCGTGATCACCATCCCGACCGCGAAATCAGATCAACAAACGTGCCGCTTGAAAATTCTACGAATTGAGATACCCAAAGCCGATCTATTTTATTTTCCGAAAATTATTATATGCTTCCATTGCATGAGAATCTTAAAAATCCAACATTGGTATCAGAGTTGTCGTTGGATTTAATTTAATAATTTTTGGAATTATTTTTGGCGTTTTAAAATTTTGGGGTCCGGATCACGGATGAGTTTCATGAATCCGATAACACCTTAGGAATACCCATGGCCCAGGGATTACAAATATATTTTTTGTTTAATTTTCCGAGCAAGTATGGGCCATGAAAAGTCCGGTCGAATATTGCGACCCTACGGACATAAAACCCTTAGATCTGTGGCTTTAGAGGGCGGATCGAGGCATGAAAAAGTTATAAATGAGTTCCTTGCATCTAGATCTATGGTTTTATATATTTTATTGTGTGATTTGGATGTTGGAAACTGGGATTTCCGAATGGCCGCGGAGGACCGCGACAGGGGTGGTTGAGTCCCACCATTTTTGGGCTTGAATCCTTCTAAAATAGAGTGTAGGATGTTTGGAGGATGCCCACAAATTTTTTTCAGTCGAAAAATGCAAGAAAAAATAGCCGGAATCGAGTTTTTCGGAAACCGGGTCGAAAAATCCGTTACAGGACCCGTCGGGCGAAGAAGAACCGGCCCAGACCCACGGGCGCGTGACACCCACGTGCCAGGAGGCGCGTCTGGCAGGCGCGTGTAGTTCACGCGCCACACAGGCGCGTGGAGAGGGGGAAGGTAGCGGTCGGGTCGGACCTGACCGTTTACCGGGTCGGACCGAACCCGTTGACCGGGTCAGTCGGGTCAACCCTGACCCGTTGACCAACCCGGTCAGACCCTGCTCAACACGGCTCAACGCGTGAGGCGCGTGAGTGAGCCGAGCTGCGCCAGGCTCGTGGAGGCGCGTGTGAGGCGCGCTGCACGTCTGACGCTTGCGGAAGGGCGCTGCAGGCGCGTGGAGGTGCGCGGCGACGCGTGGATCGCACCGCCGGCGAGCGGCGGCGCGTGTGGTCCCCCGGGCGGTGCGTGAAGTTGCTTAAAATTGAATTTTTTCAATTTTTTGGGGGTCCTAAATCCATAAATGTGACTTTTTGTGGGTTTTTGTGTGCCGAATCACAGTCCAAATGGTAAGATGCGATTCCAAGTTGTGGTGTATGGTGTCCGTTGACTCATACGCTCGCTTTGGGGTCGTACTCAAGTCATTTTGGTCTTGATGATTCATAGGGCGTACAAAAATGTGATAATAAGCATCTCCAAGTCACAAATGTCTCTCTTAATGCGTTGAGAACTGTCGTATTAAATTTTTGCATGGAGAGTAAACTAATGATATGATCTGCGTGATTTTATCAGTAGATTTAGTTTATTCTCGAGAGGCAAAATCTAATGGGAATCTGAGACACGAGATTATGGGCCCCAGGGTGGGCACCACGCCTCAGAATATACGAGATAAAGAGATCTATCGTGTATGGTATAAAAGATTTGCCAAGTTAGGGCAATGCTTATCAGTGGTATATACGATGACTTAATCTCGTTTTTCGAGTCATATTCTATGGACATGTCGGTTCGTCTTGTCCCATAAGAGCATTGTGTTGCTCTCTTCGGCTCCTATGTGAGGATGCAGAAGAAATGGGTTAATCATACAATGAAGCAAATGTCGAGTATGATCACCGAGTTAATATATACGGACAAGCAAATTTCGGATGGAATTTAGTTACTGGATGTGATCCAGTTTTTACCTGATTTATGGGAAACCGTGAAATCCAATCTCACATTTGACGAAAGTATTCGTACTTTCGTTGACGTGAATACATATTGTGAGCTCGATGAAGAGGACTTAGAGGTGAGTAGGCCACACTCGAGTCATGCTTATTCAGAGGAGTCGAGTAAGGACTTTTCCGGTGCTAAGCCAATAGCATAAGTATGCGAACGAGACTCGAGATCTAGGTAATAAAAATCATCCGAGAAAACCGACAACGAGGTACAAGAACGCAAGAAGAAGAAATTTGAATAGACCAAAGAAATTGCTACGTTTGAGGTAGATTGGGTCATTTCGCTCGTGAGTGTGACGAGTAGAAATAAATATCCTTCTTCTTTACGTGATTTGAGATTTGTCTCATTCACTATAATACTCGCTGATTTCTCTCATTTGAAATCAGGAGCAACCGACCACGTAACTCGAGATAGGAGTGCGTAATCCGTCAAATGAATCCTTAAGCTTGGAGGATTTACGTTAAGGACAAAGCATTCGTCGTTGTCAGAGGGAATGACACTTGCTATGACGTCCTCAATATTGTAGACATTCGACGGATATACAATTTAGTACCTTGTCTAAAATTGACTACGATATGTGTTAAATTATTCCTTTCTTTTAATACGATAATTTTCTGAATTATTCTGGTTTTAATCCATGATGGAATGTATGCACTGGGTACTACTCCTTCTAATGGTTTATTGTCGTTCTACTATTATCTTTACATATGATTGTGTAGATGATAATGTAAATGAATGACATAGTAGACTTAGACATATGGGGTAAGAGATGATGAATCGGTTAGTAGCAAGAAGTTTATTGGACCCGCTGACCAAATTCGAGTTACCCGTATGTGAGTTTTGCCTAGTCGGCAAAATGACGAGAAAACCATTTGGCGATGCAATGAGAGCTGGGACTCCATTGCAGTTAAACCATTGTGCCTTTCTTTATTTTTTGTGGTCTTATGAGCATGAGAGCTGAAAATGGAGTTGTGTAGATAATTATAGACGCTTACGTGCGTTTCGGTTCATCTATCTGATCTCGCACAAGTCTGAGGCATTAGACTGCTTCAGAAGTTTCATAAGCGAGATTGAGAATCAGTTAGATTTGAGAGTACAGACTTTCAAGAACCGAGCGAGGACGCAAGTATTCGTTTAAACTACACATGAGGCTCTGTTTCGATAAGAGTATTACGAGTCTACTGACTATTAGTCAGTTCCCCATTTGAGCTTTGGACAGAGAGGCAGCATGACCTTAGCCATTTGAGGTTATGGGGTTGTGCCACGATTTCTCGCATTCACACGGTGAGTTAGGCCCGCGAGAAAATACGTGTTCATAGACGAATACGAACGGCACTATAATCGAGATTGAGTCTTGTAATACTATATTTCTTGAGAATGATTTCCCAAAAAGAGATGAAATCAATTTGGACCTTACCCTTTATGCGATGGATGAGCCTAACGGTTCGAGGAGCCCAGCGGCGGGATACAAGAATCCATTATGGATCTTGATCTCAGTGGGAGCGATCCATCAAGAGGTAAAGATTTTTCTATCCTCCTAAGAGCATCGAGCATGCGTATTTAAACGTTGTTTTCTCGATTGAGGGTGAGACCCTCATTGCGACTCTAGAGGATGATGAAAAATCTAAAACGGTTCAAGAGGCTCTCGAGAGTTTTGCAAAAGATGCAAAATACCGTTTATTGAAGGCCATAAATGAAGAGAAGGAGTTGATAAGAATCAACGGGGTCTGGGACCTAGTTGATTAGCCTGAGGGTGGAATGACTATTGGGAACAAGTAGGTTCTCAATGTCAAGATAAAAGTTAACGGATTGATGAAGAGGTAAAGGACCCGTCTAGTAACCAAGGGTTACACTTAGACTGGGGGTGGACTATCGAGGAGTCATAGTCCAATTTATCTCAATCCGTTTATCTTTCAGCGATTGTCACGAACATAGATCAAGAGTCACATCACAAGGACGTAAAGACCGTTTTCGTAGTGGAAGTCTAGATGAAGCGATCTACATGGAGCATCCTTTTGGGTTCGTTCTAGTAGATCAGGTGGATAAAGTCTATTGATTTTAGAAATCATAATACGACCTTAAGCCATCATCTAGACAGCGGCGCTTGAGATTTCACGAGAATGTGATATTTTATGGTTTTGTAATGATTGAGTAGGATCATTGCATATATCTGATACGTCCCGATGACTCCTTTATGAGCATGTTCGCATATGTAGGTGACATTCTGTTGGCTGGGAACAACAGAGAGTATCCAATGACCATTGTAACATGGTTATGAGGTTTTAGTTCATTCTCAGATTTTGGATCCATAAGGATCGCTTGAGAATGGTATTGACTCTTTAACAAGAGTTTTACATCATGTAGATTCTTAAGCATTTCGAGAAGAGCGATGACAACCTAAAAGATACTCTAATCGCTAAAGGTAAAAAGACCTGAATCTTGACACATACCCTAGAATTTATAAAGAAATAAGGGAGATGAGCAGAATCCCTTATTCCAGTACAAAATACATTTCTAGTGTATGCGATGAGGTATACACGTGTGATATACAATTTGATGTATGCGATGAGGCATACATGACCAGACGTTTATTTTATGGTCGATCTGGTGAGTAGGTATTAATAGAATCCTGGAAGGGATCACTGTAGAGTAGTGAAAAAGGATTCTGAAATATCTCATTTGAACTGCGGACCTCTCCATGTGTTACGAATGAGCTAATTTGCGTCTGGGATTCAGATACTGACTGGGAGTAGTGATCTGAATAAACACAAAAGATTTTATCTTCTTAGAGCAGTAAGAAGAGAACCTGTATATCTCTATTTACGATAGAGACTGAGTTTGTAGTATGCTCAATTGCAATTAATGAGAATGGTTGGTTTCAGAAATTTTCTGGAAGACTTAGAGGTTGTGACAGATAGTGGGAGGTCAGCGATGATTATTGTGATAATCGGACCGACACTGTCAACAAATGAGACCCTAAGTATAATAGTAAAGCCAAACACATTGATACCGAAGACCACTTTATAAGAGATATTACCGAGAAGGGTATTGTGACATCTAAGTACACCTTGACATACAGCATGAGAGCTGATCTCTTCAGAAAACCCGTTGTGAGAGATTCCTTTGTGAGATAAGGAATAATTGGGTTTAGTGTACTTTAACATTTCTCCTTATATACTGTTTTAGATGCTTATTTTAATATATGACATGCATGCACTATTGGGTCACATATTTAATTCATGCACTATTTATTGTCATATAGTATGATCTTATGATAAAAGATGTGTCAGGCAGGCATGGTCGACTCTCTCACACGAGTGACCACCTCCCATTCTGAGTGAGCGGAGATGAGACGGATTCTAGTCGTAAGAGGCTTTGAGAGTAGCCCTACCAAAACATAAGTCGCCCTGATATGTGTTCAGGATGAGATCATATGCGATATGACCGACATGGAAATACCCACATCCATGTTGCCTATAAGAAGTCAGGTTTGAGATCTCAGATATCACCTACGATTTGTGATATTGTCTCTGAGATGCTCTCTCTGAGATCTCTGGGTAAAGTCTTATGTGTGGACTGAGTCCTGTACCTGTACAGTGTTAGAGAAATCTGACATATGCCCTTTGAGAGATGGGGGAATAACACTGTGGCACGTGTTTCATACCACGTGTGATGAGACGACCATGGGACAGTGGGAGCTATTATTTGAGACGATAGTTTGATCTTGATCCCCATTCCTACTGTGTGAGACCTGAGATCCATTGGGTGGGATCTCTTATGCCCTTATTACTTTCGGCTGTCTCTAGAAGTTTTGGTTCAGTGTTGCTATTTTAGTCTGTTTACCTATGGCCCGGAAGATAAATTGAGGTCTAAGGGGCAGGTCTAGGAAAACAGCTGAATTGAGACCGATAGATTCAAGTTTGGGAAAAAGAAGGCCAATAGACATTAGATCATTATCATGTATTCACAGGTCGACCTGTTATGTTAATCCATGCTGGGATTCAAACATAATGGTGAATACATAGTCGAGCAAATAGATTGGGGATCACTTTCGATGAGGAAAGTGGCTCGATGGATGTAAATGCATTGAGTCTGGGGTATAGCGAGTTATTTTTATACTAACAGTGACTACTCGATCATCCTAACAGGTGTATCGAGAAGTCTTTGCTTGCAAGTGTATTCGCCGGTCGCACGACGCCCAATCCAGTATGAAAGTCCAATAGGGTGATGCGATAGATTGCATGAGTTGCGATCTTGTGACTGACGGAAGTGAAATGCCCTAATGTGCAAGTGAGAGATGTAGGTTATTTATGCCCATTGTGGGGCAATTTGGTAAGAATGAGATAATGGGGTAACTCCCATTATTACTTACCACCATTAACCAATATTATTAGGTAACCCCCCACCAATTAAGAAGATTGATCTCTCCTTCCTTCTGGATGAGGCAACAATGGAGAAAACAATTTTTGCTAGGGTTTCAAAGAATTCTCTAGAGAGAGAAAACAGTGAGGGATGGAGATTTTCACATAGGAAAATCTCCCATCGTCAAGCAAATCACAGGATGTAGAGGGTTGCGGCGTTGTGACACTGTGGTGGTGATTCGACTAATCTCGTGATCACCATCCCGACCGCGAAATCAGATCAAGGAACGTGCCGCTTGAAGATTTTACGAATTGAGATACCTAAACCCGATCTATTTTATTTTTCGAAAATTATTATATACTTCCGCTGCATGAGAATCTTAAAAATCCAACAGATACCATGAAGGCATCAGAGGGTGCGATAAAAAGTTACATCCCATTTTTGGAGAGAGAGAGAGAGAGAGAGAGAGAGAGAGAGAGAGAGAGAGAGAGAGAGAGAGAGAATCCATGAAGAGCGGGACATGCAACAGCCGACTCTAATTCAAATTTAAGTGTCCACGTGGGCACATAGAACCAACAAAAGCAACACAGAATGTAAGCCAATTTTGAGCAACACATTATCACAGAGACGTCAGTCTGAAAAGAACCTTTTCCACTCAAGGACATTTTTTTGTAATTTAATTTTATCACAAACCTCACAGTCTAATATAATTTAATTTTATCAAACTAATAAGATTTCAAGATAAAGCATTTTGAGACCAGAAATTGAAGATAAGCCATGTATGCTATGATTCATAATGTTAAACAGGTGATGCAACAAAGCAGGTTGAATTAAATCCTCATAACAAGGAAAGCTAATTTCTTCGATGACATGGTTTAAAAAAGTTTATTAGCACAATATGCAGCAAATGAAGAAGGTTATGCATTACCTTTAATTTCACAAACTACTTGCGTGGAACTCTCTGCAATGGACATTAAATTTTGATATTCAGGATAGCCATCTACAGAAAGAATCTCATCCAATTGCCTGAGATTGCCTGGATTGTCTCCCTTCTGCATTTGTTGGAATGACATGATCAGAGGCATATGGTAACCAAAAATTAGATGCACAGTCACACACAACCCTAAGTGTTTTGTGGAAAATGTTTGAAAAGTAAGCATAATTTCATGTGAGATAAAAAGATAGGCATAAAATCTTCTAGAGACAAGAAATATAATATTTAAAAACCAAATACAAAGGCTTAGACAAATTTTATCCCCTCCAGAAGGTCATGCTAAGACAAAATTGGATAATCATCATATGTTATCCTCTCCAAATTTTCCACAAACAAAGCTGTTCACACCCACAAGCACATGAGAATTTCATCTAAAAGGAAATTTAAGCCTCATGTGTCAAAAAAGATATCACACATCATGATTGAAGGCAGGTTAATAAACATTTTATCAAAAAAAAAAAGGTAGAAATTTCACATTTTAATTGCCTCTCAGCCATTTCAAATTGTTGACCATGTGAAAGGCTTAATATTGACCACCTATTTCCTATAAAAGGGAATTTAGAAGAGCCGTGGGTAATAGGATAGTTTAAACAACCTTCATCATTTTCCCACGATTGAATAACAGCAAGAGTTATTGCTTGAGGTGGGTGAAGTTAAGGATTGGGTGAGGGAAAAATGCAGGGAGGAAAAACAAAAGAATTAGTAGCAAATATTACGCCTTTTGTTTGTATTTCGATCACTTCTGAGCAAAAGGACAATTACAAGGCGATTTCCACTGCTAAAATCCTCCTCTCCAGTTCTCCCTCTGTACGCACCAACACCATTTTCATGCCAAATTCTCTCTCCAAAAGACTAAACATATTTCTCTTTCTTTCTCTCTTTCAAACATAAAATTAACAAGTCCTTTTCATGTATTGGTCGAGCAAAATAAAATTTTTATTACACACAATTTGACGAAGCATATGCTGCACAATTCATGACAAACAACGCAAAATCTCATCCAGATTTAAGTTGTTGCTGGTGTTGTGCTCCAATCTTTGACAGGTCTAATGCACTGTCACTTTGCATCAAATTGGCCTAAACAAGGAGTAACATTATGAAATTTGTTAATTCGGGGGCCTCTTAGTGTCATAAATAGTTAAATACTTCAGGGGAATAAAATACTTAAATGTGATACACCACATTATCCTGCCCAGGAAAAAACTTTAATTAGTGTTTCGACCTAATACTAAAGAGGATGGTATAGACCAAAATAAAAAATCGTGTGAGAATTTTAATTTTTTGGTGTCTGATTTACACCACATAATCCTCCATGATTTGACAATTCAATTGGCTTTGGACACAATGTGTATGATAGATACCTGATGCAGGATTTTGACACAATCAATTAACCATATTCTAATATGAAATTTCAGAATTTTTTCCGCCAAGGAATATGTCATGAAAATTTGACATCCATGATCACATTGCATTTTAAAGCTTATGATTCCAATCATTTTATTCCTACAACTAAAAATGAAAATTTAAACCTATTTGTTGGATTTATTACACTATATGCGCATACGAAAGCGTATAAGTTAAAAGTTCAGAATATTTGTATAAATACCTCAATATGGGCTTCAATAAATCAACCGAAAGCGCGTAATCTCTCGTACGGATCGTTCTGTCAGGATGGTGATCATGAAACGAACCACCACCATAGATCCACAACGCTTCAACTCCAATGAAGGAAGAAATTTTCTCATGTGAAAAATTTCTCAAGCCCTTAATCTATTTTTCTTCCTCTCAAGAATTGATCTCTCAATTGTGCAATCCCTTTCTCCGCCAAAATTATTCTCTCAAGCAAAGACACATTATTATGCCACACACACACACACACACGACACACACACACACACACACACACACACGACACACACACACACACACACATACACACACACACACACACAACACACACACACACACACACTCACGAGAGAGAGAGAGAGAGAGAGAGAGAGAGAGAGAGAGAGAGAGAGAGAGAGAGAGAGAGAATCACCTTGCAGGAGAGAGATCAAGGGAGTTATATTGAGTGGTTATCATTTTGGAATAACTATTCTCATTCTTATGTCCACATGGGCATATAACTTTTAACATCTCCCACTTGTACACGAGAGCATTTTACGTTTGTCATAAGATCACAACTCATGCACTCTATTACATCACTCTGTTGGACTTTCATATAGGATTGGGCATTGCGCGACCGGTAAGTACACCTACAAGCGAAATTTCTCGATATACCTGTTAGGATGATCAATGAGCCATCGTTAGTACAAAAAAGAATTCATTAAACCCCAAACTCAACACAATTATATCTATCAAGTCACTTTTCTCATTGAAAGTGATCCACAATCATTTGCTCAAATGTGTATTCACTATTATATTTGAATCATAATATGGATTAACATAACAGGTCGACTGGTGAATACAATACCATGATATAATGCTGATTGGTTTTCCTTCCATACTACTAACTTTCAATCTTTTTTTATCTTAACTACTTTTCAAACCAAATCAACCATGATTTCTTGGTGACACGCTAAAGTAGTGATACCAAAATAAAATCTCAATAGACAAACAAAAGCCATAAGGGTACAAGAGATCCTATCCAGTGGATTTCGTATCTCACACAGTGGAAACAGGGATATTTAATCTTACTATCATCTTAAAAAATAACTCCTACTATCCCTTGGTCATCTTATCACATGCAGTATGAAACACGTACTATAGTGTTATTCTCTCATCTCTCAAAAGGGCATATGTCAAATTTCTCTAACACTGTACAAATATGTGTCTCAGTCGATCTCAGAGAGAGTATCTCAGAGACGATATCACTTGACACATGTGATATATGAGATCTCAACTTGGCTTCTCATAGGCTACATGGATGTGGGAATGTCCATGTCGGTCATGTCGCATATGATCTCATCTTGAACACATATCGGGTGACTTATGTTCTAGTAGGACCACTCTCAAAATCTCTTATGACTAGACTCATCCATCTCATTGAAGGTAAAGTCCCAATCGATTTCACCTCTTCATGGATCGCTCCCACTGGGACGAAGATCCTTAATCAGTTCTTCAGTCTCACTACTAGGCTTAGCTAAGCTGCTAAGGTCATCCATCGAATAAAATGTAGAGTCCTAATTGACTTCTCCTCTCTTAGAGAAATCATTCTTAAGGAATATTGTATCACGAAACTAATCTCAGTAACACTGCCATCTGTATACACACCTAAGAACACATGCCCCTGAAGTGTTCTAAGTATCTTATTAAAGATATATTTATTTTTCGGGCTTAAATTGCCGTGTGGATGTGAAAAATCATGGTCATACACAGTACAATTCCATAACCTCAAGTGGCTAAAATCATGCTATCTTCATATCCAAAACTCAAATAGGGTACTAATTATGCACCTTAATGAGATATGGTTGAGGATGTAGACTGCAAACAATAAAACATTTCCCCAATAGGAGATAAGCAAATTGGTTTGCGCCATCATAGACCACACTGTCTCCAACAAAGTCATATTCCTCACTTGACTACTCCATTCTATTGAGAAATAACAGTAATAGTCAGCTGTCTCTTAATATCCTTTACGAAACAGAGCTCTCTGTGTAGTTCTGACCAATACTCGTGCCCCTATCAATTCTGAGAGTCTTGACTCTCAAATCTAACTGATTTCAAATCTCGCTAATAAACCTCCTGAAGCATTTCAATACCTCAGATTTGTACGAGATCAGATGAACTCAACCGAAATGCGTGTAATCATCTATAAATATATAAAAAAAATAGCTTCATACATGCTCTCATATCATATGGCCATAGCTATTAGAGTAGACTATTTGCAATGGAGTCCCAACACTCATTGCATTACCAAATGATTTTCTTGTAGTTTTGCCAGCTAAGCAAAACTTACAAAGGGACAACTTGAATCTGATTAGAGAGTCCATTGGTAACTAATTCATCGTTTCTTGCCCAATGTGTCCAAGTCTACTTTGCCACTAATTTACTTCTCAATCAGCGCATCCAGATGTAAAGGTAATAGAAAAATGACAAGAAATACCATCAAAAGGAACAATATCCAGTACATACAGTTCATAATGGATAGAACAAAAAAAATCAATAGAATGTCATAATTAATAGAAACATTAGAGTTTCCAAAACAAAAACAAAGCATATCCTCGGCATTCAAGCAAGGTACTAAAATCAAGTTCCATTAAATATCTAAGCGCAAAGAACGTCGTTTAAATACAGAGTCGATAAATGAGTCAAAACTCAAACCACGTAAAAAAAAAGGACATTTCTTCTACTCATCACAGTCAATGAGTGAAATGACCAAAGTTAGCTTAGGCGTAGCATTTCGTATTGGTCTTATCAAATTTTTTCTTCTTGCGCTTTTGTACTTTGCTGTCGAATTTTTCTTGCCCTTTTGTACTTTGCTGTTGAATTTCTCGAATGGTTTCATCTTGCCTGGATCTCGAGTTTTCTTCTTATACTTATGCAATTTGTGTTTGGTGCTACGGGAGCTCTTGCTTGACTCCGCTGCATAACCATGACCCGAGTATGGCCTACTTACCTCCAAATGCTCCTCCTTAAGCTCACAATGTCTAGTCACATCAGCGAAAGTATGAATACTCTCATCAGACATGACACAGATTTTCATAATTTCTCATGAATTAGGTAAAATAATGGGTTATACTCGGTATCTGTAACTCATCCAAAATAGACTCACCCGCATTTCTCAACTCGGTGATCATACTCGATATTTATATCAAATGTTATATCATTGTATGATCAACCCTTCTCTTATAAGTTATAAACTTATAAATTAGCGTTCTCCCCTTTGGAGTTGAAAAGAGCACCACAATACTCTTTCAGGGTAAGTCAAACTAACATAACCTTATGATGTTACTCATAAACTGAGATCAAGTCATCGTGTTTTCTATTGTTAAGAATTGTACTAATCTGGCTATCCTTTTTCAGCAACGCACAATAGATCTCCTTATCCTATCTATACTGAGGTGTGGTATCCACCTTAGAGTCTATCATCTCATACCTCAGAATATCATACAGATCTTGCTCCTTGAGAATAAACTAAATCTTTCGGTGAAAAAATTCACAATTGTCACAATTTAATTTATTCTCCTTGTAAAGATTTATTACGACAGTATTCTATGCAATTAAAGAGACTTTAGTGACTTATTGATACTTATTCTCATATTTTGTGTACCATTCGAATCAACAAATCTCAAATGATTCAAGTATAGACCCTAATTCGAGTGTATGAATCAACGGACATCATACCCCACAAACCGGAATCATATCTCATCGTTCGGAGTTGGATTCGGCACACAAAAACCAACAAAAAATCATAGATGTGGACATGGGACCCTTAAAAATTTTTTTAAAATCAATCCGGCATGACATCACGTGGACGGCGGTCCCACATGCCACCATGTGCTGGTGGCAATCGGCCAGGTCACCCCTTGCGCCAGTAGCATCATGTTGCACGCGCTAGACACGCAGAGCGTCTGGTACGGGCCTACACGCACGCGGCAGCATGTTGCTACACATGTAGACTGCACATGCCTTCACGCATGGAGCGAGTCACGACCCGAGTCGTGAAGAATTCGAATCATGGGCCCGAGTTGAAACCGACTCGGGTCACCCAGACACTATTCACGTGCCAAGAGATCGCGTGAATTGCACGCACCAATAGCCAGGAGCTTTACGCTCCTTCCAGAGCATGTGTTCTGCATGCGCATGTGGATTGGGTCGGGTTTTCTTCACCTGACGGGTCTGCAACCGGGTCTTTTTGACCCGGCTTCTAGAAAATGCTTTTCCAGTCATTTTCATGCAGATTTCATCAAAAAATTACAATTAAACTTCCAAAATCATCATAAATATGATTTATTGGAAGATTTGAGCTCCTAAACTTGGCCATTTAAATATTCAAAGTTTCGGCCCTTTACGGCCATTTTATAAACTTAATTTCCAGCAACCAAATCATACAATTCATATGTCAAAATGTAGATCAGGATGCAATAAACACATTTATGCCATCATTATAGATCTAGTATTCTAACTCAACAAATCTAAGGTTTTAAAACCTAAGCACGATTAGGGTCTGAAACTTTGGATTCAAATTTCATGGTCAAAACATATTTCAAAAATTCAACAAAAATTATGTTCATGACCTTGGGCCATGGACATTCTTGTGGTACTCTCGAATTCATGAAATTCATCCATGATCCGGATTTTAAATTTTTGTACCCTACACATTTTATGCCCAAAAAATTCTGAAAATTTTTTAAAATAAATCTAACGTTACTCTGATACCAATGTTGGATTTATTATACTATATGTGCATGCAGAAGTATATAAATTAAAAGTTCAAAATTTTGGTATAAATAACTCAATATGTAGGACTCCAATAAATCAACCGAAATCGCGTAATCCCTCATACGGATCCCTCAGTCAGGATGGTGATCACGAAACGAACACCACCATGGATCCATGACGCCTCAACCATAAGTCCGGTGTTGTCCAATGACGGAAGAAATTTTCCCATGTGAAAATTTTCTCAAACCCATAATCTAGTTTTCTTCCTCTCGAGAATTGATCTCTCAATTGTGCAATCCCTTTCTTGGCCAAAATTATTCTCTCAAGCAAAGACACATTACTTTCCCTTTTTCCTTTTTTTTTGGTTTCATTTTTCTTAAAGAGTGCATTTATTGTTTTATTGTGCTTCCCCATTTTTTTTGCCACACACACACACGAGAGAGAGAGAATCACCTTGGAGGAGAGAGATCAAGGGAGTTATATTGGGTAGTTATCATCAAGATTTCGCTTATGAGACAATTCTTTAAAGGGGAAAAAAATCAAATTTTACAATACAAGAACAAAAAGATTTAAGATTTTATTCAAAAAAGAGAAAATAGTTTGATTATTGGTTTAGATTTATTAATATTTTGACATTAATATCAGAATAATGGTGGTGAAGAGTGAAAATCATCAATAACGGTGGTAGTGGTGGAGCAATCATCATTTATCTTTTATTTTTTTTTAACACTTAACCCCCTAAAAAAATATGCAGAAGGGTGCAAAGTGATAATGGAGGGGTCTGTTGATACATTTTGAACCATAGGCGGTAAAGTCATTTTAGGTCAAACCCAAGAGGGAAAGTAATTTTTTTCCTATTTAAAACTAGACCAATTTTCAAAACTGCCTAAACTTTGTCCCTCCTTAAAGGAAGATGTGGGGTCTTGTGTAACCAATAAGTTCTAGATCCAATCACAAACTATAGATCACATACCTATTAATTAAAATAAACCAATTTTTACATTCATCCAAATACTCTGCAGAAAGCCCCCTATCACTACCAAATAGGTTTGCCTCGTCATCTTCAAAATTACAATCTTTAGAATCACAACCCTCTGAATCAATAACTAAATTCTAAAAATCTACCCTCTCAGATTGGCTACATTGCATCTCTTCTTCCTCCTGTCTAAGCTCACTTTCATCAACAATATAAGACTCATCTATACCATACTCTATGTAGAAATGAACTTCCTTATTTGTTTTTAATGTTTCATCTAAATATTTCAACAATGTACCATCACTTAAAATATGATAGAACCTATCTCCATCAAATCATACCGATACCCTTACAAAATTTCTATAACCTAATTCTACTACCATGTTTTTCAATTCAACCAATGACATTTTATCCCTATCGCAATTGTTAAAATAGGTTAGCTCCCCACCCTCATATTTTTCATGTCCCACAAATTTACCCCTGTAATGAATTGTAGTAATAAATTTTATAGAATCCATATTTGAGAAAGAAATGAAAATGTATAAATTATTCACACCCTAAAATTGAAATTGAAATCCCCAATTGAAACCCTAATTTTCAAATCCAATTCGGTAGCCCTAATTTCTAATTAAACCCCAATTTAAATCACAATTAACTAAATAAAAACCCTAATTTATGAACTCTTTATTTGAAATTTAAACCCCCAATTGAAACCCTAAAATAAAAACCCTAAATTTGAAATTGAAATCCCTATTTGAAACCATAATTTTCAAATCTAATTCAGTAACCTTTTAACCACCTATGGACCTATTCGTGAAAAAGCGAAATATGGAAATTAACATAAAAAATAAACACATCTGACGATTAGATTTACATACCTTAAAGGACTTCTTTTGCCTCATTATCTGATGATGGAAACCCTATCTTTGGGACCACAATAAATCCTCAAAAAGTCTCCTTGATTCCAATAAACATGTTTCCACACAATCTCTCTCTATTGCTCTCTCACTATTTTTGTCTTACTCTCTCAATCTCTCTCTATGCAGGCAAACTGCAAACAAAATGCTTCCTCTTTTTACGAAATGTTGAGAACAAAAGAAAAAACAAAACGAAAAAAATAAACAAAACCCTAAAGTCTTATTCAGTAACGTCAAAAAGACCAGAATGGTGCCACATCAGCACCTTTACATCGTGGCACCACCATGTCAGCAAACAACTGACGTGGCAATATGACATGTCTATGTTGTCTGACATGGCCGTGACATGCAAGCATCCCTAGCGCTAACATAATAGTCACGTCGAACCATGTCAGCAGTTAATCGATACGCTATTGCCGTCAATAACGGAAGGACTAATACCATAAGATTTTTAAAGTTTGACGACCACAACGTAGCCTTTTTTACTGTAGGGACTAATTGGTGACAAAGGGGAAAAGTTCAAGGACCGGATATGTAATTATCTCTTCTTGCTTTCCTACACTAATTCACTCTCTCTCCCTCTCTATCTTTCAATCTCTTCAGGTGATAGCTCACATCACTCTGATCTATTGCCTTTAGATTTCGTTCTAATACCCTAAATGAAGGGATTTTTAATAACTTTATGTATTCCTTCGTAACACATTGACTATTCTTATAAGTAATATAAAAATATGTAAAGATATAATTAGAAGAAACTTTTTATCATTTTAGAGAGAGAATAAGGTCGCAAGTCGCAAGCCGAAAAGGATTTTTCTGACATAAAAGGAGTTTTTCCATTCTTCTTCCTTCTTTGTTTCTTTTTATTCTTCTTCCCTCTTTGTTTCTTTTGTTTCTTTTGATTTTAATTGTATTTTTCATTCTATGAGTGTGCAATTTTCTTGGCCACTAAGACTTCATTGTAGGAAACATATTGGTTTGAATATTAATTGCAGTATTGTTGATTTATTCTTATGAATTGTTTGATTATCATAAACTTAATACTTTTTATTTGACTGGTCGTCTTTTAGATTATTTGGGTTACTTATCTAATTGGATTATCATATAACAATAGCTCTGATATGATTTGAGAGAGCAATTAAGATAATTTAGTATTCTGATTGACAACTTTGGTTAAAAAAAATTCAAAACTTGATTTTTTGAAAGCAAACCCTATAGGAAATACAATCGGATATCCTGGTGATGCTTCATCTCATTGATTTTATTTCTTATAAATTTATACATTATACTTAGATTGTAGATTTTAATTAATTAGATATGTAGTTATAAAATTTATTTTTTTAAAAAAATATTACAAATAGTTGGTTAAATTAGTAATCAAATAGAAATCATTGCAGGACCTATCTCTACTTCACTACTTTATCATTTGAGCGATTCATGCACTTGCAAATTTTTACATTAGCCCCTGCATAAGGAAATTAAACATGAACAGGTTGCCAAAATTCACTACAAATTTTGCAGGGCAAAGCTCTCAACAAAAAGTAATATAATAGGGTGAATGAAGAAAACTAATTATGGCAAAAAATGAATCATAATTACAACAAATCTAAAGCACATGATCCAGCCAAACATATAACATGTACATTTATCATACAAAGTATTTTTTTTTTTGTATAAGGAGATGTAAGTAAGCAAAATCAAACAGGGGGATAGAGGATGGAAATGGGGAGCCTTTGCCAGTTGAGCTGTTCCTGAGGGACACATTTATCATGCAAAGTATAACAAATGAAAATTACGATTCCTACTGCCAATGGGCCCAACCAAGGCCTAGTCAAACATTGTCAAATTGAGTCAAATGGATAATATCTGTCAAATTAAGTCAAGACTAAACCACATGATTCAAGTGTTCTAAGTATAAGTGCCGATTATAATCCACCTATGGTGCAATCTTTGTTCAGGATTTCTACCCAAAAAAAAAATCTTTGTTTGGGATCCACTTTATGTTTTTGGGTCAAAAGGCCTTAGTTGAGAAGCCCAATAGTGCTAGATGAGCCAAGAATTAATTATAATTCAAAGTGGGTTTGATTGAGCCAAGTGTTAAATGAATTTAACACAAATCCACAAAGATTTAATAATACTAAAATCCAAAAAGAGTCCAAGTCATTAAGGTCCAAGAAGAGAGAGCTTAACCAAAAATGAATCAGTCCATAAGAAGGTTCAAACCACAAGGACTTAGCTTAAGGTTGCAATGCAAAGTTATGTCACAGCCCAAGTAGATGAGTCAACTTGAAGGCTTGGTTACTCGGCTTGTGGATGGATTGACTTGTTATCTCAACTAGTTGACTAAGAAAAGTGAAGGTTGACCTCTATCTTCAACCAATCGATCAAGGAGTGATGTTCGACTGTTATCCCAATCCAATTGACTGCAGAGTTGAAGAATGTATGACCAAAGAAAGAAGATAGGGAGATGGGAAAAGTTACAATTTAGTTTGATTTGATTAAATTGGTTATTACAGTTGGGTTTGGTTGAAAAATTAATTAAGCTGTTAAGTTAGTTGAACTAGCCATTCCTTTTGAACTCTTTCAACTATTTCAGTTAGTTATACTTAGCCATTGTCTTTGAAATGGTTAGCTACTTGGTCAGGTTGTTACAATTTTCCTCCCCTTTAGAGAAACACCTTGTCCTTAAAGTTGGAAGTCTAGAAACTGTGCCTTGATCAAGCTTATCTTTTCCCAAGTTGACTCTTTAGGGCTAAGATTGACCCATCTAACTAGCCATTGAGTGATTGGCCTATTATTCCTCAATATGACTCTTCTCTTCAAAACTACTTTAGTATTTGTTTTTCAGTCCATACCAAAAACAAAGTAGGCATGATGGCTTGAGAAGATCCTACTTTCTTTTTAAGAAAAGACACATGAAAAACATGATAGATCTTAGAACATTGGGATAGCGGCAAATGATAAGCCACTTTCCCTACTCTCGCTAGAATTGGAAAAGGGCCATAAAACTTTGATGATAACTTCAACAACCTTCTAACGTCCAGTACTTGTTCTCAATAGGGCTGTAGTTTAAGATAAACTAGATAGCCAACTTCAAATTCCCTCTCTATGCTATGAAGATTAGCTTGAACTTTCATGTGATTATGAGCCTTGTTCAAGTGTTCACACAAGATTTGTAGCATAGCTTGTATATTTTGAACAAAATTTCTTGGTTGTTGGTATGGTAGAATCCAAATAAGGACCCATTGGCATAGATCTAGAATTATACCACCACTCTGCTAGAATAAGCCATTTATACCAAAGCCTGGGCCTATCTGAAGTCATGCACCTTAGGTAACATTGTAAACATAGGTTTAGTCATTTACTCTACCCATCAGTCTAAAGATAGTAAGCAATACTCAGTTGTAATTGGGTTCCTATTATCTTAAACAACTCTTGCTAGAAAAGAATCGTGAAGACTTTGTCCGTATCTATCACAATTGTTTTTGGTAAACCATGTAACTTATAAACAAAATTCACAAACAGCTGAACTACTTCCATTACAGAATATTGATGTTTTAATGCTAAGATATAACTAAATTTAGTCAATCTATTTATGACCACTAGAATTATATCAAAGCCTTGAGATTCATGTAGACCTTCCACAAGTCCATATTGATCTGTGTTTATGCTTGTGTGGGAATCAGTAATGGTTGCAAGAATCCTGGGTATGATATATTCTCCTGTTTATTTCTTTGGCATACCTCATATTTTTGAAAAAAATTGATCACAGTCACCCTCATAGCAAGCTGATAAAATGCAATTTTCAACCTCTACAATGTCCCTTTCTGATCTGAATGTCCCCTAATTATAGATTCATGCACCTACTAAATCAACTTAGTTCTTAATTGTCCTCCTTTGTCTATGTAGATCCTTTTTCTAAGTTTGAGAATTCCATCATGAAATTGGTAATCTTTGTTGCGTCTAGGTTCCAAAATCAATTAGCTTATCAAGGCTTGGCATTCTTCATCCCCCATATAACTAAATGATTCCTTCTATCTACTACGGTCTGATTATGGTTGTTGCTAACAACATTCTTTCTTATGGCTCTTCTAATATCAATCCTCTCCTTGATAAAGTATCCGTTACTCTATTTTCTAACCATTTTTATACTAAATCTCATAATCTAAGCCCAACAGTTTGGTCAACCACCTATGCTACAATGTGTTCATTAATCTTTGCTCGAAAAGGTACTGCAGGCTCTAATGGTTTGCTCTAATAATAAAGTGATAACTAACTAAATAATGTCTCCATTTTTGTGATTGTCATAACTACCGCTAATAGCTCTTTCTCATATATAGATAGGACTTCACTCTCAAGAGCCAATACCTTGCTTAAAAATGTGATAAACTATCTTTCTTGTATTAAAATAGCTCCCGAGACTTTTAAGCTTACATCAATCTCCTCCACAAATGGCTTTGTGAAGTCTGGTAATCGCATGATAGGAGCTGAATTGATGGCTACCTTGAGATGTTGAAAAACTTAACTGGCTTCTTCTCCCCATTTAAAACTATCTTTTCTAAATCAACCCACAATGCTTAATGAATCTTCTATAGTACCTTAAAAGCCCCAAAAAACTCCTTAGTGCTTTTACAATAGTTGGTTTTGGCCAGTTTAAGATACCCTCAGTTTTCTGAGGGTCCATTTTTACTTCAATCCTAATACTATATGGCCTAAGTACTCCACTTGCTCTTGAGCAAATGTGCATCTAGTGAACTTGGCATACAACCGATGTTGTCTAAGGGTGAATAGAACAACCTTAAGGTTTTGAATATGGGTTGCTAAGTCAGGATTGTATACTGGAATGTTATCAAAGAAGATAAGACAAACCTTCTAAGATAAGGTTGGAATATGTGATTCATAAGAGACTGAAATGTAGTCAATGCGTTGGTTAAACCATAAAGCGTAATAAAGAACACAAAGTATCCATGGCGAGTCTAGAATGATGTCTTTGGTATGTCTTTTGGTTAGACTCCAATTTGGTGGTAGCCTGATCTAAAGTCAATCTTTGAAAACAGTTTTGAACCATGTAGCTCATCCAAGAGTTCATTAATGTTGTGTATAGAATATTTGTTTTTTATTGTTAGATTATTGAGCTATCTATTTTCCATACTAAATCTCCGAGTTCCATCGTTTTTTTTTTACCAGCAATACAAGAGAGGCAAAAGGGCTATTGTTATACCTAACTATACCATTGTTCAGCAATTCTTGTACTTGTTTTACAATCTCAATCTTCTGGGAATGTAGGTATCTACAGGAAAAAAGCTTCAATGGTTAGGCTTCAAGTTCAGGGGTATTGCATGGTTGTGTGATCTCTTAGGAGGTAATGAATGGGGGTATAGACAATACATCTTTAAATTGCTTCAGAAGTTCAAAAATGTCTTTGAACATCATATGGGATTGGTTATCTATGGTAATGGTGAATGCTGTGTAGCTCTGCAACTGCTTCTCCTAAATTTCCTAATAGCTTTCGTCTCACTAGTTTCATTTTGGGGTTCTCTATTCACCCATCAGAACTACTTCACCCTCTTCACTTTTCAATCTAACCTGTAGCAACTTACAATGAAAGGTAATGGGACTATAGTTGTATATTCAACCCACCCCCAAAATAATGTCCCAACTACCCAAATGTATGACCCTCAAATTAAAAGAGAAATAGTATCCTTGGACACTCCATTTAACCCCTTTACCTAGGTATAACTAGTTATACTACTCCCATATGGTAAAATGGCATATAGAGGCTCATCCTTTTCCTCGCTTATTTTCGGTTCTTTGACCAATCTATGATTAAGGTAGCTATTGGAACTTTCAGTATCCACCAATATGGTGATTTGTAATTCTCCTATGGTTCCTTGTAACACTATAGTTTTCCATTTTAAAGAACTAGATAGACACACAAAGCAATGTCATAAGCCTCACTTGATGTTACTCTTAATTCCTTGGCTTGTTTACATACCATTTCCTCTCCTCCTTTTGCAACTACAATCCAGTTCAAGGTCCTAAATTTGAAATGATGTCTTGAAATTTATTTCTCTCACATTTGTAGCATAGATTATTGGCTCTCTAGTATTTTATTTATTATGTTGAAATCTTAGTAGTCTTTTCCTCCAGTCCTCCAACACTTGACCAATCTTTTCCTTTTGTTATAGTAGTTCTGTAGGTTGTGCTATTCCCTCTAACTCTTGCTTCTCCTAAGTCCAGGGTCTTGCTCTAATTAGACTTCTTTTGCCTAGTAAGCTCTAAGGATTGTTCTTGGAGAGTTGCTATTTTGAATGCCTGGAGTAAGGTATTGGGTTTTAGTATCCTGAACATGGGCTTTATCTCCTCTTTAACCCCGCTAATGAAACTTGATATGAAGTGATCTTTAGATAAGGTAGGATTCTTGTGAAGCATACAACTCCCCTAAATTTTTATGGTATTCTGCCATTGTTCCCACTTGCTACAATTTGTTTAATTCCTCAACTTCATCTTGAACACCTTTCAACTCAAAGCATTGGCATAACAGGTGAGAAAATTCTTCCCAGCTAATTTCATTTTTGACTCATTTCAACCCCTAAGACCATAACTTGGCCTTTCCATCCAAATACATCTATATCATTTCTACCCATGCTTGGGTAGGTATTTTTTGCATGGTAAAGAACTTGTTGCATTTTCTCATCCATATTCGCGAATTATCTCCTATGAATATGTGAAGTTCAATCCTTCGACATTTTGGCAAGGATCTCTGGCGATTTGTGACTTTCTTGACAAATGGTAGCCCTATTTCCCCTTCTGGTGCATCCCTCATGTAGTACATGGAGAATGGTTGATCTTGCCATTATTTCTGTTTCATGATCTTTGTGCTTGTCTTTGTTTAGCATTTTCATGATGGCATTGAATTGATTGTCCATGCTAATTATATAAGCTTCCTATCTTTGTGCTTGCTCATTCATTGCTTGTTGAAATTCGTCAAACTTCTTATTGGCTTAAAGTTGGTGTTCTTTAGCCTCTTGTACCCAATTGTACATTTTAGTTTTGGACCTTTTAAATTGTTCTTGGGATATTTTCTGGCAAGTTCCTTTTGCCATCAATTGTTTATTATGGCTAAGGACTCAAAGCTCTAATACTAATTTCATCACAACCCAAGTAGATGAGTCGATTTGAAGTCTTGGTGAGTCAACTCATGAAGTAACTTATCTACTCAACTTGTGGATGGGTTGACTCATTATCTTAACCAGTCAACTGAGAAGAAGTAAAGGTCAACAGCTATCTTCTACCAGTCGACCGAGGAAGAGTGATGGTCAATTGTTATCCCAATCCAATCGATTGTGTAGTTGAAGAATGTATGACCAAAGGAAGAAGATAGAGAGATAGGAAGAGAGATAGTAAGAGAAAGAACCACAGAGAAAGAGAGAGAGAGAGAAGTTAGAGAGAAAGAGAAGTCAGAGAATAAGAAAGAGAAAGAACTTGTTGATCCATGTTTGATTATTCCAACTTCAGAAAGCTATTTATATACTTGTGGATTGCTTATTCAAACAACCTAACTAGTCTTGTTATTACAGTTTGATTTAGCTACAATTAGTTACTACAGTTGGATTTGGTCGAAGAATAAATTTCGTTGTTGAGTTAGTTGACCTAGCTATTACTTTTGAACCACTTCAGCTACTTCAGTTGGCTGCACTTAGTCGTTGCCTTTGAAATGCCCTGCTGCTTGATTAGGTTGTTACAAGTCACAACCAAGTGGTTGTAGCCATGTGCTACAACCAATAGCCATTGCCCTTGACTAAGAAAGAGAGAGAAACTTACCTATGTGAGGAGACAATGTAAGACACTTGAAAGAAACCTAATGGATCTAAATAAAAGCACAAAAAGATATTAAAATACATTAAACCAAAACCGAATAAAATGGATTTAAAGCAAAAAGGACGTGGGGAGAGGCAACTTACCATGAATAGAGCTTCATAAAATACAGAGTGAAGTAGAGTAACTCAAATGGGTGGTTAGGTTTTGGTAGAGAGAGAGAAAGAGAGAGAGAACTAGAAAGAGGGTGAGAGTAAAGTAGAGAGAGAGGACTAAAATGAAAATGAGAGAGAGAGAGAGAGAGCTTAAATGATTAAAGATGGATAAGGAGAGACTAGGTTAAACTTTTGGTAATTAGAGAACTATTCCACATCTGGTGCTTTCTATAGTTAGTTAGAACTTTGGGTTTTCTTAATACTTTAATGTTCTTCATATAGATCCTCTTGACAAAGAAAAGGAGTTTGCAAAAAGATCCGGAAAAACAAAAACACAAATCCAAAAAATAAGGAATAACATATATCACAACTCAAAAGGATGTGAACTAAAGAAGATGATTAATACCCGTGACCCACAGTTTTCGGGATCCATGGGTTTACAAACCTAGAAACCATCCAAAAATGGGTTAAGTGACATCTCTTATTCTTATATATGACTCTCAACTCAAAATGTATTGCGGTATGAGAATTTTAAAATATTACAAAGTGCATCTATTACAATGAAAATAATTGCTAATAAGGAGCATTTAATCACCTTAGCTTCAAATAGGGTTAATTTTGGGAAGTAGTTTAAGATTAATGGAGTTATTTCGAATTACTTTGAAGTTATTAAGTTGTTTCGAATGTAAATAGAGTTTGAACTTAACATTGTCTAAGTTAGTATTGTTATTTCAAACTTTCAAACTAGTTCGAATCTGTTAAAATTCTTTCAAAGGCAAACCGAGTTCAAACTCAAGCTTTGTCCTGTTTTTGTGAAACCATTCATTTATTTCAAATAAAACATGAAAGATAATAATTTTAGTCTCTACATCCCTAACAACTGTGTTTATGAGTGCACAGAAGATAATCACTTTTTATTTATTTAAAGGTGATTACCAGAAATAAAGGAACTATAAGAGATTTGAAGAACAAGAAAGTTCATACATAGTACCGCATTCTAAAAGGTTTCAAAGATACTTTGTTAGGAGTAGGTTGCAATTTCCATAGATATTCCAAGTCCTTCAAATCTTAAATATATTTTCTTTTTTATTCAAATTAATAATTCATTTACAATGCTATTTCTCAAAATTACCAATATAAAAAGAATTTGGTCTTATATTTTTGTTCACATGTCAAACTTTAGAAGCAACTTTTTGGTTAAAACAAACCACTTATATAACCATATACATTTCTACAAAATGACTTTGCAACTTGCACTTAAGATTCATATTTTCAAATTTGATTCCACGACATGGATACTTCGTGCATGCATGCAAAAATGCAAAAATGCAAAAATGCAAAAATGCAAAAATGCTTGGCTCGAGTCTGTCTTGTCGTATGGTTTGGCACCATAGTTTAGGACATTGAAAATGGTAGTAGATGATGTTGGACAAATTAAGATTGAGAAGAGAAGTAATGATAGAACAAAGTAACATATAATATTGCATACCAATACAATAATAACTGAACACAAATAAGAATAACCTGAAAAAGGAGATCTAATGTATCTCCGACTATTCACAATTCTGACAAGTTTCGACGATAGTGATAGCACCAAAATAATTTTTGAGACGTGCTCAAATCTTCTAAATCCTCAATTTTACTTAATAGAAGTTGTGAAATTTAGAAATTTAGATTTAAAGACTCAATGCACTAGGAGGGGTTTGTATAGGCTCTCAACCACCAAAAAGCCATTAAAACCCTAAAATTATCACCCTAAATTATCACTGGACATTATAAAAATGCAGTTAAATATTAAAAATGGAAAAATAAGATTAATTGTGTAGAGTTTTGAATGAGATACCAAAATTCGGCCAAATATAACCCAATTTAAATCTTTTCCATTCTTTATTAAATTTAATCCCTTTCGGTCATATTTTTCTAGTTAACTTTTGTTTGAATGCTTTGAATATATTGAATTTATGGGATTTGAATTTTTTAAAAATTCCTAACATTGTCTTACTTGACCTAACAAACTAACTTGAAATCAAAACCGAGTCAATTGTGTATGAAAATAAAGTACATGAATCACGGTAATAAGTCCTATAAAAGCGAGTATAATCTTTCGTCTACTACAATGTATTTTATTTTCTAATCTTTTAGTGACATTTAATTTATGAATAAGTTTTATGTTTATTCGGAATCTAAATTTGATAAATTTTTCTCAAAAAAAAAAAAAAATATGTGCACAATTTTATTGAGAAAATTCAATTTTGAGTTTTATTTAAATAAGACAATAAGCTCATATTTATAACATGATCCTTGAATCTACTTGGTGGCATGTCTTTGGTTAAGAGATCGGCCAGTATACAATCAGTTTAAATGTGTTGAATTATAACTTTATTTTCTAATTCTCTTTCCCTAATGGCTAAGTAATTTATGTTGATATATTTCTTTCGACTATTACTCTTATTATTCTTAATAAAAAAATACAACAACTGAATTGTCGCAAAACATATACAATGGTTTAGGTACAAAATCTAAAACTAAATCTGGATATGAAACTCTTGAACTACACCGCGTGTAACGTAACCTCAAAACACGTCACGAACTCAACTTCCATAGTGGAGTTGGCAATCAATGTTTGCTTAGCATTCGTCCATTATACAGCTCCACCAACCACCATGAAGATGTAATCAACATTGATTTTTGGGAATCAACATAGCTAGCAAATTTCGAATCCGAAGATCCAACTACTTCTTAACTATCGGTTCTTCTGTATGTCAACATGTATTTCTTGGTACCTTATAGATACCTTAACACATTCTTTGCAGTGTTCCAATGTTCCAAGCCCATGTTACTTTGATATCTTCTTAACATCCTTATAGCATGCGCTATATCAAGTGTTGGACAGATCTGTGTATACATGAGATTTCTAACAATAGAAACATATGGGATGTTAGCCATCTATTCCCTTTCCACATTTGTCTTAGAACATTGGTCCAAATTGAACCTATCCCCTTTAACAATCGGAGTTATATTTGATAAACAGTTCTTTATGTTGTATCTTTTAAACACTTTGTTGATATAGATCTCTTGAAATAGTTCCAGAAGTTTATGGGATCTATCTCAATGTATCTTTATGCTTATAATATAAAATATATCATCTAAATCTTTCATCTCAAAGTTTTTAGAGAAGAACTGTTTCATTTTATACCACATCCCCTTATCATTGGAAGCAAGCAGTTGTCATCTACATACAGAACAAGGAAACAAAATATGCTCTTACTGACTTTAAGATATATGCATTGATCTACAATATTCTCTTCAAAACTGAATAAAATGACTATATTGTGGAATTTCAAATACTATCAGCGGGAGGCTTATTTTAACCCATATATGGATTTCTTGATCATTAAAAAAAACCATTTTCACATTTATTTGTTATAATTTTAAGTTGAAATATATAATAAGTGTTAGAATGATGCGGAGAGAATCTTTTTTAGATATTGGAGAAAATGTCTACAAGTAATCGATTTTTTCCCTTTGGGTGAACCCTTTAACGACGAGTTTGGAATTGAATTTTTCATTGTTGCCTAATGAGTTAGTTTTAGTCTTGAAGACCTATTTACATCCAATGGGTTTTACCCTATTACACAACTTTACAAGATTCTAGGCTCCGTTACTCCTTATGGAGTCCATATTATCTTTTATGGAGTTAAGCCATAAGTTTGAATCCTTAGAACTCATAGTTTATGAAAATATTTCTGGGCTCTCTATAGCTCTAACATTACATTCAAACTCTTGAAAATATTCCACATAGTCATCAAATATAACAGTAACACTGACACTGCGGTGTCTGTAATTTAATTATATAAAGAGAAATTTATTTATTTAAATTGGTGTTTGATTTTGGGGGGTTTTTAAATTTTATTTTTGGTATATTCTTAAATTGCCGGGTTTGCGATCAAAATAAACCTCATTTGCACGAAATCCGCGTTCTAGTGAAAAATGAATACGAAATATATGTATATGTGTAAAAAAAAATGAAAAATGGAGACGCAGCGTTTTGGGGCAAAACGTTGCGTCCCCAAATATGAATTGGGGATTAGGGTTGGAAACCCTAATCCCTCTTTCTTTCTCTCTCTCTCTCTCTCCCCGACTTTTTGTTTCTCTCCCCACAGCGGCGCCGGTCCTCCTTCGCTACGAGCTCCGCCCCCAACAACCCACCACCATCATCATCAACTTCTTTTTCTTCGTTCCCTCTCGGTTTCTCTCTCACAGTTTCTCTCCCTCTCGCGATTTCTCACGATCGCTCTCCCTTCCCGATCGCATACCGCCGCGAGCTCTACCACCAGCGTACCACCGCGCAATCTCCCCCCGCACCACACGCCACCGCGCGCGACTGTCGCTGCCTCCCGTAAGCGTGCGCCTTTGGGCGCAATCGAGCCACAGCGTGTGACAACCGTCTCCTCCCGTGAGCCTCCGCGAACGCAACCCAACGCTTGCAGGCGATCGCGCCACAGTGCGTCTTTCGGCTAGGGCGCTACAGTGCAAGCACGAGCACGCACCAGCCCCTTAGCGCGCAGCCCATGAGCCACTGCCAGCCTGTAGGCCCATCAACCGCAAGCCTATCAGCTACAAGCCCACCAGCCCGCAGGCCCATCAACTGCAGGCCCGCCAGCCCATAGGGCCGCTAGTCGCGGGCCCACCAGCCGCAGGCCCCCCAGCCAGTAGGCTCGCCCACCCGCGGGCCCTTCAGCTCGTAGGCCTGCCAGCTCGCTAGCCCACTGGCCTGTAGACCCGCGAGCCTGCTAGCCGAAACCCACTGGCCCGTTGACCTGCGAACCCACGAGCCTGCTCTAACCCGGGAGCCCGCGACAGCCCGTGAGCCCGTGAGCTCGTGAGCCCGTGACAGCCCACGAACCTCCACGCAGGTAACTAACTTAGAGTTTTGATTATGATCTAAGTATTTATGACCTAACTAATAAATTTTGTCCTGACAGGGAGCATTGCAGATTTTGGAGTAATCGAGGAGACATTCGGACGAAAGTTTGCGCTCTGAGAAAACCCTAGGTGAGGGATTTCGGACCCATTCGATTTAGTTATTGAATTTCGGGTAAATTAAGATAAGAAATCTTGTATATACTAGAATGTAAACTAGATCTAATAGAATACATTTTCTGACATTGTATGTGATTAATTAGGTTAAGTGTAGGATTTTTGTGCTATTACACATGCAGAAATTTGGCATGAAGTAAAGTGTGTGCATATTTGTGTTAATGCATAAAAGAGAGTAGGAATGAGTGCAAGATTTTCTACACTAAAGGAGTCCAAATGTGTACAGATTTTTGGGGTGCATTAGTGACCATATGCATATAAAATTTAAGGCATGAGCATGAGAAGTTATGGGTATATGCATGCTGATTTTTGAGATGAAAGTTGTGACCCTATATATGTGCAATGCCTTGGCCAAGTACATTGGAGGGAACCCAAGTATAGCATGTTGTTAGGAGTGTTGGGAATGGTGTTTAATAAGGAAAATGAAGGTTTATATGTAGGTATAAGGATGTATGACTGTGTGTTCATGTATTGCCAATATTGGTATATTTAAGTGACTTGAAAATGTGTAAATGATAAGATTTTACAAGAACATGTGTGAGTATGCATATATGGTAGATATATGCTATGGTGTTGTATTAGATAGATGAATGATGCATTTGATGGTTAATAGCACTATGGTTTTATCTTGAGTTGGGTGTTTTCATGGTGTGTACCCTATATTGTCATTTTGATGATTTAGAGAAGATATTGGAGAAGTGAATGATGATGTAAATAGTTGATGTTAGCATCGCATTCATTTCATTGGGTACCTCTGATAATGTGTGGTCAGAGTTATTATTTGGATAGTTGAAAGAGATAGTTAAAATATGACCTTTAATTCCCAAATGCTAAAACACCTTTAATGTGTTATGTGTAAACTTTTATTGTAGTGATATAGCGCTTGATCATAGGGGAGCACTCGTTCCTCATTTTGTGGTATTATTGGAGAGTGCGCTACCCTCTCCCATACTGTGAGTGGGACTTTGACATCTTCTATTGATTGACAAATCATATTTTATCGATTTTCAAACGATATGATTTCTATACGTATGAAAACTAAATTTTTGGATTTTGATAGATATATTTTTGTGACCATTGGAGTGTCCTAACTGTTGATTTTATTGATGTGCATCCATGAGTTTGATAATCGGATACTGTGTCATTCTTTTTAACATATTGACATGTTTTAATGCTTCTACTATATTGACACGTAGTTTTAAATGTATTTACATATACTATTTGGGCTATATACCTGGCCGACGTTATGTTACGATACATGGGGCTATATGCCCAGCCGACATGATGATGTGATGCATGGGGCTACGTACCCGGCCGACTTGGTGATATGGTTATATGCTTCCTATAACATTCCGTAGCTACAAAGGACATTTGGTAGAGGCACCCCTTGTGCCCGGATACGCTTCGGCCAGAGGTATCCATCAGATCGTCATGTGTATGGGTGTCCCAGGTTGACCCTCATCGGGGAGGACGTGAGTTTATCTCTGTCTAGCACTGGACGGGACACCATACACGGCCGACTATATATATGTATCATTATTATTATTTACAGGCTAGTTGGAGTAGTCTGTGACCAACGTTAGAGTAGAGAGCCATTATTTGATATTTGCATAGTGAAAACCTCCAATGAGCCCGTCTTTGATACATAGATGGATGCATATGTTATTTTCTGATGTGTGTCTTGAGATATATTTTACTCTGAAATAGCACGTTATTTTTTTGCACACTCGATATTTTGTTACATGCTTTAACACTCCAAATTCACTCTCGATATTAATAACACGATATCAATCCCCTCATTTGCTGAGTATCCTCCCATAGATACTCACCTCTTACTTTCTCCCCACAGGATTATTTTTGAACTGAAGAAGAATTATTGTGTTGCGACGTGAAATTGATAGTACCGGGTTTGAGTATAGATATTACCATATATTCCGTTACGATTATTAGAGATTTTAGTTTGATAAATATACTCATTTATTTATTTTTGGGATGACTGTATAATTTATGTATATTTATTTGTGAAACTCTTGTAGTTTATTTGCATTGAGGCGATTGTACGTATTTGAATGTCATTTGGGAAAATTATTATATATTATGTAAAATTTTAGATCTGCTCGGTGTGGCAACTGCTCATGCTCTTGTTGGGCATGACAGTTGAGGTCTGTGGCTAGGTCTGTTGGAAATTTTTATAGTCTTGCGTTGTTCTGAATATTGGCTGTGGCATTGGTTGATTTTGGAGAGACCGGGATGACCATTTATTTATTTTACAGAATGAATGTTGATATTACAGGTTAAATTGTATATGGGAGATCTCCGAAATATGGGAAGATTCTGTCTGATTTTCTGTAAAAATGTAGTTGGCATACAGGGCAACGGGCGGCTGTTCATTACCCCGGTTCGGGGCGTGACAGTTCGGTTGGTATCAGAGCCTCTAGATTAGAGAAAGGATAGTAATAAAAGTATTCCCAGGTACATAGAAAAGTTATCAATGTATTAGAGAGTTTCATACAGTCATTTAAAGTCCCCTACGTAACTAACCCTAATTTTTAAATCACGCCAAACTTTATAGTTATATCTAATGAAAGTTCTCTCATTGCAGAATTATGCCGTCTAGACGCGGTGACCAGCGGGACGCAGAGCTAGACTCGCGCTACCCGAGATTCCTCAAGTACAGGGACCTGAGACCCTTGGAGTACCTGAGGCTGCTTCCTCTTCACGGGCGCCCCTTGTAGCGCCTACTCAGCCGGCTGCTCTAGCCAAGGTTCCACTATCGTCCCTTGAGGCGTTTAGGTAGGTGTATGAGTAGTACACCTCCCACGGGGTTCAGATGCCACCCCCACCACCACCGACGGCAGTGCCAACTCTTACAACCGTGCCACCTCCACCAGGACTGATGGCCGCGCTGACTCCTACCGCCGTGCCGCCTTCAGTTGTACCAGATCAGCTCCTAGTTGTCAGTCATTCCACTGTTTTAGGACATAGTGACACTACCTCCTCCACTTTGAGGCATATTCACGAGCTCACCCAGTTGGTGAAGGAGGCGAGGCAATTAGGCTGCATGGAGTTCGCGGGAACGGGTGATTCCACAGCAGCGAAGCATTGGATCAATCGTACCCACAGAATTTTAACTGATCTAGGGTTGAGCGAGGACTACCAGTTTCGGATAGCAGAGAGACTCTTGGATGGTGACGCCCTCACTTGGTAGGAGGCGATTTGTGACAATGCTATCGAGCCGCTGCAATAGGAGGACTTCCTGCGGGAGTTCGATCGCAGGTACTTCTTTGAGTTCCAGTAGGACTGCAAGAGAGCAGATTTTCTGCACTTGCGGTAAGAAACCAGGAGAGTGACAGAGTATGAGACGGAGACGAGGTGACTAGCTTCTTTCGTTCTTGACTTGGCGATGCCGAAACAGCTACGTTTCAAGTTTGAGGATGGTCTCAACTTCAACATTAGGAGGTATATGATAGTGACTCCTAGTCTCTCCTTTGCGAAGACTGTGGACTCAGCACTTAGGGCGGAGGAGATCGTCCGTACTGAGGGTAGACAGCGGGAGTACAGAGAGCAGAGGAAGAAGAGATCTGAGACTTCTTCGAGCCCTGGCTCGAAGAAGGGAGGGAGTTCAGATATCAGGAAGGCTCTTCTCAGTCGAGACAGGCACATACTGGGCAGGAATTCCGACCTCAGGGGTTTAGAGCACCGACCCCTAGTGCCACTACTCAGACTCCAGCTCAGCGGCACCCCTTTTGTCGCCGATATGATAGATACCACCCTTTTGGAGAGTGTAGGGTGCCTGTTACATGCTTCCAATGTGGGAAGCCAGGGCACATCAGGAGCACCTGCCCCGAGTTGGGATTGGAGGTCAGATAGCTGCAGGACACTCGAGTGTTCCTCGAGGCGGACAACAGGGAGTGCCTGCGTACTCGAGTCACACCGCTTCGCGGACGGCAGCCGTGAGCAACATGGTGCCAAGACCATCCCAACAACAGCAGAGGACACAGGCCCATGTATTCGCAATGACGCAGAAGGACGCTCAGGCGAGTCCTGACGTGATTATTGGTGCTCCTTCCACTAATCCCCATATTTAGAGATGTCCATGTACTTTCTTTTGAGAACCATCACTAGTTAAAGCTGTAGAGTCTTAACTATATTGGTTTGTACATACATTTTGATAGATATATATATATATATGTATGGGCATATATTTTCTTCCATATTTATCAACTGATATTTTTATTTTCTCACATTAAGAGTTATGAAAATATGGGGAGTCGACGCTCGTATCCTATTTGACACCTGGTCGAACCATTCATATGTAAGAGCATCTTTTGCCCATGGGTTGGGTAAGCCTTGTCGCCACTTGATGAGGAGATATTGGTCATTTCTCCTCTCGGTGAGCAAATACTTAGAGATTCCGTCTACAGAGGGAGCAAGGTCATGATCGGAGATGCGGTACCTGAGGCAGACCTGATTCCACTTGAGATGACGGATTTTGATGCCATCCTAGGGATGGATTGGCTAAGCATGCATAGAGCCTCAGTAGATTGCTTCACCAAGGAAGTGACATTTTGGAGACCCGATAGGCCATTGTCGAGGTTCCCAGGCGAGAGGCGAGTGTTACCTCGCTGTGTTATATCAGTGATAAAGGCCAGGAGATTGATATGCCGAGAGTGCACGGCATACCTGGCTCATGTTATTGACACCACAGTAGAAGGGCCGAGGCTTGAGGAGGTCCTAGTGGTGCAGGAGTTCCCAGATATATTTCTCGAGGAGCTACTCCGACTACCCCCAGTTCGGAAATTTGATTTCGAGATTGACCTAGCTCCAGAGACCACTCCCATATCTATTTCGCCATACAGAATGGCGCCAGCTAAGCTTAGAGAGCTCAAGGTCCAGTTATGGGAATTGCTGGATATGGGTTTAATCTGTCCAAGCACTTCGCCGTGGGGTGCTCCGGTGTTATTTGTGAAGAAAAAGGACGGAACTCTACGATTGTGTGTGAACTATAGGCATTTAAATAAGGTTTTCATCAAGAATCGGTACCCTCTGCCACATATTGATGATTTATTTGATCAGTTCCAGGGTGCGCGGGTTTTTCTCAAAGATCGATCTTCGATCTGGATATCATCAGTTGTGGATTAGGGCTGAGGATGTGCCCAAGACCATATTCCGCACCCGATATGGATATTATGAGTTCGTGGTCATGCCGTTTGGGCAGACCAACACACCAGTAACCACAGACAGTGACCGAGGTGCGGAGTTTCCTTGGTCTGCGGGGTGTTATCGGCGGTTCGTAAAAGGATTCTCCCGAATCACTGCTCCACTTACCAGACTAACGCGGAAGGACGTCAAGTTCTTTTGGGACGATTGTTGTGAGACGAGCTATCACTCCCCAAACCGGAATCGTGAGCAGCCACCCGTTGCCCTGAATGCCGGCTGTATTTCTATATAAAATCGGGCAGAATCTCTCCATAAATCGAAGATTTCTCATATACAAATGAACCTGTATAATTTAAAATCAACCTGTAAATTAAACAAATGGTCATCCCGATCTCTCCAAAATCAACAAATCCCACCGCAAACATCCAGGATAACGCAAGGCTATAAAATTTCTAGTCGTCCTACCCATAGACCTCTAATGTCATGCCCAACTAGAGTATGAGCAGCCGCCATACCGAGCGGATCTAAATTTATACAAATGTACAACAAATTTCTGAAGTAGAAAGTTTAAACGCTTACAGATGCCTCAATGCAAGTAAAATGAACCAAAGCAAGAGTTATGCACACAACTGCCCATAAGTTACACAGTCATCCCATAATATACACGGCCAACTACGGATCTCAATATCAAGACCGCGTAGGGTCGAAACAAAGTACGAAATTCATATTTCAAATTTAACTTAAAACTCACCGTCGTAAATACCAAATCCCAGGGTATACTGTCAAAACTTTGAGAGCCTGAAATGTCGCTCTATCACAAAATCCTGTCTAAGGAACGAAAAGAGAGGGATGAGTATCATGGGAAGATACCCAGTGAGTGAGGGGATTAATCTCAAGTACAAATAGTGTAGGTGAACATTGGAGTGTCAAATAGTATCATTCGTAAACAATAATTCAAGTTTTTGCAGTAAATCCCGGTATGTTCAATAAAGTGAACTCAATTATTCAATCATACGGTGTCATACATATATGCATCCATTCGAAATCAAGTAATATTAGAGCAAGCCAAAAATGATCCTGCGGGTACCTCCTGCAGAAGCGTATCCGAATAACATGTACCTCTACAAATGCCCTTCGTAGCTACGGAATCATCAATATCATCATCATAGTATCACAAGGGCACAACGTCCCACAGATAAGAATCATATTATCGCATAACTAGTAGTCATCCAACCCACATAGTTTATCGAAAATATTTCAAATCCGTGTGCCAATACATTCATCAAATCATTTCAAATCCAAGCTAACATGACGGCAAAATAGAAAACATATCTAGTTCTCAAATAATGGCACAATATCATTTCATTTCAAATATGGATGTATAGTCATCAAAACATAAATTTACGACACTCCAAATGTCACAAAATAAGTTTTGAAATTTAATATTACACGTCAAGTCAATGCATATCGAAAGCATGTTTTATTGAAAACATGACAGAAATAAGTTTTACTATTTCATGCAAGAGATTAGAGTCCTACTCACCTTTCTAGGGAGGGTGGTCACTTCCTATTTTTAAAATAATCCAACCTGACTCATCGAGTCTTCAAAAAGATCAATCTAATCAAATCATCCCAATTTAATATTAAATAAAAGTCTAATAAGGGATTTTTTATTTTTCTTTCCAATTTAATAGAATCTTAATTTACCCAATCTCCTTTCTGGATTCCGTTCGCTTGTCAGATTAGTCTAAAACCTGTAAAATTTCCAAATTTGAACGATATTAGCAACTAACTCAAATTTCTAACACCAAACCCTAGAACTTCAACCAAATCGTAGTCATTACCTGTAATGAAGACGTAGGTGAGCTCTCGAAGGAGAAAGCCGGTTGCGGGCTCGCGGGCTGGTAGGCCCGTGGGCTGGCAGCCTCGCGGGTTTGTGGGCTCGCCGGCTTGTGGGCTCGCAGGCTGGCGGGTTGGCAGGCTCACGGGCTGGTGGGCTCGCAGGCTGGTGGGCTTGCGGGCTCGCGGGAGGTCTGCAATCGCGCGCTCGTGGGCTGAGGCGCACGCTCGCGAGCTGAGGCGCGCACTCGCGAGAGGATCGCCCGCTGTGAGGCGCGCGCGCTTGCTCAGGGGTCGCGCACTGTGGGCTGTGCTCACGCAGAGGGTCGCGCTGGAGTGAGCTCGCGCTTGCGCTTGTGCAGGGATCGCGCAGGGATACTTGTGCTTGTGTAGAGGAGGAAGGCGCTGCTCGTGGGAGATCACGCGCTGGGCTCGCGCGGGGAGGATTGTGCTGCGGCGAAGGAGTTGCAGTCACGCTCGCCAAGGGGTAGTGCTCGCGGGAGAAAGGCGAGGCGGAGAGAGGGCGGCGAAGATGGCGGTGGGCGGTGGGCGGTGGTCGGGTGCGGCTGCGGGAGAGGAAGAGACAGCTAGAGAGAGAGAGAGAAAGAGGAAGAATTAGGGCTTTAAGCCCTAATTCGATTTTTTGTTTCTTTTTCCTTTTCTTTTTCTTTTTCTTTTTCTTTTTCTTTTTCTTTTTCCTTTTCTTTTTCCTTTTCTTTTTCCTTTTCTTTTCTTTTCTTTTCTTTTCTTTTTCTTTTTCCTTTTTCTTTCATCATTATTATTATTATTATTATTTACATATATATATATATATTCATTTTATACAAATTTTTACGAATACGGCATAAATTTAAATGTATCAAAAATTCAATTTAAATATCTCAAAATCAAAATTCAATATAAATAAATAAAATTTTTCGTATAAAAATACGGCATCATAGAGTCGGTATTACATTTTCTAACACCCTAAAGTCAAGTTTTGTTCTCGAAACTAAAAGATAACTAAACAGCAAATAAATTGGGGTACTGTCTCCTCATAGCCTCCTCGGACTCCCAGGTCTCCTCCTCGACCTGATCACTCTTCCACAAAACTCTAACCAATGTGACTTCCTTACTCCGTAACTTCCTGACCTGTCGATCTAGAATAGCCACGGGCTGAACTGGAAGACTAAGATTCTCTCGTAACTCAACAGGTAGAGGCTCAAGTATATGAGAATGATCAGCCAAGTATTTCCTGAGTACTGAGATATGAAATACGTCGTGAATACGGGATAGTTTATCTGGCAGCTCCAATCTATATGCCACACTTCCATCCCTCTCAAGGATACAAAAGGGCCCAATATATCTGGGGCTCAACTTGTCCCGCTACCTGAACCGTAGCAAACTCAAGAGGTCGCCGCCTACGATCAGTATACGTCTTCTGTCTATCCTGGGCGGCTTTCATCCGCTCACGAATGACCTTAACTTTATCATTTGTTTGCTCAATCAACTCAATGCTGCTGAGACATAGCTCTCCGATCTCATCCCAGCATATCAGGGTACGGCACTTCCTGCCATACAGTGCCTCATACGGGGGCATCCCTATACTGGCCTGATAACTGTTATTATATGCGAATTCGATCAGTGGAAGGTGCTGATCCCAACTACCCCAAAAATCCATCACACATGTCCTCAAGGATCTGAATGGTCTTCTCAGACTGACTATCTGTCTGCGGATGATAGGCTGTACTAAAATTCAGCCTTGTGCCCATTGCCTCCAACAACTTGGGCCAAAATCTGGATTTGAATCTCGGGTCCCTATCTGATACTATCGACACAGGAACACCATGCAGACGGACTATCGTACCAATGTAAAGACGTGCCAAGGTCTCCAAAGGATAGTCGCTGCGAATAGGAAGAAAATGCGTGGACTTGGTGAGTGATCTATAATCACCCAAATGGCATCATGCCGTGATGAAGTCCGCGGTAGCCCTGTTACAAAATCCATAGTAATGCGATTCCACTTCCACTCAGGGATGGGTAAGGGCTGTAATATACCAGCCGGTCGCTGATGCTCGGCCTTCACCTGCTGGCAAACTAAACACCTAGCCACAAAATCCGCGATTTCTCGTTTCATGCCTGGCCACCAATAACTATCCCGAATGGTTCGATATATCTTGGTACCACCCGGATGCAATGCATAAGCGGAGGAGTGTGCCTCCTCGAGTATAGCCACAAACCCGCTCCTTGAACACTATCAAACCATCTCCTCGGATCCTGAAGTCTCTGCCCTCAGCTCTGCGGACTCTATCCGCGATAGTCTGAAACTCCTCATCTATTCTTTGGAGCTATCGGATACGGTCGAACAAAGTTGGTCTGACCTCAAATCTGGCTAGTAAGCCTCCCTGATTATCACTAGTCAAACTGACTCTCAAAACTCGGAGTCCCACTAAACAAGAAAGGTAGGCTTTCTCTGTCAACTGTGAGGATGATGCTGACTTCCTACTCAAGGCATCTATTACAACATTCGCCTTGCCCGGATGATAGTCAATAATGAGGTCATAGTCTTTCAATAACTCTAACCATCTCCTCTGTCTGAGGTTCAACTCCCGCTGGGTGAACAAGTACTTTAGACTTTGGTGATCCGTGAATACCCTACAAGTCACCCCATAAAGATAATGTCGCCATATTTTCAACGCAAAGACTATGGTTGCCAACTCTAAATCATGTGTCGGGTAGTTAACCTCGTATTTCTTCAACTGTCGCGAGGCATATGCAATAACCCGACCATCCTACATCAAAACACAACCCAATCCCTATCGGCTGGCATCACTGTATACTGTATACTCCCGATTATTAGTGGGAAGGGCTAAAACAGGAGTGGACATCAACTGTTATTTGAGCTCCTGGAAGCTTGCCTCACAACGGTCATCCCAAACAAACTTGACCCCCTTCTGGATCAATCTAAACAATGGAGCAGCTATCCGAGAGAATCTCTCTACAAATCTATGATAATACCCAGCCAAACAAAGAAAACTACGAATCTCGATAACTGTTTGTGGCTGCTCCCACTTCACTATCGCCTCAACCCTCTGCGGAAACAATATGCCCCAAGAATTCAATTTGTCTCAGCCAAAACTCACATTTTGAGAATTTGGCATATAGTTGCTTCTCGGAGTATCTGCAATACCACCCCGAAGGTGCTCAACATGATCTTCATCACTCCGTGAATATATCAAGATGTCATCGATGAGTACGATGACGAACCGATCCAAGTAATCATGAAAAACTCGATTCATCAAATCCATAAAAGCAGCTGGGCATTAGTCAGCCCAAACAGCATGACTAGAAACTCATAATAGTCGTATCAGGTGCGAAAAGCTGTCTTTGGTACATTTTCAGCCCGAATTCTCAACTGATGATAACCCGAACGGGGATCAATTTTAGAGAAAACTCTGACTCCCTGCAGCTGATCAAACAAATCATCGATACGTGGTAAGGGATATCGGTTCTTTATGGTAGCTTTGTTTAACTACCTATAATCCACACAAAGCCTACGTGTACCATCTTTCTTCTTTACAAACAGCACCGGAGTGCCCCAAGGTGAAGTACTCGGGCGAATGAACCCCTTGTCTAGGAGTTCCTGCAACTGAGTGTTAAGCTTTCTCAGTTCAGCAGACGCCATTCTGTATGGCGGAATAGAAATAAGATTGGTCCCCGATACTAGATGAATCTCGAAATCGAACTCCCAAACTGGTGGTAATCCGAGAAACTTCTCGGGGAATATCTCTAGAAAATCCTACACCACAGGGACATTTTCAAGTCTCGGTCCCTCAATGGTGGTGTCGACAATATAAGCCAGATAAGTCACACTACCACGGCATACCAAGTGTCTGGCCTTCATAACAGATATAATGTAGCGGGGCAATACTCGTCTCTCGCCCCAGAATACTAATGGTGGCTGCCCGGACTTCCGAAACTCAACCTCTTTCATGAAACAATCCACGAAAGTTCAGTGTAAACTCAACCAATCAATCCTTTGGATGGCATCGAAATCCGTAATAAGGAGCAAAATCAGATCTGCCTTTAATACTGCCTCCCTAAGACCAATCTCACAGCCCCTATATACTGTATCTCGAATGATATACTTGTCAAGAGGAGTGACTACCATAATCTCCTCATCAAGTGGCGAGAGAGATATATCAGAATGGCGAGCGAACGTGTCGCTCACATATAAAAAATTTAACCCGATATCTATAAGAATACGGGTGTCAATACCAAATATTCGCATGGTACCTAAAGATAGGAAAAAGATTAAAGATATTTAAAATGCGAAAAAAAATAGACAATTTCATATATATATATATATATCAAACTAGTAAAGTTTTTAAAACTTTAACTAGTCAAAACTGTATATCGACATCATTATATACAAAAAGTTCATACAAAAAGTATAACAAAAGTACTACACTGAGAGATCTACAGGAGGATTACCCATAATAATATCAAGGTTTGCCTGTGCGTCCTCCTGCATCATTGCAAATAGACGAGCCTAAGCTCTAGGCTGCTGTCATGATAATCCTGGCACTATATTACTCTCGGCTGCAGTCCAAGGAGCTATAAGAGCTGAGTGCGCAGGTGCCCCCTGTTGGCCTGTGCCAGACATACCAGTACGACTCTGCAAAGTCGATCATTCTCGACCTAAATCGGGACAGACACTCCTAACGTGACCTTGCTTCCCACACTGGAAGCAAGTAACTGGTATTCTACATACCCCAAAGGCATGGTGGCTGCTGCATTTATGGCAGAAAGGTTGTCTCTGTGTAATAGACTTTGTAAAGACACTAGGGGTTGGTGTCCTAAAACCCTGTGGTCGAGATCCTTGTCCCGGTCCTGCTGGTCTGAAGCTAGAAGAACCTCCGGGATATCCAGAACCTCTACCCTTCTTCGAAGACTGTCCACCCTATGACCCAGTCTTCCTCTTCTAGTAACTCTCCCTCTATTTAGTCTTAGCTCGGATGATCTTCTCGGCCTGATATGCTGAATCAATCACCTCTGATAGTGTTAAAGAGGGAGTCACTGTCATATACTTTCTGATACTCAATTGGAGGCCATCTTCAAACTTGAACCTCAACTGAGCTGGTATAGCCATGTCAGGGACAAAGGCCGCTGGTCGTCTGAGCTCAGTCTCGTACTCTGAAACTGACCTCGTCCCCTAGCGTAAGTATAGGAACCCCGTCCTCATCCGATCCTGTTGGCATGGGGTGAAGTACCTGCGGTCGAACTTTCGTAGAAAGTCCTACCCCCGCAAGATCTATGCAGTACTATTACGGATAGCCTCCCACCACGAGAGGGTATCTCCGTCGAGAAGTCTCTCAGCAACTCTCAATCTGAGCTCCTCTAATAACCCAAAATCCGTAAGAATCCTACAAGTCCTGTTGATCCAGTGCTTCGCCGCTACGGTATCACTGGATCCTGAAAAGTCTATGCATCTGAGCTGCTAAGACTCTTTCACCAATTGACTAAGCTCATGGATGTGCCTCAAAGTAGTCGACGTCTCATCGGTCGGAGTAGAAATATAAGGACCGACCACCGAAGGAGGAATCAGTGTCATAGGTGCAGGTACGGCCGCAGGTGCGGTCGCTGGAGTCTGTAGTGGAGGCGGTGGCGTCTGTGCCCCATACCTACTGTACCACTCCTGCCACTACCTCAAGGCATCGAGTGGTAGTAGAGGAATCTCGGCTGTACCAGCCGGTAGAGGTGCTAGGGGTGGTGCTTGGGGGGTACTGGGGAAGGTGCGTGAGTAGAAGAAGCAACCTCTGGTCATCGTGGAGCCTCAAGTGCCCTAGAAGCCTCAGGCACTGAGGGACTCTCCAGTGGTATACCGCACCTATCACGTCTAGGCGGCATAATTCCGTAAAGAGAGCATCATTCCATTAGATATAAGCAAGGATTAGGGTTAGTTACCAGGTAACTAACCTCGTAAAAATAGAATTTGAGTTATGAATGAAGGTATTCGAATGCGGAATCATGGAATGTATGCCTCGTATATCGTACACTTGACAATAAATGATCTTATATGCTTATGACCGTGTACGAGATTTTAAATGACTGTTTGAAATTCTATAATACATTGAGGACTTTTAAACGTACTTGGGAAAACTTTTACTACTATCTTTTCTCTAACCTAGACACTCTGATACTAATAAAACTGTCACGCTCCGAACCGGGGTCGTGAGCAGCCGTCCGTTGCCCTGAATGTTGGTTGTATTTCTATAGAAAATCGGGCAAAATCTCCCCATAAATCAGAGATTTTTCATGTACAAATAAAACTGTATAATTTAAAATCAACCTGTAAATTAAATAAATGGCTATCCTGGTCTCTCCAAAATCAACAAATCCTACCGTAAACATTCAAGACAACGCAAGTCTATAAAATTTCTAACCGTCCTAACCACAGACCTCTATTGTCATGTCTAATTAGAGCATGAGCAGCCACCACACCGAGTGGACCTAACTTTATACAAATGTACAATAAATTTCCCAAGTAGAAAGTTTAAACGCTTACAAATACCTCAATGCAAGTAAAATGAACCAAAGCGAGAGTTATGCACACAACTGCCCAAGTTATACAGTCATCCCATAATATACACGGCCAACTACGGATCTCAATATCAAGACCACGCAGGGTCGAAACAAAGTACGAATTTGTATTTCAAATTTAACTTAAACCTCACCGTCGTAAATATCAAATCCCAGGGTATGCTGTCAAAACCACTAGAGCCTGAAATGTCGCTCTATCACAAAAATCCTGTCTGAGGAAGGAAAAGAGAGGGGTGAATATCATGGAAAGATACCCAGTGAGTGAGGAGATTAATCTCAAGTACAAATAGTATAGGTGAACATTGGAGTATCAAATAGTATCATTCGTAAACAATAATTCAAGTTTTGCAGTAAATCCTGGTATGTTCAATAAAGTGAACTCATTTATTCAATCACACGGTGTCATACATATATGCCTCCATTCGAAATCAAATAATATCAGAGCAAACCAAAAATGATCCTGGCAAAGGTCAACCATGACCAAGGACAGGCGAATAGAGGGTTTTATTATACAAAGAGTTTTCAAAGTAACTCTCTACCCCGACATTGGCCATGAGTTCCGTGGGGTTTGCTCATCATCGTGTATAGGACCCCGCCCGGTGCTAGACGGTGGCGTCACACACGTCCTCCCCCATCGTGGGTTCAACCGGCTGCGCCTATAGCCATTAGAATCAACGACGTTTGCGGATACCTCCTGCAAAAGCGTATCCGGGCAACCCGTACCTCTATAAACACCCTTCGTAGTTACGGAATCATCAATATCATCATCATAGTATCACAAAGGCACAACGTCCCACAGGTAAAAATCATATCATCACATAACTAGTGGGCATCCAACCCACATAATTCATCGAAAACATTTCAAATCTGTATACCAATACATTCATCAAATCATTTTAAATCCAAGCCAATACGACGGCAAAATATAAATATATCTAGTTCTCAAATAATGGCACAATATCATTTCATTTCAAACATGGATGCATAGTCATCAGAAACATAAATTTACGATACTCCAAATGTCACAAAACAAGTTTTGAAATTTAATATCACACGTCGAGTCAATGCATATCGAAAGCATGTTTTATTGAAAATACGGCAAAAACAAGTTTTATTATTTCATGCAAGAGATTAGAGTCTCACTCACCTTTCTAGGGTAGTCACTCCCTATTTTCAAAATAATCCAACCTGACTTCTCGAGTTCCAAAAAGATTAATCTAATCAAATCATCCCAATTTAATATCAAATAAAGGCCTAATAAGGGATTTTTGATTTTTCTTCCCAATTTAATAGAATCTTAATTTACCCAATTTCCTTTCTGGATTCCGTTCATTCGTCAAATTGGTCTAAAACCTGTAAGATTTCCAAATTTGAACGATATTAGCAACTAACTCAAATTTCTAATACCAAACTCTAGAACTTCAACCAAATCATAGTCGTGACCTGCAGTGAAGATGAAACTGAAGGAAATAACCGGTTACAAGCTCACAGGCTGGTAGGCTCGCGGGCTGGCGGACTGGCAGCCTCGTAGGCTGGTGGGCTCGCAAGCTCACGGGCTAGTGGGCTGGCAAGCTCGCGGGCTGGCAGGTTGGCAAGGCCCGCTAGCTAGTAGGCTCGCGGGTTGGCCCACTGGTGGGCTCGCTGCTGGCCCGCTAATGGGCTCGCAGGCTGGGAACTCACGGGCTGGCAGCTCGCGGGCTGGTGGCGTACTATGGCATGCTCGCGTAAGGGCGTGCTCGTGTAGGTGCACGCTCGCGTAGGGGCACGCTCGCGTAGGAGCGCACTAGCCGGGTGTGCACATAAGTAGGTTGGAGCACGCGCTCGCGGGAGGTCTGCAGTCGCGCGCTCACGGGTTAAGGCGCGTAGGGATCGCACAGAGGTGCTTGCGCTTGTGTAGAGGAGGAAGGCGCTGCTCGCGGGAGATCACACGTTGGGCTCGAGCGGGGAGGATCGCGCTGCGGCGAAAGAGCTATAGTCGCGCTCGCCAAGGGGTAGTGCTCACAGGAGAAAGGAGAGGCGGAGAGAGGGCGGCGGCGATGGCAGTGGGCGGTGGTCGGGCGCGGCTGCGAGAGAGGAAGAGACGGCTAGAGAGAGAGAAGGAGAGAGAGAAAGAGGAAGAATTAGGGCTTTAAGCCCTAATTCGATTTTTTCTTTTTTTTCTTTTTCCTTTTCCTTTTCTTTTTCTTTTTCTTTTATCATTATTATTATTATTATTTACACACAGATATATATATATATATATATTCATTTTACACAAATTTTCACGGATACGACATAAATTTAAATATACCAAAAATTCAATTTAAATACTCCAAAATCAAAATTCAATATAAATAAATAAAATTTCTCATATAAAAATACGGTATCACAGAGTCGGCGTTACACGAGCTTTCAGGAGCTCAAACAACGACTGACAACGGCACTAGTGCTAGCTTTTCCCATAAGCAGCAGGGAGTATGGGGTATACAACGATGCCAGATGAACTATCCCGTACTCATGACGTCATTCATATCTCAATACTCTGAAAATATTTAACTGATCCTTCTTATGTACTTGAGCCTCCACCTGTTAAGTTGCAAGAAGACCTTAGTCTTTCAGTTCAGCCTATGGCTATTCTAGATCAGCAGGTCAGGAAGTTAAGGAGCAAGAAAGTCTCGTTGCTTAGAGTCTTGTAGAGGAGTACCAGGTCAAGGAGGAGACCTAGGAGCCCGAGGAGACTATAAGGAAACAGCACCCCCATTTGTTTGTTGGTTAGTCTTCTTTTAGTTTCGAGAACGAAACTTGTTTTTAGGGGGTTAGAAAATGTAATACCGATAATGCGGTGTCTGTAATTTAATTATATAGAGAGAAATTTATTTATTTAAATTGGTGTTTGATTTTGGGGGGTTTTTTAATTTTATTTTTGGTGCTGACGTGATTATTGGTGCTCCTTCCACTAATCCCCATGTTTAGAGATGTCTATGTACTTTCTTTTGAAAACCATCACTAGTTAAAGTCGTAGAGGATTAACTATGTTGGTTTGCACATATATTTTGATATATATATATGTGTGTGAGCATATATTTTCTTCCATATTTATCAACTGCTATTTTTATTTTCTCACATTAGAAGTTATGAAAATATGGGGAGTCGACACTCGTATCCTATTTGACACCGAATCGAACCATTCGTATGTGAGAGCGTCTTTTGCCCACGGGTTCGGTAAGCCTTGTCGCCACTTGATGAGGAGATATTGGTCATTTCTCCTCTTGGTGAGCAGATACTTAGAGATTCCGTCTACAGAGGGAGCAAGGTCATGATTGGAGATGCGATACCTGAGACAGACCTGATTCCACTTGAGATTACGGATTTTGATGCCATCCTAGGGATGGATTGGCTAAGCATACATAGAGGCTCAGTAGATTGCTTCACCGAGGAAGTAGAGTTTTGGATACCTCGCTATGTTGTATCGGTGATGAAGGCTAGGAGATTAATACGCTGAGAGTACATGGCATACATGGCTCATGTTATTGACACCATAGTAGAAGGGCCGATGCTTGAGGAGGTCCCAGTGGTGCAGGAGTTCCCAGATTTATTTCCCAAGGAGCTACCCGGACTACCCCTAGTTTGGGAGTTTGATTTCGAGATTGTCCTAGCTCCAGGGACCACTCCCATATCTATTCCGCCATATAGAATGGTGTCAGTTGAGCTTAGAGAGCTCAAGGTCCAGTTACGGGAATTGTTGGACAAGGGTTTAATCCGTCTGAGCACTTCGTCGTGGGGTGCTCTGGTGTTATTCGTGAAGAAGAATGATGGGACTCTACGATTGTGTGTGAATTATAGGCAGCTAAACAAGGTTCCATCAAGAATCGATGCCCTCTGCCGCATATTGATGATTTATTTGATCAGTTCCAGGGTGCGCGGGTTTTTCTCAATGATTGATTTTCGATCTGGATATCATCAATTGCGGATTAGTGCTAAAGATGTGCCCAAGACCGCATTCCGCACCCAATATGGACATTACAAGTTCATGGTCAAGCTGTTTGGGCTGACCAACACACCAGCAGCCACAAACAGTGATCGAGGTACGGAGTTTCCTTGGTCTTGTGGGGTATTATCGGCGGTTCATAGAAGGATTCTCCCAGATCACTACTCCACTTACCAAACTGACGCGGAAAGACGTCAAGTTCTTTTGGGACGATTGTTGTGAGACGAGCTTTCAGGAGCTCAAACAACGACTAACAACGGCACTAGTGCTAGCTTTCCCTACAAACAACAGGAAGTACGGGTATACAGCGATGCCAGATGAATTATCCCGTACTCATGACGTTATCCATGTCTCAGTACTCTGAAAATATTTAACTGATCCTTCTCATGTACCTGAGCCTCCACCTATTAAGTTGCTAGAAAACCTTAGTCTTTCAGTTCAACTCGTGACTATTCTAGATCAGCAGGTCAGGAAGTTGTGGAGCATGGAAGTCTCGTTGGTCAGAGTCTTGTGGAGGAGTAACCAGGTCGAGGAGGAGACCTGGGAGCCCGAGAAGGCTACGAGGAAATAGCAACCCCATTTGTTTGCTCGTTAGTCCTCTTTTAGTTTTGAGAACAAAACTTATTTTTAGGGGGTTAGAAAATGTAATACCGACACTGCGGTGTCTATAATTTAATTATATAGAGAGAAATTTATTTATTTAAATTGGAGTTTGATTTTGGGGGACTTTTAAATTTTATTTTTGATATATTCTTAAGTTGCCGGGTTCACGATCGAAATAAACCCCATTTGCATGAAATCCACGTTCTAGCGAAAAATGAATACGAAATATATGTATATGTGTAATAACAAAAAATGAAAAATGGAGACGCAGCGTTTTGAGGCAAAATGCTGCGTCCCCAAATATGAATTGGGGATTAGGGTTGGAAACCCTAATCCCTGTCTCTCTCTCTCTCTCTCTCCCTGATTTTTCGTTTCTCTCCCCACCGCGGCGCCGCTCCTCCTTTGCCGCGAGCTCCACCGCCAATAGCCCACCACCATCATCATCAGCTTCTTCTTCTTCTTCTTCTTCTTCTTTCCCTCTCAGTTTCTCTCTTACACTTTCTCTCCCTCTTGCGATTTCTCGCGATCGCTCTCCCTTCCCGATCGCACACCGCCGCGAGCTCCACCACCAACGCACCAACGCGCCACCGCGCGATCTCCCCCCCACCGCATGCCACCGCACATGACTACCGCTGCCTCCCGCAAGCGTGCGCCTTTGCACGCAATCGAGCCACAGCACGCAACGACCGTCTCCTCCCGCGAGCCTCCGTGAGTGCAACCTAGCGCTTGCAGGTGATTGAGCCACAGTGCGTCTTTCCACCAGCGCGCTATAGCGCAAGCACGAGCGCGCGCCTGCGCACGTTAGCGCACAGCCCATCAGCCGCAGGCTCGCAGACCCGCTAGCCCGTAGGCCTATCAGCCGTAGGCCCATCAGCCGCAGGCCTGCCAGCCCGCAGGCCCATCAGCTCGCAGACCTGCCGGCCCGCTAGCCCATCGGCCTGCAAACCAGCGAGCCCGCTAGCCGAAGTCCACTGGCCCGCTGACCTGCGAACCCACGAGCCCGCTGTAGTCCGCGACGGCCCATGAGCCCATGACAGCCCACGAACCTCCACACAAGTAACTGACTTAGAGTTTTGATTCTAAACCAAGTGTTTATGACCTAACTAATAAATCTTGTCTCGATAGGGAACATTGCAGATTTTGGAGTGATCGAAGAGACATTCAGACGAAGGTCTGCGCTCCGAGAAAACCCTAGGTGAGGGATTTCAGACCCATTTGATTTGGTTATCGAATTTATGATAAATTTAAGATAAGAAGTATTGTATATACTAGAATGTAAACTAAATTCTAATAGAATGCATTTTCCGACGTTATATGTGGTTAATTAGGTTAAGTGTAGGATTTTTGTACTATTACACGTGCAGAAATTTGGCATGAAGTAAAGTGTGTACATATGTGTGTTAATGCATTAAGGAGAGTAGGAATGAGTATAGGATTTTCTACACTAAAGGAGTCCAAATGTATACAAATTTTTGAGGTGCATTAGTGACCATATGCATATAAAATTTAGGGCATGAGCATGAGAAGTTATGGGTATATGCATGCTGATTTTTTAGGTGAAAGTTGTGACCCTATATATGTGCAATGCCTTGGCCAAGTACATTGGAGGGAACCCAAGTATAGCATGTTGTTAGGAGTATTGGGAATGGTGTTTAATAAGCAAAATGAAGGTTTATATGTAGATATAAGGATTTATGACTGTGTGTTCATGTATTGCCAATATTGGTGTATTTAAGTGACTTGAAAATGTGTAAATGATAAGATTTTACAAGAACATGTGTGAGTATGCATATATGGTAGATATATGCTACGGTGTTGCATTGGATAGATGAATGATACATTTGATGGCTAATAACATTATGGTTTTATCTTGAGTTGGGTGTTTTCATGGTGTGTACCCTATATTGCCATTTTGATGATTTAGAGAAAACATTGGAGATGTGAATGATGATATAAATAGTTGATGTTAGCATTGCATTCATTTCGTTGGGTACCTCTGATAATGTGTGGTTGGAGTTGTTATTTGAATAGTTGAAAGGGATAGTTAAAATGTGACCTTTAATTCCCAAATGCTATAACACCTTTAATGTGTTGTGTAAACTCTTATTGTAGTGATATAACGCTTGATCGATTGAGGGGAGCACTCTTTTTTCACTTCGTGGCATTATTGGAGAGTGCGATACCCTCTCCCATACTGTGAGTAGAACTTTGACATCTTCTATTGATTGACAAATCATATTTTATCGATTTTCAAACGACATGATTTCTATACGTGTGAAAACTAAATTTTTGAATTTTGATAGACATATTTTTGTGACCATTGGAGTATCCCAACTGTTGATTTTATTGATTTGCATAAGTTTGATAACCGGATACTGTGCCATTCTTTTTAACATATTGATATGTTTTAATGCTTTTACTGTATTGGCACGTAGTTTTAAATGTATTTACATGTACTATTTGGGCTATATGCCCGGCCGACATTCTGTTGCGATGCATGGGGCTATATGCCCGGCTGACATGATAATGTGATGCATGGGGCTACGTGTCTGACCGACTAGGTGATATGGTGATATGCTTCCTATAGCATTCGTAGCTACGAAGGACATTTGGTAGAGGCACCCATTCTACCCGGATATATTTCGGTCGGAGGTATCCGCCAGATCGTCATGTGTATGGGTGTCCCAGGTTGACCCTCATCATGAAGAACGTGAGTTTACCTCTGTCTAGTACTGGGTGGGACACCATACACGGCCGACTATATATATATATCATTATTATTATTTACTGACTAGTTGGAGTAGTTTGTGGTCAACGTTGGGGTAGAGAACCATTATTTGATATTTGTATAGTGAAAACCCCCAATGCTCCCGTTCTTGATCAAGGTAGACTATTGTCGGGGTTGTTTGTTCGGCCAGCTCTACATATGTGACTTGATATATGGAAGGATACATATGTTATTTTCTGATATGTGCCTTGAGATATGTTTCACTCTGAAACAGTACGTTATTTTTTTACACACTCGATATTATGTTACAAGTTTTGACACTCCAAATTCACTCTCGATATTAATAGCACGATATCAATCCCCTCACTTGTTGGGTATCCTCCCATAGATACTCACCCCTCACTTTCTCCCCACAGGATTAGTTTTGGATTGAAGAAAAATTATTGTGTTGTGACGTGGAATTGATAGTACCGGGCTTGGGTATGGATATTATCATATCTTCCGTTATGATTATTGGAGATTTTAGTTTGATAAATATACTCATTTATTTATTTTTAGGATGATTGTATAATTTATGTATATTTATTTGTGAAACTCTCATAGTTTATTTGCATTGAGGTGATTGTACGTATTTGAATGTCATTTGGGAAAATTATTGTATATTATGTAAAATTTTAGCTCCGCTCGGTGTGGCGGTTGCTCGTGTTCTAGTTGGGTATGACAGTAGAGGTCTGTGTCTAGATCTGCTGGAAATTTTTATAGCCTTCATTGTTCTGGATGTTGACTGTGGCATTGGTTGATTTTGGAGAGGTTAGGATAGCCATTTATTTATTTTTCAGGATGAATGTTGATATTATAAGTTAAATTGTACATGGAAGACCTCCAAAATATGGGAAGTTTCTGTCCGATTTTCTGTAAAAATGTAATTGGCATCCAGGGCAACGGGCGGCTGTTCATGACCCCGGTTGGAGACGTGACAATAACTGACCTTTTTTTTTAAGTAGATCTCTTTAATATTGATTCAACATTCTCCATAGTAGAATGCTAACCAATTTGAACTTGGTTATCTGTTTGTGAAATTTATTGGTTGTTATCCGTACCTTGATTTATGTCCATAGGATTTGAAAGTCTTTTTGAATGATAATTAACTTGGTACTTGAACTTGATAAGATACTTGATGGGTTCTTTTCAGGAGTTGAGTCTTGAAAGTAATCTCTTCTACTGATCAAATCATTTTATAGAAATCTCGTATTTTTAAATTTTACAAATCTAATGTGGTAAGATGGATAATAAAATCAGTATATCTTAAACTTATCAAGATAACCGATAAAATATCCACTGAAGGTTCTTGTATCCAGTAATTTTCTCATAGATTATAAACTCTTATCTCTACATGATAGCCCCAAATGCATACATATCTTAAACTAGGTTTCCAACTCTTAAATAACTGGAAAGGAGTTTTGGCTACTGGTTTGATAGGAACCTTATTTTTTATGTACACTACTATCTCGAAAGTTTTATTCCACAAGAATTTTGGTAGTTTGGAGTTAGTCATCATACTTTTAACCATATCAAGTAAGGTCATGTTCCTTCTTTCAGCTACCCCACTCTAGTCAGGTGAACCGGATATGGTGTATTGGGCAACAACCTATTTTCCTGAAAAACTTTGTAAATGGATTTGGTGTTTGTCCATCCTTTGTATACATTTCATAATATTCTCCACCTCTATTTGATCTCATGATTTTTATTTCCTTACCGCATTGTTTCTCTATTTTTGTCTTGAAAATTTTAAAGACGTCCAACGCTTCGTCCTTATAGAGAAAAATATAGAAATACATATATCGTAAATAGTCATCTATAAATGAGATGAGATCACTATAACCATACAAATCTGTACCTGGAGTACAAATGTCCATATATATAATCTCTATCAATTCTGAACTCTTTTATCCACCTTTTTTAGTCTTGTTGGTTTGTTTTCCCTAAATGTAATCCACACAAGTATCAAATTCACTAAAATTTAGAATATCAAATACTCTATATTTTACCAACTTTTCGATCCTCTTTATAAAGATATGCCCTAATCCTGATACCACAATATGGAAGAGTTTTCCTCAATAACATTTCTTTTAGTTTCTATATGTGTTGTGTTCAAATAGCTATTATCTTGCACATAAATATTATAAAGTCCATGAAACAATGGAGTAAAACCAACGACACTTGTATGTAAAAATAATGTCATTTTATTATCAAATTAGAAAAAAAATATCCATATTGCACAAATTTTGAAACAAAAATTTATTTTTTAGAAAATTTAGGTACATAAAAAATTCTTTTCAACTTCAAGACATACCTATTTGTCAATATAAACTCACAATTTCTAATGGCATTTACCCATGAGCTAATCTTGTTGCCCAAATAGATGAGTTGTTTATATTTACTAGCTTCCTTAAATTCTGCAAACCCTACAACACATTTGTAACGTGGTTGGTATAACCAAAATCAATCCAATATGTGTCATGAGAATTCTCAGTCATGTAAAATTCATAACAAACTAATGAGATTTTCGTTTCTTTATTTTCAAGCCATTGCTTGTACTTGGTACAATTGTGCTTCATGTGTCCCTTCTTTTTATAAAAAAAAAATAATATTTGAACTCTTTCTTTATATTCACTTTATGTTTTGTGCCTTTTTTGTTCGATTTGAACTTACTCTTTTTTCTTCCCTTGTACTGCCACACGTGCACTTGCAGAGCCTTACTTCATCTCCATTAGCAAACCTTCTTTACTCCTGCTCATACATGACTATCAATTCATTGATAAACTATTTCTCATTATGTGTGATATAGGAAATCTTAAAAGAATAAGGGAGTGAATTCAAAATAAAGTGTATGAAAAAGAATTCGAATATTTTGATTTTCAGATTCTTTAGTTGAATTGCAATATCCCGCATTAACATGATATGCTCATGTACTCCGTGGACAGTAGTGAGTTTTATGGAACAAAATTGTATAATGAGGGCACTAGCAAAAAATTTATTCGATATTACAAATTACTCATCTATGGCCTTAGAAAAGAGCACGGACATTGGTATACTAGTTAACCGAGCGATGAATACCAATCGAAATTTTACTGTTTATGAACATGATACTTAGATGATTAGATCACTTTCATTTTTCATAAAGTCTTTTTAGCTATAAAGCTGGTATTGGTCACAAGAGGTGTCTCATCCTTTTGTATAGCATAGACAATGTCCAAGCAATTCAAATGAAAAAGTTTCATTTCCCTTTATTCCTTATAATACTTTTCATTCAAATGGAGAAAATCAAATTTCAAATCTATGATTTGGAATACTACAAAATAAATAAATATGTTTACTGACTATATGTGAGTCATTTAATATATGTTTATCAATATAAATATAAGAAAATAAATTTATGACATAAAAATTATATTGATCATAAATATAATAATATTAATTAATTTTGTTATACCAAAATGCATAAAATTTTAATTAAAATACTACCAAATTATTTAATACATTTTATTAATTTTACACCTCCCTTTATGTATAAAATTATGTTCAAAATTAATTTTTTATGCATGATTTTCCAAAATTTGGGTTTAAAGGATATTTTAAAATTTTTGAAAATTTGAAAATTTTCAAGTCTAAAAATAATATATATTTATATACTTTAATAATTTTGTACGCTTGCTTATGTACAAAATTATTCCCAAAATTAATTTTAAAGTCTTAAGAACCAAACTAACAATTTAAAGTTTTAGGAATTAAAAAGGGTTGCGGGGATCACATTGTAACATATTTTCTTTTAGGTCCAAGGACCAAAATGCAATGCCAAACCTTAAAAAAATAAAAATTTCTCGTTTGAAAATTTCATGAACCACCACGTGGTCATCAACCCGACGTGGACATGAAGCCATTTAAAAAAAAAAAAAATTAATGAACCCACGTGACTCAGCTTGTCTGTTCATTGCTTTTCTTAAAGTGAACAGTAAATTTGAGTGTGGCAGTCTGGATCATCTTCGTCCGGAAGACCCCGAGGGTCAGACCCGACACGGCTGATCTCCGGTGACCGGAGCTCGACCGGAAAATGCAGAATCACTCAAAAATTATTTCTAGAAATATGATTTTAATTGTAATGATACAATAATTCTAATTTTGAGCTGAATTTTTTGAAAAAATTATAATTTTTGGGTCAAATATTAAAAAATCCGAAAAAAACTAATTTTTGAAAAATTTTGAAACGAAACAGAATTTTGAAGGTAGAAGACAAATATGACTCTGATACCAAATGATATAAAACATTGCGCACAAAATGTAATAACAATTGAACACAAATAAGAATAACCTGAAAAATGGGATCGGATGTAACTCAAGTCATGTATGATTCTGATGAGTTCCGACAATTGCAATGGCACCAAAATAATTTTTGGAACATGCACAAATCTTCTAAACTCTCAATATCATTCAATAGATGGTGTCGTCTAGAAATTTGAAATTAGGAATCCAATACACTACGAGGAGGTTTATATAACCTCTTAACCATAAAAAAATTATTAAAATCTCATAATTGTCACACAAAATTATTATTAAAGATCATGAGAATACAATAAAACATTCAAAATGGAAAAATAATATTAATTGTGTGGAGATTTGAATAGGACAACAAAATTCAGCCAAATGCAACCCAATTCAAATTATTTTTATTATTTATCATATTTAATTCTTTTTTATTATAATTTTTAATTAGCTTTTGTTTGAATATTTTGAATGTGGATTTGAATTTTTAAAAAATTCCTAACATAAAGATGATTGCCGAGTCCACCATCAACTTATTTTTAATTGGTGAGTAGAAAGGAAAATGGGAAGGAAAGAATTAGGCATATGATTTGAAACAAAGATACCAAGTGGCTTAGGAAATGTAAATATAGTGAAGAAGTTTTTCTTTTTCAAATATATTGACTAAGAGTTCTTTTGGGTGTTCAACCTTGGGTTCTTATCAAAATGTTTGTCAATCAAACAATGTTTTTGTCCTGAAAAATTCTTTGGGTCACAAGAAAAAAAAAAATCAATTTTATAATTATTTAGTTTTTAATATCAAATTATAAAAAATTTTATAAAAAGTAGCATACCCTACCATTCTTAAACTTGAGAACGTTTATTTTAATAAATATAAACTCTTATTTAATGAAGTTGGGGGAGGGGGAAATTTAAAGAGATAATAAATAAAAATAATAGTGACGAAAAAGAGAGCAATTGATTAACTAATGATAATATTAGTTATAATTTTAATAATTATGAGCTTTTTTAGAAAGAATTTATAATTATTTAAATTGTAATTATATTAATAATAAAAAAATCTAAAGGTTTAGGTAGCCGGCCTCCAACTACCTAATCACAGAGAAAATGTGCCATCAAAGAGAGATGTTTGATCCGATGCGATGGAAATGATTCTCCTTTTTGATCTTACACGATCTGTGATTCCCTACTTTTGTTTTTCTCCCGCTCTTGTCAAAATTTTTTTTATTTAATAGATAATTTTTTTAATATAATTCTTTTTTATTTTTTAATTTTAAATTTAAAAATTAATTAAAAAATATAACAATATATCTCATTATACTAACAGTTCATTAATCTATCTCTCTCTCACGGATTATCCTGCATTGAGAGTAGATTTATGTCATGGTCAAAAATTCATGAAAGGTGAAAATACCCATGCCCCAAAGATAATAGCGGAGTGCCTATGTTCATGCATAAAAATTAAGCAAATATTTGGGCAGACTTACATTAATTTAATATTGGTCAATCTTTATTCCCCATTTAGTAAAAGTAGAAGCGAATGTTGTTGGTGGGGCTTGCCAAGAACAACACGACTCATTTGACTACCTAAATTCCTAAGGTGGGTATTCTAGTATTTAAATAACATTATGTGGAACAAAAATAGGCGGCCACCTTAATTAGTAGTCCTACTGGGAAGTACACATATGCCGCCAAGCTAGTCCTAAGAAAGAATTTGCGCCCTTGAAATTACTCATAATTCTTTCGGTGTTTTGTTAGTGTACCGGTGGTTAAAGTGGTACAATTATATGTAACAATTATGGTATGTAGTTATTATATTATAAATATTACTTAATAGAGATAGTTAAATAATTAGTAAAAATAATATAAATAAAAATATCAAGACATGTATTAGATATGAAATTGAATGTAATTGAATGAAATCTCTCTTTCTCCCTTTCTATCTTTATAGTCTTTCTCTCTCTCTCTATCTCTCTCTTTCTCTCTCTCCTCTTTCTATCTCTCTCTATACATTTTCCCTCTCTAAAATAAATTGTTACAAATTTGTAGCAGAGCATACGTTCCTTGGCGAATCTTTGTCTTCGAAGAACAAATGCAAGAATCAACCATGGAAATCAAAGGAAGACATCTCCGATTGGTACAAAAAATGGATGAAATCAATTTAAAAAATAGATAAAATCAATTAGAAAATTGATGAAAGAAATCAAAAATTGGATACTTTAATGACAGTTTTGATGACAAATTCAACATTTTATTGAAAATGTTTAGTATCGATGAAGATATCAAAATTTTAGTACAAAATAAGCAAGAAAATGAAAAAAACTTGGAAGATAATGAAACAAATCAGGTAACAAATGAAACAATATCAAAACCCATGGAAAAATAAGGTATTGAATCACTTTCTAAATCTCTCATTTTACCTACTCTTATTGAAGAAATATTGAGAGTAGAAAGATTTTAATTATCCAAAAAAGAAGTGTCTTGTTTGTCCAAAAAAGAAGTTGTTAATGGTGGGTTTTTGTCAATTTTTCAAAAAATTGAATTTTCGGTGATCATCGGACAAAATCTTTTACCAAAAATAAATTCAAGAAAAATCTTTTTGAAACTTCCTCATCTATATTTTTCTTCCTCTGTTCTCATTGTAACTCAAGTTACTTCTATTGTTCGTCTTAATCATTTTATCTTTCAATACAAATATAAGTTTTGGTTCAAGATTCATGGATTCAAATATCAATTCTTGATTTTCCATCCTTAAAAACAATGATATTCTCAAAGGAGGAAATATTATAACAACTATGGTTAGTAGTTAATCATAATTATAAATATTAGTTAGTAATTAATAGAAATGATTAAATAGTTAATAAAAATAATATAAATAGAAATGTCAAAACATGTATTGGATATGGAATTGAATGTAATGGAATGAAATCTCTCTTTTTCCCTCTCTATCTCTCTATAGTGTCTCTCTCTCTATCTCTCAATTCTCTCTCTTTCTCTCTCTCCTCTTTCTATATCTCTCTATACATTTTCCATCTCTAGAGTGAATTGTTACATTATCACCTCTCAAAGTAAGGGTTTCTACTTTTTTTTTTCTTTCGGTATTTTTTAATTGTGGAGTCGAGTCTATTGAATACTTCAAATCTAATCACCACTTACTTCATAACCCTGGTTTCTTTTCTACTTTGTTTTCAAGTGAAGTCCTCCTTAACCTAAATGGATTTAAATTATTATAGTAATGGTTATAAAGGAAGATTAAGAGGGTATGGATGCGTGCAAAGGCGTCCAATAGAGAATTCAGTTAGACAGTGTAAGATTATCACAAGTATGTTAGTTAAGTGGGAGATAGAGCTAAAAAAATTTGAATAACGATAATAAAATATTATATGAATTATTTAAATATAAATTAAAATATGATACAACATAAATTATAATAATATAAAAATATCTATATTATCGATTTCACTTAATGAAATAAAAGTATGATTATTGTTATTATATAAACAAAATAATTATATATGTGAACATATGATATAAAATAGAGTATAATGGCATAAAATGATCTATATAACTAACTCCACTTAGTAAAATAAAAACTTGATTATTGTTGTTGCTGTTATTTTCCTCCTACCGCTTTTGATGGGAGAAAAGATTTTGAACCCAGAGGACTTTAAAATTTCTTCTTAATTCAAGATGTAGTCCTGGTCCATGTCTGGAGATTTATTAGCTTCAGATCAAGAACCACATACCAGTATCTAACTTTTTTAATTAGCAAGAAGTTAAGTTCATTAAATAAAGAGTGGTCCGAAGGAAGCACATGGGCTTTATGGAAGTCATAACAGATGCTTGGATCATGATTAGCCATTAACATATAAATGATTAGACATTTGAGGACAAACGATATCTGAATTTTATTGAGATAGCAAATCAAAGGGATGCCTAACATCTTCATTTTTAATAATAAAAATCCCTCCCCAGTTCACTGTTGACTAGGGGACTTGAAAAACTACATTTCTTGGACTTAAACAAGCCAACTTTGAATCTTAATTTGGTTGCATTCTACGAGATATGCAATTTTCACACCAAAGTTGACAGATAATCACGCCTCATTGTTTAGCGGTCTATCTCTCCATTTTATTATATCTCTAATATTTAAATTCTCGATTTTCCTAACTAATGCATCTTTGGGTCTTCTTTGCACATGTCTGAATTACCTGAAACGATACTCTCGTATCTTATCCATAATTGAACTCACTCCTACTTTGTTACGAATCTTTTTATTTCTAATTCGATCTTTTCTAACTTTTTCACACATCTACCTAAATATTTTTATTTCTACTACAACCATTTTTTACTCTGATTGTTATTTAATAGTTCAACATTCAGTACCATACAATAGGTAGGTCTAATCGCGACCATCTAACAAATTCCTAAACATTTAAATAAATTTACATTTTCAAAATATGTTCAAAATTTACCACATAATCCAAATGTTCCAATGAAAACAATACTTCTTGAGAAAAAAATTTTTAAACAAATTAAATAAAATTTCATATCATAAAAATAATGATATTATAATACTTGTCTAAGGGAAATCACGCAAGTATTTATCAAATCCAAACATAAAGAGGTGTGTAAAAATTTCCTTCCATGGTTCATGTAACATAGTTCCCAAAAAAAAAACAATATTTACATGTCTAGTACCTATTAAAGATTACCAAATGAAATTTCTTCAAGCCAGCACTAGTCGAACTCGAAGTCTCCAATTTAAATTTCCTCTAAAAAATTAGAAAGAGTGAGGTGAGTATAATCAAACTCAGTAAGTGGAGTGTAATGGTTTGTTGAACATGAATGAGGGGTGAGGGTGGTGGTGGTGGTGCCAAATTCATAGGTCAAATATATTCTGATGCATTAAAACCAATTGTGACGACTCGCTTTTCAGGTATTGCACCCCCTAGTAAAAAGAGATAAATATGCAAATACGAAAGCAAGCAACTCAATTAAAATGTGACGTCTGGACTCGCGACAGTCACACTCCTCATGGGTGACAACATGGAAGTAGATTTATATTAAAAGAAAATAAATCGATTATTCTTTTCAAATAAAATCACGGCAAGGCATTCCCTGTTTACTGACTATTTAGCCATTTGGGGTAATCTAAGAAAACATATAAAACACTTGTAATATCAAACAAACGCCATTAATGGCTCTCCCGACCATTCAACAATATACTACGAAATATAGTCTCAATATAAATCGAAACTATACATGTAAAGCTCTCATTGGGTTCAAACTATTCATTTACATATAATAAGTACCCATACAAATCGAAAGAAAATACAAAAGCAACATACCTTAATAATATAATAGGTCCGGAAAGAGTAGAGAATAAAATCTCTTGGCTTAAAAACCTCTACCCTACATTTCCCTCTCTTCTCCTTGATCATCTGAAAATGAAGATGTTGGGGTCAGCATAAGCCGAACAAGTACACGGGGAACTAATAGCAAGCAATGCAAGCAAACAAGTGCAATAATATTAACATCACTATAGAAGAGTCAGAATCATAGCAAAGTATACCAATGATGCACATTAGTTCAAAAGGACAATCTCAATTGTCACATTTAAAACCATTATACTTTTTCTATCTTCATTGTTCCAATTTAATTTGACATTTTAAAAAAGGAATGGAGTATCGAACCAAGCTAGTGTCTGAGGGTTTGAAAAGCAAGCCAAAAATTCGGTATTCCTAAATTCGGTATCCTAACTCTCTTGGAAGTCCATTACACATGTCTTGAGCATATCTTCCAATGTTTGAATAGTACATTCCAATTGTCCATCCGTCTGTGAATGAAAAGTAGTGTTGAAATTCAACTTAGTCCCTAAGAGCTCTTGTAGATTAAGCCAAAATTGGGTCGTGAATTAGGGATCATGGTCGGATACAATCGACACCTGAACCCCATGGAATCAGACAATCTTGTTTATGTAGAGTTTTGCCAACCTTTCCAAATGATAAGAATTTTGGATGGGAAAAAACTTGGCTGACTTAGTAAATCGATCTACTATCACCCATATAGTATCGTGTTGGCTCGGTGTATATGATAATCTTATCACAAAATCTATAGTGATATGCACCCATTTCCACTTGGGTATTGGCGATGGTTATAGGTTTTCAATCGGTTTCTGATATTTGGTCTTGATTTTTTGGTACACAAGGTACTTAGTCACAAATTCGGTTATCTTCTGCTTCAACCCCAACCACCAATAAGTTTTATTGATGATTTGGTACATTTTAATGCTCTTGGGATGCATCGCATAAACCGAAAAGTGTGTTTCTTCAAGTATGGTTTTCTGAATCTCATCATTCTTGGGAACACAAATCCGTTTTCTATATACCACCATGCCATCCGCCCGAATATGGAACTCGCTACTTTCACCCTTGTGAACCGTTTCCAATATACCCTTTATCTGCTCATCGGTTGTTTAGAGCTCTCTAATATGATCTAGTAACATTGGTCATACTTTAAATTTGTCCAAAAGTATATCATGCTCATCATTGGCCAGCTCGACTCCAAGTGTACGGAATCCTAGCAAGCATGAGAGATAAGAACTCCCATGAGATGCCAAAAAGAAAACTTGTGGCTTAAAACATCCATAACCATTTCGCTTTGCCCGAATGATAGTCAATTACCAGGTCATAGTCTTTAATCAGCTCTAACAATCTCTGTTATCTCAAATTGAGCTCCTTTTGAGTGAGTAAGTATTTGAGACTTTTGTGATCGGTAAAGACCCTGCATGTGGCTCCATATAGACAATGTCGTCAAATCTTCAAGATGAAAATAATGGCGGCTAGCTCTAGGTCATGGATGGGGTAGTTCAACTCATGCTTCTTCAATTGTCGAAAAGTATAGGCAATCACTCTATCACCTTGCATTAAAATACATTATAGCCTTTGCTTATTGGCATTATTATAAATCATATAGTCATTACATCTAGTAGGAAGGGCAAGTATTAGAGCAGATGTGAGCCATTTCTTGAGCTTCTAAAAACTCTCCTCACACTTATCACTCCACTCAAATTTGACTCCCTTTCAAGTCAAGTTAGACAACGGAGTAACAATTTTAGAGAATTACTCAACAAACTTTCGGTAGTACCCTGCCAATTCGAGAAAACTTCTCAACCGGTGACATTTTTGGGTTGTTCGCATTTCAAAATTGCCTCTACTTTCTTCAGATCTACAAATAAACCATCTCCAAATACAATGTGCCTTAGGAAGCCAATCTCCCTTAACCAAAACTCACACTTGGAGAACATGACATACAGTTGCTTCTTCCTGAGAGTTTGTAGTACAATCTAAATTCCGAGTGTTCCTCTTCCTTCTTGGAGTACACCAAGATGTTATCTTTGAAGACTATGACAAATTTATCGAGGTAAGAACGGAGCCTCCTATTCATCAAATCCATAAAGACCGTACGAGGGTTTGTCAATCCGAAAGGATCACCAAAAACTCAAAATGTCCATACTGCGTCCTAAAGGTGGTCTTGTGAACATCATCCCCTTGTATCCTCAATTGGTGATAACTCGACATCAATTCAATCTTTAAAAAGAAACTAGCCCTTTGGAGTTGATCGAACAAGTAATCAATTCTCGACAAAGAATATTTATTCTTAATGGTTACCTTATTTAGCTGCAATAGTTAATACACAACCAGCTTTCTTCTTTACAACTAAAACTAGAGCACTCTAATGTGAGATATTTGGTCGGATAAACCTCTTGTCCAACAACTCCTGAAGTTGGACCTTTAATTCTTTCAACTCCACAAGCGCCATCGTATATGGAGGAATGGAAATGGGTGCAGTCTGGGAGCCAAGTTGATAGCGAAGTTGAAATCCCAAACCAAAGGTAAACTGGGCAACTTATCCGGGAACTCATTCACCATCAGAACGTTCATTAATTCCGAACATCCCATCGTGGTATCGATGATGTGGGCTAGGTAAGTCTCACAACTGTTGTACACTAATCTCTGTGCCTCAATTGCTAAGATCACACAGCTCGATAGGACCCGCCATTCACCAACAAACACAAGCTGGGGACATCCTGGTTTACAAAACTCCACCTCCTTAGTGAAGCAATCCATTAAAACTCGATATAAGTGTAACCAATTCATACCTAGTATGATATCAAAGTCTCTCATTTCCAACGGAATCAAGTCCGCTTCAAAGATCTCACCCTCGACGACTACTTCACTTGCCTTGTACACGGTGTCTCTATTTAACCGTTCCCCCAAGAGAGTGATAACCAACAACTCCTCTCCAATTGGTGGATTAAAGGCTTATTGGAGTGTTTAGTGAACCCCGTGCTCACAAAAGATTTATTAGATCCCGTGTCAATCGATACACGAGTATCAATGCAAAAACGTTTCATCATATCTATGAATGGAAACCATTAAACAATTTGGGTTAATTATTTGAAGCCTTTAAAACCTAGAAAAATTGATAAAAATGAGATATAATATAAGCAAGTAGACTTGTACCTTAGATAAGTCATTTTGCTTTATTTGAAACAAACAGAGAAGTCGACCTAGGAGACTGGAAGGAATTTGAGTCGACCTAGGGGATGATATAAGTCAACCAAAGCAAGGCAACTCTTAGAAACTAAACTCGATAAAATTAGAAGTTGACTTGAAGAGTCATCAAGTCAACATGAAGCAACATGCTCACAAAAATACAGTCTATAACATCACTAAGTCGACTTGAGGGTGTACAAGTCAGCCTGATCTAAAGGAAATTTGACAAATGAATCGACTAGAGCATTAGCCAAGTCGACCTGAGAAATCAAGGTCACAATGATTCATGTTTGTGACATAAGTGAGTTGACTTACGAGCAAAACAAGTAGACCTACACTCACATATAGATATAAACAAGTCAACTCATAGTCTCAACAAGTCAACCCCACGTGTCTATATGTTTAGAAAAGGAATTTAAATTACAAATTTAACCAAACTCTACCAAAATTTATAGTCCTCAATGCCACCATAGCTATCACATTACATCAAAATCATTCCTAATCACTTCAGCATCATGCAATATCATCAATATGCAATCCAAATCCAGTCATGCACTCAAAATCACATAGTATTATATGCAAATTTCTAAATCATCAAATTCAAGTTCTAGGGAATTTATTTATGATTATGTCCGGGTTATTTTATACATCCTCATTTGTTATTACATAAATTCTTGTGTGAGCTTTTGGTTGTGGATGTTCGGTCGGAGTAGCCACTGTATTGCTCCCAATCCTCGTCTGTGATGCGACTTAAGGGAGGTAGTAGGGATGTTGGTTTGGCCCCGAAATGGAACTTCTTGCAGTGCTTTCATTACTCGTTCTTGTTTCCTATCAATTTACTCCTGAAGGTGGTATTAGATGTAGGGGACACAAAATTGGATAGTTGTTGGCTGACCGAGACTCCACTGTAGGAGCCCATGCTCCTACTTTGCTTTGAACCCTGGCTCGGTGCAAGTTTGGACCTTCTCTTCTTCTTCTTCTGTCCTTCCATAGTTCTTGCCTTCTTTTTAACCATTTTCTCAGCCCTCAATGCCAATTCCAAGATATCTTTATAAGTATGGGCCGAGGTCACAGACATCTTTTCTCAGATGGACAAATTTAGATCTTCCTCAAACTTGAAATTCAAGTACGCCTCGGAAGTCGCCAGCTCTGGGACAAATGAGAACAACCTCCTCAACTCTGTCTCATAATCCGCTACCAACTTTTTACCTTGGCGGAGGTGAAGAAACTCCTTCTTCTTTAATTCTCAATAAAACCGAGTATAATATTTTTCATTGAGTTCTCCAAGTATTTCGTTTCAAGTGTTTGGCAACGTAGACATGCTCTTGAGGTTGTCCTACCATACTCGGGTGTATTCATCTAATAATTTTATGGCCACTAATAGTTTTAACTCATCATCCAATCTCATGTCAGCCACAATCTCATAAATTCAATTTATTCAGTTCTTTGCCACCATCACGTCACTAGTCCCCGTAAAGGTGACACATCCAAGTTGTCGAGTTTTTTTTATCAACTTAGACAATTCAATGGTTGGACGATTGCTAGGTGTGGCCACTAAAGTGGGAGGAGCAATTGGAGCACTTGGAGGGGTTGGTAGAACTATTGGGATGGTGGAGGAGATATTGGTGCTTAAGGTGGAGATTGGAGGTGAGCACCGTATATATTCCATCACTCGGTCCATTACTGGAGTGCAAAGAGTGGTAGCAGACGAATCCCGGTTAGAGGAGTCAGATAAGTGCTAGTAGCAACTGGAGGAGGAGATGGAGCATGTGAGGACGCTCTATCCTTGTGCTCAGAAGGAGGAATTTCAATTACATTCCTCATCCTTCGTCTTGGAGGCATGGTCTTTTAAATGAAAAATACTACTCTTAGCTCATTGAATAAGAAATCGGACTAGGTGTTTAACCCCCTAAGAATAAAATGATCCCTAGTCTCTAGAATCCATAAAAGGTTTTTGAGAATTCTTCAAAAAATCTTTTAAACTCTGAATTTTCAAACAGAAAAAAAAATACTTTAAAATCTTTGAAAAACTCTTGGGGACATTTGAAAACATTTCAAATATTTAAAACATTTCAAATCGTGAATTTAACCTCTGATACCAATAAAATTCTCATGTCACGACCCTCCAGTTGAGTAAGTAACAACTGCCACGTTACCCTAAAACATGTGTAAACCCCACACCATATTCTGAGATACCGCAAGTCATTCCAATATCCCAAACACTTTAAAAAAATAAATTTAAATTATTCTTAGTCCAACGCGGTTGTCTAACCAATTCCCAAATATTTAAATAAATTTACATGCTCAAAATGTGCTCAAAATTCACTATATAATCCAAATGTCCTAATGAAAGCAACATGATTTGCGAAAGAAATTTTTAAACAAATTAAATAAGGTTCCACACCATAAAAATAAGAATTTTACAATACTTGTCTAAGGAAAATCAAACAAGAATCTATCAAATCTAAACATAAAGAGGTGTGCAAAAATTTCTTCCACGGTTAACATAACGTAGTTCCCAGAAAAATAATAATTACGTGTCTAGTACCTATTGAAAATCACCAAAAGAAATTTCTTCAAGCCGAGACTAGTCGAAGTCAAAATCTCAAATTTAAGTTTCCTCTGAAAAATTAAAAAGAGTGGGGTGAGTATAATCATACTCAGTAGATAGAGTGCAATGACTTGTTGAACATGAATGAGGGGTGAAGGTGGTAGTGCCAAACTCAAATGTCAAATATATTCCAATGTATTAAATAAGGCCATTTGCATAAAACAATTTCAGATCAAATCTACCATGAGTCATATACTCCAAATTGATAAACAATTTAAACTTTCTTTTCAATTATTCTTGGGGTTTGTCAAATCACTATTCTACCAATGGCTATTGGTAGATTCCGCCAAAGGATTTTTTATAATTTTTTATATAAATATTTCTCTATCCCTGACATTAGCTCGGAGTTTTCGTGGGGTGCTACCACATCATTACAGCCAGTTTGAAGGGCTCTCCATCCCGGCTACCTCCATGCCTTAGCTTTAAACTAGTCTTGACCATGCCGCCCAGATAGCTTGGTCTGTGGAAGACTTAGACTATAGTCTTTTTTCCAACACTATGTTACAAGAATATTCATTACATCATTCAGAATTTGTGCTCATATACAAGGGAGAGCAAATTCATAATTTATAATCAATGTTGTATTATAACATAGTACAAACAGTTCAATGATGAATAAAAGAATCATGAATTTGTCAATAATTCAATTTGGGTACACCACAATCACAAAGTATTGTGAAACCATTTCAAAATTCATTTCACAAATCAAAATTTTAAACTTATTTATCATACATACTCAATATAGCTATGCACTCATCTTGGGAGGATGAACACTTCCAATTCACAGCTAACTCCAAGATAATCCCTTCTCGAGTTCCAATTGACTTTTTCTAAAATAATAAACATGAATTAAATGTTAAATCATACCTATGATTAAGGTTTTTGAGTTTTTCCCAACCTAGCACAAACCTTAATTTTCCCAATGCAAGAATGTGTATTCTAATTACATCATCTACATACTATTTGCATCTATATACAATTCTTATTCACAAATTTTCCCAATTTTTTCTTATTTACAACCGCTAAGTTCATGTTCTCTAATAAATCCCTTAAATCTCAATAACAAATTTAAATCCACTAATGAGGAAGTTAAATCTAAGTTTAGAAAGAAGAAATTATTTTAATTTTTTGATTGGATTGAACCCGAAATGTTGGGCTTCAAAACTCTAGATTTTCCCATTTTTTAAGCAAACCCTAAGTTTCTCCTAAAACTACCTTCACTCATAAGTTTGCTTGAGGGTTTGAGAGGTTTAAGGAGTAGGATTGAGAAGAAGGTGAGAGAGACATGAGAATCGAGAGAGAGAGTTGAGTTCAAGAGAAGAGAGTGAGTTCGAGAGAGAAAAATGAAAATGAAGGCTTGTTTAATCTTTTTTAATTGTATGAGATGAAATTTCAATTTTGTCTCTCTTTATTTTAAAGATTTGTTCAACTTTGATTGTCTCTTTTTGTTATTTCGTAACCTTTCGTACTCATGATTCAACTTGCAAATAACACACGTCAGTTTATGTGTCTAAGGTTTTCAGAGGCCAAGTTAACTCGTTGTCTACCAAGTAGGCTTGATCTTTGTTTATCGAGATCTCAAGTTGACTCGAATATAGTTTAAGTTGACTCAAATTCCTTCTTGTGTAATCACTTCTTAGTAAGTCAACTTATTTAATTTGAAGACTTATTTCTCTTAAACTTAAACCTAACGAGTTGACTCATGCTGACCACAAGTAGATTTATAGACACATAGTCTGGGAACACAAGTCGACCTGTCCCTGGGCAAGTCGACCTGTCATTAAGCAAGTCAACTTACCTATGTGCAGAGGTAAGAATTTTGAGATCTAAGTTCCTCAACTCGACTTGGCACTTGCTCAGGTTGATTTGGTGAGTTTTACATTTAACCAAAATTCAAATTTTGAGCCTAAGTTGACTTATCATGGGGTAAGTTGACTTATTATCATTTAATTGACTTCAAATAATTTTTAATTGTCCTAAGTTATTACCAAAATCTATTTTTCTCCCAACAAAATTTTATAAAACCTTCATTGATAAATTCAAATCAATTATAATTGGTTTTTCTAGGTATTTTTTACAAAAAATATTAAAAATTTAATAAAAAATTTCTATTACCGAATATTTTAGTGTCACACTGGACATGCCTTTAACTACCAAGTGGATTGAGGTGCATGGGAGTTCACATTTAGGTAGAGAGAAATCATGGAAAAGGTGGATCACGTAGCACAAAGGGTAGGAGCCCTTGAAGGTGACCACCTCAAACACTTGGGATGTGTTGATGAAATTAAGGATGAAATGATGGCAACAATATAGGATCTCCAAAAGGAGGTAGGGGAGTTGAATGCTAAGGTTGGCCTCTTGGTGCATGTGGTGGCGGGAATAGCCATAATAACTTTCAGTGGGAAATGGAGTTAGAGAACTTCTTGTTTGATGTTAAACAATACTTTTGAGTCGTGAAGATTGATGAGGACATAAAGGTGTCAACGGTTGTGTTGTATCTAGTTGGTGATGCCAAGTTGTGGGGGCACACGAAGTGTATAGAGATGGAGCAAGGTACATGAGCTATTTGCTTCTAGGAGGATTGGAAGCAAAAGTTGAAGCCTTAGTTTCTACCTAAAAATACTAAGTACAGTGTTCATTTGAAGTTATGAAATTTGAAACAAATGGGCTTGGCCCACAAGTAGGAAAAAGTTCTCGAGACTCATGTTAGACATAAGAGACATGCAAGAAAAGGACAAAATGTTCAACGGTAGGATTAAAGCCTTAGGATAAAGTAGAACTTCTACAATAGAGGTTCAAGGATTTGACAGGAGCTCAAGTAGTAGCAAAACACCTACTAAACTATACCCTGAGCCTAGTGACAAGAGTTGTAATTATTTACTATTACGTGATTTAGGTATATCAAGATTTCGGGAGAGTATACCCTAGTCGAGTGTTGTGTATAGTGTAGAACATGTATTAATCTCACGAGGATATTATGTATTACTAATTATAAAATACCTTATCTAAGTTAAACAGAATGAATCAAGATAGTAAAAATATTAAAACTATGAAAATATTAAAAATAGAAATATTGATAGACAAAAACCCTAGTTTTATAAAACCCTAGAATATCAATTTAATTTGTCTTCAATTTTTTCACACGATTGAATTCTTTCAAATCTCTTAAAGTTTATTGACTAAAGATTCATTCTTGATGATGAAAAATTTCCCTAAATTAGATTCACCCAATGGTCATACAATGAAACCCTAATTCAACTAACCAAAGCCCAATACTCATGCAATCTTGATTAGACCAAACTGCATTAAGATCAATGGAATATTTGTAATCTAGGGTTTCCCTTAAAATCCCCATACACAGAGTTAATCATCCATCGATCTCATAACCCTATATGGATTTTATTGTATTGGTAAGATTTCATGCAATCTTCTCTCGATTTCATGCATGTAATCTCAAATCATCAAATTGTAGGGTCCTTTACGAATGAAGTATTAAGTTCAACAATGAAATTTTATCAAAGAAAGAACATACCAATAAAAATTTAAGGGAAAAAAACGAATCAAACCATACTATTAATCAAAGAACAGAATTCATCGAGTCCTAAAAACAAGAAATCTAAGCAAATATGATAAAAAAATACAAGAAAAGTAAAAAAACATTACAACCCCAATGAAAATCGAGGAATCCCATCCAAGAAGACCAAAGAGGCGGCTGCTAGGGTTTCTCCTCCCTTCTTCAAGTGTAAAGGATGTCTTCTTCTTATAATCTAATTCCTAAGAGTCCTAAATGACTAAAAATTCATAGGTCTTCATAGCAGCTTAATATTTTACTTGGACTTGGGCTTTTAGAACTCTTGGGCCTTGATTTCTAGCACTGCAGTAACTTTGACTCAAATTTCGAATATCGTCTGGTTTGATCTAGCCTCTGAGATCTTCATGCGATTTGTAGGCCTTGAAGTCTTCTTTCCAACCCAATAAGAATCAAGTAAATCGGATATCGAAACAGAAAGTTATGCCCAAAATACTAATAACTGTTTGTGCAGTCCAATATCTTTAAATAATCCCAATAATCTTAAAATAAAACCAACAAAAATAATCAATGTAAAATCATAAAACAAAACCTAAAAATAGTTCTAAAAGTCATAAACAAAGCTTGAAATAAAATAAAATAAAATAAATTCAAGTGTATAAAAATATCGCTATCATCTACCAACACTAATAGGGATAATGGTGGGAAGTCTAATAAAGGTAGCAAATCCAAGAGTGAGAGAACATCAGAGGATGCTTATACTTCTAGATCCTACATGGTATCACCAAAAGGATCAACTATATATAGGAATGGGAACAAATCCATATAAAAATGTTGCTTCTTGTGCAATAGGATGCATAGGACAAGAAGGTATCCACAGGGACAAGCACCGAATGCTTTACAAGCTTCTCAATCAATAAAGAATGAGAGTTAAGAAGTTGAACCAAGAGTGGGGGCCATCCGCTATTTATGTGGTGTTAAAAGCTAAATAAGCAATAGAATGGATTCACATCCACTGAAAACATTTCAAACAAAAATAATAGAGGTATGATCAACATATAGATATGTGACCACACAACAGACAACTACGACTTGGAGATAGAGAACTAAATTTAGAAACAGCCCTTATTCGAAGTGCCACATGGGTGTCAATGAAGCTCTTGAAGTGGGAGGAATATGGAACTGTGAGAGTATTGATTGGGGAACCATCAACACAAGGGCCATGTGGTATGGTCAGAGATAAGTTATTGGCAATGGAATCCATAGGGCTATTTGAAGCACCATTCAGAGGGTCGATGGAGTTTTAGAAGAGGCAAGTTAGGGTAAGGTGCCCATCATTGTCATATATGTTTGGTAAACTGTAGAAGGTGGGAGATTTTACAAGAGGGGATTAATTAGTGAAAGGGAGGTATTTCATAAAATGGCTATCTAAAACACCATATAGAGGGTTGGTAATGCTTTAGAAGAAGCAACCTAGGGTAAGGTGCCCAGTGTTATTAAAGTTGAGTTTGTATGGTCAATTGTACAAGGAGATATACTTCATAAGGTAGGATTAGTTGTTAAAGAGGAGACACTTCACAAGGCCTCACATGTAGTTAGGTGGTAATCAAGTTTGTATACTTCAGAGGAATGTGGGGACTTGTTATGGGAACAGGTTCTTAATCAGACAAGAGGATTGATATATCAACTGTTAAGTTGATATATTGCATACCAAATGCAATAATGATTAAATATAAAAATAATTCAAAAAAGATGATCGAATATATCTCCTGCCATTCTTGATTATGACGATCCCCGACGATTGTGATAGCATTAAAATGATCCTTGGAACGTGCATAATCCTTCCAAACCCTCAATTTCACTCAATAGATGGTGTGTAGATTTTAAAATTTGGATTTAGGGATCTAATACACCAGGAGGAAGTTTATATAGGTTCTCAACGATAAAAAAAACTATTAAAACCCTATAATTGTCATTCTAAATTATTCCTGAATATTATGATAATTTAATTAAATATTTAAAATAGAAAAACAAGATTAATTGTGTTGAACTTTGAATGGGATACCAAAATCTGACAAAATGCATTCCAATTCAAATCACTTCTATTTTTTATCACATTCAATCTTTTTTCAGTTATGTTTTCCTCATTAACTTTATTTTGAATGCATTAACTCATGTGATTTGAATTTTAAAAAAAAATTCCTAATATTCTCCCACTTGGCCCAATAAACCGACTTGAAATCAAAACCAAGTCAATTTTGTATGAATAATAGAGTATATAAGTCATGGCGATAAGTCGTCTCAAAGCGAGTATCATCTCCGTATACTACAATGCATTTTATTTTCTAAGTTTATGGCGATATTTATTTTGTGAATAAACCCTACGTTTATTCAAATTCCAAACTTGATAAATTTATCTCAAGATAACAATATGCACATAACTTGATTGAGAAAATTTAACTCTGAATTTCATTTAAATAAGGTAATAAGCCCATATTTATAACATGATCTCTAAATCTACTTGGTGACATGCCTTTCGTTAAGGGATAAGCTAACATATAATTAGTGTTAATGTGTTGGATTATAACTTTATTTTCCAACACTCTTTTCCTAATAGTTAAGTACTTTATGTCGATATGTTTACTTCGACTACCACTCTTATTATTCTTAACAAAAAATGCAACAACTAAATTATAACAAAATATATATAATGGCTTAAGTACATAATATAAACTCTAAGCCTAGATATGAAACTCTTAAGCCATATCGCGTGCGACGTAGCTTCAAAACACGTCACAAACTCAACTTCCATAGTGGAGATCGCAGTCAATTTCTGTTTGATACTTCTCTACGATACAACTCCATCAGCTATCATGAATATGTAACCTGATATTGATTTTCAGGAATCAATACAATTGGCGAAATCCGAATCTGAGTACCAGACTACTTCTAGACTATCGGTTCTTCTGTAAATAAGCATGTGATTATTGGTGCCTTATAAATATCTCAACACCTTCTTTGCAGCCTTCCAATATTCCAAACTCGGATTACTTTGATACCTTCCTAACATCCCTATAGTGTGCGCTATATCAGGTCTTGTACAGACCTGTACATACATGAAACTTCCAATAACAGAAACATATTGGATGTTAGCCATCTGTTCTATTTCAAATCTATCTTAGGGCATTGGTCCAAATTGAACCTATCCCCTTTGACAATTGGAGGTATACTTGGTAAACAGTTCTTTATCTTGTATCTATTAAGCACATTATTGATGTAAGTCTCTTGAGATAGTCTCAAAATCTTTATGGAATCTATCTCGAAATATCTTTGTGCCGATGGCATAAGATAGATCACCTAAATCTTTCATCTCAAGGTTCTTAGAGAGGAACCGTTTCACCTCATATAGGATCCCCTTATACCACATATTATCCACATATAGGATAAGGAAATAAAATTTGCTCCTAACATTGAGGTATATGCATTGATCCACAATATTCTTTTCAAAACTAAATGAAATGACAACATTGTAGAATTTCAAATACTACTAACGGGAGGCTTGTTTCAACCCGTATATGGATTTCTTGAGCTTGCACACCAAATGATCACCACCACTAGAGGAGAATCCTTCAAGTTGATACATGTAAAGCTCTTCTTCTAGTTCCTTATTAAGGAAAGCCATTTTCATATCTATTTGTTGTAATTCTAGATCGAAATGTGCAACAAGCACTAGAATAATGCAATGATGCAGAGGGAATCTTTCTTAGACACCAGAAAAAATGTCACCGAGTAGTAAATTCTTTCTCTTTGGGTGAACCCTTTAACAACAAATCTAGCCTTGTATTTCTTGATATTGCCCAATGAGTCTTCTTAGTTTTGAAAACCCATTTACATCCGATAGATTTTAGCTCATCTGGCAAGTCTACAAGATCCCAAACTCCATTGCTCCTCGTGGAGTCTATCTCATCCTTCAAGGCATTCAGCCTTAAGTTCGAGTCTTTAGAACTCATAACTTGCGAAAATGTTTTTGGGTTCTCTACGGCTCTGACGTTATAGTCAACTCTTAAAAATATACTACATAGTTATCAGGTATAGTTGACATTCTTTCTCAAGTAGATCTCCTTAATGTAGGTTCAACATTCTCCATAGGAGAAGGTTGACCTACTTAATCTTGGTCAGTTGTTTGTGGAATTTCTTGGTTGTCACCCATACTCTGATTTGTGTCCATAGGTACTTGAGAGTCATTTTGTATGACAATTAATTTGGTACTTGAATTTGATGGGATACTTGATAGGTCTCTTTCAAGAGTTAACTCTCAAAAGTTATCTTTTCCACTGACCAAGTCATTCTCTACAAATTTAGTATTTCTAGATTCCACAATCTAGTTTGGTTGGATGGACAATAAAACTGGTATCTTTTGAACTTTTCGGCATAACCGACAAAGAATCTACTTACGGTCCTTGGATCTAGTTTCCTTTTTCATGGATTGTAAACTCTTATCTTTGTAGGACAACTCCAAATGCATACATGTCTTAAATTACAAGAATTTAGTCAATTTGGAGTTAACCATCATACTTCTAACCAAATCAAGTAAGGTACTGCTCCTTTCAGCTACCATATTCTGGTCAGGTGAACCAGACATGGTATATTGGCAACAATCTGATTTTCCTGAAGCAACTTTGCAAATGAATCTGGTGCTTATCCATCCTCTGTATACCTTTCATAGTATTCTCCATCTTTATTTGATCTCATAATTTTTATTTGCTTATCGCATTGTTTCTCTACTTCTGCCTTAAATTTTAAAGGTATCCAATGTCTTGTCCATATGGCAAAGGATATACAGATATATATATCGTGAATAGTCATCTATAAATTAGATGAAATAACTATGATCATACGAATTTGTTCCTGGAGTACAAATGTCTATTTGTATAATCTCTTGCAATTCTGAACTCTTCTAGCACCTTTTTGAGTCTTGTTGGTCTGCTTTCTCTTAATGCAGTTTACATAAGTTTCAAAATTACTAAAGTCTAGAATATCAAGTACCCTATCCTTTACCAATTTTTTTATTCTTTTTATGAAGATGTGTCATAATCTCCGATGTCACAACATGGAAGAATTTTTCTCAATGACAATTATTTTAACCCTTGTATGTGTTACATTCATGCAAGCATTATCTTGTAAAGTAATAATATATAATCCATCTAATAATGGATAAAAACCGATGACATTTGAAATATGAAATAATGTCATTTTATTACTAAATTGGAAAGAGTAATTGAATTGTACAAGTTTTGAAATGGAAATTAACTTCCCAGAAAACTTAAGTACATAAAATACTCTCTTCAATTTCAAGACATGTCCGCTCGCAAATATGAGTTCGCAATCTCCAATGGCTTTTACTTGTGGCCCATCATATTGCTTGAATAAATAAGAATAAGTTGTTACGATCCATTAGTTTCCTTAGCTTTTACAAGCCCTGTAACACATTCGTAATGTAGATGGTATCCACCATGTGTCATGAGAAATCTTAGTTATGTAAGATTTATAACAAACTAATGAAATTTATATACCTTTGTTCTCAAGCCATCACTTATACTTGGTACAATCCTGCTTCATGTGTCTTTTCTTTTTATAGAAAAAATACTTTGACTCTTTCCTTATATCCGCTTTTAATATTGTGTCCTTTTGGTTTGGTTTGAACTTGTCATTCTTCTTTCCTTGTACTGCCACATGTGTACTAATAGAATTTTGTTTCATCTCCATCAGTAGTTTTCCTTCCTCCTATACACACATGGCCATCAATTCATTGATGGACCATTTCTTCTTATGTGTGTTATAGATCTTAAAAGGACCATAAGGTTGAGGGAAAGAGTTCAAAATAAAGTAAATAAGGAAGGATTCAGACATCTCAATCTCTAGATTTTTTAGTTAAGCCACAATATCCTGCATCTGCATATTGTGCTCGCACACACCGTGGACAGTACTCAGCCTCATGGAAGATAATTGTATAATTAGGGTACTGGTTAAAGATTTCTCCGATTCGTAAATTGCTCATCTATAGCTTTAAGAAGAGTACAGACATTGATACTTAGACGACTAGATTGCTCCTATTTTTCATAAAGAACCTCTTTGTCTATAGAGATAGTATCAGTCACCGAAAGTAGCTCGTCCTTTCGTATAGTATAATCAGTATCTAAGTAGACCAAATGGAAAAGTACAATTTCCCTACATTTCTTATAATCGCTCCGTGAAAAATCAGATTTCAAATTTATAGTTTGGACTACTGCAAAATAAATAAATATGGTAACAAATTATATGTGAAGCATTTAATATATGTCTACCAATGCAAACATATAAAAATAAATCTATGACATAAAAATTGCATGTGGGTTAAATTTCTAATTCTATTAGATTTATTTAACTTTATGATAAGATTTATAAAAAATAAATCATTTCCCAATATTTTGTGGATTAATTGAAAAACTACCAATAGTCAGTCTTTTCTTAATCACTTTAACATTTTCTACTTAGCCTTATAAGATAATTTTTCTAGTACATCAAGTTGGTGGTGGATCACATAAAACCGCTTCAAAATCAACTAGGCTTAAACTTATTTTCATTTTTTTAATAGAATCAACTTAAACATGTACTAAATTAACCGAATTTATAATATTATATAGAAAAGAGATTTCAACTAAGTAAACTACTATTGAAAATAACTATTTTGATATCTTATATCTCATTTTATTATTTTTATACAACAAAAATTCCTTTGGGATAAAATGCATTACATAGAAATAATTTTCCTAACAAATTTATTCTTTTTCCTAATGTGATCATATTTTTATATAAATTTTTTTATTTAATCGTGACTACTGTGGGTAAACGTTAGTTAATTTTAAAAATTATATTGATCACAAGAATAATAATATTAATTAATTTTGCTATGCTAAGGTGTATAAAATAAAAATGTAAAAAAATGACATAATGGTGATAAAATTATGCGAGTTGGCAAATAGCGCATAGGGGATGTGGGGTTTTACACATGTTAATGGGTAGAATGGTAATAAAAGGGATGCCGTAGAATGTGATAGACTGAAAGTGAATTGAAGAAGAAGAAGAAAGAGAGAATCGCAAAGAGAAAGAAAGAAGAAAGAGAGAGAGAGAGAGGATGAAAATAGTGATATCATTTATATTCCTGTGTATTCAATTTTTTATATATTTTTTTTATACAATTCTCCATTTAGTTGTCTAACTGAATCAAACTAATACAACTTAATCAACAACCTAACTAAAAATGGTTGCAATTGAATTAACAAAATTAATAACCGGTAACCGTTGCTTTCAAAACTCCAGGGTTGCTTGCTACATCTAGTTTCTCCTTGGTAAAGTCTAATTTGTCATACTAAAACCATAATTAATATATAGAGAATAATAAATTATCTAACATCTAAATAATTTTTTAGAATTCACTTTCCTAATTAATTTAGAATCATGGAGATTTAATAAAAAGCTCCCTCCTCTAATTGAGTATGTGGGTAGATCTAAAACATAATAATACTAAATATATGAGGATGGATATTTATGTTAATACTAAATTTACTCATATTTTTACTTCAAAATTTAAATTAAAAAAAGAGTTGAAATTTAACCTAGCAATAAAATGTTCAGACTTAATTAAATTAATCAAAAAGCTGATGATTGAACTTCAGCTCGGCTTATTTAGTATTATAAAATGAGTAAAAGTGAATTTTATTCAACTTAAATTTGAGCTCTATTTGAATAAATTATTTAATGGTTTGGCATTTATAGTCCTTTTGTATTGATTTGAACCATCTTTGATTGCAAAACTTTTTAAGGTATTTATCATGCCCATGAATTAACTATGACGTCCGGATGCCTTACTTTCATTTCGAATATCATTTTTTTTTATTTAATATTAATACAAAAAAGGCATCTATATACTTATACACGTGTTCATATAAATTTTGTAATGGAATGTTTAGGCGAAATGGAGCACAACTCGAAGGGCGTCTCCATTCCACGTGCAAGTTCGGGATTGCGGTCGGGGGGCAGTCCAAATCAGACATCCACTTCCTAAACTCCCCTTTAATTCTTATACTTTCCATTATTTACAGAAGTGCCACTCACTATCCTGGTGGACCGTTGATTTCGTCTACCAAATTATCAAGTAAAGCACTCGTATTAGAATAAAAATAATTTACAAAAAAAAAAAATAATATTATGACATGACATGACATGACATGACATGACATGACATGACATGTGTAACTCAATGATCTCTCTCACACCCTTCTTATGCTTTCTTCACTAATGAATTAACAAGATATACCTAAATGCATAAAGTATCATTGAATTAATTATTGCAAAACACACACTGTTACAAGAGCAAAAGATGATCAGTAGTGAACATAACATGCTAATTTAGAGTTAATTTGCAAACAATGGAGGAATATAGTGGTAAGTTTAAAGTCACGGAAAAGAAAGGTTAATTTTCAATTGGTACAAGTTAAATGGACTTATCTCTATTTTTAATATCAGCTAACAAATATAAAATTTAAAACCAAATACAATAAAACACCTCTTCTCATCATTCATCATTGCTTCAGCATATCACGTGCTAAATTTATGTTAAGGTTTCTGAATTTTGTGACCCCAGATCGTACCACATCATACCTCCAGCACACCCCACCCCACCCCCACCCCCTCTGTTAAACGGAGAATGCCAATAAACGAAGGATACGGTGGCATTTTAGTAATCCGGACCAAGTAAAGTAGTAGGCTGACTCGACTTATGCCAGTGAAACTTCCGCTTTTTCTTTCCTTTTTCTCCTTCTCTCTCTCCATTTCCACTGCCTTTTTCAATTCAACAATTTCTCTCTTAAGTAATCAAAGAAGATAACAGATTCGCTCTCTCGGCATCACAGACGAATATGGATCGGAAATCGGGGGCATACATGAAGAGAAGCGCTTCGGAAATGGCTCTCCAAGAGTGTATCCGACGACATAGCGTTCCTGACAACGGCAACTCCATTCCCGAAGAAGAAGACAAACTCATTGAAACCATGCCTCATCCTCAAACTCAAAACAGAGACAGAAATTTGGTCGAAACTCATGTCTTCGTCGACGATGAAGACAACGACGACGACGACGACGACAAATGCTTTGCCGATATCTCCGCTGCTGATCTTAGCTTCGTCTTCAGAAATCATCGGGTCAGCTCTCTCTCTCTCTCTCTCTCTCTCTCTCTCTCATGCCGTAAGCTACACCGGTAGCAATTCGGTCGTGTCTGGTGGGCATCGTCACGTGCAGGTCACGTGAGACCGACCATTGAATTTTGATTTAAAAAAAATAATAATATCCTAATAATAATTATGGGTTGGCGTTAGGTTTGGACTTTGGTAGTATGTAACTTGTGAAATGCAATCATATCCGTCCAAAATAAATGATTTTTCCGTTGCGATCACTGGTTATTTTGCCACGTAGCGATAGAAAGGAGGGGGACACGTCAGCTATACTGAGAGAGACGCTGGCTACTAACTAACAAAAGGGCTGATGTGGAATTGGCTGCATTCAGGTTTGCTCTGATGGTTACAGCCAATAAAAAAGTTTTGATCACTTTGGGTTCAAGCTATTCATGGCTCAATTTTGGAAATTATGTTAATTAATATGAGATGAGGTGACAAGATATCCCTCCCAAGACGTAAAAGTAATATAATTAACATGGGGAAGAAATTTATACTGCTGCTCAAATGTGATTATTACCATTCATTGGCTTATGGTTATGAGTAAGATTGTTTGAGAATTGCCGGAAGGTGTCCGGTACTAAGAATAATAATAATAAAGTTGAAGTGCAATTTTGATGTAGCGTTAAGACCAACCCTACCGGTGACATCTGTTATGTTCGGCGGTTCAGAAGGGGCAGTGGTGGCTGCCTAGATTAGTCAAGGGTTCTTCTATTCTGATGAGGTTGGAGAAGCGGTACCTGCTCCTCAAGTTGCTCTGCTGGCTACAAGTTGGGGCATCAGAAAGATTTGGTTTGAGAGTGATGCACCGAATATATAGCTAAAAGACCTAGTAATTGGGATATCCAACCGAATTGGATAGTCCAGACCATGTTCTCTTCTGCAAAGAGTAGCTCTAGGTGCTTTAGATAACTGGAAAGTGCCTTTCTCAATAGCCTGTTTGTTCTGCGAATTCATATTGGATAGTATCCTTGCTGTGCTTTGCTGGCGTTGGAGGGCCACTGGTTTTTGTAATTTTGGTGTCATTACTAAAATTTTGTCTTTTTTTAAAAAAAAAAAAAAAAAAGAAGAAGAAGAAAAGGTCTGTAATGAATGTTTTGTCTACATGGCTTCGGACATGGAAATGGCTTTCATTTTAGACATGTAAGAGTAGTGTCAATAAAAATTATGGTATGAAGAGTGGGAATTAAGGTTGGTCTCCACCTAAAAAACATAATGAGCCAACCTTTCAATGGGTCCCACAGTATTTGGACCAGATTAGTTGGACAAAACCCAGAGATCGGTTGGTGAAAACCAAATAAATAAATAAATAAATAAATAAATAAATAAATAAATGTATTTGCTGATTTAAGATCTAGGGAGAGCCAGGAATTGAGAAGGATATGAAGTATTGGTCTAAGAAGATCGGTAGAACTTGAAGTAATTTTGGGATCTTATGGAGACAAAAAGTTCAAGCTGGTAAAAGAAAAGATTTTTGAATATCTACAAGCAATATTGAGTGATTTGACGAAGAAAGATTTGATTAAAAAATTAAACACATTAGGAAAATATCAAGATAAGGTGCAATTTAGAATATCCTAAGAACCATAGATTTAGCTAGTTTGGCCATGTTCAAAGGTGTCTTTGCAAGGAGTCCTTGATATGCACTATAATGAAATGTGACAATCCAACTCAAAAGGGGTCTTATAAACATGAAAGATGTAACATCTAAGTCAGTGTCATATTACCAAGCCTCAACAATGGGTAAAAGATTTGATTGAGTTAGAGTAACAAGAAAATGATTGCATTAGAATTGCATAGTGTTGAACTTTTCTATTTTAACAACACATAAATAAAAAAGGTTGTAAATTGGGGTTTTTCCAGAGTTCCATCTCTCCATCAAGAAAGATGCTTGTTCATCAGACGTGTGGGGACATATATAATTTTAAGGTTTTTTTTTTTTTTTTTGAGTTTTATTATATGGCAGCTGTAGACTACCAATGAAGAAAGGGATTTTTTTTTTTCCTTGCTCAAAGGAGATTGAGCCTAGAAAATGTTGAAGTTAATGTTCCTGATAAATTTAAGATAAAAGCGCTAATTCCTTTGTATCTCCCTACTACTTGCACTTGAGAATTACCTAGTGAAGTTTAAATTCAACTTTTTTGGGGGGGGGGAAGGGAAGTTTGTTATCCTATTTTGTAGAAACATCCTTATTCCCTATTTATGCTTCAACATGTTTAGGTTGCTCTTTGTAGAAGGTGTTAGACAATGTTGATATGGTGTCTATTAAATTTAGGGAAGAGTTTTAAAACTGGTTTGAGTTTTCCTCCAGTTAAAGTGACAAAAGGCTGCCAGTAATCAGTTTTTCTTCATGAATTGAATAAATGCCTCTTGTTGTCTCATAATCTTGCTAGTGGGTGTGGGTAGAGTCCTTTTGAAATACATCAAACTTGTCTCTTTTGCCATTTCAATCACTTGATGCACAGTGAAAACAAAGGATTTTTTGTTTACCTTGCTCAATTTATCTTTCCAACACATGCACATGCTGTTTGTCTATGTGCCATGACCTTACATTGTTTCTCACTCTTTTTTGAATGATCCTTCGGTTTTGTATTTATTTTGTTAAGAATCCTTTCTTCATCTTGCTTTCTGTTTTGAATATTGTGAACTTCCTCTTGGGAATAATATGCACATTAACTCTAGACAATAAAAATAAGCCTTCCGGTATCGAGTTTTTTGGTATATGTTTATAGGTTCAAATAATGTCAATTCGAAGCTAGCCCACTCCCTGCCACTCCTGGTGCAATGCAGTTGGGTCATGTGAAATGGAGTGGTGTGGAAACGGCATTACTGGCCTACCCAATTATATAAACAGATTAAAATATTTTCACATCACCTTTTATTGCATACATTGGTTGTTATGTGTTTCAAGAAGGCTGCCATTTTTATGGTAATTATTATCTAAATTCTGATTGCAAGTCGAGTGTACAGTGTAAACTCTCTACCCAAGTTTGTTGTCTCTTTAGTGAGTTATTCCATTCCTGTGCCTTGAGTTGGTACTCAACTGAAAAATGTGCTGTTATCTCTCATGTATAGGGATCCAGCATCATCTGTTACCAATAACAAGCAAGAGGTTATTGATTCTGCCTTCGGATCTTAATTTAAAGAATTGCAGAGCTTTTTTTTTTTTTTTTTGGCTCAAATGCATTTGCTAGCCTATTTTATGAAATTATAAAAGAGCATTCAGTCTGCCATGAGAATAATGAATTGATGGCATCAGAGCAAAAAAATTCACAAGTTAATAGGCCTCGTTCATAAGCAAAGAACATGCTACTACCCTTTAGCGGACTGTGGTGAGTGATCTAGGAGAGGCTGAAATAGTATAGTTGAGTTTATAAAGAAAATTGTCAAACTTTTGAGAAGGCAACTATGTATTTTTCAACAGGGGCTAACTTGTAATACATTAGATTTTGAAGGGGAATAAGTGCATTTTTTCTTTTTTTTTTTTGGGGGTTGGGGCATGGTCCCTCCAAGAGTCCACTAGGTTCTGACCCTGCTGTTACCTCATCTACGAATGTGTCATTGCGTCTTTTATTATCTGATCCACTCATTCTTTTTAACGTATTGGTGAGATACGTTGAGAGCCAACATTATTATTTTCCCAGCCTGAAATGGCTTTTATGCCTTAAAAGCACAACTCTATTCATCATAATCTTGTAGTGGCTCTTAAAATCCCATCCAATGTTTTATAGCTGTCACAATTTTACAGCTTACATATACTTGATTTAGCATCGGTTTATTGATTGTTATTTATTCCCATGTCTTTTATGATTTGTTTCATTTACCTCGTTAGTGTAAATATCATTTGTTCTTGTTTTCTTGTATGCAGGACATCATCAACAGCTTTTCTAATTCTGGTGGACTGGCAGAATCCCTTCTGTGGCATCAGAATGTTACTACCAGGAAATCAATTGTCTCTGCAACCATTGATTCGCAGTCATCAATATGTGGTATGAACCAAGTCATTTATGGTTTTACAATTGCTGGTCCAATTTGAGCAAGGTTTCCAACAGTCTCTCCTTTTTAGAATCAACTAGTAAAGTTATGTTTGACTTGCTTGTTTGGCAAATGGTCAGTTGACAGTCCATGCTCAGCTCAGAAACCAAATGGAGGAGATGATCACGCTAGTGGAGGTGGTAGTGATTCTTCACAGGAGCAATCTGATGATGAAGACCGAGAGATTGAAGCTGGTCCATGTGAGCAAAGTACAGACCCAGTTGATCTGAAGCGCATCCGGAGGTATATTACTGTCTAAAGATGGTAGTAAATTTATTCCTGGTTCAAATACATGATATTGTTGTGTTACAGAATGGTTTCTAATCGAGAGTCTGCAAGACGATCAAGACGAAGAAAGCAAAGGCATTTGGCAGATCTTGAGTCCCAGGTAATTAAAGGGAATACAACATGCACTATGTTGGCTGCCAGAATGATGAGACACATGCAAATAGGAAATTACAATAGTACTCCTATTTGAAGTTCTTGCTGAAAACGAAGTTGCCTTCATGTTGTCTTTAAAACTAGTGGAAAGAAATCTTGATGCACCTCAACTTCCTGATTTATTCTGCTCAGAAGATGTGATAATGCTTTCTTGTTTCTTCTGAGTTCGCTTCTTTGGTACTCAGGTAGAACAACTGAGAGGAGAAAACTCAACTCTGTACAAGCAGCTGACAGACGCGACCCAGCAGTTTAAAGATGCTTCTTTTAGTAATCGTGTACTCAGATCAGATGTAGAAGCTCTGAGAGCCAAGGTTAGTATCTTCCTTGTTTTACTCGAGATTTAAATTCTTGCACTTGCTTGTTTAGAATTGATGATGGAAATAGAGTGTTAAGTATGAGAGCATAGATTGTAGTTTCAATGGGGACAATTTCAAAAATTCGTGCAGCTTGCAGGTTTTGCGAATTAGTTTCCATCATAGCTGCAAACTCCATTTCCATAGTAATTTGAACAAAATTTTGACAGTATTCATCCCCTATTGCAGTTGTGTTGCAGTTCTGATTCCCCTAGGATGGTTATTGTTTAGCTTAAGACATTGCTTTTCCTTGTATGTCATTGGTGAGAAACTATTTATCTGTTCAAATGTATTGCCAGACTATTAGAATGTAAAGATGAAGACTACAATTGTAGGACACACAAATTATTGTCGACAGAAGTGTGTGGTTTTGTCAACAGAACAAATACTTGTTTGTTAAAGCTAATTTATACCTGGATGTCTGCATATCCTAATGGAACCTATTTGTTAATTATAGGTGAAGTTAGCTGAAGACACGGTTGCACGTGGATCTTTAACATGTAGTTTAAACTTTCTCCTTCAAAGCCACTTGAATTCCTCCCAACTACCTAACACTCAAAATGTGTGCCGGGCAGCAAATGTCTCTCCAACGATCACTGTCCATGGAGAAGATCCTTCATATGCTGGACTACCAATTTCAGGGCAGAATTCAGCACCTGGACTTGAAAATGGGGATACTTCGAACAACAATGTGGAAAACAACATTCTGAGTGATGCAGTGAGCTGCGGTTCTTCTACACCCTGGCATTGGGACTCTCAAGTCTCTCCAATCTCCAAGTAGATAAGCCTTCTTTCTATGGCAATATCTATATTCCGAGGATTCTGATTGTTTCAAAGAATGCCTCGTTTATTTGTCAGTCCCTAGTATTGTTTTGAACTACCAAGGTGTGTGTTGATGCCGAAATGCTGAAATCATGACTTGTGTAATCATGACTTATGCAACATTTGATGGTCAGCCATTTCCTTATGCATTGATTCTGGTCTGTCTCTCCTGAGTGTTAAGTCATTGTGAGCTTGCTCGTGGTGGTGAGAGTATGTCTGCGATATACCTATCATCTCAAGCTTGCAAATCATGTAGTTTAAAATCTCATGCTAGTTTTTCCTTGATAGATGCATGGTTTACTTGAATTTTTGTCGACTCTAGATCCCAAGGATCGGCAGTGACAGTTGCTTTGGGCTTAATTTTGGACATGTTTCACATTGTAATCTCTTGTATTGATGTACCACTATCTAGGTAATTGTCTTCGGACAGTCTTTTGAGATATTCTACAGCTTTCAAGTGTGCGACAACCCTAAAACATTTGGTGTGAGAGATCAGGTATGTTTTTGGGATTTGGGTTGAGAGCTCTATAGAGTGTTCTTTTGTAATCTATTGCTATATTTTTTTTTCCTCATAGTATATCATTCTCTATCATCTCTGCCCATGGTCATAGGCTTTTAAGAGTTGAACCACGTTAAATCGCTTATATTCACAAGTTTGTTCTTTTGATTTTCTTTTCTCCCTTTTTTCTTTTGATTATTTGATTTATTAACAAATTTTGGGCTGCACTTACATATTCACAACAAATTGGTCTCAAAGCTTAGGAATTTGAATTAATTAGGATCTCATGATGGCTTCACCTTTATTGATAAAAGTATGAGTTTGAAAATGAGAAGTTTTTTGTGGTAAATCAAAGTGCGTGCTTTGCTTGTGCCGCAAGAACTATATAAAGTATTGAGAGAGAGAGATTATCTGCCATGAGAGATGCTAGTAGAGCAAAACGAGGATCTCTTAACAGCACACAGTGCTAACCTGTTGGCACTTTCAGATGAGGTTCTAGGTGAAGCTGCAAAGGAGGACTAGGTAGCCGATATGGCTCAAACCGGAGAGCATATGCATGATGAAATGCCTAACAAATTGGCTTTATCTAAAGCAAGATTGTACACACTAAGGCTAGAAGAAATGTTTGATTGTGTCATGAAAACACTAGAAGTTCGTCATGTTTTAGAGATGAAAAAGAATCTTATATCCTTGATCTCTTTGATTAAAAAGGTTGTAGATACTTTGGCAAGAACGGTACCTTGAAGGTGTTCAAGGGTGCCCTAGTAGTAGTAAGTTATCTGACAGTGTTTACCACTTCTTCGGAAGCACAGTTTTTGTGACTGTTGTGTGCTCATTTGTAAATTCTAATGATAAGGTTACGCGGTCATGGCACATGAGGTTGGGTCATGTGAATGAGAGTGGCATTATAGAGCTGAGCAAGCATGGCTTGTTGTGCAGTTAAAAAACTAAAAAGTTAGATTTCTGTGAGCACTGCCTCCATGGGAAACAATGTAAGGTTCGGTACAGTAGTTCATCAAACCAAGTGGACAATAGATTATATCCATTTAGATGTCGGGTCATATGAGTGAGAAGATGAGTCATTTTGCATAATCTCTTTAACGACATTTGTGATTTATAACTTTTGAACAAGGCAATCACTAACTTGAGAGATCATGTTCTTACATTTGGAGAAGTGAATTTCATGGTAAAAGTGAGTAATTTGACTAACGAGAATGAGTGCATGGTCATTTGCTTGAAGTTAACAAAATTTATTATCGATGTCATAGTGGTGCTTATAATCATTTGAAAAAATTTACTAGTAAAGGGGTTATATGACACGTTATGCTAGGTGTCAATGAAGCTTATCAAAGTTAAGTGTAGTTTGGTAATATTACGCTAGGTGTTATGAAAAGTATTCCTTGAATGATATTATAATATAGATATTATTTTGTCATTATCGTTTGGTGGTGAATCCAAAAAGGTCACATATATATAAAAGAGTAACCAACAATCAAATAAGAATTATATTCTCATATTATAATTTGTAAGTCTTGAATTATAAAGTTTTTAGTATAACCTAAAATCAAGATCACAAAATCCAAGTTTTAATTAATATGTGAAACTGATTCGGAGCTTAATGATGAGAAAAAAATTTATATTCTGAAAGGAATTTCGAAATATAGATTGGACGTTTACATTTGAACAAAGTGTTTTTTCAAATTTATAATAAAATTTTGAAATTAAAGAAATTTAGAAAATTTTGTATTTTTAAAGATTAAATATATATTATTACTCATATGGGATGCCCCGTTACCACCATGTGGCAAGGCCATGCGATGGTGGCAGCCATGTGGCACGCTAGTTCGTGGCCACACGCTTCGCGTGGCCAACATGCTCACCTGGAAGATGGGCCAAGAGCCATCTCCTCCTTCTCTCTCTCTCTCTCTCTATGTTTTGGAGGCCAACTACTTGGAAAGCAAGCTGGCCTCCCTCTTCCGTGCTTTATAAACTGACCCCTTCTCAGATATTGAGAAACACACGAGAAGTTTTAGAAAGAAGATAATTATTCCATAGAGTAAAGGAAAGTGAGATTCTTTTAGGAATTCTCTTAACTGAGTAAAAAAAAAAAAAAAAAAAAAAAAAACACATTTGAGAGAGTTTTTGCAGTTCCATGGCTGTTCAAATCTCTTGGTTCGTATGGAGGGACTAAAGGTTTCACAACTAGGGAGGTAGTTCGGACGGCCAAAAAAGTTTTGGTTTTTCACTTAAGGTATTTATATTATAACTCCTTATTTAATTTATGAATATGTCATTTATGTTCTTTATTTTTCATATGTTGTTTCTAACTTTGTTATATTAAATTTCTAATTATACTTAAATTGGATCAAAATTAATGAATATGTATTATTGATCTAGAATTATGATAGAAAAAATTTATTTTCCATCCATATTTTTGGATGCTAACCCATTATAAACCTAAAAAGATATATTTTCTTATCGTTGTTTAGTAAGTATCAACAACAAGAAAAATCAGATTCTCGGATCTAAATTAACCTAAAGTTACTAATATGAAATCCAAGTTCCAATCTATAACTCAATATCATTCATAAATTATTGTTTAGAAAGAAAGTTTCTATTTTGAAAAGTTTCCACGTGGAAAGCGATTAGGCTATAAATTTTGAAAATAGAGTTTCTTCAACATTATAAAATTTTCTTTTTTTTTAAAAAAAAAAAAAAAGGAAATATGAAGAAAATTTCTTAATTTTGAAAAATGAAAAAAATGGCATGGTATGCCACGTGGTAATACTAGTTACATGGCATGCTAAGATTGCCTTAACATGCCACGTATTAACATACGGGCTAGGCCTTAGCTGAATACTTACAGCTAATCGCAAGCATGGCCTGTACGCCCAACGTGCCGAGTGTTTGGACTCGACAATCTGAGAGCGCTAGCTAGTAGTGCGGAAGTGTATTTGTTGTGCGATATTTGAGAATAAAGAAATTGTGCGACAAAATTGTAAGCAATGAGCAATGAATCATTGAATGCAACCAAAAGCTTTATTAACTTGTAAGAGTGAGTATACTTGCTTGTGAGGGGACTCATAAGCTACATCAAAGATGGAGTCTCTTTCTCTAGTCACGAATCCTTGGCCCCCTAAAGAGCTTCTTAAGCACTTATAGGTCTAGTAGGAGAAAACATTAAAATATTTGAGAAGCTGTATGGGGCTTATTCGGAGCTATGGATTTTTTTCTCACCGTCAAAATTTGTACAATGTTACAGCAAGTTATGGTGCACGCCATAATTTGTTCCCAGATTTTTACAAGCTCTCCTCAGCCCTTTTAAAAATTACCTGAAATAAAATATTGCCAAAAATAGAAAGTGGCTAAATACTTGGCTTTAGTACTTACTATTACAAAGTTCTACTCCTAAATAGCCTAAGTCTTGAGTTTTGGGACGAAATTTTTTGTATATGAGGCGTAATTGTTTGTCAAAGTTGGTGTGAAAACTGTACACCGTGATATTCTCCCCCACTCAACTTGTTGGCATCCTCGATAACAAGGCCTGGATGGTGTCAGACCTCAAGCACTACTATCTTCAAAGCAGATGTTGTCACTCCTGTTCTCCCCCACAAATCACTGCTCCATGGCTCTTCTCTTCTGTTGGGTACTGTTAATATAATCTCCTCACTGACTTTTCTATTTGATTAGAAGTGATGCGTGAAGTAAATATGTTTGGTACTATCAATGTGATCTCTACTTCTATCGGGTACTGTCAATATGCTTGGTACCCAATATGATCTCCTCTTCTCTTCAAAGCAAAGTGATGCGCAAAGTTGAATCTTGGATGTTGTTAGAGGTTTGACTTCTGCCCCAACCCTATTGGTCATTGGTGTTGGTTCTCCAAACTTTGCTGACTCGTCATGCAATAGTATCCACTTCTAAGGTGCGAACTGCATAAGTACTCGATCACCGTCCCTATACACCCGTGGTTTTTGACTCCATAACTTAATACGACACTCACCTAATTGTCTTTGGAACCTATCAAATAAAGAAACACATATAGTCCCCACTGCTATCAAGAACCCATCTTTAATATGGTATTGTGGACAAGTCTTCCCCAATTGTACTCGTACCACCTCCTTCGTGGTGCATTCCACCTTTAGGGCTTTCTTTAAGGCAAACTCTATTGTGCCTACTCCCACTACAAGGCTTGGCCACATCTGGTGTCGTAATCATTGGGTCCCTCTCCCCAACTTGCGCCCCCCTCGAACGTGTTATTTTCCTCAACCAACTTGATCAGCGGTTCAATGTTCTCTTATGGTAACTCTTGCCCCGTTCCATAACTCTCGAGATATGATTTAGCCCCTTAATGTGCCAACTAACACTATCCCATGCAAGGGAATCTCCCTCCATCCTCTGATGAAATTTGATATATTGAGCCCTCTAGCCTCACTAGATGCTCCCTCCCACAATGAGTCACCAGATTCCTCTAAAATATGTAAATTTGATTACCACCAAACTGTGTCAGGTCCTGTGAAGTTTCTCTCTTTCAACAACCGATCCCACCTTGTGAAGCACATCTCATTGCATAATTGACAAGGCAAGTTTGATAACATTAGGTGTGTCACGCCCCAAATCCACCCCCTCACCCGAGCTTCATTGGCGACGGAGTGCTTGGTTTTCACCGGGGCTCAATCACTTTACATGATATGGAAGTCATAATAAAATGATAGATTTTTCATTTATTTTAATCACTATATATTACAGAAAGTCTTTTAAACAAGATAAAATAGCAGAATTTCTATACTAAAGATGTTAACCAATACAAATTTATCCCTATCCATTAATCTTTCTCGGCCTTTGTTCCTAGTTTAATAGTCCAGTAAGGTCCGTATGTGTATGTGTAGAAAAATTCAATATAAAAATTATATGATAATGGTCTTATAGATTTTTTTTTTTTTGAGAAATCTTTATATGCAACAACATGCATATTTGAATAATAATAGTAATATAATCAGTACAAAAACAGTTTATTTTCGTCTTATTTCTCCAAAAGAATAGACTCATTATCTCTCCCAAGAGGTCCAATTCTGAAAAGACCTAACAGTCTCCCCTATATTATGTGGACAAACCTCCTATCCACAATAATGAGGTGCTACCGGTATGTGTTTTGATATTCGACAAAATCTTTATTTGCTCGAATTATCTCCATATATAGTTGTTTATATAACAATCACAATCACATACATTGATGTAACAGTAGGAAATCATGGTAACAGTAATAAATTATGATAGCATTAGAAAATCATGGTATTAGTAATAACTCACGGTAGTAATTCAAGAAATCAACGGTTAATTATGATAATTATAGAAAATCATAATGGTTTTATATATTATAGATATAAAATATAGAAAACTCTTACCTTAAAGAATTGTCTTTAATCAAGAAACTTACTTTGTCTACTCCTTTTCTCTTGTAGCAGTCTTCTCTCTTTCTCTTTCTTTTTCTTCCTTTCTCTCTCTCTTTCTTTCTTTTCTCTCTCTCTCTTCCTTTCTCCCTCTTCGCCGAATTTGATGGTTTTGAAATGAAGGGGATGGGGTATTTATAGGTAAAGGAAGGCAATGGATAGTTGTCTAGTGTTAGGACACTTCTTTATCACCTAAGGGCTTTATTCTTGATGCCAACCACTTGTCCTTTCATGTGTTAACTATAGAAAGCACATATCTTTATTGGTGTTGTCTCTTCTTTGGTCAGTGGTTGCATGTTTATTACATATTGGATCTGGTTGAGTGGTTTGGTCACTTTATTTCTGTGTAATGTCATTAAGTAAATATACATTTACTTAAAAATTACATGTAAATAAGAAAATACCCCCATTCGGATTCAATAAAAATAATTTCAGAATCTAATTTTTTAAAAATAAAAAGTCAACTCTCATTTTCAAGAACAAAACTCGAAACAGCTAAATTTGTTGGCTCCTGTTTGGAGGCTAATGGCTTAGAAAAAATTTAGAAAAATAGGTTTTTCCCTATTTGATATATAAGGAACAATTATCGAGATTTTTCCTCATTGTCTTTCAAATATTTCAGAAACCTCATTTTTAGGGTATTTAGTTTCCAGAGAGTTGGTCAAATCTAAGTTTTTAACATTCTAAGTATTTGATTTCATATCTAATTCCTACATTTTACGTAACATCGTCATTTTATCATTAATAATAAGTTATTTCTTACAATTGAATTGAGGTATGTGACAAGGTACCTTACCCGAACTTGCTTCCTCTAAAACAACACAGACCCTCTAGACAATGTTTTGGATAACCATCTTGCAAAGTATCCCTCCTTCACTAATTGATCCCTTTTTGTGAAACCTCTCTCCTTCAACAGTTTTCAAAGTATATTCGATGACATTGATTACCTTATGCTAACTTGCTTCCTTTGAAACTCCACTAACACTTTGATTGGTACTTCAAATAGCTTTGTGGATCTCGTTGCCAATGTCTCATCCCTGACCATACCACATGGCCCTCATGTTGATGGTTCCCCAATTAACACTATAGCATCCCCATGTTCTAATGCTCCATGTTCTAATGCTCCTTGTGCCACTCCGTTTATAGTCTTTTCTCTAGGACAAACTATTATGTTATGACTTAAGTTCTCTAACTACAAGTCACAGCAGTATAATGTGTGGTGACATTCCCTTGTACTGACCATTGTATATCTCTTGTCCCTATTTGATTTGAATTTAGCAGAAGGTGGTCCCTTCTACTGCTTGGCTATCTTTCTAATACCACATGGATAGTGGACGGCCCTTACTCTTCATACAACTTCTTCGCTCTCATCCTCTAATAATGGAGAAGCTTGTAAAGCATTCAATGCTTGTCTATGTGGACACTCTCTTACCTTGTGTAGTTCATTGTACATAAAGCTATTAATAAGGGCCAAGTCCCCTGGGATGGCCTGTCCCCTACTTGGATAAGATTGGGATAAGGCCAAATTTCTAGGCCCTTATAATTGTAGGATGGGCTGGGCTGGACCAAATTTCTAATGGGACGAGCCTATCCCTTTAGGTCTAAAGGAAAAAAATGATTCACTATGCTAAGTAAGAGGTTTGCTTCTAGGGTCAGGGCTTATTCTATCACAAGACATTCGTATCTCTCTCTCCTTCTCTCTCCCTACTCCTTGAAGACGTACATGTAACGATGGCAATCTTTCCTCCTCCTCAAAGTGGACCAAGCAATGATGGCAATCTAGACAGTGATAGTAACTAAAGCTACATCAAAGATGATCATACCTCAAAAATGATTGAAAATGGTCAAACCTCATGCCTTTGATAATGACGAACTAGACACTTCAGTGATGGCTAGGGTTTCACGTATCTCTCATGCTCAAAGATAATCAAACCCTTAGGCTAGGGTTTTAAGGTAAGCTTTATCTCTCTCTCTCTCTCTTTCTCGGTTTCTAGTTTTTATCTTCTCTTCTCTCTCTTTAGGCTAAGGTTTCCATTCTCTATGTGCTCTTCCCTCTTTATCTCGTCTCCTTCTTGGTTTCACTAGTATTATGATTTATGCTCTTTGCTTTCCTATAGTCATTGATGTTGCAGTGGAGCTAAGATTTTGGGCCATTACATTGTAGACTATAGTAGGGCATTTACCAACTTTTGTAGAGGTAAAACTTTTGATCTCTCCTCTTACCAACTTTTGCAAAGGTTACAGTTGATTGTTGACAAGCCAATGATTAAGCCATTGCATTGCCTTGTGTTAATATTGCTTTATTGTATGATTAAGCTATTGTATTGTCATGTTATATAGATTGAGGTAGTGATTAATCTCTTCTGTATTCGTATTGTTTAGGCCCTTAAGATACTTTATTTTTAGGCCCTTGAGGGACTCTCGGCCCATCCCTTGTCCCTTGCAAGGATAGGACACACCTGATTTTTAAGGACCTTAGACTATGAGGGATGGGACAGCCCTTCATTTAAGGGCCTTAGCCTTTAAGGGTCAAGCATGGCCTAGGTCAAGTGTCCCTTATTGATGGCTTTAGTTGCACTAAACCGACCTTTCTTTGTGGACTTGTTCTTATTCCCACTTGTAGTCTATTCTTTCAATGATACCACATCAAATCTGAAGTATACGTATTCTCTAATGCTCCCCGACGCTTGCGTTTGCCACCCATATTAGACTTCCAACTACTAATGTCTACCAGTGCCACTAGATACTCAAAACTTTTGTGTTAGGCTCTATAGTATAGTCTATGTGGTGTTCTATTATTTCTTGAGCTTCAGCTAAATCCTTGACCCTCTATTGCAAGAGTTCTACTTTAACCCAAGGTTTCAGGTGTTCTAAGAATTGGAATATCTTGTCAATTTTTTACATGTCTCTTATGTTTAACATAAGTGTTGAGAATTTCTTTCAAATAGATGTGGATCGTGCTTGTCTATTTCAAATTTCACAATTTCAAATGAGCATTGTACTCAACATTTTTGGTAAGCAACTAAGCCGTCAATTCATTCTTCAAATCCTCCTAGAAGCAAATAACATACCTACCCTACTCTATCTCCATGTACTTGGTGCGACATCTGGGCATCATCTACCAGATATATTGAGGTCATTGATACTTCTGTCCACACCAATCTTTGGAGCCAAAAGTATTATTCAACGTCAAATAAGAATTTCTCCAACTCCTTGGCATTTTATGTTACCATATGGGGCATGGCTTCGGAATTGACACCTTTGCTCACTCAAAGGGGGTTATGGTCGCTCGTGCCTACTGCGTACACCAAAAGGCTGACCTTGGCATTTAGCTCCTCTACCTTGTTTTAGAGAGCCTCTATTGCTGCCATCATTCCCTTCTCCATTTTGTTAGTACGTCCCATGTGTTTAAGGTGGTCACCTTTAAGGACTCCACACTTTACGCCACATGATCCACCTTGTGATTTCTTTCCACTTGGTTGTGGGCTCCTCGACCACCTCAATCTACTCAATAGTTGAGGGTACGTTTGTTCCCTATAAATTCTTTTACACAAATGGATACCTTAACTGTCATGCCCCAAGTCCACCCCCTCATCAGGGCTTCATTGGCGACGGACTGTCACACCCCGATTCTTGGGTTCGAGGACGTGACAACCGTCACGTGATCTAGAAATATGAGTAATGACCAACAAGCACCTCTAGATAACGCAAGTCTATGTTGATGTCATTTCCAAAATTGAGCACATAAAACATTCAAATCCAAAACCTGTAAATAACAATTAAATACTTAACATTTTAAAGTATAAATCTCAACTTTTGAAAAAATATATATATAATATATTACATGATTAGTTTCAAAATATGGCTTTCAAAATATAAATTTTTAACTTCCAAAATGCCATCCGATGGGTCCGTCTACACGTCTACATGTCTCAAAATTCTGTAACTAAGAAGACCATACCACAGTTGACCCAACAAATTTCTCTCCTCGGCTAGATCGAGCTACCAATGAAATAGTTTCTATTTCTACACTTCTTCTGAAAAAGAATAAAAGAATGAAGGAGTGAATATAAAATATTTAGGGAATGAAGTGCAATGAATGTGGAGTGTCAAATAATACTTTCAAAATCATATTTTTGATTTAACAAAGTATCATGTAATCATCAAAACATTTATCAACAAACGTTGTAGTTTCCATGAAATATAATAAGTATTAAATATGCACTTGCCTTTAAAAAATCATGGGGTTGCCTCAAAGTCCTTCCACCAAAGGTTTGGTCGGCACCTATGGTGGAACCGCCAAGGGGTTTTCAATCAATACAAATCATAAACACCACCCCAACCTTGGCGTTAGCTTGGGACTTTTGAAGTGGTGCAACCAAGTTAGCCCGATAGGGATTTGGGAGCATTTCTCTACCGTGTCTACCCACTTAAGTCTAACAATCTCTCCACGCTGCCCCATCGAATTTGTCCGTGGAAGTTTAGAACGGTCATCACATAAATATGGGTACTCTCATCCCACACATGCACCATTCCATAAAAGCATATCATGTGCCATAAATAAATCAACAAAAATTTTAATTCATGATTTCAACAACTATATCCAATAGGAAGAATAACGTAGTACAAAATATAATTTCAAGTGCTTAATTTCATATCTTAATATCAAGATACTTTTAAGGGACACTCCACAATCACAAAGCATTATACAATTCCAAGTTAAAATTCATTTTAGAAAAAAAAAACAACTTTTCATTCACAAACACAACAACTCATCCACTCACAATATTAGGGATGGTAGTCACTCCCAGACGTCTCTGTGGCAAAAGTCTTACCTAGTTCAACTTTGTTTCAATCCCTAAGGGATATCATCAAGTAACCACAATCATCAATATAAAACTATCCAAGTCTACCCAAAACCCTAACATCCAATGCCTATTTTTCTCTCACTAGAAAAATGACTTTAAATTCTCCAAATTCAAATGGACAAATAGGAAATTAAATTAAAGATTTAAAATAGGAAGATTACAATACCCTAGTCTTGTCTCCAAAAGAGTTCTTCTGGTTTTGGTTACACAAATTTTTAATTCTCTCCTTTTATTACAACTCCAAATCCTTAATCCCTTTTTAAATCAAGACTAAAATCTAACTTTAGGGAATTGGATGACTAGTTTGAGACCTTTGATCTTGACACTACAAAATTAAAGTGTTGTACCGACAGCAATTTTTAACGACAGCAATTTTTAGTGACGGTTTTTATGATTTATAGAGACACCTTATGATAAAACCGTATGAAAATATAGGTTTTTCCTAACCGACTAAAATATCCATGAAGAAAAGTTTATCAATCGTCGATAAAACTATCAACACCGTCCGTAAAGCAATATTCAATTACGATAGTTAAAAATTATGGTAAGTAAATGTAATAGTCTTTTTAGCACGATTTAAAAACAGTCTCAATATAAATCTTTTTTATTATCTACTTAACAGTACCGTTTTCACAAATTTTAGATATGTAGTAACACATAAATTCTACTGTCTTTTAAAACTATATTCAATTCTCGCTATTAGAACAAATTAACAAATCATTTGTATAAATTCTATTTATACTGACCGTACCATCTCTAAAAATCTAATTTTATTATATTTTTGCATCATATACCCTTTATATTTGAAAATAGTCTAGATAATAAGTTGTGGTAAATTTATGATAGTAGTAATTTAGTAAATAGGTGATAATGATAAGTAACAGTAGGTAGGTAAATGATAAAAGTGGGTAAATAAGTTTATATAGTGATAAATTAGTGATAAATTTGTGATATATAGTTGTGATAAGTAGATGGTAAATAGATGATAAGTAGAAAGTAAGTGGATAAGTAAGTTTATATAGTAATAAGTAAGTGGTAAGTAAGTGGTAAGTAGATAATAAGTGGGTAAGTAAGATTAGATGGCAAGTAAATGTAAGTGGATAAGTAAGTTTATATAGTAGTAATTTAGTGATAAGTAGATGGTAAGTGAGTAAATTTATATAGTGATAAATTTGTGATAAATTTGTGATATATAGTCGTAGTAAGTAGATGGTAAATAGATGATATTTAGTTGATAAGTGGATAAGTAAATTTATATAGTGATAAGTTAATGATAAGTTTGTAATATAGTCGTGGTAAGTAGATAATAAGTAAGCAACTAACTTTCTACGATGATAATAAGTTTATAATATATAATCGGTACGTACAATTACCATCCTAAAAAATGTAAAGTTCTATCGATCATAGTTGTAATCCATCATTGAAGGTGTGAATCCACCATCATTATATTGATTTCTATTTTTTATTAATATATATTTATTTAATATTTATTAATATACATTACTTATATACATTAAATAATTTTATAAAATATTTTAATTATTTATATTAATTTAATATTAACTTATATACATTTTTTAAAATTTTAAAATATATAATAGAAAATTTTGAAAAGATTTATGATTTAATAGTTTGAAAATTAAAAATCAAAAAACATCATTTCTTTTCTTTAATAGTAAACTTATAACAAGTGTAGTAATATACTATAAATTTATAATAAATTTATAATAATAATGATGATATTCATGGAAATGAAACATAACAAGTATATAATGAAAAAAAAGAAAAATTATGTAATGAAAAACCACGTGAGTTTTGAAATTTTGTTTGTAAAAATGACGGTATATGTTTTGAAAAATATTATTGTAACCATTTAATTAGTTAGTGATATATCTTACTTTCCTCAATTGCTGGTGTAAAAATTTTATAAAAAATTTAGAATTTTTCAATAACATAATAATATATCGATACCAATTTAGACAACACAATCCTTATATATGTTGGATGAATGAGTGGATGAGTGAATCTTAATGTGATAATATAAAATTATAATTATCAATATTAGTTTAAATTATAATATATTAATAATTTAAAAAATCTATATATTTAATCATAAAATATTTATCGTTAAAAATATATAATATTAATTAATTATAATTCATTCATATCATTCAATATAATTATTATTCAAATATAATGGTTTGAATATATATAAAATTTCAATGAGAAAGGAAAAAAAAAACCCAAAATTGAGATGAGAGTAAGATAAGTAGGAAGGGGAAAAAAATGAGAATGGAAAAAAAATGATATTGAGGAGGAAGAAAGAAAAGAAAAAAAAAATATTATCACACAAGAATTCGGTGCATGTTGACATGTCTTCTGTTTGAATCCCTTTAAACTTTTTCATAAAAAAGATTAGATGATTTTTTTATAAAGAAGAAATGAACGCCCGTGTGTGCATGTGCTGGCACCCGCCCGGGCGCGCCTGCATGAGCAGTGGCATGGGCCAGCGCCCGTGCGTGCATGCGCTGGCCCGCTCCTATGAGCACCTACGCTTTCATGCGAGGTGCGCGCCTTGCTGCGCAGTGGCATGGGCCGGCGTCGGGCTCCTTGAATAATATAATAAAATGAATTTATTAATTTAAATTATTAATATTATTAATTTAAATAATGTAATGATATTAAATTAATAATTTATATAATTATCAATATTATATAATTTTATATAAATAAATTAAAAAACCTAAAACCCTAAACTCACTTAATTTACAAGATTTACCTATTTAATTTAATGATAACTCCACAAAAAAAATTTTCATGGCAAAAATAATTTTCTATTTTAATACCAATTTAAACAAATTTCTTTTTTTCCTGTTTTGTTAGCGCCAATTTAATAACACGCCAAAAATATTTTCATATTTATTTCTTTTATTTAATTTTTTTATTGCTCCATCTATTTATTTGAATAGCACTTTTTGATAAAAAAAAAAAGATGAATTTTTGATAAAGAAGAGATGATGCGCGGGTGGCCGTGTGTGCATGCGCTGGTGCCAGCCCGGGCGCGCACTTGCCTGAGCAATGGCATGGGCTGGCACCCGTGCATGCACGCGTGGGCGCCCTCTCGCTCCTGTGCGCGCCTATGCTTCCATGAAGGGTGGGCACCCGTGTGTGCAAGTGCTGACGCCCGCCCGAGCGCCCCCTGCCTGAGCAATGGCATGGGCTGGCGCCCATCCGTGCATGTATGGGCGCCATCCCGCTCGTGTACGCGCCTATGCTTCCATGCGAGGCGTGCACCTGGCTGTGCAGTAGCATGGGCCGACGCCTGGCTCCATGAATAATATAATAAAATGAATTTATTAATTTAAATTATTAATATTATTAATTTAAATAATGTAATGATATTAAATTCGTAATTTATATAATTATTAATATTATATAATTTTATTAAAAAAAAAACTAAAACCCTAAACCCACTTAATTTACAAGATTTACCTATTTAATGATAACTCACAAAAAAAAATTCATGCCAAAAATAATTTTCTATTTTAATACCAATTTAATCAAATATCTTTTTTTGTCGTTTTATTTCTTATAACCAATTTAATAACACATCAAAAATATTTTCATATTTATTTCTTTTATTTATTTTTTTATTGCTCCATCTATTTCAATGCAAAATTGTGGTGGATAAATTATAGATGCATTCTAATTCTAAGAAAGAAGTGATGAATATATTGGAGTATTTCTTGAATTTACATGTGCAAATATTCAATATCAATGTACCGCCAAAAAATTTTTTTGTTTGGAGGGAAAATTTAGTTTTGGCACGTTACTTGCGGATTTCTCTTTTTTTTTTTTCCTTTTTTTTTACAATTGATAGGGTTCAAAATTTTCAAAATATTGGTACGGGAAAGAAAAAGTTTTTTAAAATTTAAAGGTAGTAATAATGTAGCAATGTATGGTATGTGTATTGATATAGGTAGTAATAAAATAGTAATAATGCATTAATAATGAAGAACTAATATAATATATAATAAAATAAATAAGTAATAATAAAAAAATTGGTAAAAGATAAAATCTAAAATATGCACGCGCCCTTGCTTGCGCAGGCATGCTCGGGGGCACCCGCCCTAGCATGGCCGATTGCCCGCATGGGCGTTTGCATGTGAGGTAGCACTGTGCTTGCCTGTGTGGTGGCATGCGTCGGTGCCCGTGGGCACTGCATGCGCGACAACACCTTGTGGCATGTGCGGGCGCCCGGCGCTTGCATGCACGCACATGCACGCCACTTTATTTATTATATAAAAATTTTCAAATATAAATTAAGTATATAAAAAATTTCAAATATATGTAGAATAATGATATAATTAATATAATTAATTTAAATAATATAATTATATAAAATTTAGGTATTTACATTAACAAAAATAAAAACATAAAAAAGCGGTACAATAAAATTAAACTCACAAAAGCTAAAAAAGAGGGAAAAAATAACATGCTTCTAAAAATTTATTTGAGTGGCTAAACCAAATATATTATAAATTATTTCTCACAAATCTTCCTTTCCTTCAAAACCAAATATATTATAAATTATTTACCACAAATCCTCTTTCCCTTCAAAACCTCTCATTCCTTAATAAGCTCTCCTCCTTTCTTCCTTAATAAGCTCTCCTCACTCTAAACTCAAAACTCCAACCTCAAAGCTCAATCCTTGTGACTTAACCAAAATTTCATTCCAAATTTTCTTAACTCAATATAGAAGAACTAAATGAGATGAGTATTGTTGGAGAGTGTGTTAATTATTTTAAGAGTGTGTTATGTTATAGGGTTATAGGTATTAATCTTTCGATCAAATTTTGGGAGTTGTAACTTATTTGAGAGTGTGTTAATTTTGATAGTGTGTTATGTTGTAGGGTTATAGGTGGTAAGTATGTATAAATATGCATAAGTGGTAAGTTAGTGAATAAGATTATAATATGTGATAAGATGGTATGATAAGAAAAAATTGTTTATACATAGAGTATTACAATACATCAATCGTCTCAATTTTCGTCTTTCCTTTTCTTTTTCTTTTTCTTTTCTACTTTGGTTTTCTCTGAAACTTTTTCCTCTTTGTTTCATCCATCTTCATCTTCAACATAATATCATCACGCACTGTATTATGTTCGGACATTAGAAATTTAAGAAAATATTCTTTTTTCAAAAAATTAAGATCCTGAAAAATAAAGGAAGAATGAAATAAAACCATTAATATTTCTGAAAAAATAATACAACACAAATATAATATATAGATAAGATAAGAAATGCAAAAAATAACATACTTCTTGAATTGGTGGAGTTATAAATAATCCTGATTCCATATCTTCAAAAATCTCATAACAAATATTCCACAATCATTCCTATACATATAAAAATATACATTAAATTACAGAATAACTTACAATAATTAATTAATTTAAATTACAAGTTACTTACGTATTAGGTTGTTGTGGAATTTCAACATGAACAGTTTCCGAGATAATGAAAGAATTTTCATAAATCTTCTCAAGACAATCTTTCTGGAGAAGGAAGAGAAGTATAGAGAAATCAATGAAAATATAATAGTTGATAATTTGGAAAAAATTTGATATTTATATATGTTAAATAATTAATTACCATCAAAATTTCCAACTCATCATGTTCATGGCCTCTGAAATGATACCGTGAGTCTAAAAGATAGATAGTCTGCTTATCCACATAAAGAGCGTAACAAAACCAATATTGTTTGAATATTACAGGAATAAAAACCTGTTAGTAAGAGTATACTAATCATAGCCCATAGGATAAAATAAAATAACAAAGATAAAATCAAAAGATAAATATATAATGTAAAATAACTCACTAGGTTACATAATCGGAAGTTAAATCCAAATGCTTTCTGAGACAAAGAATTATCAACTATAGAAATATCCCACTTTCTTTTAGGTTTGCTTTCCGTAGATGCAACCATTGACAACTAAATATAAAATAAATATAATAAGTAGATGAAAAAACATTATTAAAGAATGATATTTGAGAACAAAGAGAAAAGAATGATATGATAAATTCATACTGAATAAGAAGTTGAGGATAGATGAAAGTTTATATCGAAAACCATAATGGTAAAACGCATTTTGGTAATGACTTTGAGAATAAGTTTGGATTGAAGATGGTATTGAGGAAGCATATATAACAATCCATCGTCTGCAAAGACAATTAATAATTAGTAATGTAATATGAAAAATAAATACAAAGAATTCATAATTCATACCAACGTGCCAATCCAGTGAGGCGGTAACAGCTCATAGGTATCCGTCCAGCACATGTAACTTCCACGAATATTACACAAAATTGTTTTATAAATTGTCATAAAAATTAAATTCCGTCAAATATCTCTAAAAATTGAAAAATTAGATTCAGTCAAATATTTCTAAAAATTAGATTCCAAAATAACAAAGTCAAAGGTTGTAAGACATTTACCTGGCATTAATTTTTATGGATTTTCGACCATAAAAAACCCAAACACTTTCCTCCTCATCAGAAAAGGACCTAACCTTAACAAAGGGCAAGAAAGATATTTGGTTTGTCTTTCCATCTTTCATTTCAGTTAAGGCATTTATTACTTCATATTCATATTCCGTATCTTTATCCTTCTCCTCATCAAAAGCCTCCTCCCATCCTTTCTCATCCAAACCCTCCTCCTTCTCCAGATACTCCTCCTGCCCATTCCCTTTCTCTTGCCAGGCTTTGCCCTCATCCTCCTCCTCTTGCCCCTACCGGGCTTTATCATCCTTCTCCTCCTCCTCCTTGTGGTCATCACTAAAATCACTAGCCTTAACTTTCCATTTCTTTTGCTTTTTTCCCTTCTTTTGTTCTTCCTTCCCTTCTTCATCTTCTTCATACTCACAAAGTCTGTGCAACATATTATGATACATTTGTAACAAATTGGTATGAATTTGAATTGACTTCTCCACAAACATTTTAATTTCATGTTTGATGCTGATTCTCTGCAATTGCACATAGTATAAGTACTCTATATAAAGTGCTTGTGAGTGGTATAAAGTAGTGATTATAAGTTTACCTTAATTTTTCTCCACTTCCTTTAACACCATGAACGCCAACACTATGAACACCAACACTTGCTTCTTCAGCTTCTTCAACACTTGCTTCAACACTTGCTTCAATAGATTTTTCAACAGATTTTTTAGACAATAAACCCTATAAAAATAAATAGTATAAAAGGTGAATAAACCTATAAATAAATAGTATACTATTTAGATTCTATAGTTATTACATAATGCATATAAACTTATTTTAACTTACATACATTTATACGCTCGGATTCAAGTCTTCGATTTACCCGATTCGTCGTCCAATAGCGAAGGGGTAAATGTGTTTTTTTGCCCTCCAAGTCACCAACTCTAACATTCTCAAAATAAAAGATCTGTACATAAAACAATATTTGTTAAATATTGTTAAAATAGATTGTATTCAATCATTAAATTGAAAGCTTACCATAAGTAAAAATAAACAACCACCGATGTCTGTCTTCTTTCTGTGTTCCATCTCTCTTGCTCGACGTTTGAATTCATAAATCTCATCAACTAACCATTCTAATACAAATTTAGCCCAATTATATTGTCGAGCATTCTCAACATCAATAGTTGCAGTAAGATGTCTGGAAGTTGGGAAGACATTCGTAGTTGGACATAAAAAGCATCCAAGGATAAATAATAAGAAACATCATTTAAAGTTGGGTGAGTAGATTTGGATCTCTTGTTTTAATTGGCTATACTTTAATGTCAAGAAATATTTTCTTATATCTGAAGATTCAATGGAAGAAGAATCTAACACATCACGTCCCATATAAGGGATTCCTAAAATTCGTGCTACTTCTTCTACCGTGAGTTTAAAATTGTGATGGGGAGGGAAAGAAAGATATTTTTGCATGGGTTCAAATCTCATTATAAGTTTCTCACACAATTTTTGGCTCAGTATATCACAAGTCATGTTCAAAAGGCTTCCGAATCCCATTTCTTTCACTACACATTTCATATCGTCCGTAAGAGTAGAAAATAGCTCTCTTACTTGTTTAGGAGAACACCTTATCAGCATCGGAGTAGTAATTGTTTTTCTCATACCAGAAATTTCTTCTTTTACTGTCTTTTCATCTTCTTCATTTATTTCAGTCTATTAAAAAAACTATTTTTCAGTATAATTTATTCAATGAAAATAAAAAAAAATGAATATGAGTAAAATAAACTAGTAACTCGCCGCAATAGATTTCAGTTTCTTCTTATTAGAAAAAATTTCCTTCTTGTTGGACATAGGAAGCAAGTTTGGTTTGATTTGTATGTTTTTTTGGTTTTTATGGAAGCGCAAAAAGCAAGTTTGATTCGTGTGTTTTTTTTGTTTTGATGGTTTTGATCAGATACAGAATGCGATAAGCGAGTTTGTTTGTGTGTTTTATCATTTTGATAGTTTTGATCGGATAGAAGTTCAGTGAGGTGAAATAACACAGTGAAGTGAAGTGAAGTTCAGTGACGTGAAATACTACAGTGAAATGAAGTGCAGTGAAATGAATGCTGATTACTATTGAAATGATGTTAGTCACTCCCGCAGAGAGAACAGAGCTCAAAGTTAGGAGCTCAAAGTAGCCCTTCGATTTAAGTATTACAAATATATTATTATATTATTAAACATATAATATTATATTAAATTATATTATATTACATATAATCCCTTATTAATTAAATAAATATTTATATTATATTATATTACTACTTATTATTAATATATTATTATATTATTAAATATTACTATTTTATTAACATTACTACTATATTATATTATTATTAATATCACTATATTATTATATAGTGATTATATTATAATATATAACTCTAATTTTTTTAATATTTATTTTTTTTGGTATAGTTTTGTTATAAAAAAATAAGATAATTATTTTTAAGTATGAACACCTTGGGACGTAGATGTAGATATAGAAATTGGAGTAAATAGAGTTATGAGTCATTAAGAGTTATATATTAAAAATAAAAAACACAAAACTAACTTTATTAATATTGTGTTTACTTTATTAATAACATTGCTTGTATTTGTATAAATTTGAGTTACATGTTACTTGACATATTGTTGTCTCAAATCAAATCAAATTATTCATTCTTTAACTTTAACTTTTTAGTCAAATGAAATCAATTTATTTCGTAAAAAATTTAGACACTTATAAATTTTATTCAAAAAACTATTTTATAACTTAATTTCACCTTTCAATTATAAAACTTATAAAAATTCTCACCCAACTCTCAACTCTCACATCCGAATTTTAATTACGAGCAATTGAGCCTTGAACTCAGATTTTCAAGTCCTCTAATAAACATTTTATTTTCATCCTGCAGACCAAAAATTTCTTAAGATCATCTAATATGTTCAAAAACTCTTTTTTATCCAACAAATCTATATATTATGATTTGGTTATATTATTTTATAATAACATATATAAAGGAAGTAAAGAAGGAAAAGAGGAAAAAAATTAATATTTTTCAATTTCATTTGATATCATGAGTCATAACAATTGGATGCATAGTATTCTCCTCGAAGAATTTTTAAATACTCATGTTATAGAAAGAAGTTAGGATTATTTTTAAGAACTGAGACTAGATCATAAAAGATTACTGATTGATGGGTTGCTTGACACAAAATAAAAATCCAAACTTTCACAATTTAATTCTTTTTTATATATGATGGAAGTCAAAAAATCAAGAGAAGCAAATCTGAAGAATTTGATCAAATTTATAAGAATGTATATGATCTAAAAAAAAGAGTTGCAAGTTTAATATATTTAATATGGATATAACATAAAAGTATCGGAACTATCTTTAGTTTCCTTTGTTTTGGGCTTTTCAACTGTTCAATTGGTGCTATACCTTATGTTATATATGTAATGTAGATATATGTGTGAGAGTATGAGATATATTTTGTAATTTGTAATTGATTATATTATATGTATGATTTTTTTTTTATATCATGAAGTTAATATATTATGTTTAAGATTAAATATAATTAATGTTTATGGAGTTTTATGAAGTTTGGTTTATTATGATCTTAGTTTTGTAATTTTTTTTCTTTAATAAATTTCAATTGGAAAATTTTTTTATGTTGAATTGTTGAATTGATTAAAAATTGATTTCGTTCAAGAGAGAGAGAGAGAGAAAGAGAGATAGAGAGGGAGAGGAGATTGAAAGATACATAGGTGACTAACAAGAGACAAGATTGAAAGTTATGAACAACATTGAAAAATGAGTTAGGAAAATGACTTATTTTTTACTTTTTACTTTAAGCAAAGAAAATTGTCAATAGATGAGAGATGAGAGAGATGAGAGAGATGAGAGAGATGAGAGATGAGAGATGAGAGATGAGAGAGAGGGATGTGAAGATTTGGGAGATTGGGAGATGATTTTAAAGAATTTAGGAGATGAAGAGAAATTATTTTTAATTTTTTTGCTGTTAAAAAAGAATAGAGAAATTATAGAATAAAATTTTAAAAGAGAAGGTGAAAAATAAAATATAATTTTTATGAAATTATCAAAAATTTCAAAAATTCCATTTATATTTAGATTTATATAATACACTTATTTCTTTATATATGAAATTAAATTATTATATGGGTCTAGTAAAAATTGATAAAAAAAAAAAAAAGCTGTCGGAAGAAATCATATCATATTTATATATCATAGTTATATTTTGTAATGATTCTTTAGATTAAAGTTGTGAATTATATTAGAAAGTTCGATATCTGCCCTTGGCCCATGATACAAACAAAAAGAAACAAGAAAGTTCCAATATTATAAAAATAAATAAATTTTCAATTTTTTTTCAGCATTTTTCAGCAAATTTTAGAAAAGGATGTTATAAGTTTTTTTTCTTCAAAAATCTTTTTCTTTATCTTAATAATCAATTTTTTTTTTAATATTCCCTGATCTTTACTTACATCTACTTACATCTAACAATACAAGATTATCTCATTTTTTTCTCAACATCTATAAAATATTTTATAATTTTTTTCTCGCATATTAATATTAATAGTTGTTTTGTCACGGTAATTAACTTATTTTTTTTAATCTCACACCGAAAATAATAACATACCAAATATGAATGAAAATCCTATAATAATTCTAGAGTCCTTAAGTCCTTGGTTTGTATTTTGGTTAGTTTAAATAATTGAAAAGTAGTTTGTGTATTATTGTATGTGTGAGCTATATTTTGTAATATAATGATGTTATATGTATGATTATATTGTTTTTTTATTATTATGAAGTTAATATATTATATATTATGATTATGATTAAATTGTTTTAGTGTTTTATGAAGTTTTATGAAGTTATGAAGTTTTACGTCTAGTTTTGTAATTTTTTTTTTTAAGAAATTTCAATCCATTTTTTTTGTTGAATTGTTGTAATTTTTTTATTAAGAAATTTTAATCAATTTTTTGAATCGTTGAATTGAATAAAGGATTGATTGAAAGATTGAAAAAAGTTGTTGTGTGAGAGAGAGAGGAGATTGAAAGGGGTGACTAACAAGAGAAGATTGAAGAGAAGATTAAAATTATGAAGAACATTGGAAAATGGAAAATGAGCTCCTTTTACTTTCGCAAAAAGGTTGCGAAGATTTTTGGAGATTGGGAGGTGATTTTAAGATGAGAAGAAATTGAAAGATGTATTTTTTTTTTGCTGCTCAAGCATAGAAGAAAATCATAGAAGAAAAGATGAAAAATAAAAGATAATATTTTTTGATAAAAGTACTCAAAATTTTCGAACACTTCATTTATATTTATATTTATATTTATGTAATTGTCATCACAAAATTATTATAGAAGAGAAGATGAAAAATAAAATATAACATTTTTTGATAAAAGGGTTCAAAATTTTTGAACACTTCATTTATATTTATATTTATGTAATTATAGTATCATAATATGGTTATACATTAAATTAAATTATTAGTTCAATGGATTTGATAAAATTGGTTAAAAGAGCTAAGAAATCATATCATAATTTATATTTTATAATAATTCTTTCTCAAGAGTTTTTTTTTGTTAAAGTTGTGACTTATATTAATTTATATTTTGTAATAATTCTTTCTCAAGTTTTTTGGTTAAAGTTGTCAATTATATTAGAAAATAATCATATTTTTTTTATCTTTTAGTTATATCTAAAATTTTTATCATTACAATAAATTCTTTTTTGTCTCATTTCTTTCTTGACATCTATAAAAAATTTCACAATTTCTTTTAAATTCATTATATTTTTATAATAACAATTTTGACACAAGATAAATACAAAAGTTTTTATTGTGGCATAAGGAAAAGAAAAAAGAATTATATAGTTTTACTTTCACAGCAAATCGATTTGTTTGTCGAATAGGTAGCAAAAAAATTTATTTGTCGCCTATCCTATTATGAGACACTAAGCTTAAAGCAACAAACAAAAAATAAATAATTAAAGTAATAATAAATAGTAGAAACAAATATTTAAAAAAAGTATATAAAATAAAAAAAATAATTACTTTAGAAATTTGTTTTTTATGGATACAAAAATAAAATAAAAAAAATGGATAGAAAAAAAATAACAAAACCGAAAAAATAAAAAATTAATTTTTGACAAGTCAAATTTGAACTTGCTTTGCCATCATCGGAGGTTTGAAGTTTGGCATAGTGCAAACAAAATAGAAAAAACAAAATAGAAATAGAAAAAGATAATTTGAACTTGAGAGGCTCCCGTGACACAAACTGACAAGTCAAACATTTTGGTTGGTCATCAATACGAGCAGAAAATCACAGGAACAAGAAATTTCAACTTAAGAAGGAATGAATTTTTGACTTTATGTCCGCCGTATACAACCAAGAAGCGAAGAAAAAAATAAAGCAAAGGAAATGCTACACGACAGGACTCCTTGCACTGCACTCCACTCACACCCCGCACTGCCTTCCATACCTAGCATTGCGCTACACTTCCACTACACTACTACTAGCTACAAGAAAATAATAACTTTGAAATTCTACAACTGCCCGCCGCCCGCCAAGTGCCACCCTGCCCCTACCACTACACTCCTGCACTCTCCAGCTACTGCATTCTGCCAACACTCACCAGCTACTGCACTTTGCCAAGTGCCACCCTCCACTGCCCCTACCACTACACTCCTCCAGCTAGTGCACTCCTCCAGCCGGTGCCCTTCTACACACGAGCTAACAGTGCAGTTATACTACTTCTTAACTAAACATTTCTCTCAAAACTCACTTACTCATCACTTTCCTCTCACCACTCACTCATAATAAACCAACTCCAACTCCTATCATTTCCTCTCACCACTCACTCTTTACTTACAAATAAACTGCTGTCCTAACTCCTAGTCCAAACTCCTCTCTCGGCTCCGTCTCCTCAAGCTTCCCTTCACGGCTCCTTCCTACCCTTTCCTTCAAACCGCCTCTCATCCTTCTTCAGCTCCTCTCCAAAGTCACAAACTAGACACAATGACCTCGTCGTCTAGAAAAGGAAAAAAAATTATGATAGAATCAGAAGAAAGCAAACACTTTCCATATCTGAAAAAAAGCAATTTATTTCGTAGGTATTTTCTCATCGCAACATTACTTCGGGTCGATTAATTGATTGGAATTTTCTGGACAGTATAAGTTTTCAGTACAGAAGTTATTTAAAAGAAGTGTGTCCATCTTGGATTCTTAATCCAGATACAAAAATATATGAGAATGCGGTTAGAATGTTTTATAATAATATGAAAAAAAATCCATAACGATTGTGTAGTTATTGATGGTAATATTAGTTCGTGTAGTTTTCAAAGTTATTTTGATGGTGAAATAATTGAAGTGACTCCTAAGATGATATGCAGAGAGACTTATCTTCCGTGGGTGGAGTATGAAGAGTGTGCTTTGTATTCAAATGCTACTGATTCAAATTTTCAAGAACGAATTCTGCACTTTCTTATTATACATGCTATTAAACCACGTGCCGAAAATTATACATCTATTACTCGAGATGATTTTTGGTTAATGACGCGTATAATTGAAAGGAAAAATCCGAGTTTACATTTTTTAATTCCTTATTTTATGATATCTTTAAGAGATTCTTCTAATAATTTATCATATTATAGTATGGTAAGTGGTATTTTAAAAAGTCACGGAATAAGTCTACAGAAAGAAAATCATTTACAATTAAATATGATTAAAAATAGTATAAATGATAGAACTTTATGTAGGGCTTGTAGGGCTTATTGGGTGTGCGAAGATGGAATTTAGATAAATTTAAAAAGAAGAGGTGTTCCAGAATCACGAGGGGAAGAAGTTCATGATGATGATGTAAATCTGAATGATGTAAATGAAAATGAGAAAAGGAGATGAGAAGAATTGTTTGAATATATGAATCAGATGAAATTACATTTGGATAGTGTTCGGTGTGAAGTAGGTAAGGTTTGTAGTGAAGTGGGTGAGTTTCGCAATGAAGTGGGAGAATCATGAAAAGAAATTGGACAAATTCGAAACCGAGTGGGTGAATTAAGGCATAATTTTGATGAATTTAAGTTGCATGAAATTGGAGAAATCCGAAACGAAGTGGGTGAATTAAGGGATAAATTTGATGAATTTAAGAGGCATGATTATAATTTTAAGGAATAGAACCGGGAAGATCATGCGAGAATGATAGGTTGCTTGATAACTATGGAGACGGATGTAGGGGTGAATAGTAATTTTATTAAATGTATCAGAGATCATTTGCAGCTCGAACCATCTTCCTCTGGAACCGCGGAACCTAGACCAGCTGCGAGCTTTGCCTGCCCGGCCTACCCCTTCGTCATTCATCCTCCAAGGACTTCATTCGCTTCATTTGCTTCTCCTAGATCAAATCTTAATCATTTTGATATTGGTGAAGTGATAAGAGGAATACCATCTACTCCATCTTCTTCTGCTGCGACTACTGCGACTACTGTGACTACTTCTGCCACTGCGACCAGTGGAACTGCAAGTGCATCGTCTTCTCAACAGAGCAGAGCAAAAAAATTTCGACCCAGAGTTCAATTTCCTTAATTCCAAATTTTTCTTTTCTTTTTTGTGTATCATTTTTTTTTCCATGTATCATAATATAATATATCATGTATCATGATCATGTAGTAATGTATGTATCAGATCCAAATATTAAATGTACACTATTATTGTTATTTTTTTCGTTTTCTAAATTTTTCAAAATTTTATTTATGTTAAATTTTTTAATTTTTATAAAATACAAAAATTGGTTGCTACGCCGCAATCGGGCCACCCGCGGCTAGGCCATACAATGGCTTGGACATGTGCATGCCACACAGCATGGCATGTGCTCATGCAACGCCCGAAGGGCATGCGTGCATGCAAGGGGCAGCGTGAGTGCCCACGCATGCCACTGCCCGTTGCATGCGTTGATGCAAGCGCCCCCGCTCATACCATCGTGCGGGCCAGGGCGCTTGCACTCATGGCACCGTACGGGCCATCCATCCATGTAGTGCCCGCGCACGGGACATGCGAACAGCCAAGGCCAGCCTTCCATGCATGCAATCCTGCACGGGGGATGCGAGCAGCAAAGGCCCAGCTTTCCATGCATGCAGCGCCCACGCGGGCCATGCGAGCAGCGAGGGCCTAGCCTTCCATGCATGCAGCGCGGGCACCCGCCATGCCTGGCGCCCACCACAGCCCTGGCGCCCGCCACAGCCCTTCCATGCATGCATGGCGGGCACCCGCCATGCTAGCCCTGGCGCCCGCCAGCCCTGGTGCCCGCTAGCCCTCGCGCCCGCGCACACAACCATGCCACCCGCGCGACTAATTACTCCATTTTTTATATTATTAAATTAAATTTATTAATATTATTATTTAAAAATTATAATAATATTAAATTACTAATTTCTATAATACCAAATCATCCAAAACATTTTATCGTTTTATTTCATTATCAATTATCAATCAACCATCTAAAAAAATATTTATGTGATTATTTTATCATTTTAATTCATTACCAATTATGAAGGAAAAATTTTTAGAATTATCGGTAAAATTTTTAGATAGCTCTAACACATAAAATGTTATAAACTTTCATTTTATTAAAAAACTTTTATTTCTTTTTTGTTTGAGGGCTTACTTAAATACTGTTTTCTTTTTTTTTTTCATTACTCTCTTTTGCTTCTTTTGCAAACAACTTAAAACAATTAGTCAAGAATCAAATCATCTTAAGATCATTACGATGATGTGCACAAGATCATTAGAAGATGATGGATGAAATCACTTACCATTGAAAAATTAAATTTATTTTTTCGAAAGCTATTTAGGATAGCTGGTTATCCTATATCTCGATCCAATATATCTATCCACTCGAATTTAAATTTTATCCACTTTATAACATTAATTTTGATTAATTGAGTGACTTCTAATTGACATCACCTATTCCTATCCACCAACAATGATAGTTGATGAGAAGGATGTCACGTGGCTTAGAAGGATGTTGTCACGGGTGAGATGAGAAGAAGGATGTTATTAGTGCTTGCTTTAATCTCTACCGGAAGGATAGATGAGAGAAGCATGTTGTGATTCATATTATTCTCTTGCAACAGCCAAACAAATCCTAAATTTTTTATTTACTCAAGAAAATCATACCAACCACTAGCGCATGCCACGCACGTGAAGGAAGGTTATTATTAATTTTTTGATAGCGGTAATTAAATTAATTTTGGTGGAAAAAAGGACCAAATTTTTGGGGTACTTAAATTAATTTTGGCGCAAAAAAATACCAAATTTTGGCGTAAGAAATATCTTGTCATATTAATTTCATTTATTTCTTTGTTTTGTTATCTTTCCTATCTTATGTTGGGTTTATGTTATTAGGTTAACATATTTCTCTCTCTCCCGTATTTCATTTATTTCTTTCTCTCCCTTACTCTTCTTCATTTATTTGCTTTGCAAATCTCTTCATTTATTCTCTCTTTGCTTTCTCTCTTTCTGTGCTTTTACAAATCTTTATTTTCATGGATAAGATACGGATGTATTCTAAATCAAGAGGAAGTGATGAATATATTACTGGGGTTAATACATTTCTTGAATTTGCATCTCAAAATATTCAATCCATAGATTGGAAGATATCATGTCCTTGTGTAAAATGTTTTAACACATTGAGATTTCCTACACATACAGTGTTTAATCATTTGTTACGTTATGGGTTTCAACGTGGATACGATAAGTGGATATATCATGGAGAGAACAATAGAGAGAGTGATGGAAAAAAGACAGAATCAACATCTGATGCATCTAATGTATCAAACGTACATGATAATCTTTTTCACCATGATATCTTTGGCATGTTACATGATGCATTCAGTGCAACTAAGGTGGATGATTTTACTTCAGATAAATTTCAAGAAATACTTCATAATGCAAAAAAACCGGTATATCCAAAATCAAAATATTCTGTACTTACAATATTGTGCATTTATATCACTTAAAGCATTTGTCTGGATGGAGCAATAAATCTTTTTCATTACTGTTAGTATTTTTGGGAGAATTATTATCTGATGATAACATCTTACCAAATAATTGCCATGAAGTAAAGAAAACTATTTCATCTTTAGGGTTGACATATGAGAAAATACATGCTTGTCCTAATGATTGTATGTTATACCGGAAACATAGAGCCAAAGACGAAGCATGTTATGTGTGTGGTATTTCTAGATGGAAATCAAATACAGATAAAGGAGATGAAGGATGTTAAGCAATTAATAAAAAAAAAGGCTGCCAAAATATTGAGATGGTTTCCTTTGATTCCTAGATTGCAAGACTATTTACATGTCGAGAAACAACTTCTTTGATGAGATGGCATCATGATAAGAGAACAAAGGATGGACTTTTAAGACACCCAGCAGATTCTCTTGCATGGAAAGAGTTTGATTCTCTATACCCTAACTTCTCTTCTGATCCAAGAAATATTCGATTAGGGTTAGTAGCAGATGATTTCAATCCTTTTAAAACCATGAATGTTTCACATAGTACTTGGCCAGTGATCATGATACCATATAATTTGTCTCCTTGGTTGTGCATGAAATCTACCAACTTCATACTCACATTACTTATTTCTGGTCCTAGAAATCCTGGAGATAAGATAGATGTGTACATGGAACCATTGGTAGAAAAACTGAAAGAATTATGGAATGAAGGAGTAGATGCTTATGATTGTTCAATTAGTGAAACATTTAAATGCATGCAGCACTTTTATAGACCATTAATGATTTTCTTGCTTATGCTAATTTGTTTGGGTGGAGTACTAAAGGTAGATTTGCATGCCCAGTATGTGGATATGATACATGTTCTCAATGGTTATCTCATGGCCGAAAGTATTGTTATATGGGATATCGAATATGGTTAGAGTCAACTCATCCATTCAGGTATGATAAACATTCTTTTGATGGGACACAAGAATTCAAAGTTGCTCCTAAAGAACGATCCAGATCTGATGTATTGCGAGAATTAGATGGCTTTGATTTAACAAGTGCCAATGACTTGCCTGGATGGAAAAAAAGAGTATATTATTTCAGTTACCTTATTGGAAAAATGTTTTAATTAGACATAACATTGACATGATGCACACAGAAAAAAATTATTTTGATATAATTGTTGGTACAATTCTGGGCCAAGAAGGAAAGTCTAAGGACAATTATAAGGCCAGACTTGATCTTGAGGAGATGGGAATAAGAAAGGATTTACATGTACGTAGATCAAACTCTACAAACATATTGTTGCCTAAAGCATATTACCAAATGACCTTGCAGGAGAAAGATGCATTTCTTAAGGTTCTAAAGGAGTTAAAACTTCCTAATGAGTGTTCTACTAATATTTCCAGATGTGTTCAATTGAAGCAGCGGAAGTTAATAGGTCTAAAGAGTTATGACTGTCACATTTTATTGCAAGAGTTTATTCCTATAGCAATTCGTGGATCACTCCCCAAGAATGTTACCTCTGTTATCATCAAAATTTGTAATATTTTTAAATGTCTTTGCTCTAGGATCCTTGACCCACGAGAACTTGAGCAATTAGAGGTATCAGTTCCACAAATTATGTGCGAGCTTGAAAAGATTTTTCCTCCATCATTTTTTACCAGCATGATACACTTGATGGTGTACTTAACAACTGAAGCAAGAATTGGTGGACCAGTCACATATAGATGGATGTATCCCGTTGAAAGGTTTGTTTTATCTTTTAACTTATTTAGCTCATTTCATTTAACCTACACATTTAAATTTCATACAATATATGTATTTAATTTAATATAATATATGTATATATATGCAGATACTTATTTCAACTCAAATCTTATGTACGTAATAGAGCACAACCTGGAGGCTCTATCGTAGAAGGATATATAGCAAATGAGTGTTTGCTATTTTATTCCAGATATTTAGACGGGGTTGAAACAAGGTTTAATCATGCATTGCGGAATGATGATAATCATATTGTGTTTGGAGAAGATGAGTCCACTTTAACAACAATCAGAAGACCTTTGGGAGTAAGAACACGTTCATATGTTCAAAGACAAAAAAGAAAAAGAATATGTCAAATTCGTCTCGACGACAAGTCATTGCAGCAATGTCATAGATACATAGTATTTAATAATGACTCAATTGCTTCCTTTAGAGTGTAAATATATATTTTCACATATATTTTTTAATTTTTAAACTCTAATATCATATATATATTATATATGAAGGGAACATATGCAACATCTTCGAAGAATAAATCGTGGGAAGAAGTTAAACACTTTCCAAATGAATAAACTTCATAGTAAAGAGTTCACTACTTGGTTTACTCATCGTGTAAGTATATCATTTTTTAATATTATTAATTTCTTCTCTTTATATAAATACTTAATCTTTTAAGATTTCTTTTGTCGGTTACCAATCCAAAATATGCCGGAGAGATTACAGATGAAATTAAATGGATATCTCATGAACCGGATCCATTCATTAAAAATTACAGAGGCTATCTAATCAATAGATATCGATTTCATATAAAAGATCGTGAGAAATACCTTCAAACTCAGAATTCAGGAGTTATGGTAGTAGTTGATGATATTAGTTATGCAAGTGCGAAGGATAAAAGGCTAATTGAAGGTAAAGTTAATTATTATGGCATCTTAAGAGAAATCATTCAAGTAAACTATAACGGACCTACAACGAGCATGCAAGAAGGACAGATTTGGTTCAACTCTTGTCAATTTTTCCTATCTCAATCATACCGGTGCTGATTTGCTGGATGATCCTTATATTTTGGCATTCCAAGCAAAGAAAGTGTTTTATGTGGCTGATGAAAGACATAAAGGATGGGTTGTTGTAAAACATGTCAAAGTTCGAGATGAATTTGATATGGGTGATGAATTGACAATTCATCATTTCAATTCAGAAACTAGTCTCTCAACTAATCAGACGTGGGTTCGAACTAATGTCGATGAAGATGAAGGAAATATATCAATGGCGATAAATGATGATGATGATGATGTTGATAGAGTAGAATGGGATGCATATGTATAGAAAATGTAATTTTGTTTACATATTATCCAATCATTCTCTATTTTTATATTTTTTTCCTTTAATTCATTCGGTGTACTTAGGTATAATAATTGGTGTAATATTTTATCCTTAATTACGTTTACTAAAACAAATACTAAAAATTACATTGCATATTGCATATGATTATCAAAATTTAAAAGTAGTAAGTAGAGTTTTCCATAATTTACAAGTTAGGTAATAAGCAGATAGTAATAATAATATAGTAAAGTTTTTAAAAATTTATAATTAGTAGTAATAATATAGTAATATTGTAATAATATAGTGGAGTTTTTAAAAATTTATAAGTTAGTTAGTAAGGTAGTAAGTAGATAGTAAGTAGTAATAATGTGATAGGAGCTTGCATGCACTAGCGCCCGCGCTGGCATTTTCAGGTGCCCGCGCTGGAGTTGCATGTGTGCTTTGGCATGCATGGGGGGCGCTCGTGCTGGCATGGCCAGGCCCCGTCTTGGCCCACCATGTCTCTCTGCATTTTTTATTATATTAAAATTTTTATATATGGATTATATCAAAAATTTTAAATTATGTAGAATAATGATATATTTAATATTATTAATTTAAATAATGTAATAATATAAATTTAGGGTTATTATTTATTGAAATGTAATATTTAGGGTAAGAATTTACAATGTTGTAACAAAATAATACAGAAAATTAAATTGTTGATGATGTAATAATAAAAAAATAAAATAAAATTTACAAAAAACGGAAAAAATAGAGATTCTGAAAATTGATTTGAGCACTAAATCAAATATATAATAAATCATTCTCCACAAACAAATTTCCCTCCATCTTTCCCTCCAAAACTGATAAGTTCTTTCCCTCCATCATTCCCTCCAAAACTTATAAGTTTTTTCCCTCCATCTTTCCTTCCAAAATTTCTCCACAAACATTTTTCCCTCTATCTTTCCCTCCAAAATTTATAAGTTAATAGTAAGTAAGTACTAAGTAGTAAGTAGTAAGTAGTAAGTAGGTTATAAGGAATAATAATGTCACACCCTTGCATGCATGGGCGTGCACGCATGGGCACGCACGCACGGACGCCCGCCCTGGCATTGTCGGGCGCCCGCGCAAGAGGTTGCATGGGTGCAGTGGCATGTGTGGGTGGGAGCCCGTCCTGGCATGGCCGGGCGTCGGTGTCAGCCCACATATTCCATGTCAATACTTTTTTTTTTTATATATATAAATTTTTACATAATTATATCAAAAATTTTAAATATGAATTACCTAGAATAATGATATATTTAATATTATTAATTTAAATAAGGTAATGATATAAATTTAGGGTTATTATTTATTGTAATGTAATATTTAGAGTAAGAATGTAATAACAAAAATAAAAACATTATAACAAAAACAAAGGCAGAACAGAAAATGAAATTACTAATGATATGATAATAAAAAGATAAAATTCAACTTAAAGCGGGAAAAAATAGCGGATTCTAAAAATTTATTTGAGTGCTTAAATCAAATATATAATATATCAATCTCTACAAACCTCTTTCCCTCCAAAACCTCTCTCCTCCCTCAAATCTCAAATCTTGTGACTTAAAACCATAATCATTTTTCAAATTCTCAAATCTTTCGACTTAATCAAAATCTTATTTCAAACTTTCCTTAACTCAACATGGGAAAAACTAAACGAAGGATGAGTATTGTTGCTGATCATGAAGAATCACAGCCATCCGAAAATCAACTTCACTCTGAAGAAGCCCAAGATGCTGAGGAGAGGTGGTGGTAAATTAGATGACATCAAGTAACAATCTTGCTAATCCATTCAAGAAGCCTTTATTGCAAAGAATATTTGAGACTCATTTGGATAGAACAGGTTTTATTCTATATAGCATAGGACTTAGTGCAAGTGGGAGTTTATTGGAATTATTTCTATTTTTTAAAAATATTTTTCTTGGATACCCTAAAGACTTTATACTCTATTTACATCTTCAATTATGGATATTTGCATATCTTTTAATCAAATGGAAATTTTGTTATTATATTATTCATATACATGTATAAGATCTAATAGTTTGATTTAAGTAATTTGCGTATATAATTAAGTTGACAGTATATGGAGAAAATATAATTCGTGAGTACATTAACCAAAGATAAGATATTCATAGCAAATTGATGAAATTAGACACTTTATCTTATATATGCTATTGCTTGAGAGTATTTTGTTAGTTATGGATAATTTGCATTCATTATCGGATGTCCAATAAAAGCTTGGCAAGTGGCTACATTATACAAGATATATAAAGTAACTTTCTCAAATGTTTTATGAAATCGAGATCGGGATTCTATAACTATATGTATTTTATGTGTTCTTAATTTTGAGTATTTTGGATGAACTTATGAAATAAGCATTATTTACTTTAATTTATTATGTGTGACACTTTTTATGAATTAAAAGTTTTCTAAATGTGTTGTGTGCAATATTAAATCCATATCCGGTGTATCCGCTATCACCCTCTTGGATAGTCATGGTTGATTATCCGTAAATTGAGTGATATATTGTATCAGATGTTCTTAAATTTGGAGAGAAGTTGAATATGTGGATATCTTCTTCTCATATGAGAGACTCAATAGAATTAAATAATTGATAGAGTGATAGTATATTTAATTTAATTAACCTCTATTATAGGTATTAAGGAAAGAGATGGTATATAAAATTACATATAAATTAAGGACAAATTAATAATCATTATTTGTCGACTTCAGTAAATAGTACGATATTTATTTTAGAATGTAATTCTAATTTTATAGTGAAATTAATTAGTATAACTAATCCTTTAGTAAATTATGTTTTAATTATTTCTTATCCAAAGTAATTATGTTCTAGGTTCATTATCTACCCTAAATTTTTGTTAGTGTTAATTAATGTTACATGAATTGGAAAGGAAGAAAGTTGTACATAGATATTTAGGGTTGAATTATAATTTTCATAAAATATTACGGTTGTTTTCTTGTCCAAAGTAAAAATACTTGAGAAAAATTTTCTCAATTTATAAAATGATTAGTAGAGAATGAATTAAGTCATATCTTTATCTTTCCCCCTAAAAGAGAAAGGAAATAGTCGTAATCTTATCGCATCAGAGGTAGCTCCATTCAACTTGATTATATCACTAATTTTCATAAAGTTTTTCAAGTGACTATTTGGATATTTAAAAGCTTCTCCACCAAATTGATATACCTGCATCATGTCAATCAGATTTGATTTGAGCTCTAACTTGTTTGCTTTTACGGCAGGTCATGCAATACTAATCTGAATATCTAGAAATCTAGGTATCGAATACTCCCGTATAATTTTGTTATCCTGTGTCATTACTTCTTCCTTGACTTCCCTAGATTGTTTACAAATGGATCTCAAAGTTTTCTCTATTTCATGATCAAACTTAGTTAGATCAAGATTTCTCGATTGTAGCATGTACTATATCAATAGTAAAAAGAATCCAAAATTCGATCTTCAAAATAGTCTGCAAGAACCACTTAAGAAAATTTATATTACCAATATAAAAGTATAAAATACAAGGAAACAGCAAAAATGCAAAAAGACATCCAAAAAGATAATAAAAAAACCCTAAAAATAAAGAAAAAAATCCAAAAACAAATAGAAAAACAAATGAAAACGATGGAATTTGATTAAAATTGGGTGGTGTCCATAGCTTAGCTATAGGTTTTTCTCGGCAATCAAAAATACTTCGAAAAAAGTGATCGCTTAACCATAATTCATAAGCCAATTTTTGAATCACAAAAAAAACCCTAGAAGCCCTAAAATTCCATACAAACTGAGAAAAACTCAAAAAATTATAATACAAATTTAACAAAAAAATATAAAAGAAACAAGAAATAAACAAAAAATCTAAAGAAGATAATGTCAAATCTCAAATAAGATTAATTCAGTTGACATATAAGGAAATCCCTTCCAATGGTGCTAAAAATTTGATATCGATTTTTATATCACAATTTCAGTCAAGTGTACCCTACTCGAGTGTTGAATGTAGTGCGAGGAAGTGTTATTCCCGCAAGAATATTTTATACTAGCAACTATGAATTATCCTATCTAAATTAAACAAATCAAATCACAATTATAAAAATTATAAAAATCAAGAAAATATTAAATGAGTTAAATCAATGGATAAAAATTCTTGAACGTCAACTTCATCTATTTTCAATCCTACACATGGTCGAATCTTTTCAATTCCCTACGTTTACTGACTAAAAAATTATTATTGATGATGGTAGATTTTTCTAGATTAAATTCACCAAATGATCATGCAATGAGTTCCTAATTCAAATAACTAAAACCTAATAGTCATATAATTTTGATTAAGTCGGACTGCATTAAGTTTTATGGAATATCTGTAATTTAAGATTTCACCTAAAATTCCACACACAGAATTAATCATCTGTCGATCTCAACTTTATGTAAATTTTATTATATTAGACTAATCTCCTGCAATTATATTGGTCATATATGCATTTAATTTTAAATCATACAAAACGTGTGGATCTAGTCGTTTTGAAACATTAAGATCAATATTAAAATTTTATCAAACAATAATCATGTCAATAAAATTGAAGGAAAAGAAATAAATTTAAACCATATTATTAATCAAAGAGCATAATCCATCGAACCCTAAGAACAAGAAAACTAACTAAGCATAACAAAGGAAATAGAACCCTAAAATCTGTATGGACTTGTATATGTGTCTACCCTGGAGGTTTGTCTTTTATTTATAAAACTAAAACTCTAGATCAATAAGAATTCATGAGTTCTTGGAAATTTAGTTGATTTGGAGGTTTGTTCTTGATAAACATTATCTTGCTTTCCGAAGATTTGGAAACTTCATCCTTATCTTGATTTCAACACTGCAACAATTTATTTCCAATTTGAGGATTTCTTCTGGTATGAATTAGCTTCTGAACTTTTCACTGGATTTATAGGTCTCGAAATCTAGTTTTTAATCCAATAAAAATCACATCAATCAGATATCGAAATAGAAAGTTATATCTGAAATACTAACTATTATCTGTCCAATCTATATTTCTTTAATAGTATATTTGGATGGAAGGTTTTGGTGGGAAAGAGAGGGAAAGTGAGGGTCTTTAAAGAACTCATTCACGTTTGGCAAGTTAATTTATTGGTGGAAAAAGTTTTGAAGGATTTCTACAGAACCCTTCTAACTCAAATTTTCAATTCCAACAAATTGATGGGTTTTGGAGGGGAGGAATTTTCTCTTAAAATTATAAATATTAAATTTACTTTTATATATATTATAAATATTAAATTTACTTTCATACCATCTATTTTAAAAGCCTAATAAAAAGCATTTTAACAAATTCTAAACCTAAATTCAACACAGATCTCTTATCGTTCCTCTTCTCTTTCTGGTTAGCCTCTCTACCTTCTTAATATTTCATAATCTATTCTTTTTTATTTGATTTCGATTAACTACTGCTACAATATTGTTATTTTTTATAGTTAGTAAACTCATCGTTGCCTATGATGCAACAATTTTCACTTGCTATTACTTTTACTCTTGCTCAACGCTCCATTCAGCAAGGTTAGTTTTTTTCTCCATTTTGTTGTCATCTAATAATTTATTATTTTCACTCTATTTTAATGATTTTGTTGATTTTACTTTTTTTTTGTTTTTATATCGTATAGTGGATTTGTTTTTAGAGGGACCCAATTGTGTGTAATAGCATTAAGCATCTATCAACTACTGTCAATTTGTCTTTGAGATCATATGCATGATTTGACATTTTTTTCAATATTTACGTGTTTATGATTCATTGAATTTTCATAACCATTTGACCCAATTGTACTCAAATGTGTAATGTAATAGTATATTAGGCATTTAACATCCAGGGTATTTCATAACCGTCTGACCCAAAGAGAAGAATGAAAGTTAATCAAAATTTATTATTTCATTAAAGTAAATCAAAAATCTACGGGCATCTAACATGCTAGTGCCCAATATGTTCAAGATTTGTAAGTCACGTATGAAACAAAATTGCAAAAAATAAACAACAGATCAAGAGCATGAAAGAAGTGCAAATTAGTCAAAAGAATCAACTTCACAAAGTATAAAATAGTATATTTATACATTTTTTCAATATTTTACAAAGAATGAATTACATAATCTATTCTTTTTTGATTTAATTTTGATCGACTACTACTACAATATTGTTATTTTTATAGTTAATAAAATTCTATTTTACTTATGATGCATCAATTTTCACTTGCTATTGTTTTTACTTTTGCTAAACTCTTTATTCAGCATGATTAGTTTCTTTGTTCATTTAGTTGTCATCTAATAATTTATTACTTTTATTTTAATTTTAATGATTTCATTGATTTTACTTTTTTTTTTGTTTTTAAACGCGTATAGTTGAATTTTTTTATTTGTGAATATTTATGTTTCATAGATAAATATTCAAGAAACTAAAAAAGGAAAATCACATTATAAAAGATTATGTATTCATTTTGCGATGATTGTTGTGTTGCAATGCATTATTATTGCTCAACTTTTTCTTCAAATGCAATCTCGTAAGAGAAAATTTAGTGCAACAATGACCCTTGAAATAGAAAGAATCAGAGAGGAAATTTTATTGCAAATTGCAAATAGTAAAGAAAGCCAAAAAATAGTTAGAATGGGACCGCAAGTTTTATTGAATTTATGTGCTCTTTTATAAAGTGAAGGTAGACTTAAGCCAATAAAATGGGATTCAGTGGAAGAGTAAATTGCCAAAACACTTTATATTTTAACACATAGTGTTAAAAGTCGTCAAGTGCAATATTGGTTTCGTCGATTAAGTGAAACCACTAGTTGTCATCTTTATAGAGTGTTAAAAGCTATAATTGAAGTTGAAGGTAAATTTCTATTACAACCCGATGGTTAAGAAATCCCACTCGAGAAAACTCTTGACAACCGGTTCTATCCATATTTTAAGGTAAAATTCTTAATTTATTTTTATAGTTTTATTTTATCTTGAAACCAAATATTAATATAAGTACAAATATTGATAGGATTGTATTGGTGCAATTGATAGAACACGTATACATGTTAAAGTTAGTTGCTTAGAATCTCCTAAATATCATGGTAGAAAAGACTATCCAACTCAAAATGTTTTGATTGTTTGCTCGTTTGATTTGAAATTTACTTATGTGTTGCTGGGATGGGAAAGAAATGCATCTGATTCAAAATTTTGAAAAATGCATTAAGAATGGAAGATAAGTTAAAAATTCTTCAAGATACAAAAACTATAATCTATTTTATAACTTTATTTTTTCATTTTATTTGAATAAATTATGATATTGAATATAATTTTCTTAGGAAAATATTATCTTGTTGATGTCGGATTCATGCTAATAAGTAGACTTATTGTACCGTATAGAGGGGTTCGATATTATTTGAAAGAGTATTCTATAAGGAATCCACCCCAAAATTCTAAAATGTTATTCAACCTTTGACATGCATCATTATGCAATGCAATTGAAAGTGCATTTGGTGTTTTGAAAAAATATTTTGAAATTATGTCCAATGCAGTTGAACGACATATGATTAGAAAGCTCAAAAACTAATAATTTTGGCATGTTGCATTTTGCATAATTATTTAATAAGTGTAGATCCAAATGATGAGCTCCTTGCCAAAGTGGATGAAGAACTTGCAAATCAACCTCAAACTCAACAACAATTTCAAGTTTGTTGAATGAAGATGAAGATGCTGCTAAAGGAGAACTTTTACGAGATTCAATAGTAAATGAGATGTAGAGAGATTATGAACAATTGTTTTATGGCTTATGATTTATTTTATGAATATTAGTTGGTTCTTGACTTCTTGTAGTTGTTTGTTTATGATTTATTTCATACTTTTTGATATTTCAATACTTCTTACTCTTTATAATATTGTAAATTGTGTCTTTTGATTGAAAATAAATGATTATATATATGTCTCATGCATATATTTGTTACAGCATGTCTAGGAAGAGAAGAGATTCAAATGATGTAAATAATAATAAAGTTATGATATGGACTCTTGCAATGGATGATGCGCTTGTTGATGCATTTGTGCATCAATATGATATGGGAAACAAAGTGAATAGGACATTCACTACAAAAGCATATGAGAATATTGTGAAAGAGTTGATTGAAAAATTTGGACAATGATTAATTAAGGAGAAGGTTAGAAATCGATGGAAGACTATAAAGAAAAATTTTCTGAAACTTATGACATTTTTAAGAATGCATTGAGTGGATTTGCATGAAACCCAACAACATGGTTATGGAGTACAAAAGCTAAGGTTTGGGAAAAACTGATTGAGCTACATTTTAATTTTTTTAATCTTTTATAAATATAATATTTATATACTAATTACAATATTTTTTTGGTATAGTCTAAATCTCAAACCAAGAATTGGATATTTATTCCTATTCCAAATTATGAGAAATTGGTTACTCTTTATGGCAATGATAGAGCAACTCGAGATCATGCTAAACTTGATCTCAGAATGAGGTAACATTGGAAGAATGTACTCCACTGGCAAATGTCGATGTTGATGTTGAAGTGGCTTCTCAAATATTTTCTACGGATGTGGGTAATAGAAAAGTAAAAAAAGCTAAAAAATCAGAATTAGAATTTGATAAGATATATTCAGCAATGAATAATATTGTTGACAATTAGCAAAATGGAGAAATCAATGCATGAAGATTCATTAATATCTAATGGGAAGCTTTGAGTCTTTTGCAAGAATTGGAATTTGAGTCAGATTTGATGACTACAATCTTTTACAAGCTTATTAGTGATAGAATTAAGTAGCGCACTATACTGACATGTCCTCAGCATCTTAAGAAGCAAGTAATAGTGCAGTTAACATTGGGTTCTTGAAATTCAAATGTGCCTTGAACTACATCTGGTTTTACATTTTTATTTGGTCCGGCAAACTTTTGCAATAACTTTCCTCTCTTTTATGTTTGGTTATTAGAAGTGCAAATTGATGGTTTCTATACTTGTTACTTTGATCTTATTGATTTCAGTTTTAAAGTATTGAATTAATGTTATGAAGGTTTCATTTATGCTTTCAATTTTAAATATGAAAATACAATTTGATAAAAATGTATTGGGTAAGTGCAAACTTTTAAGTTATTACTTAGTACAAGAGGAAGGACTTTGTGGAATGCAGTGACATTTATATTTGAAAGACACCACATAATATTTTGTGTAATACAAAAGAGTTCAAGTACAAAATGGTTTCTATAAACAGGTGTACTTGGTGTTGGGTATAATTAATGAGATTGAAATAGGTTTCAGCTCACAAACGAGAATGAATGAAGTCAAACTATTATCGACAAATCTTAGAGCATGAAAGACATAGTTAATGATATATGAATCCTTGACATAATAACTTAAACAGTTATTTTTCATCTATGATAAGTCATAGACGGATTATAAATTGAGAAAGCTCTCAAATACATCTTTAGGGTCACACAGCCTACTTGTATATAAATTTTGAGTTGAGTCATATGTAATGGGTAGCGTCAAGTTCATCTAAATCAGAACAAGTTGTTGATATATTTAGAATTTTGATGATACACACAAGCTAAATTGGTAAGTTATTTGTAAATTCCTTCCAAGTGGTTGGTTACATCACCCCATATGATGAGGCTAAGAGTAAATAAACACCTTGGTTACTACTTATAATGGCCATACTCCGTGGTTGTTTTGTTACATCTTTTACTTTCCATTGCGAGGATTATCGTGGTTTTTAAAAAACAGCGGTTGTTATTATATTTGACGGATACAAAAATTAAAAGTTGTGGTGATGAAAATGAAGAGAAAAGGTACTTTTGGTTAACAAGAAGACTGAGGATTTGTTTCTCATAATTTACGTTCTTTAAAGTTTGATTATGATGAGATTGTTCTTGTCATGCATCATTATTCTTTTTTCATTTTTTAAGGAGTATTGTAAATGTAAATATATTAATATTTTTACCAAAGATCTATCTAAATCCTACTTCTACTTTGTTGCGAGGAGTGAATATGAAATGGAACTAGTAATCCTAGATTTCTTTGATTGTTATTGTACTCAATCAATTGTAGAATAGAGAAGGGTTCAACCAAAAAGAAAGAAAAAAAGTCATTGTATAATTTAAAAATTAAATTTAAATTTAAATTAGTCGTAAAAGAATTGAACCGAAAAACTAGGACAGAGCTTATTACTATCTAATTAAAAAATTTTGGGAATAATTGACTATGAGTAAAGTATGTGAAATTATCTAAAAGTATACTTAAATATTAGAGAATTATTTATGGTTCTGGTTGTACTTTTATTAAAAAATTTAGAGTACAAAAATTAATTTTTAACAACATCATGGACTAAAGAACAATTTGGAGGAAATGTAAATTTAAAAAGAAAAATTAAATATAAATACTATTTAACATTAGAACGGGGACGTGGCATTTACGTTTTTTCTTAGTAAATGGGGAAACCCCTAATGGAGAATAGGGGGGGGGGGGGAAAGTAGCGTGGCAAAAATATTCCCTCTCTTCCCTTCCCTCAGGGTTTTGAGGTATCGTCTGTCGCGCTAGATTGGAGTTGGGATTTGGAGGGTCTCTCTCTGTCTCTCTCCCCCGACTTCTCAACTTTATTTTCACTGTTTAGCTTAAACCTCACCCCTCAATCTCTCGCTCATGAGTTCCGTAGAAGCTGATACGCAACAACAGGGAACATCGGGCGGAGAAGAGATGGAGGCAACTCCGCCGTCGTCGTCCACGACGAAGACCACCGTGAAATGGCCTGGATGGCCTGGAGACAACGTCTTCAGGCTTATTGTGCCTGTTCTCAAGGTCGGAAGCATCATTGGCAGAAAAGGCGAGCTCGTCAAGAAGATGTGTGAAGACACTCGCGCCCGCATTCGTATCCTTGACGCTCCTCTTGGAACCTCCGATCGCATTGTCTGTTCTCTCTCTCTCTCTCTCTCTCTCTCCCTCTCTCCACTTGCTTACCATTGCCTTTCCTTTTAGGGTTTTCACGAGTTTAATCTCGTATTTGCTTGCATTTTCTTTATTCTTCTTTTGCTATGTAGTTCAAAAGATCAATTCAATTAAATTCAAACCTAAATATTAATTAACTTTGAAGTTGACTCTTCATCCTCGCCATTATAATGGATCTCTTCATCCTCTATGGTCAAAATGGACAAAGGTGCCTCACTAGTCTCTCAATTTAAAACCTTCCTAGTTTTGTCCTTTGATCGAGAACAGAACAGTTAAAATTTAAACCTAGATTGTCTAGGCCACCGTTTGGCTGAGACATCCGAGATGATCGAGATCTTGAAAGAGATGAAACTGGTTCCCCTTGTTCTCGTTATTTAAGTGGTGCGAGATATTCCGGCCATTTCGGCCAGAGCAGAAAATGACAACCTTTCTATGTGCAGCCATGTGCATGTTAGTATAATAAAGGAAATAACTTACTTTGGAGTCTTTTGGGGTATCTTCCATAATGGATGAAATGGGTTTTGATTGGATGTGTTCACTAGTAAATTTGTTTCTGTTGTGTGTACTGCAGCGAAATTATATGGGTGGACTTTCATTCTTGACTGTTGAAAATCTTTCCATGTGTGAGGAATGGTTGTTCCATGTGTCCCCTGTAATCGTCTGATATAGAAGAGTCAACACCCTAATAATGGCAGGTGACAGAAAATTTTCATTCAGCATTAACCTTAGGTGATTGTCTGGGGAACTTAGGGGTGAAACATGTTTATGAGCAAAACATATGATCTTTATTCCATTTAAAACATAGAGAAACCTTTCATTTTAAGGATAGCCTTTCATTCTAGAAGTAGTAGTTACCTGCCTCCATCATTCCCATTGTCTCCTTCAATGATAAGTTCCATTCCCTCAATTGGTCTGCTCAGAAATTGTAAGGTGGAGCTGCCCACTGTTTGTCTGACCCTGTTTACCCCCATCTCTCAGTGTTGAATTAGCATGAGGTACGTAAGCTTGATCGACATTTGAGTGCTCTTCGGACCCATAATTTGAGAAGATATCAAACTGCCATAGGTTGTGCAAATTAGTTTCTGTGCGAGGATGGCTTGCACTTTTATGATTGTGATGTGCCAAAAGTATACTTCTTGAATCCCTTTCTATGTTCTAATACTGTCAAAGAGGATTGTATCATTCTTCTATTTTCTTGCTTGTCGATCTTTTGGATGCTTAGCCTCCAGATTTTTGTCTATAAAAGTGATATTCTCAAGGCCTTTTAAAATGGATGGTGTGACTAGGATGGTGGTTTTTTTCCTCCATGTTCTTTTGTTTATTTCTTGATTCTTGGCCTTTTATGGGAGTCATTGAGAAAGAAGTATCACATATCCTAGTTCCAACCTCACCTAGTTTGATCCTTTTGTATACATTCCTTTGTATAATATACCTATCAGATTCATATTTTAAGAGTTCCTTTTCAGGTTCTGATTTCTGGGAAAGAAGAGCCGGATTTGCCACTATCCCCTGCCATGGATGCAGTAATAAGAGTTTTCAAACGAGTTAATGGTCTCTCTCTGAATGAGGATGATGGAGCAGTTTCTGAAGCTGCTTCTGTTGCATTTTGTTCTATGAGGATGCTAATAGCAGCTTCACAAGGAATGCATTTGATTGGGAAGCAAGGATCCACGATTAAATCAATACAGGAGGGATCTGGTGCCTCTGTAAGGATTTTACCAGAAGGTGTGCTCTTAATCATATCTTTTTTTCCCCTTTGAACACACAAAGAGTGGTCCCATGGTATATCTCTCAAACTGCTTGTTTTTGGGTATTTTGTCATTTCGCTGCCAGTTTTACATCTGTCTGTTGCTACTCCAATAGATTGTTTGTTATGGTTGCACTCTCTAATTCTACTTATAATAGATGCTACAAACCTTGTGGTTCCTGTGTTAACCTCAGTGGCAATGTGTAAATTTGAAGAGGTTCCTACATTTGTCTTGAAGTGCCAAAGCGCTTATTTATTTATTTCATTCTTTCTTATAATGCCAGGGAGTGAACTTTTATCTTATGACTAGCTATGCTGTAGATAACATTTTTTTTGGGAACCCTTCTGGAATGGTAAAGTCATGCATCTCTTATGCAACTTGAGAGCTTAGGTAAAATTTATGACTAGCTTCAGTGATACAACAAATATGGGGCCACCACTTGTTTAGAAAAACAAAACTTGAGAGTTGGGGAAAATTTGGAGCCTGAGACAGAGAGGGGGCATGATACTCTATGGATAGAGAGAGCTTGTGAAAGGATTGGCCTATAACCTACTTGGTTGTCCTTAGGAGACAATCCCGTGTTGCATTTTTCTAGGATCTGGTGGTTATTAAGATTAATAAGAGGTTGGAAGGCTGCATATCAGTGAACAACTTAATCGAAGTTTAAAGTTTCATGGATTAACTTTTATGATTTTCTAGATATTACCCATCTTCAATCATATATGATTAGTGGAATATTTTGAGCATTAGGTGACCTTTTTAGATGATAATTGTTTATATAACTTTAGCTGTATTTTAGAGTTCAATATTTTTCCTTTTTATACTAATTTCTTTGTTAATATAAACTTCAACCTATCTAAATCAGCCATTGGTAGACTTTCTCAAATTATTCTTTATTCTTTAGTTCATTGTGTTTACCAAAGAATATCACTTGGGTTGTTTTGATTAATGTAATAACTCCTCTAGTCCTCTGTCATCTGTACACCCCTAAAGAAACTTTATTTCCTCAATCTTACATAGATCATTATACCTTCTTGGAAAATCTTATGTGTCGTACCCTACCTAACAGGATTCCTATTACCAAAACATCCTAAAAAGATTTTGGCTTTTGTTTCAAGTTTTAACAATCTTCCCATCCAATGTAACTGGCAATTTTTCTACATTTCATGTCCCAATATAAGTGGCAGAGCTACTATAAGTTGAGACTGCATATGTGTAATTTCAACTTATTACCATTAAGTTGGGTGCCATGAAACTTAGTTTGGAAGAAAATTTCTTTCAAAGAACAAAATGATAGCAATCAATGCCCTTTCTGTAATTTGTTTCTTTTAGCAACTGTTGTTCCTTTTGGGATGGAGGCTCTACAATTGATATATATCAAGGGAAGAATCCTTTAAAGGTTATTCCATGGGGTTTGGGCTATTTATTAAATATTTTGAGTTGATTTTTGGCATCATGCTTTCTATTTTGTCGTAGTTTCTATAATTGTTTTCTAGGTTTATAAGAACTAAATTTACTATTACAAATGTTGTAGTTTCTTGCTTCTCAGTTGATTGTGAATTTTCAGGCTTGCTTTTCTAGTACGCATTGAGGAACACATAGTTTGGTTGTTTTAGAGTTTTTGTACTTGATCTTTTCCCTTTTCCATAAAATGGCTCGAAGTGAATTCATTTTTAGATTAATCAGCTTCTATATTATTATGTTCCTCCACCTTATGCACTTCGGGAAGTTGTATTTTAGTTCATTTATTTATTTATTTATTTTCATTTTTTGGTTAGTTGTTTTGGATTCCCTGCAATTCGAATTTATTTAAATGAAAGTATTATAAGAACCTTAAAAGTAATAAAGGTAGCGATGCATTTGAGAAGTATAAGATTGTAAAAAAGATGTGAAGAAGATTGTTCACGAATCAAAAAGTAAGGTGTATAACGAATTATTTAAAAATTTAGAAACTAAAGATAAAAGAGTTTCACAGAATTGTTAAACCATGGGATAGGAAGAAAAAAAATTTAAATGGTATTAAGTGTATTAAGAGTGAGACCGATAGTGTTTTTGTAAGGAATGAGAATATAAGAATGCATTTGAGCGATTGTTTTAATAACCTCTTTAACGCTGAAGGTACAAGTGATTTTGTTTATATCGCGATACCTATAGAGGAGATCAATAGAGATTTTAAACGTAAGATTCGTCCTTATGAAGTGAGAGAGGCCTTAAAGAAAATGAAGAATAATAAAATTATAGGATTAGATAGCATTTCTATTACGGTGTGGACGTAGTTGGGTGAAGTGGTGATAGAAATACTGATGGAACTTTTTAACATTTGATTAACCAAAGAAATATCTCAAGTATGGAGGGAGAATATAGTTATACTAGTATATAAGAATAAAGGTAACATACAAGATTGTTTCAATTATAGGGGAATTAAACTTATTAATTATATTATAAAGCTGTGGAAGAGAGTGATGGACTATAGATTGAGATTGAAGATACGTGTCTTAGAATCAATTTAATTTTATGCCAGTACAATCCATCGTTGAACCATTCATTTGCTCAAATATTTGATAGAGATGTTTAGAGTATAGGAAAGAGATTTGTATTTGATATTTATTGATTTAGAAAAAATGATATGGTTCCCAGACACATATTATGGTGGACGTTGATGAAAAATGAGATCTTAAAATATATTGATCGTATTAAAGATATGCATGGGGAGCTATTATTAATGTAAGAATTTGGAGGGGTTTAAGTGATAACTTTTCAATTAACATTGAGTTTCACCATGGTTTGACTTTATGTCCCATCCTTTTTATAATAGTGATGGATGAAATAACAAAAAGTATCCAAAATAAAGTATGACGATGCATGCCTTTTGCAAATGATATATTGCTGGTCGATTAAATTAGGGAGAGTATTAGTGCTAAATTAAAGTTAGGAAGAAACACTAGAATGCAGAGGATTTAAATTGAGTCGATCAAAAATTAAGTATATGAGATATACGTTTGGTTACAGTTATCAGAATAATGAAAAAACAATTAAATTAAATGGACATGTCATATCAAAGAGTGAGCGTCTTAAATATTTTGGATCCATCATTCAAAAGAATAGTAACATAGATAAAGATGTGAATTCTAGGATTTAAGCGGGTTGTATGAAATGAAAAAGTGTATCTGGAGTTCTTTCCGATTGCATGATGCCATTGCAGTTGAATGAGAAATTTTATATAATTGTAGTAAAATTTGCATTATTGTATTTTATCGAGTGTTTGATCATTAAACAACAATAAGAGCATAAAGCTGTTGTAACCGAAATGAAAATGTTGATATGCATGTGTGGTAAAACTAAAAAAAGATAGGAGTAGAAATAAAAAGATATGTGTTAAGTTAGGAGAGAGTTTAATTGTGGATAAGATGAGAGAATATCGTCTAAAATGGTTTGAATATGTGTAACGAAAATCCAAAAACGTACTAGTTAGGAGTAGCAAGACCTTGAATGTAGGAGATTTAGTGAAATGTCAATATAGATCGTTAAAATCATGTATAGAAATTATTTGTAAAGATATGAGTGTCAAGAATTTAATTAAAAAAATATCTTTAGATAGGAATGAATGGTATATGAGAATCCAAACTAATTGAATTAGTATACTTTTATTCTTGTTATTATTATTAATGCACTTTTATTGTTGTTGTTGTGAATGGTTTATTTTTACTTCTTCATTTTCATTATTTGTATTTTTTAGTTTTAAGTTTTCTATTTTTGCTTTTAAAATTTAATTTTATGTTATTTTTTTTTCTCCCCTCTCTCCTATATTGGTCTCTCAAACGGCCGACTCAAAGTTTGAATTAAGGTTCAATTTGTTTGTTTGTTTGTTTGTTTGTTTGTATCCATTGTAAGCTTGAATCTCGCCATTTCGAAGATTTTCTGATTTTCAATTTAAAAGGACAATATCTGACTTTTTTATTTGATTTTCCAGATGATCTTCCTCCATATGCAACTTCAGATGAAAGAATTGTAGAGCTACATGGTGAATCTTTCAAGGTTCTTAAAGCATTGGAATTAGTACTTGGAGTACTCCGTAAATTCTTGGTTGATCACAGCGTTATTCCTATTTTTGAGAAGACTGTGAGTTTAACATGCAAGTTTGTTAGTGCATCCAATTGCTTTGGTCTTTAAATTTATTCTAATCTAATTTTGCCTATTTGCAGTACAGCACCACGCTATCAAACGATCATGTAGTGGACTCCTGGGGTGATAAGAACCAGTCCTTACGACACCCTGCAGCTGCTCCTCAAGCTGGGATTGCATCAGATTATTCCCTTTCAATGAAGTGGGATCCTTTAATTTTCGATCGTGATGTGCAACGGGAGTCAAAAGCACCCCACTCTGGCTTGTCACTCTATGCACAAGATGCTGGACTTGGTGGTCTGCGATCTACGGGACTTGGTCGTGCTGCTGCTTCCATGGTTACACAGGTAAGATTTGCATAAGCGATACATTTTTGTTTTTTCCTTGTGTGTGCTTGTGTTTTTTGGTGTACTCACATCCATGACGTTAGCAGTCTTGTGGCAATGGGAGTGAGTGTAGAGATATGAAGCAAGAAAAAGAACATAGAAAAAACCAAGACAGGTGCAGAATTTGGAGTGTCTTAGGGGAGAATAAAAATACCAAGAACTTGGTTCATAAAGGGAAAAAATTCACTTTGTTCTCTTGTGGTTTGGCCCAAAGCACTTCTTTTTTATGGTTCAAAAAGTGTCGAAGTGTCGCTCGAGATTTACTTTATTATCACTTTGTCTCCCTCTATCTAGTTTAGAGTGTTGAATGCCAAAAATAATTGAATAATATAACAAAAAAAATCCCCTTGGTGCCATTAATGAATCTCTTTACTCTTACAGATAATATATATACATATAATACAAAGACTATTAAAAAAATGTTTGCTTCATTACCACCACAACCATTTTCTATTTTCTCTCCTAGATCATCGATCCCCCGCCTCAACTGGCAATCCCCAATCTTGTGTTGTAGAATTTGATTCTTTTAGTTGGTCTTTGATTTGCAATTTAATGAATTTAGTTTTTTGAATTTGTTGACAATAAACAAATTAAGAGAAAATAGATGGTGGTTGTGGAACAAACCTAATTTTCATAGTCATTTTTTTTTTGTAATTTATAGCTTTATTATTTTTTGTGACATTTAACTCCTTAAACTTGACGGATGGCGCAATAAACCTCACAAGGGGCACTTTTACAAGTTTTGAACCAACGGGAGTCAAAATGATCCAAGTGATTTTTTTCCCCTTTTAAAAGAAAAGAAAAGGAAAATTTTTTGATGAATGTATGAAGATTACATCAGAGGGATAAATAAAAAAAAAATGTGAGCAATAGAATTAGCTGTCCTCCCAGCAAGAGAATATAAAATCATAAGGGGAAATGGAACTTGGGCGAAATTCTTCGGTGACTGAAATGACCATGATTTATACTGTGGTTGCAGAGGGGTTGGTAACTTCTTGTAATGGGTTTGCCCACCGAATAGATTTATTATGATTGAGTAATCTAAATTCTTACTCTAACAGAAAATCATATAATTGATTAGTTAGTGACTTTACCTACTAAACATGACTGGAGTATCTATGCCAAATATTCAGATTCTTCTCTCCAGTCAAAATTTCTTTCTTATACAAGCACCAAATCTCATATCTCTCCATACCCACTATTCACTATGCACACTTCTAAACTGCACTTAGACAATTATTCTTTGATAGGAAAATAATTATGTATATTGTGAAAGGAGAAAAAGTAAAATGAAATGAAAGAGAGTATATGGCATCCTCCCAAACAAATCCAACTCATCTTGTCCACAAACAATGCAACGAAAGATAGTCAAAGCTCAATGTTGCAAAATAGAACGTCAACTCACAAGACTGATCCCTCTTTTCTGAAGGTTATCCTGAGTCAAAATTCCACCCTAAGTAGCTTCCTAGTTATAGAAAGCCACCTAAGGAGAAGATGCCATCCAGCTCAGGAACATTAACTCTTATCTCCAACTCAGCCTGGTACTTTATTAGTAATCTTTGCTCCAAAAACACTCGTGACCCACTTTTTTTTCACATGCTAAGCCTTCCCCATTCCAGGAAAGGTCTGCCCATTCAAGCAACTCAATGAAAGTATAAAAGCATTTCTACGTCCATTTATTTGCAATAAAAATGAATTCCACATGTCCAACTCTCATCTTCCAGCAATTCACAACCGATCATAATTTCTTTATCTCCATTCAAGAAGAAAAAGTTAGGTTAGGTTAGTTTAGGGGTCTTTCAAGGGCATGAATCCCACTCATCATACCAAAAGAACATCATTGATCCATTCCCATCGTAAAAAACAACTCCATGTAGAATAAATCCCAACCCTAATTTCTTTCAACACCGCCACCCTATTATTATGCTTAAAGCCTGCCCACCTGATCATTGATCCACTCCCCACGCTAAATCAGCTAAAAAGTACAAATTATTATGCTGAAAGTCTGCCCACCTCCCAATCAGACGATGGTGTTGACACACTAAAAGTACTTGAGCACTTGTAGCTGACTGGCTTGAGGGCTTGACCCAATTCACTGAGGTAACTTGACCTGTTTAAACATGTGAGTCCACTTGACTTAAACCTCTCACCATTGAGATACTTAACATGATTTGCTACATTTGCTTCCTCAACCACTGCTTTCAGTGACTGCTTCAACTCCAAAACCCCAAACCCTCAACAATGAGCAACCACACCTAGGATGCTTCTCCTACAAATGCCACCTGTTATTGTACTCCTTATCAAATTGGCCCTTAGGGACAAAGCCCCTCTTGGGTGCCCCAAACCAACCATGGCATGCCGCGTGTATAAACTGTAACACAATGTTTCATTGTGAGAGTGAGTTTTTACTTTTCTTTTCACTGTGGGCCTGTTCTTTTCTCTTGCCAATAAAAGTTAATTGATTACACAAATAAAAGGAGTGAATTGGCCAATTGAACACTGACCCCCAGACACATGCACATACACTCAATCTCTCCCCCTAGCAACTTAAACTCTCCTTGTTAGAAAATAAAAAGTGTTTAACAATGTTTGAGTAAGAAAATTTTAAGTTAGTATAAATTAGCGGATGTTATTCTATGTGGTGATTCACATATTAGTATTAAAAATGTTTGAATTATAAGTTAACCTTATCAAAATTCAAGATTTGGGTTTTGTTGGAGTTCTAATGTACACAATTTATTTAAAACATCCAAAATTGGTCTCATGTTTGTGTGATTAGCCATCATTATAAGGGGCCCAATTTGAGTCTTGTACACCTATTCAAATTGTCTCTGTTCTTGCTGGCCTTCTTATTTCCTCATGCACCTTTACAATCAAAGATTTGACTATTGACACATGGCTGAGATGGTCTAGGTAGCTTAGGTGTCGTGATTCAACTGCTGTGACCACACATAGCTTTGGAAACCTTTATTCGTGCCCTCCAAATCATATGAGGAAATTGCATCCCTTGTCCTTGTGTCATCTCAATCAGTTCAAAACTTGTAATTCTGGAGCCCAAACATTGGAGATGCTCATGAATTCTACCCCTCTTAAACCATGGCTCTTCACCTTCCAAATTCCTGAAGCCCCACGAAACATTTGTTATCTATGACACACCTTGAGGTCCTCTCCCATTTTCTGTGATTTGCAGCACCTTCTCATTCCATACCACAGTTCTACAACAAAATTGAAAACTTCTCATTTATTGCAATATTGCTTGAGAAATCCCTTCTCAACTTTCCAAAACGTGTTTTGTTGGGACCTTCAAGAAGTTCCAACTGAAAACTATGGAAACCTTGCCACCAGCTGAAAATCAAATATCACAGCCCTAAAATGTCCCTTACTCAGGAAACACTCACAGTGCACATTAGCAGCCATTCTCACAAGTTTTGAGTCACCGACTCTTGTTTAGGCATGACATCTAGTGGATCTTGCATGTGTATATAATGCATCTGGGATTGGCAATTTTTCTGTGCTAAATGTCACAACTCAAGGTTTGATAGTCACTTTTGCTAGTGCACTGCACCAGAGCTGAAACCTTCAGTGGCTTTTTAAAGTAATTTCCCTGCAGAATTATAGCGTTAGACGATAGTTTTACGCAATCTCAATCTATAAAATCATGTTAAAGTTAGAGTGCTTTAGTTAACCATTGTGATATTGTTCATTACAGAGAAAGGCCCCTTTGGGGCTATGCTGATAATTGTAATTATAAGGCCTGTGCACGAGGTTTCCACTGTTGCTAGTTTTCGAGGCCCTATCATTTCTAGCATTACTTCTGCAAGTACAGAGGCTGCTTGCATGATTTGAACCTGTGACCTTTAGATCACAACGAAGCAAACTTTAGCTTGGGATTGAGAAGCCGTTCCAATGATTTCTGTTCTGTAGATAGGATTCAGAAACTAGAGATTACTTGGCATTGCCTAGAAGCTCAAGAAATGTGGATTTAGTCATTTGCAATTTGTGAAAATCACTGGATTTGTCCTATAAATCTCTCTCATTCGCTTTTGACAAAGTTTAGAGAATATGGAGGGCGGTAAGATGCTTTTTGCTTTGGAGATGTGTTCTTGTAGCTATTGCTTGGTGTATTTGGATGGGAGCAGAATGATAGGATTTTTAGATGTTAAATATTAGTCATCTCTGTTTTTTAGACAAGTTTGTTTGTTATGTCTCTTTGATTTATGTTTTAGGACTCTTTAGGATCATAGTCTAGAAGACTTGAAAAAGGATGGAAAAGGCATTCCTTGATTAGCTTTTGCTTTTGCTCTTTGTGACCTCTGTCTCCAAGGATTTCTCCTCTTTGAGCATTATGTATTAATTCTACTCTTACCTGATACAAGTCCTTCTTCTATGTAAAGCAAAAAAGTGCAATGATTAAACAAACCGTATGGCTGCACCAAGGCCTGCCCTCTCTTGATTGGTACTTGTTCTAAACTTTTTTGTTTTCTCATTTTTCTTTTTCCTTCTTATAAAGGGTGGGGGATGGGGTTTGAGTATCTCATTATGCATCAGTATATACATACTCTATTTGTGTATTTGGTGGATCGCCTTTGTTAATGAGTTTATTTTTCTTAGGTTTCACTCTTGGTTCTTGTACATACTATATTTTTTGATCATTGAAAGATAAATAAGCTATTCTCAGAATGGATGAAACATGAAAATAGACAAAAATTGATCAAATGGATTGAATTAAAGGAAAATATAATTTTGTTCGTTCATAGGCACTAATTGATCAGTTTATGTATCTTCTAGCCAAACACAATATTGCAAGCTATTATTTTTATTGATTTTTTTTTTATGGAAAAATTATTATTTCAGGCAAAGTTATATAGTACATATAAGCATCAAAACTCATATCACGAAGTTAAGATATTTGTACTCCCACCCTGTCAAATGCAAGGGGTTGGCCAATGGTTCCTGTGGAGTGCTAGATGTTGAACTTGTGGTTATGATATTTACAAAATGCTGTGGAATTTATGGAGATACTGCCCACTTTCTTTTTAGCTGTTATAGTTTTTGTCTGTCTTCTCAACCTTATATTATTATGGTTACACTTACCACTCATTCTATTGTTTCTTTTTCAGGTAACACAAACGATGCAAATCCCCCTTTCATATGCAGAGGACATCATAGGGATCGGTGGAGCAAATATTGGCTACATTCGACGCTCTAGTGGGGCAATTCTTACTGTTCAGGAGAGTAGGGGCCTACCAGATGAGATCACTGTGGAAATTAAGGGCAGCTCGTCACAGGTTCAGATGGCTCAGCAACTTATCCAGGTATGCCGTTGGAATTTGTCCGCAAATTCCATCTGCTTTTCAAATTTAAAGGATGTTCCTGATTCAAAGGCTTTGTATCTCATCCCAAAGTGGACTATCTGATTTTTTCAACTGGTCCTTTTTAAACTGTTTTCTGTCTTGAAATATTACCCCAGTCTATCCAATAACTATACCTATTTTGTTACAGAATTTTGTCTTCTTTTGTTCCATATTTATTAGTGTAGTCAAGGAAAAATTTTTCCATTCAAATCTCTCCTAAAACCTGTGCATGTTCAAATATGAACACTGGCACAGCCACTTTAACACACTGTTCCTAGATTTTAGATAGAAATGCTATATTGCATCAGCCAGTCTAGGATTTAAATGGAGGGGTGATTTGTCTTGGTAATTTTAGTGCTCCAGTAGAGATAAATCATGTAACAGTAAATAATTATCTATATTACCTTAGGACCTGTTTGGTTATCTCCTCGAAGTTGAATTGGCGGGTTAAGTTTAATTGGCATCTTGAAAGGAAAATGTTTCTTGAGACTGCTCTGTAGAGCAAGATCAGATGTTGAGCGATGAAAGTTCCAAGGCAATAGCTATTTGAAGTGTTATTCTTTAACATCCATTATTATTTATGATATATACGAGTAAGAGATGGTTCATCATTAAAATTTGTGCATAAAAATTGTGGTGGAAACATTCCTTTTTTGTCACTTGATAGAAGAGTCGTTTTTTTTAATCTTTTTGTTGTTTGAATCTGCCTTGTTTGCAGGAGTTCATTGGTTATCGTAAAGAACCAGTCTCAAGCATGTACGGAAAGATGGACACTGGACTGAGTTCCTACTCACATTTATCAGACACAGCATACCATCCATCTTCCTTTTCATCTCCATCACTAGGAAGCTATGGATCCTCTAATCTTGGAGGGTATAGTGGCTATAGGTACTGAAAAGGAGAACCCAACGACCTTGTAGCTTAATGCGCTTTTGTGGAAGTGTTAGAAGCTTTGTTGCAAGGAACTAGTGGAATTTAGACATTTCTTGACTTTAGAATTGAATGATTGTAATTGTAGTATGCTGGGAATTGTCTGTGGTTGGTGTTGCCCTTTAATGCTTTCTGTTTTTATGTACTCGGAAGCGAGGTCGTGAATGATTTTGTGACCTGCATTCTCTGGAATTTCTTCTGGTCGATGAATTAGTTCTACCGGCCATCAAATAGTGCTCCTTAATGGTGTCCAAAGCTCGTGCCCTATTACTAGTAGTATACAGAAATAAAAGCATCATCCTCTGCCTCTAATTGCACCTTGTAACAAGGCAACAATGAAATATAAAGCACCCAAGTAATGAGCTTCAATTAGCCCTATCAGCTGTTCTCGAAAATTTCTCTTTAATTCGTTTGCAATGTTTTTCATGATCTGAATATAAGTTCCCACTCCCAGAGCTGCAGATTGTACGGAGAAAGGCAGTATATTTATCAGTCAGGAAAGTGGCATCACAAAAGGTGCAACCGAATCCATGGCAGCATGACTGGTGCATATTTGCGGATGTATTTTGCTAATGGATGATGTTGTTAAACAACAAAGTCATTAAAGTTCAGAAATCAATTGCATGCTGTCAATTCCTACCATGAGAAGCAATTAGGAAATCAAGCTCCTAAATTTTGCTTTATAAATTCTCTTTTATGGGATTAATTCGTTAATGAATTTTTCTATAGACAACACAAACTAGCTAACACCTGCAAATACAGTTAACTGCGCCAACATTCTTAAAAGGAAAGAAGACTCCGAACACTTGGCTATCACGGCACGTCTGATGATGGATCAACACGTCTAAATGCAGCTCGTAAAGTCTGTCCTCCATTTCTAGCAACCTGTTGGCCCTCCTCCGTTGCACTGCTCAATAGCCTCGCAACTAGATCAGTTTCAAGTTCATCCTTTGTGAACAATGGGTGCTCTTTCAAACAAGCCTGCATCCATACTCCAAGCTCTTTCACATCTGTGATTGTGTAAATGATCCCACCAACCCCAAGCATAGGCATACTCATCTAGCAAGTGGGGACTGTTTACCCGGAGACGATGATTCTTCGCTTTGAAGTGAGGATCAGGGAACAAGGAACCATCTTCAAGAGTAGTCCCTTTGAGAAATAATTAGGAATGTATTTCATGAAATTAGTCCGAACCACTAAAACATTCTGGTACTGATCCGGATGGGGCAACCTCGGTGCCAAGATTCGTTCTTTCACACACTCCGTCACTTGATCCCTAAGTTCCATTCCAATCATTAGTGTTTCAGGGAAAATAGTTGAAAGACTAACAAGAAGACCTCCAAATCCACAACCAATGTCAGCAAACTGGATCCTTTTGGAGCCAGTAACTTTGTCGGCCGAGGGGAAGAGTTGAGGGTAATGAAGGGTATAGCCATCATGATACAGGGACAAGGGGACAAGAAAATGGGAATGACTTAATGGACTGCAATGGGCTGGTGCCCTATTAAAACGCTTTCGTGGCAGACCTGTTGTCTTGCACATTCTTGGATTTTCCGCCTTGCTATTTACCATGTCTTTCTGCAAAAAAGGAAGGGGGGGGGGGGGCGGGGGGCGGGGAAGGAAGTAAGATAAAAGCCAGCATAGTTGTGACGAAGTGCTCATATTTCGCAAAGTGATCTATCTTCAGTAGATGACATTGAAGCCCATAAATCATATAAATCAGAAGAATCTCACAAAACATATTGAATAGGCTTGCGGTTGTCAAGTGGGATCCTACAAAATCAATTTTAATCACTGGATAGTGAGACAGAACAAGAAGTCTAAGTTTGGGATCAAATCATATAGGTTGGTGTAAAAACCTGTCTCCGCCGTGTGACCAAACAGAAAAAGGGCATACAGAAATGACAAGATCACTTGGGAAGAATCAGAGTTTCAACGACAATGGACATAATAAAAATCATCAATCAGCATCCCAGGATTGAGCCCGCAATAAATAGGGTTAACGTTGGAAATCGTGGGGTTAAGGGGTATTGGAGGTGGGTCTTAACTTCACAGACGATAGCTCTACTGGCTCCAATAGTAACCGGTCATCTAGAGATCTTGATCAATGAGATCTACAAAATACTTAAGAGCAAGGAGACTCCAACGTTCAAGTCAGAGCGGTTTTTGAAAAGAAAAAAAGCATGTTGAAAGAGAGTTTTGTGTACCCTTTGTGTTTTGTGTAAGTTCTGAGAGTCAAATAGACTTGCTTGTCAATCGGGTGAACATAGTATATATAGTTACTTGTGCAAGTGTCGTATATATTTGGGGCATTAAAACTTTAGTTTTCTTGTAGAGATATCCCGAAATTATAGGGATCATGGCAAGAGATTTTTAGAGATTTGAAATATTATCGTTCGAAAAGTCCATATCACAAGAGATTCTTTTTCTTTTTCTTTTTCGGTAGCAGTCAAAAGTTTTCTTTTCTTTTACGGGAGGTTGACTCTGCATTCCAAAGTGAGGCGAATATTGTCCTTAACTGAACGATTATGTGAAGCACCAAACAGATTTAATAGCCGAGCAATTGACTACCATGAGGGGGTCGGTTGAGGTGTATCGAGAGAGTGGATCTTGTCTATCCATCTGAGAGATAAATTTCGTATTGACGACAAGTTTTGGGTATGTTTCGTCTTGTGGACTTTGTATGTGAAAGATTCCAAATCTTGTGGTAATGAGCCTTTGGGCCATGCTCCCTTACTTACCCCCGACTCTTGCTGTTGTTTCGTAGGAAGGGTTTCAGGAGTATCATTAAACGGATGGAATTCAAAAAGACGTTAGTGCGTCGCATTAAATACGATATGCACCGTTTCGGTTTTCATGAATCTTCTTTGATACGCTTCATAAAGTGTGCATGTGATTGGTTCATGTACTATTGTGTTTGGCTTTTGACAATTTTCACTTTTCATTAACAAGGTGATTTGCAAATCATCCCCTTCAAAATCCCTAAGTAACACCTAGAGAAAGAGTCGAATTGGAAATGACCAAGGGTTTTTCGTCACGGACCTACCCAAGTATTGGCAACATTAGGAGCATTATGATGAAGGAGGAAATTCAAGACGTCCAAAATGATATGCTGCTGGGGGACGACTACTCCATTTGGTCAGCTACCGCTGATGACAAGTTTAATAGGGTGCTAGAGGGCCATGTCCCGATGTACAAGCAATGTGTTAAGAATGGTTTAAAAGTGTTGCATATAGGTGATATTAGTCAAGTCCTGACTCGTTGGAACATTTTTTCAACAATGTTGATTTCGAGCGCTTGGCGTGTAGTATTAGCAGTCATGTTGCTGATGAGCTTCTGCCATCTTCGTTTTGATTTCAACATCTTGGCATTATTGTTTTTGCTTAAGAGTTGCTCCTGTCTGATTCTGCTGTATAAAGAAACTATCGATAAGAGTTGGATGTATAATTATTTTTTCATGGAGTTCTTGAAAAAGAATTTTATGCCTGGACTCCCAAGGGGCGGTGGAAAACCAAATCTAAGATCGAAGGCTCCCTGGCCTTTTTGTCATTCAAGATTTATTCGCTTGGTTGGTGGCTATTGTAAGGCCAAGGATTAGCACATTCGGGTGGAAACCCTATTGGATGACGAGATGTTGGCTTTGGGAGGTCTACTACTGGGAGAGAAGAGGAAGATTGAGGGGCCTTTCCTGGTGGAGAAGAAGAAGAAAGACGTGGTAGACATTCTCACCTCTCCCGTAGAAGATGATGTTGAGGTGGTTACTTCGGATAGACGGATGAGACCTGGGTCGAAGAGAGGGGCTACTGAAGCGGAGAGCGGATCCGATGTAGGGGCCGACTCTACTCCCATCTCAACTTTGGTGCCAAAGAAGAGGAGGACTCGAACGTTGAGTTCGTTGAGTGAGGTCAAAGGGGATCGAAGAGAGAGGGTCCTCTAATACATTAAGGACTGTCAGGACTAAAGACCTTGAATCCGAGGCTATCGGAGATGTGGAGGCATAGGCTGTAAGCCCCGGAGGGGTTGAGACTATTGATGTGGATACCGAAGAAGGACAGGAGGGAACCTAGGAGGGGTTCCCCTAGAGGTGATCGAGGGGCCTTGCGTGGGGCCTTCTTCTGCTGTTCCCCTAATACTAAACAATAGCAAGCAGAAAGTGCCCGTCAGGTTTGCTCTCCAACCTTTTACTCTCAGTTTCTCCTTCGATAGTCGGCGTAGGCTTCAGGAGCGCAGGACTATATCCATTAGTGTTGGGACCACTGTTACAACTATGCAGATGGTGGGGAGGTGAGGAAGATGGTAGAACAAGCAGATTTCCATCGTTATGATTTGGAGCTAAACAAGCTATCTCTTGAGTAGGGTGAGGAGGCTATTATATCTTTGGGACTTATGGTACGATTGCTTCATGTTTCATTTACCTTTGATATTTGTGTATAACTTCTTGTTTCATACAGGCTATACTTTGACCAAGTTTCAGAGACTGAGAAGGGAGCAAGCGATAGAGCATTTAATGCATCAGGTATATGAGATGGATGCAGAAGTGTCCCGGTTGCGAGATGTTATATCTCTAAAGGAGAGAGATTGAGGAAGAGATAGTGTCCGCGGTTGCTTTGAATGTCACGCCCCGACTCTCTTGTCGAGCACGTAACAACCGCCACATTATCTCGGCATACGAGCAAACCTCCACATGTACTGGGATAGTGCTACGCATCATAATTGTACAATAAATGTTTCAAAACATAAAATCTATCAAAATAAGAATTCATATATATAATACACATGCAAGGGATCCATCTGGCCCATCCCTGTACATACATGCATGCATTGGCACACAATTAAGAATCCTTGTACATGCATACTTGCAGATTTGGCCATTCCAATCATTCCAAAGTTCTCAAACATTTCATGAATTTATAAATCAAAGAAATGTTCCAAATGTTCCAACACAAAATAAACGGCTTTCAAAGATGGATTCGTACAAAACGATGAAGTTTCAAATCATAGTCATATGAATTTTACTAATACTTGCTCAAGGGAATTAAGCCTGTATCAAATAAAATCCAAATAGTATGAGATGTATAGAACTTCATTCCCATGGATTTCCATAATCCTAATTCAAAAATAAAATATATAATCATACCCTACCAAAAATCCAAAAAAATTTTTAGCCACTACCACGAGATGTCCTTAAGCTATATTTCCTCTGAAAAATTGGAAGAGATGGGTGAGTATTTTAAAATACCCAATGAGTGGAGTGCAATGGCATGCAACATATAAATGAGGTGTGAAAATGGATGTGCCAAATAATCACACATTAAATGCATTTGCAGAAATCAAAACCATTTACATGAAACAAGTTCATTTCCAAACAACCATGATTCGTATATGCAATTCAAATAATTTACATTCATTAATCACAATTTTGGGATATGCTGAAAATATTATTCTACTAATGGCTATTGGTAGGATCTACCAAGAAATTTTTCACAATTTTCTCAAAATCTCATCCCCTTGGCTTTGGCCTGGAGCTCCTAGGGTGCGTCCACCTTATGACGGCAGCTTGAGGAGGCTCTCCAACCCACCTACCACCAAGCTAAATTAAACAACCATAATCACGCCACCCTGATGGCTCGGTCTATGGCAAGACTCAGACTATAGTCATTTTTTAGCACTTTGTTACCAAATATCCATTTAGTACATCAATCATGCTCAAATTTTAAGGTAAAACAAACATCTCACAATTCTCATAGTATCCAAACATGATACAGTGTAAATAATTCAATAAACATACTCGAGTCATGAAATTATTAAATCACATTTCAGGGTATACCAATTTCACAAAACATTTTGAATAACATTTCAAATTTAATTCAAAATCAATTTATAAATCACAATTTAAAACAATTTGCTCATTTACATGAAACATGGTCATCCACTCACCTTTCGGGAGGGTATTCACTCCCTATACATTATCAACTCCAAGAAGTCTCTTTTCAAACCCCAATCGATTCAGTCACGCTCCGACCTGCAGGTCAAGCACGTGAACAGACCGCCATGACTTCTCGAAGCACGGTATGCCCTACTAGCACATCGAGGTGATGCAAGACAAATATTATGTCTAATATCACAACCCTATTCATTATCCTAAGTCAAATCATACAATGAAAGAAAAAGAAAATCTTAAGAAAATTTCCTTAAAACATTTGCCCCCAATTTACATATAACATTTATATGTATGGTCCAATGGTAAATAAGGGTGGGTATGAATACATACCTGATAGTGTATCTCGGTAAAGCTCGTTGTACAGTATCTCAACGTAAGTCAACACAGTATAAGCTGAAAATGTAATTATGAGGGGTGAGTATAATCCACATACTCAGTGAGCGAGGTGTAATGACTATATAATGACAATAAATGAATTTGTGAGAGTGGCAAGTCAAAACATCATTTTCAAATTTATATTTCATTCCTTTGCAAATATATCGTGTAATCAAAATAATAGGCATCCTTATCATCAATCATGCATCAATAGGGTGTCAAAAACGTATTATATCCATAGTTTGGCCTAATTAGGGTAAAATCCACCAAGGGGCCACCAAAATGTTATAAAAATAAAACACATATATTTTTCCCCTTCCTTTGGTGTTGACACGGTTCTCACGTAGTGCTCATCTATTGGATCTGTTGGATAGAGATAGGGGACTCAAACCCCTGCTCCCGTATTACCCCACCACGTCACCCCGTTAGGTAAACGCTTAATACCGTAGTAGGGAGTGCGCTATAGCCACTATACACCATTCCATAATCATACACATGTTCCATATGTTATCATTCATAAATCTTTACTCGTAAAAACCAAGCACTATCAAACAACCATAATATCAGGATGTAAATTTTTACCGAATAATATTTCAGGACATGCTACAAATACTAAAATATTTCTAAATCACATTTCAAAATTCATTTATAAAATCATGATCAAAACTATTTCTCATTTAAAGTTAAAATAATTCGTCCTACTCACCTCGACTGGGGAGCGTACGCACTCCCCTAACTGTCCTCGTTTTTCGAACGAGTCACCCTTAAAACCTTAAGCCTAAGTTTAAACCATATGCATCATCTATCAATTCAATGTTATGTCGTCGGATTACAAGGTGCATATAGAAATGTTTTCTTTCATAACATTAAATCTCAAATTTCATACTTAGAGAAAAATTTGTACAAAACTTATCACACGCAGTTTTAGTAAAATCACAATATCTTCTAAAATTTTGATCGGATTCAAATTTTTAAAATTTTTTCTTAAATCTAAGATATATATCTCCAACTTTTATGTTCAGACCAATTTCAAATTCTAAACACACGAATTTAGAAAAAATTTTCACTTTTTTAGTCTAAGTTCCTAAAACCAATTCTGCATAGTTTTGGAAGAATTTCCATATCTCCCTATGTGCTTCTCCAATTTAAGTGATTCTTATCTCAGATTGAAGATAAAACATAGATCTAAAACTTTCTAGTTTAGACATTCTCAAATTTTAAATGTATAAATTTATAAAAGTTCATTTTCATCTCAGTTTCGGTTTTAGAACTACTTCTGCACAGTTTTAGTAAAAACACTATATCTTTCTGCCTACAACTCTGATTCAAGTGATATTTATCTCAAATTAAAGATAAGAGAGAGATCTAAAATTTTATGTTAAACATTTCTGTAAAGTTCATATAGAAGATATCTCAAAAATTTACACAAGAAACTGGTCGTACACAAGACATGAAACAAAATTGGTGAAACATGCTAAATTTCCAAAAATCACCAAAAATCGATTCTTTCATGAAATGTCTCACATGATATGCCATTTTAAATCTTGGAAAGTCTAGTTTATAGAAAAATAAATATCTTAAATTCTTGATTTCTATAAAATGAGATATCATAGCAAGACTACATAAGACTCAACTTAGAAATCACTATCTAGCATGCTAGCATGGATGCCAAAATAATTATTTATCAAATAAATTAATCTTAACATAAGTTAGGACATGTTACATCCTTTGTAAGATCTCTTTATCAAAAACACCAGCATTTCCTTTGAATCTTTGAATTTTTTTTTCACCTTAGCAAATTCAAATTATAATGAACATAAATTTCTACATAATACTTCTATACTTGCAATTGAAATTTAAGAATTTCCAAAAATTGTTTTTACCTCTTTGACTACATAGTTGAACTCAAAAATGGAACTGAACTCTACATATTTCGTGCAAGGGGTGATTTGAATGAAGAAAATAAGCCAAACTCTTCTTAAATAAATTCTTTTATAAACCTAGTCAAATATTCTTGACCATTGGATTATTCCATGCATCATCTTAACTTTCCACTTGTCCTAACATTTAAACCATGTAATTGTTAATTCAAGCAATATCCATGCATTCCATTAGGTGTCTTGTGGACGTCCTTGTCAAAGGGAGATGTGTTACAAACTAGAACAAGCTATTATAGTTAGGTTTTTTGCAAAAATTCTATCCAATAATTTTTCATACATAAATTTTTATCCAATAAGTTTTTTTGAATGTGAAAAAATTCTATATGGTCACTAACCAATCTTGTTTCTCTCTTGACCAATCATTTGGCTCCAATTGTCTACCCTTGAGTGGTTTACAACTTAGTCCCTTAACTTTCCTTAATTGTATTTAAACCCCTAAGTTTTAATATTTTGTATTTTTTGTTCATATGAAATTTTGTTCGAAATTTCTTAAATATGTGAAATTTCATTTAAATATCACTATTTTAGTGTGTAAGCCTTCTCTTAGCCATTTATGACTTCTTTAGGTCTTACCGGACTTGCTGAGAAGGTTTTCGGATTATCGATAAAATTTTCGGTTTTAGTGATTTTGAGGCGAAATCTCAAAATAAATAAATAGATAAATATATTTTCATTTTATATGTCTCAAAAGAATGCTTATATATATAAAATCATGATAAGTGGTATATGATACATAATTACGGAAAATCGGTGTTACAGATTCTCCTAAACTAATAACAACAATTTTCGTGTCATTTCTCCTCAAATTCAAAGATTTACAAATTTTTCCTAATTTTATTTAAACCCTAATTTCTTCCCAAATTCAAGCATCTGCGCTCATATTTCTATTTCCACCATTTAGACATCATTTGGACCCTTCTGCCAATTTACTTTTTGTTTTTGCCCCAATTTTTACTATTCACGAACTTAGGGTTTTGATTTTTCCTATGTAATTTCTATCGGTTTCAACAATACAATTAATTCTAACATTAAGGAAACTAAACCCAAGATTAAGAACATGAAATTATCTTGATTTTGGGATTGGATTGGGTATTTGAAGATTGGATTTAAAAACCCCAAATTTTCTAATTTGTTAAGAAATCTTTGATTTTCCACCTTTAATGCTTTCTCCTACGCAGTAATTGATGATCTTGGAAACTGAATTAAGTGGAGTAAATGTTTTTATGGGAGAGAAATGAATTTGGTGGAAAAAGAAAAAAGAAAAAAAAATGTCATATAAGGAAGAACGAAGGCCGAGAGACTGAAGAAGAAGAAAGTTGCATTCTAGAAATGAAAGTGAAATTTCCGAAATGTTCATTTGCTTTTCATTCCCCTTTTTTGAGTTATGAATGATTTTGGGTTTTATTGAATTTGGATGCCATTTTTGTCATTTCTTACCTCTACTAATGCACAAATCATTCCATTTTTTTTAACACATAAATTAACTCTCTCTCTCTCTCTCTCCCCTCAATCTATTTACCAATTGTATGACACGATTTATGCTCCTTCCATTTGCTTTGGCCTGGTTTGATCTCTTTACCTCACATTTATCCAAAAAGATTTTAACCACTTAACTATTTAATTGCTTTCACTCAATTAAAATTTTTAAATTCTTTTCTCATAAAATAACTAAAATTAGAAATTTAACTAGTAAATTTTCTCATTGTTACATTCAAATCCAAAATCATTTACGGTTCATTTTTTTTCAAGAAATTAAATAGAAATTCTTCTAACGCCAAATTTTCTGTATTACAACACTTAACCCACTAAAACAAATTTTGTTCTTGAAATTGCAAAATAGAGTTTACACATCAAAAAGTTATGGGTGTTGTTTCCGCATTGACTCTTCAGTCTTCCAAGTTCGTTATTCTAATTGGTTGTTTCTCCACAACACTTTAACCATTGGAATTTGCTTGTTTCTCAACTGCTTGAGTTGTCAATCAAGGATTTACACTGGCTGTACCTTGAAACTCAAGTCTAGATTCAATTCTATTAGAAGAGCTTCTAATACGTGTGAAGAATCTGGCAAATATTTCTTTAGTATTGAGATATGGAATAAATCATGAATTTTTTCAGAATCTGGAGGTAATTCTATTTGGTAAACCACGTTTTCAACCCTCTCAAGGATCTTGAATCGCCCAATGTATCTTGGATTGAATTTTCCTCGTTTTCGAAATTGAATTACACATTTCCAAGGTGAAACCTTCAAGAAAACTATGTCTCTGACCTCAAATTCCAAGGGCCTCCTTCTTTTATCGGCGTAGCTCTTATATCTATCTTGAGCTGTCTTCATCCTTGCTTGGATCACCTTCATTTTCTCTATCGTTGATTCTATTAGCTCTACATTTTCAATCTTCCATTTTCCCACTTCATCCCAACATAGTGGAGTTTAGCATTTCCTTACGTAGAGAGTTTCATAGGGAGACATTCCAATACTAGCCTGGTAGATATTGTTGTATACAAATTCAACTAATGGAAGGTGTCTATCCCATCTCCCTTGGAAATCCATAACATATGTCCTCAGCATGTCTTTTAATGTTTGAATGATACGCTTGGATTGTCCATCCATCTGCAGATAAAATGTCGTGCTGAATTTCAACTTTATGCCCAAAGACTCTTGTAACTTAGGCCACAATCTAAACGTAAATCGAGGATCACGATCCAAAACAATCGACACCAGAACCCCGTGGAGTTGAACAATTTCATCAATGTATAGCTTGGCAAATCTCTCCAAAGAATAAGTATTCTGAATCGGAAGGAAATGTGCTGATTTGGTGAGCCTGTTAACTATTACCCAAATAGTATCGTGATGACTCGAAGTACGTGGGAATCTTATCACAAAATCCATGGTGATATATTCCAATTTCCATTCAGGTATAGGCAATGGTTGAAGTGTCCCTGCCAGCTTCTGATATTTGGCCTTGATTTGTTGACACACAAGGCATCTTACTACAAATTCGGCTATTTTCCGCTACAGTCTCGACCACCAATAAGTTTTCTTGATGGTTTTGTATATTTTAGTGCTTCCGGGATGCATAGCATAAGCCGAATAGTGTGCCTCTTCAAGTATAGTCTTTCGAATCTTATTATTCTTGGGAATGCATACCCTTTTTCTGTACATTACCATGCCATCCTCCCGAATATGGAAATCACTACCTTTACCCTTATGAACATTTTCCACTATCCTCTTTAGCTCCTTATCGGTTGCTTGGAGCTCTTTAATATGGTCCATTAAGGTTGGTCGTACCTCGAATTTGGCCAAAAGTGCACCATTATCGTCACTGACCAACTCAACTCCCAATGTACCGAGTCTTACTAAGTATGAGAGATAAGAACTCCCTTGAGCTGAAGAAGAAGATGAGGACTTGCAACTTAGAACATCAGCAACAACATTTGCCTTGCCCGAGTGATATTCAATTATCAAGTCATAGTCCTTAATCAGCTCTAACCACCTTTTTTGTCTCAAATTGAGATCCTTCTGAGTAAGTATTTGAGACTCTTGTGATCGGTGAAAATTTTGCATGTAGCTCCATATAAGTAATGTCGCCATATCTTCAAAACGAACACAATGACAGCAAGTTCTAGATCATGGGTAGGGGAATTCAATTCATGCTTCTTCAACTGTCGAGAAGCTTAGGCGATGACTCTATTATCTTACATTAAAATACACCCTAACCCTTGTTTATTAGTATCACTATAAACCACATAGTCGCCACCGCCAATAGGAAAAGCAAGTATTAGAGCCGATGTGAGCCTCTTCTTCAATTCTTGGAAACTTTGCTCATACTTATCACTCCATTCAAATTTAACTCCCTTTCGTGTCAAACTAGACAGAGGAGCTGTAATTTTGGAAAAACCCTCTACAAATCTCTGGTAATAGCCTGCCAATCCGAGAAAACTTCTCACCTTGATGATATTCTTGGGTTGTTCCCATCTCAGAATTGCCTTTACTTTCTTTGGGTCTACAAATATCCCATATCTAGATACAATGTGCCCCAAGAAGCCAATCTCCCTAAGCTAAAACTCGTATTCGGAGAGCTTGGTGTATAGTTGCTTCTCTCTAAGAGTTTAAAGCACAATCCGAAAATGATTTGAATGCTCTTCATCAATTTTTGGAGTATACTAGGATGTCGTCAATGAAAACAATGACGAATTTATCGAGGTAAGCATGGAGAACTCAATTCATGAGGTCTATGAAAGCTGTCAGAGTATTTGTTAAACCAAAAGGCATCATTAAGAATTCATAGTATCCATAACGCGTTCTAAATGTAGTCTTGTAGACATCATCATCTCTTATTCTCAACTGATGATAGCTCGACCTCATATCAATTTTTGAAAAGACACTGGCCCCTTGGAGTTGATCAAATAAGTCATCAATTCTCAGTAACGGATATTTGTTCTTGATGGCCACCTTATTCAACTATCGGTAGTCAACATACAACCGAAGGGTGCCATCTTTTTTCTTTACGAATAGAACCGGAGCATCCCAAGGTGAGGTACTCGGTCGAATGAAACCCTTGTCCAACAACTTCTAAAGTTGGACCTTCAATTCTTTCAACTCTGCAGATGCCATCCTATAGGGACAGATGGAAATAGGTACTGTGCCAGGAGTCAAATCGATAGCGAAATCAAACTCCCGAATTGGAGGCAAACCAAGCAATTCATCCGGAAAAACATCGAGAAACTTATTCACCACTGGAACATTCATCAATTCTGAATTCTGCATAGTAGTGTAGATGATATGTGCTAGGTAAGCCACACAACCTTTGTGCACTAGTTTCTGTGTCTCTAATACTGAGATTACACAGCTTGGTATAACTCACTGTTCACCAATGAATACAAATAGAGGACACCCTGGTCTACAGAACTCCACCTCTTTAGTGAAACAATTCACTGATGCTCTATGAGGGTGCAGTCAGTCCATACCCAATATTGCATCGAAATCTCTTATTTCTAACGGAATCAAGTCTGCTTTGAGAATCTAACCCTCTACTACCACTTCACACACCTTGTACACGGTGTTTCTATTCAATCATTGCCCTAA